>JAQQFT010000025.1:0-707909 GCA_029582265.1 Zoroaster sp. YZ-2022 | reverse complement strand
CTGGGGCCCATAGTTCCCCCTTTTTTGGGGTTCATCGAGCAGCGAACATGGCGAGACGTATGTGAGCTTGCACAACTAAACCGTGCAATGCGCAGAGAACGTGTTTTCAAGAGATAGACGAAACCCATTGACATCTTTAATGATTGACGAATTGGTGAATAGGTACAGATTTTCACGTGCAGTGATTCTCTTCATCCTGTTGAAATGCAAATTGCCATTCTCCCATTTTGTGGTTCGCGAACTGCCTAACGTCCTAGCTGCCTGCTAGAAATATCTAGCTGGCAACTAGCTGGCAACATTCTTAGCAAGGTTTTATTAATACAAAATTGGTTGGTAACCGCGGAGCCGGGAAACTTCTGGATTTAGCAGGCTGCTAAGGCCTGGTTGGCTGCTAAGTTAGCGAGCTTTTATGAATATCGGCCTGGAAACCAGGACCGATATTCATAAAAACTTAAGCTTCAGATGACAACTAAAGTGGCCCTAGTTGACAGCTAAGCCTAGTTGGAAGCTAAGTGATATTCATAAACTTTGCTAAGCTTGGGTGGTTGCTAAGTTGGCTTGCTAACGCTAGAGTTGATCTGGGGTGTCTCTAAGTCACTATAGTTGGCAACTAAATCATTTGTGGGTTACACATCGGCCTCATTACATATCGGCCTCATGTACAGGATTTACTGCTGTTCTTAAAAGTCATTTGACCCATCTTGGCCTTGCCACTCCAAAACAACACCATATACACTATTGAAATGCAAATTGCCATTCTCGCGAACTGCCTAACGTCCTAGCTGCCTGCTAGAAATATCTTCTGCCAACTAGCTGGCAACATTCTTAGCAAGGTTTTATGAATACAAAATAAGTTGGTAACCGCGGAGCAGGAAACTACGGATTTAGCAGGCTGCTAAGGCCTAGTTGGCTGCTAAAAGTTAGCAGGCTTTTATGAATGTCGGCCCTGGACTTTAGACAGTAAATAGAGAAGAAAATAAATGGTTATATATCGCTCAATATTTTTTCTTTTGGTTTTAAAAACCGTGGAAGTTCTAAGTATTTTTTGAATATTTTGTGTTTGGCACTGACATTTACTATGGGAGTTTATTTAGTGGGGTAGTGCACCCGGAGGGGATGACACTATGAAACTGTTATAGCGCCCCCTCCTGTCCGTACTACAGACAGAGATCAAGGGTTATTCCATTTTGCATAAATCTAGATTGAATTGTGTGGATTGTAAGCACTATTCAGCGTTCGCGTTTTATCTACACACACACACACCCTCACATATGCCGACTTGTGGGGTATTCCTTTGTTCGTTCTATTATCCCTTTTTCTATAAAATTCTCCTGTGGGGTACCAGAATTTCTATAGATTCCTTGTAAACCATTGTTACAGTACCCTACAACGAATGGTGTGTAAGTACACACATACATGTATATATATATAGTGTGTGTGCAACAGTTGAATGTCGAAATAAAACACTGCTCTCGTTTGATGTTACAAAAGTGATTTCTCCTATGTTCTACATTTGTATGGGATAGTTAGTATTCTGCTCAATCTATTCAGGATATATACAGTAAGGCAATTATTTCGTAAATTGGTGGCGAAAAAGAAAAGACGAGGCAGTCATATTTAGGAGTTTCTTTCTACATTATTCTTATTCTACAGATCTCAAACATTTCGTGAGTCCAATCATGCTGGGCTACATTGCACTCGTCCAAGCTGTTGGTTGGCAGTCGGCCATTATTTTCTTCGTCGTTTTTCTCCTGGGATTCTACTGGATTCGTCTTCCTAAGAATCTTCCACCAGGACCGTCTGGATGGCCAGGTATTGGTAGCTTACTGGCCCTCAAATCAAGACCACCGTACGAAGTCTTCACTGAATGGTCCAAACGGTACGGAGTTGTGCTCAGCGTCCGACTTGGTCGTAAGCTCATCGTTGTTTTGAGTGATGCACGCTGCATCAAGGAGGCTTTACACAAACAAGCTGATGTATTCTCAGATAGATCTGTTACAAGTATCTCGAAATATATAGGAATTAAAGGTAATCTATTGATGTAGGCCCATGCGCTACCTCTGTTGATACTGAAATAATATCAGTTGCATATTCTCTCATATTAAAAAAAAAAAAATCTCCAAATTTAATTTTTTCCCATCTTAAACCAGGCAGTGTCCTTTTCGAAGATGGGCCTATTTGGAAGGAGCGTCGTCGCTTCGGACTTGGAGCTCTCAGAAGCTTTGGTATGGGCAAGAAAAACATTGAGCATTCCATCAACGAGGAAGCACGGTACCTCCTTGACTGCTTCGCAGACCATGATGGAAAGCCATTTGATCCGACACACCTAGTCAATAATGCTGTCTCCAACATCATTTGTAAAATATGCTTTGGCTATCGATTCAACTACTCAGATCCGAAATTTGCTGAACTCATTGCCAGGATCAGAGAAATGACATCCATCAGTCCAGCATCATTAATTAATACCTTTCATTGGATTATTTACACCCCACATTACTCCAGTTTGCGAGAAACTATCAAATGTGTTATGGCATTCATTCATGGGATTATTCAGGTGAAGAACATTCATAGTTTGTGTCTGTGTATTTGTTAGTGGGTTGGGGGAAGTGGTGCAAATGCAGTAAACTCTATATAGAATCATTTCATAGGAGTTAATGTTTCTCCAAAAGATCATCCTATGGTGGGATAATATTGGAAATGCTAAATTCACAATCTGAATGATGGAATTCTGGATAGAAAACCTTTGCGAAATAGTTCAGATATCTTCATTGATGTAAAGACGTCTGCGCTGGCAAACGGGTTTGTGGGTTCAGGTCCCTTAAGTCTCCCGTAGATTTAGTTTCCCCCTGTTTCAAATGCATTGAGTACATTGAAATGAATCACATCGGCAAAGGGCAAAATAATTTCAATTGAAAATTAATTTCAGGATCATCGCGAGTCTTATGATACAAATGACTTCCGGGACATCATTGACATGTACTTTGCTGAGGTCAAGCAGATGGAAAGTAGTGGTAAAATTGGCGGTCAATTTGAAAAAGATGCCTTCGATGACAAAGCCATAGGTAGGAGTATCTTTGATTTGTTCGTCGCTGGTACAGATACGACCACTAATACCCTACTGTGGTTGTTGATGTATATGGCCCTCAACCCAGATATGCAAAAGAAGGTAAACATATATCAAGCATTATTTTCTGTTTATTATATAAAATATAAATTAAGAAAAAAAGATCGTGTGCATTTTTACTCTATACAATTATATTCATTCATTAATTTTTAATATTCAACCGAATTAATATGATTAGGCATTCTATTCCATAAATAAAGTTCATTAAAAGTATAATTATGTTTCATAAAATGCCCTAATGGAAATAGGCCTTAACATTAAAATTAATCATCTTCCTGCAGGTTCAATCAGAGATTGATGACGTCATTGGAGGGAGCCGTCAGCCATCAATGACTGACAGCCAGAACATGCCATACACAAATGCAGCCATCTTGGAGATTGAACGCCTTCGCCCGGTAGTGCCCTTGGGTGTTCCTCATCGAACGAGAGAAGAGACATCGCTTGATGGATTCACGATCCCAACACAGACAAGTAAGTTGTCTTACATTGTATTTGAACACGATCCATTGCAATCCACAGGAAAACAGACCACCGATAGAGGGCGTTCACTCGCAGCTGAATCAACAGCGATCACGATCATCAGCTCAACTCAATATCCAAGACGGACTTCTGGTGGCGGTTGTCAATCGCGCGTATGCTAATACATGTAAATGTAAACCAGAAAATCCGTCTTGCAGCAAGATAACAAGAAAGGGATGTCCATGCAGCTAAAAGGAAGAAATAGTTCCATTTTTCAAAAATTATACATGGCGAACGCTTGTTGGTAGAATCACTGTCCATATTCTGGTTAGAAATTGTGGTAGGGTTCTTAAAGGTTAAGGAGAGCAAGATCACGTTAATATAAAGTGAAAAAATATAAATCTTTGTGCATAGGCTAATAAACTGCGCTTCAAAAATATAAAAATCTAGCTTTAAATTTAATTTTGGCCCGAACTTATATTGTATTTTTAATATGCAAATGCCATAAAATGGTTTCATTCGTTGGGATGTATTTTAAGTTCAAGCAACTTCATTAATTGTTTGCCATCTTAAAATCACACATTTTCGCAATGGCTGAAGAATTCTGTTTAATTTCTAGCCGTGCTGGTGAACATTTGGGCCTTGCACCATGACCCTGCTATGTGGACAGAACCAGAGAAATACAACCCATCCCGATTCCTCTCTGCTGATGGCAAGAGTGTGGTCCAGCATGAAGCATTCATTCCGTTTGGGACAGGTATACTATAGCAATGCTGAACATCTCGTTGGAGGCACTGTACACTTAATTTTCATTAACTGAAATTATTTAAATATCCGACAGAAAAACTAAGGTAAAGGCCCTATTATATTACAAGATATCCCTCAGTTGTTTCTTCAAAATATAGGCCTAAGTTGTTTTGATAACAACAGTCAAAACTGCTTTCATTATCGCTAACGGGGTTGATGTTAAATATACTATCCCGATTGTTTGTTGCTATTATCCTGATTGAAATCCTATTCTCCCAATGAGGGTACAATAGGCCCTGATCGGGAAACCCTTGGGTGACAAAGACACCTTTTGGCGCCATTATGGCCCACGGTGTTGGTGTCAACTATACAGGACTACAAAAGAAGCAAAACAATCAACAATTAAAATAAATTAAAAGAGGACTTGCACTTCACTGGAGCTCTTATTATAAACCACTTCCCGTTATTCGTTAACTTGTTTTAAACATGATAATTACTTCAGCATTGTATCCTATGTTTTCATTATTACAGGTCGCCGTTCCTGCTTGGGTGAGAATCTGGCCAAAGCCGAACTCTTCCTTTACTTTGTCAACTTCCTCCAGCATTTCACCTTCACGTTCCCGGAGGGTAAACCGATCCATCACAAGAGGATTCCCTGGAATCATATTAAGCACCGGTCCTTTGAACTCTGCGCCACCAGACGTTGTTAGGGGTGCCTCTCATAAAATTCATGTAGATTGTCAGATTATTTGAAGTCAATGGAGAGTTTTCAGAATATCTTTTGTAAAAAGTACTCGTTACTTTGTGGTGGTTTTCTTTCGAAGGGATCTGTACCCACAGGCTTCCAGACTAGTAATGTGAAGTATTTTTGTTTTGGTTAATAATAATAATAGATATACAGTATATATGCAGTTGAGTTTAGTCACATCAGGTATTTCTACATTATTTTGAACTTGTTTTATAGCATTTCTTTCCAAGGGAGGTAATTTCGTGGGGTGCAGTAAGATTCTATAATATGCATTGTGGATTCGGTACAATGAGATGACAGAGCCCAGGACCATACGCCGTTGTTCATACGTCTCATTTTTATGTGTGCACGGGAAAGACAATTTGTGTAGGCCGTTAAGACCTATGTTATTTTTATTAAAAGGAGCCAAGGTCCTCTTCTCATTGGCGTTGACACCAGGGGACGGGGAACATATCGACAGGGGGACGGTAATGGCAATAATTTTCGTCCTATACATTTTTTTAATCAGAGCACACAAATTATTACATTACTCCATCGTTTTGGGGTTTTTTTTTTTCAATTACAGACACCCCTAGTACACCACAACAGATTTAGACTTTTTCGTTAAACGGCACATTAGGCACACAATGAAGGTAGCGTAACACAAAACATCTTCGAAATTCATGATTTCTTTTACGTATTAAAACCAATTAAAGTAGAAAATGCTGACTTAAAGGAATAAATGAATTAAAAACGACGGGGATTTATCGCGTGTATAGGGATCATAGATCCGTACCCCCATCGAAACAAGAAATCGCCGCCGCTACCTCTTCACCCTAATTTAGAAATAAACTTATAAGATGCTTGATGAATTAAGTAGGCCTAAGGGGTTGATTTCCCGCCCTCTTCAAAAGTGGATATTATTTCATGTGTATTATATTTATAATCTGTTTGTATTCTTTATACGATATATATGTTAGTTTGATTGATTAGTTTTCACTTAGGTTAATTTCAAACATAAATTGTATAGGACTATATAGCCTGTGTATATGTTGTCAAATTATTGTAGTTGTTGAACGACGGCATTACCACTTAACACGTCCATAGTGCACACTTTGTACTGTCTGGAATAATTATACAGATGGTTTGGAAAAAAGTTTGGTTTGGGATTTTAGGATTTTCATCACTTGTTCATAACTGTGAGATCTCATGTATAAACTATCATTTTAATGAAATGTATACGATACATTTACACAGAACTTTTTTTTTAAAGATGCATCCATGTTTTCGACTATTTCGCAGCTGATTATTTAAGTAATTTCCGGATATATATGTGGGAAACAAAGGGTGTGTCCTTGAGCAAGACACTTAACCATAATTGCTTCTCTCCACCCAGGGGTTAAATGGGTACCTGTGAGGGCAGAGTTGGTTGATTAGCCTATACGCTGTAATGGCAGCAATTGAGCTGTATACTCCCCAGGGAGCTGAGATGGTTTCAGGAATGATTTATGAGCCTTATGAGCAGGGGTAATGATATAATGCGCCTTGAGCACCACTCAGTTGGTGGATACGTGCGCTATATAAGTCCACACATTATTATTATTATTATTATTATTATTATTATTATTACTACTACTACTACTACTACTACTACTACTACTACTATTACTACTGCTATTACTACTGCTATTACTATTGCTATTACTATTGCTATTACTATTGCTATTACTATTACTATTACTATTACTATTACTATTACTATTACTATTACTATTACTATTACTATTACTATTACTATTGCTATTGCTATTGCTATTGCTATTGCTATTACTATTACTATTACTATTACTATTACTATTACTATTACTATTACTATTACTATTGCTATTACTATTACTATTGCTATTGCTATTACTGTGCTATTGCTATTACTATTGCTATTGCTATTACTATTACTATTACTATTACTATTACTACTGTTACTATTACTATTACTATTACTATTGCTATTACTATTGCTATTGCTATTGCTATTACTATTGCTATTGCTATTACTATTACTATTACTGTTACTATTGCTATTATGCTATTACTATTGCTATTACTATTACTATTGCTATTGCTATTACTATTACTATTATATTACTGTTACTATTACTGTTACTATTGCTATTATTGCTATTGCTATTACTGTTACTATTACTATTGCTGTGCTATTACTGTTGCTATTGCTATTGCTGTTGCTGTTGCTGTTACTGTTACTGTTACTATTGCTATTGCTATTGCTGTTACTATTGCTGTTACTGTTGCTATTGCTATTACTATATTGCTGTTACTATTGCTATTGCTATTGCTGTGCTATTACTATTGCTATTGCTGTTACTATTGCTATTACTATTACTATTACTATTACTGCCGCTATTGCTATTACTATTACTATTACTATTACTATTACTATTACTATTACTATTACTATTACTATTACTATTACTATTACTATTACTATTACTATTACTATTACTATTACTATTACTATTACTATTACTATTACTATTACTATTACTATTACTATTACTATTACTGTTACTATTACTATTACTATTACTATTACTATTACTATTACTACTACTATTACTATTACTATTACTATTACTATTACTATTACTATTACTATTACTATTACTATTACTATTACTTATTACTATTACTATTACTATTACTATTACTATTACTATTACTATTATTATTATTATTATTATTATTATTATTATTATTATTATTATTATGAATTCTGCCAGGGGCACGGTTCAGCCGTAGTCTGGTACCCGGCCGTATACAACAGGCATTATCTAGCGGCTGAGTTACGACATAGATTTGATCCCAAAGAAATTTCGTTTGTTTTCGCACTGCGCAAGTCACACGATCGTGCAGCCAATTTCATGAAAAAGCAGGCCTGATGTATACCCATTAAGCAAGCCGATACCTCCGTCCTATTGAGGCGTGATGCCCTAATTCTACTGGAAATAGATAGACCATATTGTGAAGAATTTAATAATATTACATCTACAAACAGAAACTTCTTCTACACCACTAAACCCTATTATGGGTGCACCCCACTAAATAAACTCCCATAGAAACCAATGATCAATACGAAATGTTAAAAAAAAAATATTTTAAAAACATTTCGACATTGTCAAATATTTTCAATTTGATGTGGATAGCCCAGAGGCCCAACGAGTACTTATTATCACCCCAAAGTCATGCATGGGACGAGTTCGTCAGAGGTGACTTTGGTCAGGGGGCGATTGACTTGTTTCCCAAATAAACCAGGATTGAATTACAGGACAAGGCTTCGGCACCAACAATTCAAGCTACATACAAATGGGCGAGAGTTCATGTAGAGTTCATCTGAGTTTTGCATGATCGAACGTGGTTGTGAAACCTGTCGGTGCATATAACCGTATGATTCTCTGTTATAACCGTACATTTACTCGAGACACGCATGATGTGACATTGGCCTTCATGACCTTACCACGTAGTACTAGTAGTGTATGGAAAATTGTTTAATACTTTGTATTCGCTTTGAACGTGCATAACTGTGATTTAAAAACATTTAGACATCTCAGATGTTTTCAATTTAATGTCGATATCCCAGAGGCCCATCGAGTTAATTCTCATTCCATGGGAAACCACCGCTCTATACACTATATACAGTTAGTCTGTGGGCTGGAGGGGTCTACCGTGCACCCCCCCCCCCCATAACCCACCGCCACCTATATTTTTTTGTTCCTTTGGATGTCCTAAACACGAAAAAAGATGTTAACATTGAAAATTTTGGGTTGCACTATCCGTTCTGGCCCACTATTGTTTACCCTTATAATGAACTTAATACACTGATAATTCTTAGCACTAGGGCTGGAAGAAGATCAAACATCTCGCCATTACTCCATCATGCCTTCACCTATTATCATGTAACTTGGTGCAATTAATATTCAGTCATATGTCGTCATGATGACGTCGTCGGTTCTAATGAAAATGACCACTAGAGGGCGCTATAATTGCACGTATATTATGCATATTTTAATTATTAGATTTTCAGAAAAATATCTCATGAGTCATTTAGTTTTTATAGTTGCCACCAATAACAAAAAATTAATTAATTTATACATTAAATGGGTTTGTCTATGTATAATGTAACCACAAAAATGTGGATTTTTGGATTTTCTATCTCTGGGGGCACTTTTTTAGCCCCCATGGTATTAAGCTTAGTTGGACGTCCATATCAGTATCACTACATATTGAATAATCCTTATTTCTCAAACATGCTTTGACCTACATACATTAATCAAACTTAGCACAATAAATGTTAATTCACATGTCGTCAAGATGATATCATTGGTTGTCATGGAAACTAACTCTAGAGGGTGCTGTACTTGGATGCATATCATGTGCACATGAATTAATGGATATAATTATTTCTCATTTTTAGCACTTGTAGTACACTAGTTATCACTATGGGGATAACGTATATATATATCATTAAATTGTACTTGGCAAGGATTTGTTAACTGTAATGTAAAGAAAAACGAAAGATAAATTTGAATTTTTTTTGGTTAAGGGGTCTCTGGGGCTCATTGTTTAAACTCCTAGGCCTAGCATATCAAATTCAGCCGGGAATCCTTAGCATTTGGGGTTGGAGGGTGCACCCCACTAAATAGTGAGGAATTCATGCGCCGAGCTGTTTATCATAAAGTGTATGTCCTCAAATTTTTATGAAAAACATAGATTTGAGGCCATACATTTGATGGATTGTGTAAAAATGGCCCAATGTCACAACCTGGGATCCTTGACTTCCAACTGTGAGTATGTTGGATACACAAAGCCCTGAAAAAGTGGTCCTAATTTGATTTCAAGCGTAAGGCCTTTTTCCAAAATGGCTGCATTAAGAAAACACTTTCGTGCAGATTGTCCTCTATTACAGTGTATGTGACAACCCCATAGGAGTGGAGTTTGGAAAGAAAAAGTTCAGTAAGTTAATCACCCTTCAATTCGCACCTTCACCCTAATTCGCCTTTGTTTGAAGGCGAATTAGTTTGAATCTCGCTCGGGTAGCCAACACAGCGTGAGGTCACTGCCTGTAATCCAATGCAATACATGTGTGTGTCAGTTGGTTTTGCACGGTGTATAAGAGTGTGCAGTGTATATGTAAGGGGATGGGTATAGAGGCATGTGCATGCTCAGATGAAAATCCTATAGGAAAGAAAGAACAGTGAATCCATCCCGGATCCTGTTATACTGTTAATGTAATATAATCCTCCTAAATAATAATAAATCAATCCTTGAAAAGAAAACTAACATTATAACATTCATTTTATCATGGAGGAATGTTCTCTTCCTTCCTCCGTGATTTTACATAGTGTATATTGTTCCAGATAAGTACATGTAGTGTTGTAGCGGGGCCGGTAAGCTGCACAGATTTGTTTTGGCCGCATTCAAAGGAAACGGTGAATTTGTGGAAAAGGGAGTTCAGAGAAAAAGAAATTTCCCTAAAGTTTGAAGACTAAATGCGATTTCAGTTAATTTGTTTCCTGATTTCCTTTTCCTTTTTATTATTTATATTTTAAAGAAAGTTACAGTTGCTTTAGAACCCATCTATTTAAGCACTGGCTCTTACTTGGCTGTGAACACTCATTTTTATGGGGTATACTATAGACGCATATTTTGGAAATGCAACACAAACATGTAGGCGTGAAAGAAAAAAGTGCAGATCCTTTCTTGTATTTTTAGTCATATGAAACGTATTGAAATAAGTCACAATGAGGGTTGCGCTCAGATAATTTGCAAAAAGCACAGCTACGGTACCTTTCAAACTGCAACAGGACGGATGAATAACTTTGAATAGGCCTATGTCTGTTTTTAATAGAATATGCTGTTCTTTCTTTCCTATAGGATTTTCATCTGAGCATGTACATGACTCTATACCCCCTTACATATACACTGCACACTCTTATACACAAAACTAACTCTCACACACATGTATTGGATTACAGGCAGTGATCTCACACTGTGTTGGCTACCGAGCGAGATTCAAACTAATTCGCCTTCAAACAAACTAAACCTTGGGTGAAGGTGCGAATTGAAGAGTGATTAACTTGCTTAATTACTCAATTGAGATTCCACATGGTGTCACCGCAATTAGTCTTACTTATCATCCTCACCATGCAAAGCTACAAGTTTTACCTAACTTGCTTAACTTTTTCTTTACAAACCCCACTCCTATGGGGTTGTCACATACACTGTAATGGAGGACAATCTGTACGAAAGTGTGTTCTTAATGTGCTTTTCAGTGTGGTCGTTTTCACTACTGTAGAGGGTGGTATTCATTGGGATGAGAATAACTCCCTGGAAACCTGGACTTTAGACAGTAAATAGAGAAGAAAATAAAAGGTTATATATGGCTCAATATTTTTTCTTTTGGTTTTAAAAACTGTGGGACTTCTAAGTATTTTTTAACGATTTTTGAATATTTTGTGTTTAGCACTGACATTTACTATGGGAGTTTATTTAGTGGGGTGCACCCGGAGGGGATGAAACTGTTATAGCGCCCTTCCTGTCCGTACTACAGACAGATCATTTTGCATAAATGTATTACATTGAATTGTGTGGATTTATCGATTGTAAGCACTATTCACTATGCAGCGTTCTATATATATATCTATGTGTGCAACAGTTGAATGTCGAAATAAAACACTGCTCTCGTTTGATGTTACAAAAGTGATTTCTCCTATGTGCTACATTTGTAAGGGATAGTTAGTATTCTGCTCAATCTATTCAGCATATCTACAGTATTGAAGGCACTTATATAGTAAATTGGTGGCGAAAAAGAAAAGACGAGGCAGTCATATTTAGGAGTTTCTTTCTACATTACAATCGACAGATCTCAAACATTTCATGAGTCCAATCATGCTGGGCTACATTGCACTCGTCCAAGCTGTTGGTTGGCAGTCGGCCATTATTTTTTTGGTCGTTTTTCTCCTGGGATTCTACTGGATTCGTCTACCTAAGAATCTTCCACCAGGACCATCTGGATGGCCAGGTATTGGTAGCTTACTGGCCCTCAAATCAAGACCACCGTACGAAGTCTTCACTGAATGGTCCAAACGGTACGGAGTTGTGTTCAGCGTCCGACTTGGTCGTAAGCTCATCGTTGTTTTGAATGATGCACGCTGCATCAAGGAGGCTCTACACAAACAAGCTGATGTATTCTCAGATAGATCTGTTACAAGTGTCACGAAATATATAGGACTTAAAGGTAATCTATATTGTAGGCCCATGAGCTACCTCTGTTGATACTGGAATAATATCAGTTGCATATTCTCTCATATTAAAAAAAACATCTCCAAATTTACTTTTTTCCCATCTTAAACCAGGCAGATTCCTTTTCGAAGATGGGCCTATTTGGAAGGAGCGTCGTCGCTTCGGTCTTGGAGCTCTCAGAAGCTTTGGTATGGGCAAGAAAAACATTGAGCATTCCATCAACGAGGAATCACGATACCTCCTTGACTGTTTCGCAGACCATGTTGGAAAGCCATTTGATCCGACACACCTAGTCAATAATGCTGTCTCCAACATCATTTGTAATTTTTATGCTTTGGCTATCGATTCAACTACTCGGATCCGAAATTTGCTGAACTCATTGCCAGGATCAGAGAAATGACATCCATCAGTCCAGCATCATTAATTAATAACTTTCATTGGATTATTTACACCCCACATTACTCCAGTTTGCGAGAAACTATCAAATGTGTTATGGCATTCATTCGTGGGATTATTCAGGTGAAGAACATTCATAGTTTGTGTCTGTGTCTTTGTTAGTGGGTTGGGGGAAGTGGTGCAAATGCAGTAAACACTATATAGAATCATTTCATAGGAGTTAATGTTTCTCCAAAAGATCATCCTATCGTGGGATTATATTGGAAATGTTAAATTCGCAATCTGAATGATGGAATTCTTGATAGAAAACCTTTGCAAAATAGTTCAGATATCTTCATTGATGTAAGACGTCTGCGCTGGCAAATGGGTTGTGGGTTCAGGTCCCGCCCAAGTCTACTGTGGATTTAGTTTTCCCCTGTTTCAAATGCATTGAGTACATTGAAATGAATCACATCGGCGAGAGGCAAAATCATTTCAATTGAAAATTAATTTCAGGATCATCGCGAGTCTTATGATACAAGTGACTTCCGGGACATCATTGACATGTATTTTGGTGAGGTCAAGTAGTGGTAAAATTGGCGGTCAATTTGAAAAAGATGCCTTCGATGACAAAGCCATACGTAGGAGTATCTTTGATTTGTTCGTCGCTGGTACAGATACGACCACTAATACCCTACTGTGGTTGTTGATGTATATGGCCCTCAACCCAGATATACAAAAGAAGGTAAACATATATCAAGCATTATTTGTAGTTTATTATATTAAAAAAAAATCGAAAAAAAAGATCGTGTGCATTTTTACTCTATACAATTATATTCATTCATTAATTTTTAATATTCAACCGAATTAATATGATTAGGCATTCTATTCCATAAATAAAGTTCATTAAAAGTATAATTATGTTTCACAAAATGCCCTAATGGAAATAGACCTTAACATTAAAATTAATCATCTTCCTGCAGGTTCAATCAGAGATTGATGACGTCATTGGAGGGAGCCGTCAGCCATCAATGACTGACAGCCAGAACATGTCATACACAAATGCAGCCATCTTGGAGATTGAACGCCTTCGCCCGGTAGTGCCCTTGGGTGTTCCTCATCGAACGAGAGAAGAGACATCGCTTGATGGATTCACGATCCCAACACAGACAAGTAAGTTGTCTTACATTGTATTTGAACACGATCCATTGCAATCCACAGGAAAACAGACAACCGATAGAGGGCGTTCACTCGCAGCTGAATCAACAGCGATCACGATCATCAGCTCAACTCAATATCCAAGACGGACATCTGGTGGCGGTTGTCAATCGCGCGTATGCTAATACATGTAACTGTAAACCAGAAAATCCGTCTTGCAGCAAGATAACAAGAAAGGGATGTCCATGCAGCTAAAAGGAAGAAATAGTTCCATTTTTCAAAAATTATACATGGCGAACGCGTGTTGGTAGAATCACTGTCCATATTCTGGTTAGAAATTGTGATAGGGTTCTTAAAGGTTAAGGAGAGGAAGATCACGTTAATATAAAGTGAAAAAACATCAATCTTTGTGCATAGGCTAATAAACTGCGCTTCAAAAATATAAAAATCTAGCTTTAAATTTAATCTTGGCCTGAACTTATATTGTATTTTTAATATGCAAATGCCATAAAATGGTTTCATTCGTTGGGATGTATTTTAAGTTCAAGCAACTTCATTAATTATTTGCCATCTTAAAATCACACATTTTCGTAATGGCTGAAGAATTCTCTTTAATTTCTAGGCGTGCTGGTTAACATTTGGGCCTTGCATCATGACCCTGCTATGTGGACAGAACCAGAGAAATACAACCCATCCCGATTCCTCTCTGCTGATGGCAAGAGTGTGGTCCAACATGAAGCATTCATTCCGTTTGGGACAGGTATACTATAGCAATGCTGAACATCTCGTTGGAGGCACTGTACACTTAATTTTCATTAACTGAAATTATTTAAATATCCGACAGAAAAACTAAGGTAAAGGCCCTATTATATTACAAGATATCCCTCAGTTGTTTCTTCAAAATATAGGCCTAAGTTGTTTTGATAACAACAGTCAAAACTGCTTTCATTATCGCTAACGGGGTTGATGTATACTATCCCGATTGTTTGTTGCTATTATCCTGATTGAAATCATATTCTCCCAATGAGGATACAATAGGCCTTTTGGCGCCATTATGGCCCACGGTGTTGGTGTCAACTATACAGGACTACAAAAGAAGCAAAACAATCAACAATTAAAATAAATTAAAAGAGGACTTGCACTTCACTGGAGCTCTTATTATAAACCACTTCCCGTTATTCGTTAACCTGTTTTAAACATGATAATTATTTCAACATTGTATCCTATGTTTTCATTATTACAGGTCGCCGTTCCTGCTTGGGTGAGAATCTGGCCAAAGCCGAACTCTTCCTTTACTTTGTCAACTTCCTCCAGCATTTCACCTTCACGTTCCCGGAGGGTAAACCGATCCCATCACAAGAGGGATTCCCTGGAATCATATTAAGCACCGGTCCCTTTGAACTCTGCGCCACCAGACGTTGTTAGGGGTGCCTCTCATTAAATTCATGTAGATTTTCAGCTTATTTGAAGTCAATGGGGGGGGGTATTTTCAGAATATCTTTTGTAAAAAGTACTCGTTACTTTGTGGTGGTTTTCTTTCGAAGGGATCTGTACCCACAGGCTTCCAGACTAGTAATGTGAAGTATTTTTGTTTTGGTTAATAATAATAATAGATATACAGTATATATGCAGTTGAGTTTAGTCACATCAGGTATTTCTACATTATTTTGAACTTGTTTTATAGCATTTCTTTCCAAGGGAGGTAATTTCGTGGGGTGCAGTAAGATTCTATAATATGCATTTGCGGATTCGGTACAATGAGATGACAGAGCCCAGGACCATACGCCGTTGTTCATACGTCTCATTTTTGTGTGTGCACGGGAAAGACAATTTGTGTAGGCCGTTAAGGCCTATATTATTTTTATCAAAAGGAGTCAAGGTCCTCTTCTCATTGGCGTTGACACCAGGGGATGGGGAACATATCGGCAGGGGGACGGTAATGGAAATAATTTTCGTCCTATACATTTTTTAATCAGAGCACACACAAATTATTACATCACTCCATCATTTGTTTGTTTGCTTGTTGTTGTTTTCTTTTCCAATTACAGACACCCCTAGTACACCACAACAGATTTAGACTTTTTCGTTAAAAGGCACATTAGACGCGCAATGCCGGTAGCGTAACACAAAACATCTTCGAAATTCATGATTTCTTTTACGTATTAAAACCAATTAAAGTAGAAAATGCTTACTTAAAGGAATAAATAAATTAAAAATGACAGGGATTTATCGCGTGTATAGGGATCATAGATCCGTACCTCCATCGAAACAAGAAATCGCCGCCGCTACCTCTTCTCCACCCTAATTTAGAAATAAACTTATAAGATGCTTGATGAACTAAGTAGGCCTAAAGGGTTGATTTCCCGCCCTCTTCAAAAGTGGATATTATTTCATGTGTATTATATTTATAATATGTTTGTATTCTTTATACGATATATAGGTTAGTTTGATTGATTAGTTTTCACTTAGGTTAATTTCAAACATAAATTGTATAGGGCTATATACATATATTGTCTGATAGCCTGTGTATATGTTGTCAAACTATTGTAGTTGTTGAACGACGGCATTACCACTTAACACGTCCATAGTGCACACTTTGTACTGTCTGGAATAATTATACAGATGGTTTGTAAAAAAGTTTGGTTTGGGATTTTAGGATTTTCATCACTTTTTCATAAATGTGAGATCTTATGTACAAACTAACATTTTAATGAAATGTATACGATGCATTTACACAGCAGAAATGAATTTTTTTTTAAAGATGCATCACCCATGTTTTCGACTATTTCGCAGCTGATTCTTTAAGTAATTTCCGGATATATGTGTGCAAAACAAAGGGTGTGTTTGGGTATATGTTTGTTTCGCACATATCCAGATCTTACGGAGCCCCTAAGGGGACAGGTAAAAAAAAATCGGGAAGGTAAAAAAAAAGGGGAAATGTATTTCGTTCCCTCGAATTAATATTTAGTTCCCTCGAAATAACATTTCGTTCCCTCGAAATAACATTTCGTTCCCTCGAATTCATTTTGTTCCCTCGAAATCATTTCGTTCCCTCGAAATAATTGAGCTGTACGGAATCCTTGATATGCCATTTAATTTATTGGGATATGACAATTATTTCCGAGGTCGCCGTAGCACTGAGAGCCCCTTAAGGGACAGATGGAAACAAATAAATAAAATAATATTATTTTATAATATTATTTTATAATATTATATTATTTTATAATATTATAAAATAATATTATAAAATAATATTTTATTTATTTGTTTCCATCTGTCCCTTAAGGGGCTCTCAGTGTTGTAGTTAACAAAAAATGTTGCTAATCCTATAACAAATATTTACAACCTAAAGCTAGTCTCGATCCCAACTACCTACATGGAAGGTGAGCATTCTAAACCACAAGACTACCATGCCACTCGAATTTGGCGGTGAATTAAGTACAGAAGAACCTTTGTAAAATTGTATTTATATGTATTTATTTAATTTATGCGCCGAGCTGTTTATCATAAAGTGTATGTCCTCATAATTTTCTGAAAAACAAAGATTTGAGACCCATACATTTGATGGATTGTGTAAAAATGGCCCAATATCACAACCTGGGATCCTTGACTTCCAACTGCGAGTAGGTTGGATACACAAGGCCTTGAAAAAGTGGTCCTAATTTGATTTCAAGCGTAAGGCCTTTTTCCAAAATGGCTGCTTTTCAGTGTGGTCGTTTTCACTACTGTAGAGGGTGGTATTCATTGGGATAAGAATAACTCCCTGGAAACCTGGACTTGAGACAGTAAATAGAGAAGAAAATAAAAGGTTATATATCGCTCAATATTTTTTCTTTTGGTTTTAAAAACTGGAACTCCTAAGTATTTTTTGAATATTTTGTGTTTAGCACTGACATTCACTATGGGAGTTTATTTAGTGGGGTAGTGCACCCGGACGGGATGACACTATGTAACTGTTATAGCGCCCCCTCCTGTCCGTACTACAGACAGAGATCAAGGGTTATTCCATTTTGCATAAATCTATATTGAATTGTGTGGCGGATTATTGTAAGCGAGTTTCAGCGTTTGCATGCGTTCTATCTACATATATATATATATATATATATATATATATATATATATATATATATATATATATATATATATGTATGTACATGTACATGTACATGTACATGTATGTACATGTATGTACATGTATGTATATATATATGTATGTATATATATATGTGTGTGTGTGTGTGTGTGTGTGTGTGTGTGTGTGTGCAACAGTTGAATGTCGAAATAAAACACTGCTCTCGTTTGATGTTACAAAAGTGATTTCTCCTATGTTCTACATTTTTATGGGATAGTTAGTATTCTGCTCAATCTATTCAGGATATATACAGTAAGGCAATTATATCGTAAATTGGTGGCGAAAAAGAAAAGACGAGGCAGTCATATTTAGGAGTTTCTTTCTACATTATTCTTATTCTACAGATCTCAAACATTTCGTGAGTCCAATCATGCTGGGCTACATTGCACTCGTCCAAGCTCTTGGTTGGCAGTCGGCCATTATTTTCTTGGTCGTTTTTCTCCTGGGATTCTACTGGATTCGTCTTCCTAAGAATCTTCCACCAGGACCGTCTGGATGGCCAGGTATTGGTAGCTTACTGGCCCTCAAATCAAGACCACCGTACGAAGTCTTCACTGAATGGTCCAAACGGTACGGAGTTGTGCTCAGCGTCCGACTTGGTCGTAAGCTCATCGTTGTTTTGAATGATGCACGCTGCATCAAGGAGGCTTTACACAAACAAGCTGATGTATTCTCAGATAGATCTGTTACAAGTATCTCGAAATATATAGGAATTAAAGGTAATCTATTGATATAGGCCCATGCGCTACCTCTGTTGATACTGAAATAATATCAGTTGCATATTCTCTCATATTAAAAAAAAAATCTCTAAATTTACTTTTTTCCCATCTTAAACCAGGCAGTGTCTTTAGTGGGCCTATTTGGAAGGAGCGTCGTCGCTTCGGACTTGGAGCTCTCAGAAGCTTTGGTATGGGCAAGAAAAACATTGAGCATTCCATCAACGAGGAAGCACGGTACCTCCTTGACTGCTTCGCAGACCATGTTGGAAAGCCATTTGATCCGACACACCTAGTCAATAATGCTGTCTCCAACATCATTTGTAAAATATGCTTTGGCTATCGATTCAACTACTCAGATCCGAAATTTGCTGAACTCATTGCCAGGATCAGAGAACTGACATCCATCAGTCCAGCATCATTGATTAATAGCTTTTATTGGATTATTTACACCCCACATTACTCCAGTTTGCGAGAAACTATCAAATGTGTTATGGCATTCATTCATGGGATTATTCAGGTGAAGAACATTAATAGTTTGTGTCTGTGTATTTGTTAGTGGGTTGGGGGAAGTGGTGCAAATGCAGTAAACTCTATATAGAATCATTTCATAGGAGTTAATGTTTCTCCAAAAGATCATCCTATGGTGGGATAATATTGGAAATGCTAAATTCACAATCTGAATGATGGAATTCTGGATAGAAAACCTTTGCGAAATAGTTCAGATATCTTCATTGATGTAAGACGTCTGCGCTGGCAAACGGGTTGTGGGTTCAGGTCCCGCCCAAGTCTCCCGTAGATTTAGTTTCCCCCTGTTTCAAATGCATTGAGTACATTGAAATGAATCACATCGGCGAGAGGCAAAATAATTTCAATTGAAAATTAATTTCAGGATCATCGCGAGTCTTACGATACAAGTGACTTGCGGGACATCATTGACATGTACTTTGCTGAGGTCAAGCAGATGGAAAGTAGTGGTAAAATTGGCGGTCATTTTGAAAAAGATGCCTTCGATGACAAAGCCATACGTAGGAATATCCTTGATTTGTTTGTCGCTGGTACAGACACGACCACTAATACCCTACTGTGGTTGTTGATGTATATGGCCCTCAACCCAGATATGCAAAAGAAGGTAAACATATATCAATCATTATTTGTAGTTTCTTATTAAAAAATATATTTAAAAAAATTAAAAAAATCTTGTGCATCTTTGCTCTATACAATATTCATTCATTATTTTTTAATATCCAACCGAATTAATAATTATGATTAGGCATTCTATTCCATAAATAAAGTTCATTAAAAGTATAATTATGTTTCACAAAATGCCCTAATGGAAATAGACCTCAACATTAAAATTAATCATCTTCCTGCAGGTTCAATCAGAGATTGATGACGTCATTGGAGGGAGCCGTCAGCCATCAATGACTGACAGCCAGAACATGCCATACACAAATGCAGCCATCTTGGAGATTGAACGCCTTCGCCCGGTAGTGCCCTTGAGTGTTCCTCATCAAACGAGAGAAGAGACATCGCTTGATGGATTCACGATCCCAGCGCAGACAAGTAAGTTGTCTTACATTGTATTTGAACACGATCCATTGCAATCCACAGGAAAACAGGTCACCGATAGAGGGCGTTCACTCGCAGCTGAATCAACAGCGATCACGATCGTCAGCTCAACTGAAAAGACGGACTTCTGGTGGCGGTTGTCAATCGCGCGTATGCTAATACATGTAACTATAAACCAGAAAATCTTGCAGCAAGATTAACAAGAAAGGGATGTCCACGCAGCTAAAAGGAAGAAATAGTTCCATTTTTCAAAACTATACATGGCGAACGGGTTTGGTAGAATCACTGTCCATATTCTGGTTAGAAATTGTGATAGGGTTCTTAAAGGTTAAGGAGAGGAAGATCACATTAATATAAAGTGAAACAACATTAATCTTTGCGCATAATAAACTGCGCTTCAAAAATATAAAAATCTAGCTTTAAATTTAATCTTGGCCCGAACTTATATTGTATTTTTAATATGCAAATGCCATAAAACGGTTCCATTCGTTGGGATGTATTTTAAGTTCAAGCAACTTCATTAATTGTTTGCCATCTTAAAAAATCACATTTTCGCAATGGCTGAAGAATTCTGTTTAATTTCTAGCCGTGCTGGTGAACATTTGGGCCTTGCACCATGACCCTGCTATGTGGACAGAGCCTGAGAAATACAACCCATCCCGATTCCTCTCTGCTGATGGCAAGAGTGTGGTCCAGCATGAAGCATTCATTCCGTTCGGGACAGGTATACTATAGCAATGCTGAACATCTCGTTGGAGGCACTGTACACTTTATTTTCATTTTCAACTAAAATTATTTAAATATCTGACAGAAAAACTTTAAAAAGGTAAAGGCCCTATTATATTACAAGATATCCCTCAGTTGTTTCTTCAAAATATAGGCCTAAGTTGTTTTGGTAACAACAGTCAAAACTGCTTTCATTATCACTAACAGGGTTGATGTTAAATACCCGGTATACTATCCCGATTGTTTGTTGCTATTATCCTGATTGAAATCATATTCTCCCAATGAGGATACAATAGACCCTGATTGGGAAACCCTTGGGTGACAAAGACACATTTCGGCGCTATTAATGGCCCACAGTGTCAACACTATACTATCGTGATTGGGTAATACATTTATCCTGATTGAAACTTTATTCTCCCAATGAGGATATTAATAGGCCCCAATCGGGAAACCCAGGTGACGACGACACCTTTTGGCGCCATAATGGCCCCATAATGGCCCACGGTGTTGGTGTCAACTACAGGACTACAAAAGAAGCAAAACAATCAACAATTAAAATAAGTTAAGAGAGGACTTGCTCATATTATAAACCACTTCCCGTTATTCGTTAACTTGTTTTAAACATGATAATTATTTCAACATTGTATCCTATGTTTTCATTATTACAGGTCGCCGTTCCTGCTTGGGTGAGAATCTGGCCAAAGCCGAACTCTTCCTTTACTTTGTCAACTTCCTCCAGCATTTCACCTTCACGTTCCCGGAGGGTAAACCGTTCCCATCACAAGAGGGATTCCCAGGATTCATATTAAGCACCGGTCCTTTTGAACTCTGCACCACCATACGTTGTTAGGGGTGACTCTCATTAAATACATGTAGATTTTCAGCTCATTTGAAATCAATGGGAGGGGGATTTTCAGAATATCTTTTGTAAAAAGTACTCGTTACTGTGTGGTGGTTTTCTTTCGAAGGGATATGTACCCACAGGCTTCCTGACAGTAATGTAAGATTAAGATTAAGATTAAGATGATGATGATGATGATGATGATGATGATATAGCGCCTTTAACAAGATCAAAGCGCTTAACAAATCAAGAAGGAAAACCTAGCAGGTATTTCGACATTATTTTGAACTTGTTTTATAGCATTTCTTTCCAAAGGAGGTAATTTCGTGGGGTACAGTAAGATCCTATATAATATGCATTTGCGGATTCGGTACAATGAGATGACAGAGCCCAGGACCATACGCCGTTGTTCGTACATCTCATTTTTGTGTGTGCACGGGAAAGACAATTTGTGTAGGCCGTTAAGGCCTATATTATTTTTATCAAAAGGAGCCAAGGTCCTCTTCTCATTGGCGTTGACACCAGGGGACAGGGAACATAAATTTATCGTGTACGTACACGATAATTATCGTGTAAGTACACGATAAGTTTAAAGTTATCGAGTACGTACACGATAACTTTGGACTTATCGTGTACGTGTACATACACGATAATTATCTTGTACATGTACATACACGATAATTATCGTGTACGTACATACACGATGAGAGCGACATTTCTTTTATTCATGTGGCGGTACTACGCTTCCGGTTCCGTACAATATCACACGATCGTGCAGCCGATTTTATGAAACTTTAAAAAAAACAGGCCTGATGTATACCCATTAAGCAAGCCGATACCCCGTCCTATTGAGGCGTGATGCCCTAATTCTACTGGAAATAGATAGATCATATTGTGAAGAATTTAATAATAATTATTACTACAAACAGAAACTTCATTTACACCACTAAACCCTATTATGGGTGCACCCCACTAAATAAACTCCCATAGAAACCAATCATCAATACGAAATGTTTAAAAAAAATATTTAAAAACATTTCGACAATGTCAAATGTTTTCAATTTGATGTGGATAGCCCAGAGGCCCAACGAGTTATTATCACCCCAAAGTCATGCAGGGGACGAGTTCGTCAGAGGTGACTTTGGTCAGGGGGCGATTGACTTGTTTCCCAAATAAACCAGGATTGAATTACAGGACAAGGCTTCGGCACCAACAATTCAGGCTACATACAAATGGGCGAGAGTTCATCTAGAGTTCATCTGACTTTTGCATGATCGAACATAGTGTGATGCTAGTGCTTATAACCATTCTGTTATTTTATAACCGTACATTTACTCGAGACACGCATGATGTGACATTGGCCTTCGTGACCTTACCACGTAGTAGTGTATGGATTTTTTTTTCACTACTTTGTATTCGCTTTGAACTTGCATTACTGTGATTTAAAAACATTTATACATCTCGTATGCTTTCAATTTAATGTCGATAGCCCAGAGGCCCATCGAGTTAATTCTCATTCCATGGGAAACCACCTCTCTATACACTATATGCAGTTAGTCTGTGGGCTGGAGGGGTCTATCGTGCACCCCTATAACCCACCGCCACCTATATTTTTTGTTCCTTTGGATGTCCTAAACACGGAAAAAATGTTAACATTGAAAATTTTATGTTGCACTATCTGTTCTGGCCCACTATTGTTTACCCTTATAATGAACTTAATACACTGATAATTCTTAGCACTAGGGGTGGAAGAAGATCAAACATCTCGCCATTACTCCATCATGCCTTCACCTATTATCATGTAACTTGGTGCAATTAATGTTCAGTCATATGTCGTCATGATGACGTCGTCGGTTCTAATGAAAATGACCACTAGAGGGCGCTATAATTGCACGTATATTATGCATATTTTAATTATTAGATTTTCAGAAAAATATCTCATAAGTCATTTAGTTTTTATAGTTGCCACCAATAACAAAAAATTAATTAATTTATACATTAAATGGGTTTGTCTATGTATAATGTAACCACAAAAATGTGGATTTTTGAATTTTTGGATTTTCTATCTCTGGGGGCACTTTTTTAGCCCCCATGGTATTAAGCTTAGTTGGACGTCCATATCAGTATCACTACATATTGAATAATCCTTATTTCTCAAACATGCTTTGACCTACATACGTTAATCAAACTTAGCACAATAAATGTTAATTCACATGTCGTCAAGATGATATCATTGGTTGTCATGGAAACTAACTCTAGAGGGTGCTGTACTTGGATGCATATCATGTGCACATGAATTAATGGATATAATTATTTCTCATTTTTAGCACTTGTAGTACACTAGTTATCACTATGGGGATAACGTATATATACAGTGTGTCTCAAAAAAAATGCAAACAAAATTTAACGGAATGCCAGACGTAGAATGAGTAACCAGCATAGATAATATAGGTATGGTTTGAAAGATACACCTTTCCACTTTAAAATGAGACATCAAACGTCCAAATCTGAAAATTTTTGACAGAGTTATGAGTACTTTTTCAAGAGAAGTCAAATTGACGATGGGACCAAGTTTTCAATTTTAGGCATTGGGACAAAGGTAGCCTAATTGCCTCTGTGTGGATAATTGCCTGGCCTACAAAAATGTGTTTAGCGAGTAAACACAATTCTAAACACTTTCTTGCTATGAGTTTGTAAACATGCCAACCCGCATGTCAGTGCGAGACGGAATGGACTGGGCCTACCACATGCCACGTTTAATCGCATCACTCGGCTGGACCTGGGCATGCACCCCTACCAAATGCGCGTGCGACATCGGCTGCTACCGCCGGATTTGCCAAGACGGTTGAATTTTTGTCAGTGGGTCGTCGACCAGCTGCAGGCAGATGTGCGATTCGTCCATCATCTCATCATTGGCGATGAAGCTGGATTTTCTCTCGACGGAAAAGTCAACTCACGCAATGTTTGAGAGTACGCCCCCAAACAACATCCACAAAGGCCTCCCTTCAATTACGAGCACAACTTCCAACGTGAGAAAGTGAGTGTCTGGGTTGGCCTCTGCGGCAGTGGCCTCATCGTCGGACCGGTGTTTTTTCAGGGCAACCTCAACGGCCGGCGTTACCTTGAGATGTTGAATGATGATGTCATCCCCATCCTTGAGGAACATTTCGAGGTTCAGGAGCGAGGTGTGTTTAGGCGCCTGTGGTGGGCTCAAGACGGCGCTCCGGCTCATCGTCTACTGGCTGTCCGAGACCGCCTTCATGAAGCGTTCGTAGACCGTGTCATAGCGTTGAATCATGTGCATGAATGGCCACCGAGATCTCCAGACCTCACCCCGTGTGATTTCTACCTCTGGGGATACTTGAAATCCAAGGTGTACACGACTCCCCCTCCGGACCTGCAGACTCTCCGTGACAGAATAACAGCTGAGATTGACGTCCTGCGGCAGACTCCAGATGTTAGGAGAGCGATGGGAAACATGGAGAGACGATGTCGCCTGTGTATCGAGCGAGAGGGAGGGCATGTTGAGGGGAAGGGATGTAATCATCAACAGTTCATCCACATTGCAACACTTGCACATCTAAACAAAATCGATTATCACTGCATTTAAAAACTTGGTCCCATCGTCAATTTGACCTCTCTTGGAAAAGTACTCATAACTCTGTCAAAAATTTTCAGATTTGGACGTTTGATGTCTCATTTTAAAGTGGAAAGGCGTATCTTTCAAACCATACCTATATTATCTATGTTGGTTACTCATTCTACGTCTGGCATTCCGTTAAATTTTGTTTGCATTTATTTTTAGACACACTGTATATCATTAAATTGTACTTGGCAAGGATTTGTTAACTGTATGTAATGTAAAGAAAACGAAAGATAAATTTGAATTTGTTTTGTTAAGGGGGTCTCTGGAGCTCATTGTTTAAACTCCTAGGCCTATCATATCAAATTCAGCCGGGAATCCTTAGCATTTGGGGTTGGAGGGGTGCACCCCATTAAATAGTGAGGAATTCATGCGCCAAGCTGTTTATCATAAAGTGTAATGAACTCAAATTTTTCTGAAAATCAAAGATTTGAGGCCATACATTTGATGGATTGTGTAAAAATGGCCCAATATCACAACCTGGGATCCTTGACTTCCAACTGTGAGTATGTTGGATATAATTTCAGCGTCATCGTCAATAATTTCAGCGTCATCCATGGCTAGCGGTCGACTGTCAGCTGTAAAAACAGCTAAGTGAGCGTCGGCGGTCACGGAAAAAAGCTACAGCTTTATATAGAGACGCGAAAATCATTCATACTGACGCGCGCATTGTCCTGCGATTGATTAATCATGCCAACGTCAAGTGAGGGCGCTATTTACATTTCAGTTACAGGTTTCAGGCGTTGTGCCGGAGAGGAGCCTTGGGAACAAAAGAGTAGTGAATTCCCATGACATAGCGTCCCTTTGGTAAAGAACATACATTCCACATTGAGCACAGGTGGCACGTTTGGGGTTGAAAGGGTTAAGCACTGGCTCTTACTTGGCTGTGAACACTCATTTTTATGGGGTATACTATAGACGCATATTTTGGAAATGCAACACAAACATGTAGGCGTGAAAGAAAAAAGTGCAGATCCTTTCTTGTATTTTTAGTCATGTGAAACGTATTGAAATAAGTCACAATGAGGGTTGCGCTCAGATGATTTGCAAAAAGCAGCTACATTTCAAACTGCAACAGGACGGATGAATAACTTTGAATAGGCCTATGTCTGTTTTTTAATAGAACATGCTGTTCTTTCTTTCCTATAGGATTTTCATCTGAGCATGTACATGACTCTGTGACCCCCTTACATATACACTGCACACTCTTATACATGTACACAAAACTAACTCTCACACACATGTATTGCATTGGATTACAGGCAGTGACCTCACGCTGTGTTGGCTACCGAGTGAGATTCAAACTAATTCGCCTTCAAACAAACCTTGGGTGAAGGTGCGAATTGAAGAGTGATTAACTTGCTTAACTTTTTCTTTGCAAACCCCACTCCTATGGGGTTGTCACATACACTGTAATGGAGGACAATCTGTACGAAAGTGTGTTCTTAATGTGCTTTTCAGTGTGGTCGTTTTCACTACTGTAGAGGGTGGTATTCATTGGGATGAGAATAACTCCCTGGAAACCTGGACTTTAGACAGTAAATAGAGAAGAAAATAAAAGGTTATATATGGCTCAATATTTTTTCTTTTGGTTTTAAAAACTGTGGGACTTCTAAGTATTTTTTTACGATTTTTGAATTTTGTGTTTAGCACTGACATTTACTATGGGAGTTTATTTAGTGGGGTGCACCCGGAGGGGATGAAACTGTTATAGCGCCCTTCCTGTCCGTACTACAGACAGATCATTTTGCATAAATGTATTACATTGAAGTGTGTAGATTTATCGATTGTAAGCACTATTTACTATGCAGCGTTCTATATATATCTATGTGTGCAACACTTGAATGTCGAAATAAAACACTGCTCTCGTTTGATGTTACAGATGTGATTTCTCCTATGTGCTACATTTGTATGGGATAGTTAGTATTCTGCTCAATCTATTCAGGATATCTACAGTATTGAAGGCACTTATATCGTAAATTGGTGGCGAAAAAGAAAAGACGAGGCAGTGGCGGGTTGAATTGTGCTTGGCCGAGACCCTGTGAACATCTTCCAAGCACACGTATACCCGGATTCGGACTCATTTAAAGAGAAGCATTTCAGTCCCCACTTGTTGGCCGTTCGCGGTAAGTACTGCTTAAAGCTCAGTCGTCCTTTAAACTTCACCATACTCTCGCGAGTTTCGTCCAGGGCTGTATATTTTGAGAAAGGTTGGCAGTACAATGTCGAGTAAAGGGCGAAGTTTTGCCAGTTTGTCGGAAGGGCTGTCGACTTGAGCTCTGTTGTTGGCTAGTGCATGCTGTATCGAGGCCTTTTGTTGATGCTCATGCAAAGTAATAATGCCACGAATGCCATCATTTCGGGAATATTTGTTGGAGTCCAAGCAGACTGACGATTGGTTGGGTTGCAGGCAAAGTTTGCTCAGCATATCGATTTGTCTCCGTCACCATCAGCTCCC
Source organism: Zoroaster sp. YZ-2022 (assembly GCA_029582265.1). Lineage (NCBI taxonomy): Eukaryota > Metazoa > Echinodermata > Asteroidea > Forcipulatida > Zoroasteridae > Zoroaster > Zoroaster sp. YZ-2022. Next base: position 679,914 of record JAQQFT010000025.1, on the reverse strand, counting down.
AGGTCGCTTGACAGAAGTACAGTTAACTAAAGGTGTACAGTTACTCAAATCTTCAGTAGTTCCCCCGTTTCCACTGAATTGCATGGGTTTCTTCGTGTATGCGTTAGTTTCACACCAACCAGACCGGTAGTTTGGCTTTTCCGATTGTTACGTACGGCGGGCGCACGGCAGAAAGTAATTAAAAGGGAATTATGACAATTTTAAAGCAAAGCCAAAATTCACGCAAATCAAATATAATTCAGCAAAATTTAATTAATCATCTGAATTCAATCAACGGAAAAGCAAATGAGGAAAGTGTTTTCAGTTAAATAGCAACTTAAACTTAAGCATGCAAAATAACAAAGCATAATACAGGCAATGCAAATTAATTACATAGATCGTGAGGCAAACAATAACATACAACAACATTAATCAACAAGCCAGCAAAATAATAAGGTTAACAGGCAAATCATAAGGCAACTTATAAATCATATTCGGCCGAATACATGTACCTTGAAAATATAATGAACCTGCAGGAAAGGCCCCCCGCCCAGCCAATGCCCATAAGAAATACAGCGCGACCGTCGGGCCAAGCATCTCCACACTGCACCGGATCAGCCAAGGCACAGGTAGGTGTTGAACCCCAGGAATTCAGCACAATGGCCACGACAATCCAAGAGTCCGTCAGCACCGTCAGCCTCGGCCACGATCCAGCGATGAGAAGCAGGTAGGTGGACGACGATCCAGCGATGAGGTGGACGACGAGATGCTGGCCCAAAGGTGCGCTGTTGTAAAGAGCCACAATAACGTGTGTACATGGGCACTGACCGAGGCCGAATCATAGCCGGTCAGGCCTATATATAGGGTATTTGACCATGCGTCGCCACTTAATCCAACATTCCAAAAATCCCAAAAAATTCTAGTGCGGGGAGACATACTCCAGCGGATTAAAGAATTAAATGGGTTCGTAACACGATGATGATGATGATGATGTCGGGACGCATTCCTCTTCACTATCATCCGACTCCGGTGTAGAATCCTCGTCAGAAGACATGTCTGACCCACTATCTGCGAAGATTTCTTCCAAAATTTGTGCACTTCGATCGGCGTCCATAGCTATCAATGGCATGCAAAAGCTCGCGGGCGTCCTTTTTCAGCCAATCAGAAAACACTTGTCAATTGAGGGCGCTATTGACATTTTCCTAAAACAGGTGTTACCGACGTGCCACAGGGGCTCGCCGGGAACAAATGAGAATTGTTTTCGCGTGCCAAAAGAACACCACGGTACCCAAGAGATATACAATATTGAGCCAATATGGCACAATGGGGTTGAAAGGGTTAATATAAAGTGAAAAAACATAAATCTTTGTGCATAATAAACTGCGCTTCAAAAATATAAAAATTTAGCTAGTTGGCCCGAACTTGTATTGTAGTTTTAATATGCAAATGCCATAAAACGGTTCCATTCGTTGGGATGTATTTTAAGTTCAAGCAACTTCATTAATTGTTTGCCATCTTAAAATCACACATTTTCGCAATGGCTGAAGAATTCTGTTTAATTTCTAGGCGTGCTGGTGAACATTTGGGCCTTGCATCATGACCCTGCTACGTGGACAGAGCCTGAGAAATACAACCCATCCCGATTCCTCTCTGCTGATGGCAAGTGTGGTCCAGCATGAAGCATTCATTCCGTTTGGGACAGGTATACTTTAGTAATGTTGAACATCTCGTTGGAGGCACTGTACACTTTATTTTCATTTCCAACTAAAATTATTTAAATATCTGACAGAAAAACTTTAAAGGGGGACTGACATCCTTTATTGTGTGTGTACTCAAGGCGTTTTGTAATAAAATATTGTTTTTGAGACCCACCTGTGTCTATTTAATCATTGATTTCTGAGTACAAGTATTTTAAAACAATGTATGAAGTGTTTGGGGGAGGCAACCCCGCCCCATGGTGGAAACTTCATTTGTATAAGATGTGTGACGTAAGGTCGGGAAGATCCGATGTGTACATGATGTACATGTACATACAAACGTTTCACACACGTAGCGTCGATTTCATTTCTTCCGTGATTTTTGTTTCCGGAACTAATAAAATGCCGGGAAGATGTGTTTCTGCAGGATGCAGCAACACCACCAAAGACGGTGTTAGCCTTCATCTGTTCCCAAGTGACCCAAAAATCGCCGTATTTGGACGAGCAAAGTTCGACTGACAAGAGTAAAGTGGTCAGGTCCATTGTCAAATGTTTTGATGTGGATAGCCCAGAGGCCCAACGAGTTATTATCACCCCAAAGTCATGCAGGGGACGAGTTCGTCAGAGGTGACTTTGGTCAGGGGGCGATTGACTTGTTTCCCAAATAAATCAGGATTGAATTACAGGACAAGGCTTCGGCACCAACAATTCAAGCTACATACAAATGGGCTAAAGTTCATCTAGAGTTCATCTGAGTTTTGCATGATCGAACATGATTGTGAAACCTGTCGGTGCTTATAACCGTATGATTCTCTGTTATAACCGTACATTTACTCGAGACACGCATGATATGACATTGGCTTTCTTGACCTTACCACCACGTAGTAGTGTATGGAAAATTGTTTACTACTTTGTATTCGCTTTGAACGTGCATAACTGTGATTTAAAAACATTTATACATCTCAGATGTTTTCAATTTAATGTCGACAGCCCAGAGGCCAATCGAGTTAATTCTCATTCCATGGGAAACCACCGCTCTATACACTATATACAGTTAGTCTGTGGGCTGGAGGGGTCTATAGTAGTATGTGTGCCGCATCACACTATGGATTGTGGTGGAGCAGGCGGTGGGATTGCGGTGGGATTTCCCACCTCCACATTTCCCACCGCCACCACCTCCTGCTCCACCACAATCCATAGTGTGATGCAGCACGTCACACCTCCTCAAACTTTGTGGGCGCGCGCGCGTGAGACACGTTTGGGCGCGCGCGTGGAGGTGTGCTCCTATGGTGACGTCACCCTCCTCAATTTCCACCTCAATATGAGGACCCGTGGATTGTAATGCTCCACACGTGATAGGCATTGAAATTCTGGGCGCGCGCGCGTGAGACACGTCTGGGCGCGCGCGTGACTCCCTCCACACAAACTGCAAACAAAATACTTACTCCCTCCACACAAAATGCTGCACACTACTCCCTCCACACAAACTGCACACAAAAAAGGAAAGGCAGTGATTTCCCACCTCCTCAATATATAGGGACCCGTGCAAGTTGAGACACGTCTGGAGCGCATAAGGCATGTCCTGTCTTAAAATAGAATGGACATCGTTGATTGGTTGAATGTTTGCGCGTTGTTTATGGAGCAACCACACACTCTTTGTGATTGGTTGTTTCGGCGACGCGAAGGATGGTAGAGTATAAAAGACGGAAATTTTAATTCAAACTCTCATATTTTCGCCAATATTTTAAAATCAGGCAATAGCGCTGATCGAAGGAGAGCGGATCCGCATAAATGCGGATCCCGAATTGCGAGAGTGGGAGCAGATTCCCAAGAACTTCTCTCACGTTGAGGTGATCTCCCAGATGGAGGCGTTGAAGTACGCTATAGTGGTTGGCAACCTGGAGTACGCCAGGTTTCTGGTGGCAAGTAATCCAGCAAAATTCAAGTAATCGAGTTCATCCAAGACTGGCGAAACCCATAAAACAACCGGCTCTTTTCAGAGCCAACACATATTCCAAGAAGAGATTATTACCGAGTCTGTTATGAATATTAACTGTTCGATTTAATCATTAAAATAAATTATATTCGTGTATGTCTGTCTTTTTAATACTAGCTTTGATGGTTTTAAATTGGAAAACATTTTGTGATTTTGAGAAAAACAAACAAAATATATAAATACAATGCTTACCCCTTGTAGTTTTGATGGAAACCAAAAATATATAAACACAATGCTTACCCCTTGTGATTTTGAGAAAAAATTTAATATATAAATACAATGCTTACCCCTTGTGATTTTGATGGAAACCAAAAATATATCAATACAAGGCTTACCCCTTGTGATTTTGAGAAAAAATAAAATATATAAATACAATGCTTACCCCTTGTGATTTTGAGAAAAAACTAATAAATACAATGCTTACCCCTTGTGATTTTGATGGAAACCAAAAATATATAAATACAATGCTTACCCCTTGTGATTTTGATGGAAACCAAAAATATATAAATACAAGGCTTACCCCTTGTGATTTTGAGAAAAAATAAAATATATAAATACAAATTACAATGCTTACCCCTTGTGATTTTGATGGAAACCAAAAATATATCAATACAAGGCTTACCCCTTGTGATTTTGAGAAAAAACTAATAAATACAATGCTTACCCCCTTGTGATTTTGATGGAAACCAAAAAATATATCAATACAAGGCTTACCCCTTGTGATTTTGAGAAAAAACTCATAAATACAATGCTTACCCCTTGTGATTTTGATGGAAACCAAAAAAATATATAAATACAAGGCTTACCCCCTTGTGATTTTGAGAAAAACACAAAAAATATATAAATACAATGCTTACCCCTTGTAATTTTGATGGAAACCAAAAATATATAAATACAATGCTTACCCCTTGTGATTTTGATGGAAACCAAAAATATATAAATACAAGGCTTACCCCTTGTGATTTTGATGGAAACCAAAAATATATAAATACAATGCTTACCCCTTGTGATTTTGATGGAAACCAAAAATATATAAATACAAGGCTTACCCCTTGTGATTTTGATGGAAACCAAAAATATATAAATACAAGGCTTACCCCCTTGTGATTTTGAGAAAAAACACAAAAAATATATAAATACAATGCTTACCCCTTGTAGTTTCGCTGGAAACCAAAAATATATAAATACAATGCTTACCCCTTGTGATTTTGAGAAAAAATAAAATATATAAATACAATGCTTACCCCTTGTGATTTTGAGAAAAAATAAAATATATAAATACAATGCTTACCCCTTGTGATTTTGATGGAAACCAAAAATATATAAATACAAGGCTTACCCCTTGTGATTTTGATGGAAACCAAAAATATATAAATACAATGCTTACCCCTTGTGATTTTGAGAAAAAATGTAATATATAAATACAATGCTTACCCCTTGTGATTTTTATGGAAACCAAAAAATATAAATACAAGGCTTACCCCTTGTGATTTTGATGGAAACCAAATATATATAAATACAATGCTTACTCCTTGTGATTTTGAGAAAAAATAAAATATATAAATACAATGCTTACCCCTTGTGATTTTGAGAAAAAATTAAATATATAAATACAATGCTTACCCCTTGTGATTTTGATGGAACCAAAAATATATAAATACAAGGCTTACCCCTTGTGATTTTGATGGAAACCAAAAATATATAAATACAATGCTTACCCCTTGTGATTTTGATGGAAACCAAAAATATATAAATACAATGCTTACCCCTTGTGATTTTGAGAACAAATAAAATATATAAATACAATGCTTACCCCTTGTGATTTTGATGGAAACCAAAAAATATATCAATACAAGGCTTACCCCTTGTGATTTTGAGAAAAAACTAATAAATACAATGCTTACCCCTTGTGATTTTGATGGAAACCAAAAAAATATATAAATACAAGGCTTACCCCTTGTGATTTTGAGAAAAAACTAATAAATACAATGCTTACCCTTGTGATTTTGATGGAAACCAAAAAAATATATAAATACAAGGCTTACCCCCTTGTGATTTTGAGAAAAACACAAAAAATATATAAATACAATGCTTACCCCTTGTAATTTTGATGGAAACCAAAAATATATAAATACAATGCTTACCCCTTGTGATTTTGATGGAAACCAAAAATATATAAATACAAGGCTTACCCCTTGTGATTTTGATGGAAACCAAAAATATAAATACAATGCTTACCCCTTGTGATTTTGAGAAAAAATAAAATATATAAATACAATGCTTACCCCTTGTGATTTTGATGGAAACCAAAAATATATCAATACAAGGCTTACCCCTTGTGATTTTGAGAAAAAACTAATAAATACAATGCTTACCCCCCTGTGATTTTGATGGAAACCAAAAAATATATCAATACAAGGCTTACCCCTTGTGATTTTGATGGAAACCAAAAAAATATATAAATACAAGGCTTACCCCTTGTGATTTTGAGAAAAACACAAAAAATATATAAATACAATGCTTACCCCTTGTAATTTTGATGGAAACCAAAAATATATAAATACAATGCTTACCCCTTGTGATTTTGATGGAAACCAAAAATATATAAATACAATGCTTACTCCTTGTGATTTTGAGAAAAAATAAAATATATAAATACAATGCTTACCCCTTGTGATTTTGATGGAAACCAAACATATATAAATACAAGGCTTACCCCCTTGTGATTTTGAGAAAAAACACAAAAAATATATAAATACAATGCTTACCCCTTGTAGTTTTGCTGGAAACCAAACATATATAAATACAATGCTTACCCTTGTGATTTTGAGAAAAAATAAAATATATAAATACAATGCTTACCCCTTGTGATTTTGATGGAAACCAAAAATATATAAATACAAGGCTTACCCCTTGTGATTTTGATGGAAACCAAAAATATATAAATACAATGCTTACCCCTTGTGATTTTGAGAAAAAATTTAATATATAAATACAATGCTTACCCCTTGTGATTTTTATGGAAACCAAAAAATATATAAATACAAGGCTTACCCCTTGTGATTTTGATGGAAACCAAAAATATATAAATACAATGCTTACTCCTTGTGATTTTGAGAAAAAATAAAATATATAAATACAATGCTTACCCCTTGTGATTTTGAGAAAAAATTAAATATATAAATACAATGCTTACCCCTTGTGATTTTGATGGAACCAAAAATATATAAATACAAGGCTTACCCCTTGTGATTTTGATGGAAACCAAAAATATATAAATACAATGCTTACCCCTTGTGATTTTGAGAAAAACAAAAAAATATATATAAATACAATGCTTACCGGTAGGCCTACCCCTTGTGATTTTTATGGAAACCAAAAATATATAAATACAAGGCTTACCCCTTGTGATTTTGAGAAAAAACTAATAAATACAATGCTTACCCCTTGTGATTTTGATGGAAACCAAACATATATAAATACAAGGCTTACCCCCTTGTGATTTTGAGGAAAAAAAAAATATATATAAATACAATGCTTACCCCTTGTAGTTTTGCTGGAAACCAAAAATACATAAATACAATGCTTACCCCTTGTGATTTTGAGAAAAAATTAAATATATAAATACAATGCTTACCCCTTGTGATTTTGATGGAAACCAAAAATATATCAATACAAGGCTTACCCCTTGTGATTTTGAGAAAAAATAAAATATATAAATACAATGCTTACCCCTTGTGATTTTGATGGAAACCAAAAATATATAAATACAAGGCTTACCCCTTGTGATTTTGAGAAAAAATAAACGCCCTCTGTTAATGAAATGTAATAAAGAACGTTTTAACAGTAGAATCGATACTGTGCGCGCGATACTGTGCGCGCGATACTTGACAGTAATTTCATTCATTTATTTGTTAATCACATTTTATGATTTTCATAATTGACAGTATTTTATTAATTATTGCTTGGCCAGCTGTGAATGGCCACTTACAATTTATACATTTCAAAACGATACATTTCAAAACGATACATTGATATTTTATAAAATTGTTTATTACAAATGGATTAATAAACTCATCCCCTTTTTCAGATTTTGGATAGAAAATTAAATCGATGACTTTTGCGCCTTTTTACCTTTTTCCCATCGTGCTTTGGTAAAACTTGGACAAACATGGCTGCTGACGGAGACAGCAATAGTTCGTACTTTAGGTTTTTCTAAGTAATATGGCTGTATTGGAGTTTATTTAAGGCAGTTGGCTAATTGGATATCTTAAAGAGAGTAAGTAGAATAATAAGGAGTAATAATTCGTGATTTTCTTAGACGTTTTTGTTTGTTATTGTCAAATTACAAATAGATGTGCAGCAGACGATTAACACATAGGTCAGTGACTGGCTCACAGTGCGTTGACCCTTTGCGCGCTATGTACAGTTAATGCATAGGTACACGTTGTATAGATGTTGATTTGTTCTGTATAAAGTTATTGATGAAGTGAAGTTGGATAGGTTTATAGATGAAAAATAATGTAGGTTACTTTGTTTTTCGTCAGAGACTGTATAAAATGTATTACAATTTAGTTATTGAAATTTAGAAATGAAAAAAAGAACAAATTAAGCTAGGACAAAAGAAAATTCTGTATAAATAAGCAAATTGTTTTATGTCAGATTGAAATAATTTCTAGGATTAACGTTACTGTTAAAGTATGAGATTAAAAAAATGTTTACAGGGACATTGTGCATCACACTTATCCTCTTGCCAATAGACAAAGCTACTATTAAAAACACAGACATACACGAATATAATTTATTTTAATGATTAAATCGAACAGTTAATATTCATAACAGACTCGGTAATAATCTCTTCTTGGAATATGTGTTGGCTCTGAAAAGAGCGGGTTGTTTTATTGGTTTCGTCGGTCTTGGCACGTAGACTGGTTACTTGAACTTTGCTGGATTACTTGCCACTAGAAATCTCGCATACTCTAGGTTTCCGACAACTACAGCATACTTTAAAGCCTCCATCTGGAAATCACCTCAATGTGAGGGAAGTTTTGAAATTTGCTCCCAGTCTACAATCGGGATCAGCATTTATTCATTACACGTTCTGATTCAATAATTGCAATTGCTCGATTCTCTCTTACATATTGGTAAAAGGTAAAGAGGTGGCCATACTAATGAAGATATACAAGGGGCGTGTTGTTCGATCAAGTTCAGTCCGTGTATGTGAATGAAGAGAGTATCTAGTTAGGTGATGTGAAAGCGACTGTCTCAAACTTGCCGAAATCATCAATATGCATGCGGTAACTTACTTTTCTCCCTCATACTTTTCTCCCTTCACCACACAAACTACATTTATTGTTTATTACAAATGGATTAATAAACTCCTCCCTTTTTCAGATTTTGGTCAGAAAATTAAATCGATGACTTTTAGCGTTTTACCTTTTTCCCATCGTGCTTTGGTAAAACTTGGACAAACATGGCTGCTGGCGAGACAGCAATAGTTAAATACTTTAGGTTTTGCTAAGTAATATGGCTGTATTGGAGTTTATTTAAGACAGTTGGATAATTGGATATCTTAAAGAGAGTAAGTAAAATAATAAGGAGTAATAATTCGTGATTTTCTTAGGAGTTTTTGTTTGTTATTGTCAGATTACAAATAGATGTGCAGCAGACGATTAACACATATAAGTTAATTAGGTCAGTGACTGGCTCACAGTGCGTTGACCCTTTGCGTGCTATGCACAGTTAATGCATAGGTACACGTTGTATAGATATTGATTTGTTCTGTATAAAGTTATTGATGAAGTGAAGTTGGATAGGTTTATAGATGAAAAATAATGTAGGTTACTTTGTTTTTCGTCAGAGACTGTATAAAATGTATACAATTTAGTTATTGGAATTTAGAAATGAAAAAAGAACAAATTAAGCTAGGACAAAAGAAAATTCTGTATAAATAAGCAAATTGTTTTATGTCAGATTGAAATAATTTCTAGGATTAACGTTACTGTTAAAGTATGAGATTAAAAAATTGTTTACAGGGACATTGTGCATCACACTTATCCTCTTGCCAATAGACAAAGCTACTATTAAAAACACAGACATACACGGAGGAGGATCTCAAAATCACAAGGGGTAAACCTTGTATTTATATATTTTATTTTTTCACAAAATCACAAGGGGTAAACCTTGTATTTATATATTTTATTTTTTCTCAAAATCACAAGGGGTAAGCCTTGTATTTATATATTTTTGGTTTCCATCAAAATCACAAGGGGTAAGCATTGTATTTATATATTTTTGGTTTCCATCAAAATCACAAGGGGTAAGCCTTGTATTTATATATTTTTGGTTTCCATCAAAATCACAAGGGGTAAGCATTGTATTTATATATTTTATTTTTTCTCAAAATCACAAGGGGTAAGCCTTGTATTTATATATTTTTGGTTTCCATCAAAATCACAAGGGGTAAGCATTGTATTTATATATTTTTGGTTTCCATCAAAATCACAAGGGGTAAGGCTGTGTGTTTATATTTTGGTTTCCATCAAAATCACAAGGGCAAGCGTTGTATTTATTAGTTTTCTCAAAATCACAAGGGGTAAGCCTTGTATTTATATATTTTTGGTTTCCATAAAAATCACAAGGGGTACCGGTAAGCATTGTATTTATATATATTTTTTGTTTTTCTCAAAATCACAAGGGGTAAGCATTGTATTTATATATTTTTGGTTTCCATCAAAATCACAAGGGGTAAGCATTGTATTTATATATTTTTGGTTTCCATCAAAATCACAAGGGGTAAGCATTTTATTTATATATTTTATTTTTTCTCAAAATCACAAGGGGTAAGCCTTGTATTTATATATTTTTGGGTTTCCATCAAAATCACAAGGGGTAAGCATTGTATTATATATTTAATTTTTCTCAAAATCACAAGGGGTAAGCATTGTATTTATATATTTTGGTTTCATCAAAACTACAAGGGTGGCATGTGTTTATATATTTTTGTGTTTTCTCTCAAAATCACAGGGAGTAAGCCTGTATTTTTATATGTTTGGTTTCCATCTAAATCACAAGTGGTAATCTTTGTATTTATATATTTAATTTTTTTCTCAAAATCACAAGGGGTAATGTGTTATATATTTTGGTTTCCATCAAAATTACAAGGGGTAAGCATTTATTATATATATATTTTTTCTCAAAATCACAGGGGGTAAGCCTTGTATTTATATATGTTTGGTTTCCATCAAAATCACAAGGGTGGCGTTGTATTTATTAGTTTTCTCAAAATCACAAGGGTAAGCCTTGTATTTATATATTTTGGTTTCCATAAAAATCTGAGTACCGAGTAAGCATTGTGTTTATATATATTTTTGTTTTCTCCAAAATCACAAGGGGTAACGATGTGTTATATTTTGGTTCCATCAAAATCACAAGGGGTAAGCCTTATGTTATATATTTTGGTTTCCATCAAAATCACAAGGGTAAGCATTGTATTTATATATTTTATTTTTCTCAAAATCACAAGGGGTAAGCATTGTATTTATATATTTTATTTTTCTCAAAATCACAAGGAGTAAGCATTGTATTTATATATTTTGGTTTCCATAAAAATCACAAGGGTAAGCCTTGTATTTATATATTTTTTGGTTTCCATAAAAATCACAAGGGGTAAGCCTTGTATTTATATATTTTTTGGTTTCCATAAAAATCACAAGGGGTAAGCATTGTATTTATATATTTTTGGTTTCCATCAAAATCACAAGGGGTAGCTGTATTTATATATTTTGGTTTCCATCAAAATCACAAGGGGTAGCGTTGTATTTATTAGTTTTCTCAAAATCACAAGGGTAAGCCTTGTATTTATATATTTTTGGTTTCCATAAAAATCACAAGTGCAGTGTAGCATTGTATTTATATATATTTTTGTTTTCTCAAAATCACAAGGGGTAAGCATTGTATTTATATATTTTGGTTTCCATCAAAATCACAAGGGTAAGCATTGTATTTATATATTTTTGGTTTCCATCAAAATCACAAGGGTAAGCATTTATTTATATATTTTATTTTTCTCAAAATCACAAGGGGTAAGCCTTGTATTGATATATTTTGGTTTCCATCAAAATCACAAGGGTAAAGCATTGTATTTATATATTTAATTTTTCTCAAAATCACAAGGGTAGCATTGTATTTATATATTTTGGTTTCCATCAAAACTACAAAGGGGTAAGCATTGTATTTATATATTTTTGTGTTTTTCTCAAAATCACAAGGGTAAATTGTATTTATATATGTTTGGTTTCCATCAAAATCACAAGGGGTAAGCATTGTATTTATATATTTTATTTTTCTCAAAATCACAAGGGGTAAGTATTGTATTTATATATTTTGGTTTCCATCAAAATTACAAGGGGTGCATTGTATTTATATATATATATTTTTTTCTCAAAATCACAAGGGGGTAAGCCTTGTATTTATATATGTTTGGTTTCCATCAAAATCACAAGGGGTAAGCGTTGTATTTATTAGTTTTTCTCAAAATCACAAGGGTAAGCCCTGTATTTATATATTTTGGTTTCCATAAAATCACAAGGGGTACCGGTAAGCATTGTATTTATATATATTTTTGTTTTTCTCAAAATCAAAAGGGGGTAAGCATTGTATTTATATATTTTTGGTTTCCATCAAAATCACAAGGGGTAAGCCTTGTATTTATATATTTTTGTTTTTTCCATCAAAATCACAAGGGGTAAGCATTGTATTTATATATTTTATTTTTTCTCAAAATCACAAGGGGTAAGCATTGTATTTATATATTTTATTTTTTCTCAAAATCACAAGGAGTAAGCATTGTATTTATATATTTTTGGTTTCCATAAAAATCACAAGGGGTAAGCCTTGTATTTATATATTTTTTGGTTTCCATAAAAATCACAAGGGGTAAGCATTGTATTTATATATTTAATTTTTTTCTCAAAATCACAAGGGGTAAGCCTTGTATTGATATATTTTTGGTTTCCATCAAAATCACCAGGGTAAGCCTTGTATTTATATATTTTTGGTTTCCATCAAAATCACAAGGGGTAAGCATTGTATTTATATATTTAATTTTTTTCTCAAAATCACAAGGGGTAAGCCTTGTATTGATATATTTTTGGTTTCCATCAAAATCACAAGGGGTAAGCATTGTATTTATATATTAAATTTTTTCTCAAAATCACAAGGGGTAAGCATTGTATTGATATCAATTTGGTTTGCATCAAAATCACAAGGTAAGCCTTGTATTGATATATTTTGGTTTCCATCAAAATCACAAGGGTAAGCATTGTATTTATATATTTAATTTTTTCTCAAAAGCACAAGGGGTAAGCATTGTATTTATATATTTTTTTTTTCAAACAAAACTACAAAGCGTAATCATTGTATTTATTTTTTTTTGTCAAAATCACAATGGGGTACTCCTTGTATTTATATATGTTTGGTTTCCATCAAAATCACAAGGGGTAAGCATTGTATTTATATATTTATATTTTTCTCAAAATCACAAGGGGTAAGCCTTGTATTTATATATTTTTGGTTTCCATCAAAATCACAAGGGGTAAGCATTGTATTTATATATTTTATTTTTTCTCAAAATCACAAGGAGTAAGCATTGTATTTATATATTTTTGGTTTCCATCAAAATCACAAGGGGTAAGCCTTGTATTTATATATTTTTGGTTTCCATCAAAATCACAAGGGGTAAGCATTGTATTTATATATTTTTGGTTTCCATCAAAATTACAAGGGGTAAGCATTGTATTTATATATTTTTGTGTTTTCTCAAAATCACAAGGGGTAATTGTATTTATATATTTTTGGTTTCCATCAAAATCACAAGGGTAAGCATTGTATTTATTAGTTTTTCTCAAAATCACAAGGGTAGCCTTGTATTTATATATTTTGGTTTCCATCAAAATCACAAGGGTAAGTATTGTATTTATATATTAGTTTTCTCAAAATCACAAGGGGTAAGTCCTGTATTTATATATTTTTGTTTTCATCAAAATAACAAGGGGTAAGCCTGGTATTGATATATTTTGGTTTCCATCAAAATCACAAGGGTAAGCATTGTATTTATATATTTGATTTTTCTCAAAATCACAAGGGGTAAGCATTGTATTTATATATTTTGGTTTCCATCAAAATCACAAGGGGTAAGCATTGTATTTATTAGTTTTTCTCAAAATCACAAGGGTAAGCCTTGTATTGATATATTTTGGTTTGCATCAAAATCACAAGGGTAAGCATTGTATTTATATATTTTATTTTTCTCAAAATCACAAAGGGGTAAGCATTGTATTTATATATTTTGGTTTCCATCAAAACTACAAGGGGTAAGCATTGTATTTATATTTTTATTTTTCTCAAAATCACAAGGGGTAAGCCTTGTATTTATATATTTTGGTTTCCATCAAAATCACAAGGGTAAGCATTGTATTTACATATTTAATTTTTCTCAAAATCACAAGGAGTAAGCATTGTATTTATATATTTTTGGTTTCCATCAAAATCACAAGGGGTAAGCCTTGTATTTATATATTTTTGGTTTCCATCAAAATCACAAGGGGTAAGCATTGTATTTATATATTTTTTGTTTTTCTCAAAATCACAAGGGGTAAACCTTGTATTTATATATTTTTTGTTTTCATCAAAATCACAAGGGGTAAGCATTGTATTTATTAGTTTTCTCAAAATCTGAGGTAGCCTTGTATTGATATATTTTTGGTTTCCATCAAAATCACAAGGGAAATTAGCTTGTTGTATTTATTAGTTTTCTCAAAATCACAGGGGAAGCTTGTTGTATTTATATATTTTGGTTTCCATCAAAATCACAGGGGGTAAGCCTTGTAGTTATATATTTTTGGTTTCCTTCAAAATCACAGGGGTAAGCATTGTATTTATTAGTTTTCTCAAAATCACAAAGGGTAAGCCTTGTATTGATATATTTTTGGTTTCCATCAAAATCACAAGGGGTAAGCATTGTATTTATTAGTTTTCTCAAAATCACAAGGGGTAAGCCTTGTATTGATATATTTTGGTTTCCATCAAAATCACAAGGGGTAAGCATTGTATTTATATATTTTATTTTTCTCAAATCACACAGGTAAGCATTGTATTTATATATTTTTGGTTTCCATCAAAATCACAAGGGTAAGCCTTGTATTTATATATTTTGGTTTCCATCAAAATCACAAGGGGGTAAGCTTGTTGTATTTATATATTTTGGTTTCCATCAAAATCACAAGGGGGTAAGCATTGTATTTATTAGTTTTTTCTCAAAATCACAAGGGGTAAGCCTTGTATTTATATATTTTTGGTTTCCATCAAAATCACAAGTGGTAAGCATTGTATTTATATATTTTGTTTGTTTTTCTCAAAATCACAAAATGTTTTCCAATTTAAAACCATCAAAGCTAGTATTAAAAAGACAGACATACACGAATATAATTTATTTTAATGATTAAATCGAACAGTTAATATTCATAACAGACTCGGTAATAATCTCTTCTTGGAATATGTGTTGGCTCTGAAAAGAGCCGGTTGTTTTATGGGTTTCGCCAGTCTTGGATGAACTCGATTACTTGAATTTTGCTGGATTACTTGCCACCAGAAACCTGGCGTACTCCAGGTTGCCAACCACTATAGCGTACTTCAACGCCTCCATCTGGGAGATCACCTCAACGTGAGAGAAGTTCTTGGGAATCTGCTCCCACTCTCGCAATTCGGGATCCGCATTTATGCGGATCCGCTCTCCTTCGATCAGCGCTATTGCCTGATTTTAAAATATTGGCGAAAATATGAGAGTTTGAATTAAAATTTCCGTCTTTTATACTCTACCATCCTTCGCGTCGCCGAAACAACCAATCACAAAGAGTGTGTGGTTGCTCCATAAACAACGCGCAAACATTCAACCAATCAACGATGTCCATTCTATTTTAAGACACGACATGCCTTATGCGCTCCAGACGTGTCTCAACTTGCACGGGTCCCTATATTGAGGAGGTGGGAAATCACTGCCTTTCCTTTTTTGTGTGCAGTTTGTGTGGAGGGAGTAGTGTGCAGTATTTTGTGTGGAGGGAGTAAGTATTTTGTTTGCAGTTTGTGTGGAGGGAGTCACGCGCGCGCCCAGACGTGTCTCACGCGCGCGCGCCCAGAATTTCAATGCCTATCACGTGTGGAGCATTACAATCCACGGGTCCTCATATTGAGGTGGAAATTGAGGAGGGTGACGTCACCCTAGGAGCACACCTCCACGCGCGCGCCCAGACGTGTCTCGCGCGCGCGCCCACAAAGTTTGAGGAGGTGTGCCGCATCACACTATTATATGGATTGTGGTGGAGCAGGAGGTGGTGGAGGTGGGAAATCCCACCGCAATCCCACCGGCTGCTCCACCACAATCCATAGTGTGATGCGGCACACATACTACTGTCTATCGTGCACCCCCCATAACCCACCGCCACCTATATTTTTTTGTTCCTTTGGATGTCCTAAACACGAAAAAAGATGTTAACATTGAAAATTTTGGGTTGCACTATCCGTTCTGGCCCACTATTGTTTACCCTTATAATGAACTTAATACACTGATAATATGGTGTTCTAAAAAGGCCACATGCACATTGCAAGAAGAGTGTGTAAGCGTCGCATTAGGATTCACGCGTCGCACTAGAAGTGTTGTCGCGTCGCACTAGAAGTGTTATCGCGTAGCACGAGAAGTGTTCGCCATTGCAGTTTTTTCTCCTATGAAGAGCCGCATGTGACTAAATTTCGACTAATTAATATATAAGACTAAAATAAATGTAAATCCTTATATTTACTAGAAAAACCAATTATACAAAAGCGGCAACCAGACTGGTTGGGAGCTAGCATGCATACGGTACCAAACATGGATTTTGGGATTTATATTCCTTTAAAAAAGTCCTCCACATTATTGTTTTACAGGAAGGTTTTGTTTCTGAATTAGTGTTGTAGTTCACAAAAAATGTTGCTAATCCTATAACAAATATTTACAACCTAAAGCTAGTCTCGATCCCAACTACCTACATGGAAGGTGAGCATTCTAAACCACAAGACTACCATGCCACTCGAATTTGGCGGTGAATTAAGTACAGAAGAACCTTTATAAAATTGTATTTATATGTATTTATTTAATTTATGCGCCGAGCTGTTTATCATAAAGTGTATGTCCTCAAACTTTTCTGAAAAACAAAGATTTGAGGCCCATATATTTGATGGATTGTGTAAAAATGGCCCAATATCACAACCTGGGATCCTTGACTTCCAACTGCGAGTATGGTGGATACACAAGGCCTTGAAAAGTGGTCCTAATTTGATTTGAAGCGTAAGGCTTTTTTCCAAAATGGCTGCTTTTCAGTGTGGTCGTTTTCACTACTGTAGAGGGTGGTATTCATTGGGATGAGAATAACTCCCTGGAAACCTGGACTTTAGACAGTAAATAGAGAAGAAAATAAAAGGTTATATATCGCTCAATATTTTTTCTTTTGGTTTAAAAAACTGGAACTTCTAAGTATTTTTTGAATATTTAGTGTTTAGCACTGACATTTAGGCTACTATGGGAGTTTATTTAGTGGGGTAGTGCACCCGGAGGGGATGACACTATGAAACTGTT
Source organism: Zoroaster sp. YZ-2022 (assembly GCA_029582265.1). Taxonomy (NCBI): domain Eukaryota; kingdom Metazoa; phylum Echinodermata; class Asteroidea; order Forcipulatida; family Zoroasteridae; genus Zoroaster; species Zoroaster sp. YZ-2022. Next base: position 662,576 of record JAQQFT010000025.1, on the reverse strand, counting down.
ATAGCGCCCCCTCATGTCCGTACCACAGACAGAGATCAAGGGTTATTCCATTTTGCATAAATCTATATTGAATTGTGTGGATTGTAAGCACTATTCAGCGTTCGCGTCTATCTACATATATATATATATGTGTGTGTGCAACAGTTAACACTGCTCTCGTTTGATGTTACAAAAGTGATTTCTCCTATGTTCTACATTTGTATGGGATAGTTAGTACTCTGCTCAATCTATTCGGGATATATACAGTAAGGCAATTATATCGTAAATTGGTGGCGAAAAAGAAAAGACGAGGCAGTCATATTTAGGAGTTTCTTTCTACATTATTCTTATTCTACAGATCTCAAACATTTCGTGAGTCCAATCATGCTGGGCTACATTGCACTCGTCCAAGCTCTTGGTTGGCAGTCGGCCATTATTTTCTTGGTCGTTTTTCTCCTGGGATTCTACTGGATTCGTCTTCCTAAGAATCTTCCACCAGGACCGTCTGGATGGCCAGGTATTGGTAGCTTACTGGCCCTCAAATCAAGACCACCGTACGAAGTCTTCACTGAATGGTCCAAACGGTACGGAGTTGTGCTCAGCGTCCGACTTGGTCGTAAGCTCATCGTTGTTTTGAATGATGCACGCTGCATCAAGGAGGCTTTACGCAAACAAGCTGATGTATTCTCAGATAGATCTGTTACAAGTGTCTCGAAATATATAGGAATTAAAGGTAATCTATTGATGTAGGCCCATGCGCTACCTCTGTTGATACTGAAATAATATCAGTTGCATATTCTCTCATATTAAAAAAAAACATCTCCAAATTAAATTTTTTCCCATCTTAAACCAGGCAGTGTCCTTTTCGAAGATGGGCCTATTTGGAAGGAGCGTCGTCGCTTTGGTCTTGGAGCTCTCAGAAGCTTTGGTATGGGCAAGAAAAGCATTGAGCATTCCATCAACTAGGAAGCACGATACCTCCTTGACTGTTTCGCAGACCATGTTGGAAAGTCATTTGATCCGACACACCTAGTCAATAATGCTGTCTCCAACATCATTTGTAAAATATGCTTTGGCTATCGATTCAACTACTCAGATCCGAAATTTGCTGAACTCATTGCCAGGATCAGAGAACTGACATCCATCAGTCCAGCATCATTGATTAATACCTTTTATTGGATTATTTACACCCCACATTACTCCAGTTTGCGAGAAAGCATCAAATGTGTTATGGCATTCATTCATGGGATTATTCAGGTGAAGAACATTAATAGTTTGTGTCTGTGTATTTGTTAGTGGGTTGGGGGAAGTGGTGCAAATGCAGTAAACTCTATATAGAATCATTTCATAGGAGTTAATGTTTCTCCAAAAGATCATCCTATGGTGGGATAATATTGGAAATGCTAAATTCACAATCTGAATGATGGAATTCTTGATAGAAAACCTTTGCGAAATAGTTCAGATATCTTCATTGATGTAAGACGTCTGCGCTGGCAAACGGGTTGTGGGTTCAGGTCCCGCCCAAGTCTCCCGTAGATTTAGTTTCCCCCTGTTTCAAATGCATTGAGTACATTGAAATGAATCACATCGGCGAGAGGCAAAATAATTTCAATTGAAAATTAATTTCAGGATCATCGCGAGTCTTACGATACAAGTGACTTGCGGGACATCATTGACATGTACTTTGCTGAGGTCAAGCAGATGGAAAGTAGTGGTAAAATTGGCGATCATTTTGAAAAAGATGCCTTCGATGACAAAGCCATACGTAGGAATATCCTTGATTTGTTTGTCGCTGGTACAGATACGACCACTAATACCCTACTGTGGTTGTTGATGTATATGGCCCTCAACCCAGATATGCAAAAGAAGGTAAACATATATCAATCATTATTTGTAGTTTCTTATTTAAAAAAAAAAAGATCTTGTGCATCTTTGCTCTATACAATATTCATTCATTATTTTTTAATATCCAACCGAATTAATATGATTAGGCATTCTATTCCATAAATAAAGTTCATTAAAAGTATAATTATGTTTCACAAAATGCCCTAATGGAAATAGGCCTTAACATTAAAATTAATCATCTTCCTGCAGGTTCAATCAGAGATTGATGACGTCATTGGAGGGAGCCGTCAGCCATCAATGACTGACAGCCAGAACATGCCATACACAAATGCAGCCATCTTGGAGATTGAACGCCTTCGCCCGGTAGTGCCCTTGGGTGTTCCTCATCGAACGAGAGAAGAGACATCACTTGATGGATTCACGATCCCAACACAGACAAGTAAGATGTCTTACATTGTATTTTAACACGATCCATTGCAATCCACAGGAAAACATACCACCGATAGAGGGCATTCACTCGCAGCTGAATCAACAGCGATCACGATCATCAGCTCAACTGAAATATCCAAGACGGACTTCTGGTGGCGGTTGTCGTACTTCAATCAGGTTTGTCGTGCACAACGCCCGCTAGTGGCAGAACCTCATAGATCATCAATCGCGCGTATGCTAGCTAATACATGTGTAACTTTAAACCAGAAATTCCGTCTTGCAGCAAGATTAACCAGAAAGGGATATCCACGCAGCTAAAAGGAAGAAATAGTTCCATTTTTCTAAACTATACATGGCGAACGGGTGTTGGTAGAATCACTGTCCATATTCTGGTTAGAAATTGTGATAGTGTTCTTAAAGGTTAAGGAGAGGAAGATATAAAGTGAATATAAAGTGAAAAAACATAAATCTTTGTGCATAATAAACTGCGCTTCACAAATATAAAAATCTAGCTTTAAATTTAATCTTGGCCTGAACTTATATTGTATTTTTAATATACAAATGCCATAAAATGGTTCTATTCGTTGGGATGTATTTTAAGTTCAAGCAACTTCATTAATTGTTTGCCATCTTAAAATCACACATTTTCGCAATGGCTGAAGAATTCTGTTTAATTTGTAGCCGTGCTGGTGAACATTTGGGCCTTGCATCATGACCCTGCTACGTGGACAGAGCCTGAGAAATACAACCCATCCCGATTCCTCTCTGCTGATGGCAAGAGTGCGGTCCAGCATGAAGCATTCATTCCGTTTGGGACAGGTATATACTTTAGTAATGCTGAACATCTCGTTGGAGGCACTGTACACTTAATTTTCATTAACTGAAATTATTTAAATATCCGACTGGAAACTTTAAAAAGGGGGTAAAGGCCCTATTATATTACAAGATATCCCTCAGTTGTTTCTTCAAAATATAGGCCTAAGTTGTTTTGAAAACAGTCAAAACTGCTTTCATTATTGCTAACGGGGTTGATATACTATCCCGATTGTTTGTTGCTATTATCCTGATTGAAATCATATTCTCCCAATGAGGATACAATAGACCCTGATCGGGAAATCATTGGGTGACAAAGACACCTTTTGGCGCTATTATGGGCTACGGTGTTGGTGTCAACACTATATAGGTAATACACTCACTGGCCATAAGTATTGCAACATCCCCAAAGTTCAGTTTGGAGAACTGTTACAATAATTTATTTTATTTTATTTACAATACTTAAGACTTCTTGAAAGTGCTTGTGTTTTGAAGTCAATGTTCTTTTTTACTGTTCTTGCTCGGAAATTATGTAATACACGATCGATGAAATCGGATTAAATGATCATCTCACCTGTTACTTGTAAAGTGCTATTTTAAGCATGTTGCAATACTTATGGCCAGTGAGTGTACCTTTATTCTGATTGAAATCCTATTCTCCCAATGAGGATACAATAGGCCCTGATCGGGAAACCCTTGGGTGACAAAGACACCTTTTGGCGCTATTATGGCCTGCGGTGTTGGTGTCAACACTATACTATCGTGATTGGGTAATACATTTATCCTGATTGAAACTTTATTCTCCCAATGAGGATATTAATAGGCCCCAATCGGGAAACCCAGGTGACAACGACACCTTTTGGCGCCATTATGGCCCACGGTGTTGGTGTCAACTACAGGACTACAAAAGAAGCAAAACAATCAACAATTAAAATAAGTTAAAAGAGGACTTGCACTTCACTAGAGCTCTTATTATAAACCACTTCCCGTTATTCGTTAACTTGTTTTAAACATGATAATTACTTCAACATTGTATCCTATGTTTTTATTATTACAGGTCGCCGTTCCTGCTTGGGTGAGAATCTGGCCAAAGCCGAACTCTTTCTTTACTTTGTCAACTTCCTCCAGCATTTCACCTTCACGTTCCCGGAGGGTAAACCGATCCCATCACAAGAGGGATTCCCTGGAATCATATTAAGCACTGGTCCTTTTGAACTCTGCGCCACCAGACGTTGTTAGGGGTGACTCTCATTAAATACAGCCTTTCTGTAGATTTTCAGCTTATTTGAAGTCAATGGGGGGGGGGGGGGGATTTTCAGAATATCTTTTGTAAAAAGTACTCGTTACTTTGTGGTGGTTTTCTTTCGAAGGGACCTGGCTTCCAGACTAGTAATGTAAAGTATTTTTGTTTTGGTTAATAATAATAATAGATATACAGTATATACGCAGTTGAGTTTAGTCACATCAGATATAGGTATTTCGACATTATTTTGAACTTGTTTTATAGCATTTCTTTCCAAGGGAGGTAATTTCGTGGGGTGCAGTAAGATCCTATAATATGCATTTGCGGATTCGGTACAATGAGATGACAGAGCCCAGGACCATACGCCGTTGTTCATACGTCCCATTTTTGTGTGTGCACCAAGGCTGCCACTCGTGGGGAAAAATCCCTACCGTAGGGTATTTTAGTAAAGTGTAGGGAATAGGGAGCCCCTACGGGAAAAATAGAAATACTGTAGGGGGGAGTAGGGGAATCCACAAATATTGTTAAAAAAATTGTATATTTATGTACGTAATATAGGCCTACTGCTTTAATTATATCAGTATAATATACCGCTTTATTTCTAGTAGATATTATATTCATTTCCTAATATCAAGTAGACCTATAGACTATCCCTTTAAGATTTCAGTTACCTCCTGCTGTGCAGAAGGCCCAGCAGAAGAAAATGTGCCCGTTTGAGCTTGATCATCCAGCTGAGTGACTCACACACTGTGTGGGGGATGAATGTAATATGAGATAATAATATTAATAATAATAGAAATAAGACTATGCAACAGACTGTTGTCAGTCAAGAAAAAATTAAGCGCTCTCACTTGTAGTTTAAACTCGGATTGACCTCAATTAGGGTAACACCTAACAATACGCGCACCTAATATCGAGGTCACACTACTATTGCAATACTTCAAGAATGCTGTTGCGGTTAATATTACTCAAGCTGTCTGCACACTGTACCAGGGTTGCCATTTGGCATTTTTCACGTTCATCCGGGAAGACTATATATTCCCTTTAATTCATTCACGAAGGCCTACACATCTGGTCATTATGCCTAGTTATTTAATTCGAAGTTAGGCCTAATTAATAACTTATTCGTAGGGGAAAACAAAATTTTGTAGGGGAAAACATTAATTAATAACTAATTCGTCGGGGAAACGAAATTTTGTAGGGAAAAATTGATACTAAGTATGTAGGGATAATGGGGAAATGCGCATGCGTGGTGGGGGAAACGGCAAATCAAGAGTGGCAGCCCTGGTGTGCACGGGAAAGACATCAATTTGTGTAGGCCGTTAAGGCCTATATTATTTTTATCAAAAGGAGCCAAGGTCCTCTTCTCATTGGCGGTGATACCAGGGGACGGGGAACATATCGACAGGGGGACGGTAATGGCAATAATTTTCGTCCTATACATTTTTTTAAATCAGAGCACACAAATTATTACATTACTCCATCTTTTTTTTCAATTACAGACACCCCTAGTACACCACAACAGATTTAGACTTTTTCGTTAAAAGGCACATTAGACGCGCAATGCCGGTAGTGTAACACAAAACATCTTCGAAATTCATGATTTCTTTTACGTATTAAAACCAATTAAAGTAGAAAATGCTGACTTATCGCGTGTATAGGGATCATAGATCTGTACCCCCATCGAAACAAGAAATCACCGCCGCTACCTCTTCTCCACCCTAATTTAGAAATAAACTTATAAGATGCTTGATGAACTAAGTAGGCCTAAAGGGTTGATTTCCCGCCCTCTTCAAAAGTGGATATTATTTCATGTGTATTATATTTATAATCTGTTTGTATTCTTTATACGATATATATGTTAGTTTGATTGATTAGTTTTTACTAAGGTTAATTTCAAACATAAATTGTATAGGGCTATATACATATATTGTCTGATAGCCTGTGTATATGTTGTCAAACTATTGTAGTTGTTGAACGACGGCATTACCACTTAACACGTCCATAGTGCACACGTTGTACTGTCTGGAATAATTATACAGATGGTTTGGAAAAAATGTTTGGTTTGGGATTTTAGGATTTTCATCACTTTTTCATAAATGTGAGATCTCATGTACAAACTAACATTTTAATGAAATGTATACGATGCATTTACACAGCAGAAATGAACTTTTTTTTAAAGATGCATCACCCATGTTTTCGACTATTTCGCAGCTGATTCTTTAAGTAATTTCTGGATATATATGTGCGAAACAAAGGGTGTGTTTGGGTATATGTTTGTTTCGCACATATCCGGATCTTACGGAGCCCCTAAGGGGACAGGTAAAAAAAATCGGGAAGGTAAAAAAAAAGGGGGGGAAATGTATTTCGTTCCCTCGAATTAATATTTCGTTCCCTCGAAATAACATTTCGTTCCCTCGAATTCATTTCGTTCCCTCGAAATAATATTTCGTTACCTCGAAATAATTGAGCTGTACGGAATCCTTGATATGCCATTTAATTTATTGGGATATGACAATTATTTCCGAGGTCGCCGTAGCACTGAGAGCCCCTTAAGGGACAGATGGAAACAAATAAATAAAATAATATCATAAAATAATATTACAAAATAATATTATAAAATAATATTATAAAATAATATTATAAAATAATATTATTTTATTTATTTGTTTCCATCTGTCCCTTAAGGGGCTCTCAGTGCTACGGCGACCTCGGAAATAATTGTCATATCCCAATAAATTAAATGGCATATCAAGGATTCCGTACAGCTCAATTATTTCGAGGTAACGAAATATTATTTTGAGGGAACGAAATATTATTTCGAGGGATCGAAATGATTTCGATGGAACAAAATGATTTCGAGGGAACAAAATTATTTCGTGGGAACGAAATAATTTATTTCGTTCTATACTGTTTAGAAAGTTTACTGATCCGGATCCTGTATTTGCTGATCCTGCTCGCGCAGTGGATATATACGTGCTAGGACTAATTGCGGTGACACCATGTGGAATCTCTATTGAGTAGTAATTAGTTCTGAAAAGAACTGGAGGTACAACTTGACGTTTCGATCAGTATGCTCTGATCGTCCTCAGGAGAATCAGAACTAATTACTAGTTAAATTTCAGAACTAATTACTACTCAATAGAGATTCCACATGGTGTCACCGCAATTAGTCTTACTTATCATCCTCACCATGCAAAGCTACAAGTTTTACCTAGATCCAAGATGGCACAAACGAAAATAACAATGAAATCATCACGAATCTCCAAAAAAGCTTCCTAAAACTATGTTATTTGAAGGCCAAAACAAATGATCATTGGCATCAAATGATTATCTAAAACAGTTTGTCACTAGTAGGCCTACATTTGAAGCGGAATGAATTATGCCAGGGGAACAGTTCAGCCGTAGTCTGGTACTCAGCTGTATACAACAGGCATTATCTAGCGGCTGAGTTACGACATGGATTTGATCCCAAAAAGTTTCCGTTTTCGCACTGCGCAAGTCACACGATCGTGCAGCCGATTTCATGAAACTTTAAAAAAAAAAACAGGCCTGATGTATACCCATTAAGCAAGTCGTATACCTCCGTCCTATTGAGGCGTGGTGCCCGAATTCTACTGGAAATAGATAGATCATATTGTGAAGAATTTAATAATATTACATCTACAAACAGAAACTTCTTCTACACCACTAAACCCTATTATGGGTGCACCCCACTAAATAAACTCCCATAGAAACCAATGATCTATACGAAATGTTAAAAAAAAATTATTTAAAAACATTTCGACATTGTCAAATGTTTTCAATTTGATGTGTATAGCCCAGAGGCCCAACGAGTACTTATCATCACCCCAAAGTCATGCAGGGGACGAGTTCGTCAGAGGTGACTTTGGTCAGGGGGCGATTGACTTGTTTCCCAAATAAACCAGGATTGAATTACAGGACAAGGCTTCGGCACCAACAATTCAAGCTACATACAAATGGGCGAGAGTTCATGTAGAGTTCATCTGAGTTTTGCATGATCGAACATGGTTGTGAAACCTGTCGGTGCTTATAACCGTATGATTCTCTGTTATAACCGTACATTTACTCGAGACACGCATGATGTGACATTGGCCTTCATGACCTTACCACCACGTAGTAGTGTATGGAATTTTTTTTACTACTTTGTATTCGCTTTGAACGTGCATAACTGTGATTTAAAAACATTTAGACATCTCAGATGTTTTCAATTTAATGTCGACAGCCCAGAGGCCCATCGAGTTAATTCTCATTCCATGGGAAACCACCGCTCTACACTATACAGTGAATGAAACACTGGCAAAAACATCTATTTTGGAAAAAGGGCCTAACGCTTGGAAGCAAATTAGGACACCTTCTTTAAGGGCCAGGTGTATCCAAATAATTAATGTTGGAAGTCAAGGACCACCAGGTCATGATATTGGACCATTTTCTTTTACAATATTCCTCAAATATATGGACCTCAAATCCTTGTTTTCGGATTTTTTTAGGGCATACAAATTATGATAATGAGCTAGGCGCATGAATTTGGTCTTTGAATGAATTTGGTGCACCCATAAACGTTTATGTCTTAGATTAGTAAAACTAACATTTATTTTTCCATCAAACATTACCTAAAAGGGCATTAACCCAATGCTGTTGTTTGTAAACCATTTTTGAATTTCTTTCGGTGATGATCCGGTTAAATTTTTTAAAACTAATTAGAGGGCTATTATAAAAGTTTCAAATGTCGATATTTATTATTTACAAATGTATTATTGAAAACTATTTCCTCTTTTTGACATGCCCCCAGAAAAAAGTGGGGCACCCCGATAGTACCCCTCCCAAAAATAATAATAATAATAACTTAATAAAAATTGGACCCTACGCTACTGGGGCACGAGCAAAGCGTGCCAGTCGGTACAGCGTACTAGTTTAATAGCATGCGTACGAGTTATTACGCGTACGAGTTGACCAAGATGAGTACAAAATTGCAATGAATTGCACTGGTCACGTCTTTATCCTATATCAAGGATATAGACAGGCTCCAAGCGTAGCAGTCAAGGGGTTTCATTGGATACGTTGTGCTGAAGATCTGACGTCATGCTTTGAGGCTCGCGCACTAGCTACCAACCAAGGTCAAAGTTAAACATCGGGGAAAATAATTTTTATGGCGGCCGCACGGCCATGATCTGGCGTAATTAATGCGCCTGTAGCTCAAAGCGTGACGTCAGATCTTCAGGCTCACGCCAAATTTAAGTAGGGGGGTATTATTTCACTTTTTTGACTTTTTTATATTCTGTCCCCCTCAAAACATGTACAGGCCTATTAGAAACACGAATAAGTCATTAAAATAAAAATTTGATATTTCTAACCCCCTGTAGTTTTTAGTAGCAGGCTTGTCGTCTGGCTTGTCGTCTTGTTTTAGCAGTTTCCACTTTTCTGTTTCCACTTTTGTTTTACTTTTAGTTCACTCCAAACCCAGGGTCTGCTTGTCGTTGGAATATAGTGGTTACCAGGAAGTGAAGCACTCACATATTCTTCATTGATTATGCGGGTCGCCTCGTCAATAATTATTTTCAGCTCCATTCACATATATTTATCATGCTCCATGTATTTAGGCAAGAGAAGAACAATTACCAGTTAAAGGTACAGGAAATACATTCACAAAGAATTTTTTGAAGGATAAACTTTCTCCTGCCGTGTAGTATCCAATGGGCACGGTACGTACAGTTTAAAGGGAATGTACAACGTAAATTGGTTATGATGGCATTTTGCAAAACCTACTCATCTTTGAATCACAACCTGTGAAAGCTTATAGCCTATAATGCCCTAAATAATAAATTATTTAGGCCTATCCTGAATCCTGAGGAGTATTCTACAGTTTTTCTTGCAACCCCACAAAACGTAAAATAATAACTCATCATATAAAAGCGCTTAGAACGCACTATATACTGAGCATCTTGGATCAAACAATTTCCGGTGTCCGTAAAGCTGTCCCTTACTACACTCCCGGAGGCTTACACATGCAGAGTACGGTGTGGCGGACAAGGCGGGATCGAGGGTGTCCAAAACTGCACCATGGTCCAAAAAACTTTTTTTTCCAAATCCGCCCTCGCCCTTTCAACATCGCCAATGGTTGGGTTGGGATTCACAGGCTGCATCATTGCTAATACTTCACTTCATACTTTTGCATCAGAGAGGGCCTGAATAAAAAATAATTGCCGGGGCCGTTAAGTTGGACCCGGACCCCCTGCCGTGAATAGCCCCATCCAGCATTTGGCCTCTTGGGGGCGGGTTGGTGGATGAAGAAAGCGCACACAGCATTCTCCACAGTCCCCCTCCCCACTCGGTCTGAGCATGGAGGAAGGAAAACAGTGGTCTGAGCTACAATTTTGTTTAATTTAATTTTTTAATTTTAAACTATTAAAAAAATAACAATCGTGCACGAAAAAATAAAATACCAACTCGCAACTGTTTTGCCCCAAATAATGATCCCTAAAAACGGGGAAGGCTATGCGACCCGTGTGCGCCCCCATATTGGCAAAATCCTGGATCCGACACTGTCATCCCCCCCCCCCCCCACTTCTACGTAGCTATCGACGCCCATGATAGAAAATGCAACAATGTGTGTTCTCTGATTAAGTTTTTTTAGGAGGTGGACGATACTTTTTGAGAGAAGGGACATTACCTTTAACGTTCATCCTAAATATTGGGAACACGCCCTCCCCCCCCCCCCATCCACACACACACACAAGCTCCCCACGCGCGCGCGTACACGCTACCCACGCAACGCAGCGCCCTCAAGAGTCAAGCCATAGTTTAGTTCTAACGTTCGCGAGAGGGCCACAAAGTCTCGTGCATGATCTTTCACAAGTTGATTGTTTCAGGTGTAACGTTAATTTCTCTTAACGTTCATGGTAAAAACTAATGTAAAAATGAAGTCAGTTAACTCTAAAACTAGAGGAAGGCAAAGTGCACCAAAGAAGGAAGCTAAAATCGCCGAAACACGGGAGAAGTAAGTTCCTCGCCCCACTAAGGCCAAGAGAATGAAAGTCATAGATTTGCGTCCGGGAAATTTCGAAAACACATGAGGCTTTTTTAATTTTTCATTATTCATTATTCATTTTTTCCATTGATCATTAATAACAAACAAACAGCGCAATCACAAGATGATTCTTCTAGTCTGTGTACGTACGTGCATCATTATACGTGCGGTCCGCACACAAAGGCATACTATTACTAGGCTCAACCATGTCAACAGCGAACGTGTTGTGCATGTGAAGGCGGTACAGTTGCAGGTGCGGATCGGACGAAGTTTACCATACAGTTTTTAGCGCGATGCGATCTTTTTTGTGAACGATGTATGCGGGACTAAGAGTAGACTGTAAGAGAACATGTGGTCTTATCTTTACTCCACTTATACCAAAAATCACACACAACAATACTTATTGGTGATAGCTAAGCACAGGAGACACGAAGTCGCCTTTATTAGAGTCTGTACATGTTTACATAATTATAAACAACCGCCTGGACTTTCAGGCAATATTGTTAAAAAATTATTGTTAACTCAGAACAATATTTACTGAACTTAGATAACCGAATTACGAAATTATAAATAACAGTTTCTTACTACTGTATACCAACGCATCATCGGAGAAAACGACGTCCAGGAAAAAACAGATAAAATATAAATGCTCTGAAAACCTGTGCCCAAAAACTGTACAGAATTCTCCTCAGCGAGAGTGTCGAGCTTCACTCTAATCAATTTCAATATTAAACAAATGAAAATTACGTGTCTGCATATGGAGTGCTTGCTAAACTAATCCCAATTCTTTCCCTTCACTATTTATACCGTTCATCACAACATGCGTTATGTAACACTTAACCCGCTATGCGTGTCTCGCATTCCTAAGACAATTATTTACCGCTATACTACGAAACGCGGGAAATGAATACTAATGATTATAGAGCACATACTGGTGGAAATTTGGTAAAAACTTCGTTTTACTGATGTGGATGATTTGGAACTAAATTTGTTTGGTGGAAATAGGCCTACCTTTTTTGTGCAAATAATGATTTTTTTGGCAAATAATGAAAAATTTAGGTGGTAGCTTTCGGGACATGCGGGCGGTGGACGCAAATTTATGACTTTCATTCTCATGGCCTAATGTTAGTGTGGCACGGCCACGGACGTGAATCCTGCTTAGCCCCACTATGGCACTAGGCTAGGCCTAACATTGCAAACTTAGTGTGGCACGGACCTGAATCCTTAGGCTAAGCCCCACTAGTTTGGTAGGGACGTGAATCCTTAGCCCCACTAGTGTGGCATGGACCTGAATCCTTAGCCACACGTTGCCCCACTAGTGTGGCATGGAGTGGACCTGAATCTTAAGTTAGCCCCACAAAAGTAGTGTGGCAGGGTCAGGGACATGAATCCTTAGCCCGGGTAGAATGTCGTATCTGGCCGCCACTATTTTTCGTTAAATATAACCAATAATGTAATCTTACCTACCTGGTAAGGTGGAGAACATATGGATGATGATGGACATATACTTCAAATTATTTCAGGATATTTATTTCATGAAAAATCAGGCATTTTTGGTATACGATGACTTCCTCAGTCATGTCAGTCTGATCTTGTCAACTCTACAATTAGTGACCAACACAGTCATTGTACATGCGTAGTGGCAACTATAATAGGATCCTTCAATTTTCTGAAGGGGAGGATTTTTTTAGAATGGAAATCAAGTCCGAAAACCATCATAACAGTGGATTTTAAAGATAGTTTTTGCTTTCTGTACCACCAAAAATCGATAGAATGATTTTTTAACTGGTTAGTGGTTGCAAAAAAAATCCAAAAAAGCCCTTAAAAAGTGGCGGCCGGATACGACATTCTTTCCCTTAGCCCTACTAAACGTGTATATGAATTCTAGCCCCACTAGTGTGGCATGGACCTGAATCCTTAGCCACACGTTGCCCCACTAGTGTGGCATGGACCTGAATCCTAAGTTAGCCCCACTAGTGTGGCATGGACCTGAATCCTTTAGCCCCACTAGTGTGGCAGGGTCAGGGACATGAATCCTTGGCCCCACTAGTGTGGCATGGATGTGAATTCTAGCCCCACTAGTGTGGCATGGACGTGAATTCTAGCCCCACTAGTGTGGCACGGACCTGAATCCTTGGCCGTGCGTTGCCCCACCAGTGTGGCACGGACCTGAATCCTTGGCCATACGTTGGTTCCATTGACACTAACATTTTGTAAGTCCTTAGCACTCAAATTGACGACATTTGCAACTATTTTGACACACTAGATACATGTACGTTCCTCACATGTTAACTATCAAAGCGTCAAAAAAAATAGTGATTTTATATTTTGTGACATATTGACGATATTTGTACGTTCCTTAGGCCTACATGTTGAACTATCAAAGCGACTTTTAAAAAAATATGATTTTACTTACATTTCAGTTTTGTGACATATGGGATCGAAAGTGTGACACTACACTTGGCAGTTTGCAGATTTCAACGAAGGCGGTCATTTTAATTTGATTCGCCCTGTGTGCGAAACAATTTTAGGATGGCTGTTTACACAGACTTGCTGTATTTTTGCACGCTGATTTCACCGCAAAAAATAAAACAAGTCTGTGCATACATCAAACAACCGTCATAAAATTTGACTTATTTAAAGCCAGTTCAGTGTTGGTAATATTGGCAAAACTGCTTCTAAAAGTATTGGCCTCCCTATTTTCTTTGAAATATATGTATGTATATACACTTAAACAACCTGTATGTGGAAGTTATTTAGGCTTTTGTTATGAAGACAATTTTAACAAACTTATAACTTGATCTTCAATATGATTGCAAATAATAACCTGTAACTAAGAAGTGTAATCAGGCCTGAAGCTTTTCTTCTGTGTTTTCCATACTTTGGTATTAGCATAGTCAAGGTGCCACCCGTCTCACCGGATAGCCTCTATTGCTGGACACCGCAAGCGTCCACAGCACTCAAGATTCTCATCTCGGCTCGTTTCTGTGCAGCTCTCCTCAGCAACATATCTGACTGCGATGAGACATTTAACTACTGGGAACCTGTAAGTCAGAAGTGGGTGGATCCAGCGAGGGTGGGAGTTGGGGGGGGGGGGGGAGCAAGTACCTATTTTTGTTATAAATGTAAATTTACCATAGCCCTAACCTTCCCAAATCCTCCAAAATCCTCTAAAATCCTCTTTGCTAAAGTGAATGATTTTGAAGGATTGAGGTTACATAATAATAATAATAATAAGTGGACTTATATAGCGCACGTATCCACCAACTGAGTGGTGCTCAAGGTGCATTATATTATTACCCCTGCTCATAAGGCTCATAAGGCTCATAAATCATTCCTGAAACCATCTCAGCTCCCTGGGGAGTATACAGCTCAATTGCTGCCATTACAGCGCATATAGGGCTAATCAACCAACTCTGCCCTCACAGGTACCCGTTTAACCCCTGGGTGGAGAGAAGCAATTATAGTTAAGTGTCTTGCTCAAGGACACAAGTGTCACGGCCAGGATTCGAACCCACATTCTGCTGCTAACACCAGAACTTGAGTCCGGTAAGCTAGACCGCTCGGCCACGACACTCCACATGCTCTTTGCTAAAGTGAAATGCCTTTCCATGATACATGTACATCCATGTTTGTTGTAGTGATTGCAAGGTCAGTGGACACTGTTTATTGCTCCATACATGCAGGGAGGGTCCCTGGCCATGTACATGTATCACAGATTAGAAACACATGTGTTCATACATGTCATGTGCTTGCTTTTGGAGGATTCAAGTTATAAA
Organism: Zoroaster sp. YZ-2022; assembly: GCA_029582265.1. Lineage (NCBI taxonomy): Eukaryota > Metazoa > Echinodermata > Asteroidea > Forcipulatida > Zoroasteridae > Zoroaster > Zoroaster sp. YZ-2022. Next base: position 647,440 of record JAQQFT010000025.1, on the reverse strand, counting down.
TGTGTAAGCAAATGGGCCAAGGGAATTAGGGATTATTTTGTAACGTTTCTCCCATTTTTGCTATGTGCCCCACCCCCATTCAGCTGCAGTGGATCCAGCCCTGCTCTATGCCCAAGGTTCAAATTAAAAAAAAAATCCCATGTTCTTTTTTCCATTGAAAAGTTTTAAGTTACTGACTGAAAGCAGCACAATTGTTCTTGTTGCAGACGCACTATCTCATCTATGGACAAGGGTTTCAAACGTGGGAGTACTCCCCAGCCTATGCCATCCGTTCTTATGCATACCTGCTCCTCCATGCAGTGCCTGGTCGGTTACACGCTCAACTCCTTGCAGCTAATAAGGTTAGTGTTTAACCCTCCTGCTACTACAAGGGTCAAAATCAGTCAAAATGTTGATATACTTGCCAAGGTATATCTAGTGCCCTTAAAAGTCGAGCACTGTCAAACCTTACGTGTAGTAAGTACATTTACAGGTCAAAATGAGTCGACCATTTTTGACTGGTAAAAGCATTGTCTGGTATTGTTCAGGGTGGTCAAAATGACAGGAAAAACCAGTCAAAAATGCCCCTGTGTGCACATTTTGGTCAACAGTCAAAACGGGCAGTTGACTGATTTTGACCTCTGTAGCAACTTCCCACTAAAGTGCAGCTATAGTAGGAGGGTTAAAAAATATTTAAAGGGACAGTATCGTCAAGATCAACAGGGCATGGAATCGGAGTGTTAGTTTTAGATTAACTCTGTAACTGAAAAAAATACCCCACATGATATGGTCATATTACTGTCGCTGCTGCATAAATGAGGCAGTAACTTTCAGTCACTGTGCTCATTTTAAACTAGACTTGGTTCCAAGTCTGTGATTGTGGTTTTTTGTCTGCCTGAAGACAATACAGTATCTTGTGTATTAACCTCCGACATTAACCTTCGATCACAGACTTGGGAATGTTGTTCGTCGGTTTGTACACACCCTATTGCGAATTAGTCCAAAAGTGGACGGAACAATCTGATTGGTCGGAAAGCCTTCCATAACATGAATATTCAAACTAAACCTTCTACATGCAGTTGGAGGAGATGTACTCAACGATTCCATTTAAACTGTAGGTAAGACATTTTTTGTAGAGAAGGAATTATGTATTTTATTTTGTGCTTTTTTACAACTCTAAGATCTCATTAAATTTACCTATCATTTCAAATACTATTTACGTACCAAGCACTATACAAATTTAATATCGAATGAATATTACAGAAAGAATTTTAAGCGAGTGTAACCTGTTAGTAATAGACGCAGCCTACAAGGTTTTTGTGGCCTCCTGATTGGCCATCTCTCTAGCATCCGTATTATTATGTAAATTTTAGCTATGAATACATGAATATCCCACAAACACAAGAGGGTCAAGTCTGAGATCGCGAGTTAGGGCTGTGATAGCCAGTAGGGGTAAACGGCGTTTTGCGTGGCTGATGCAGACAAAAAATAACCTCGATCTCAGACTTGAAATCAAGTCTAATTTTAAACTAGAACACCGATTCCATGCCCCGTTGAAAGTTTCTTTTGATCAATAACCAAATGGTCAAATTTTAATGTAAAACTAACTTGGTGTAAAGCTGGTGATATTATCAATCTTCCTTAACAACAACAACAACAACAACAACAACAAGCCTGCTGAGTGCAATAATTTTTTCTGCTCACTTCAAGATTCAACAGATTTGTTCAACATTGTTTGGGTTTATTCAGAGGAATTTTCAAAATGATTTGGGGGAAAAAAGAATAGTTTCATACCTAAATACCAGAATTTTTAATTCACCTTTGTTGAGAGATATTTGTCTGAATTTTAAACTGATTTTTTTTTTTTTTTTTTAATTCTTTTAGATCTTGGTTTTCTATTTCACCCGATGTATTCTGGGCCTGAGCTGTGCCTTATGTGAGCTTTATTTCTATCGGTGAGAATTGTATTTTCAAACTATTACGTTTCGGTATATTTTTATGAAGGGAACAGTAGCATTTTACCATTGGATTTTCTTCTGGTAATTATGCAGAGTGGCATTTGTAACATGCCTGTGATTTCTCAGGATTTTTCCTGATTTCAGGATTTTTTTTTTACAAATCTCCCTTTTGCATCAAAATTTTCTTCCAAAGATAAAAGTAGCCACCAAGGAAAGAAAGAAGTAGCCTGTACTGTGTCCAAACCTCAAGTTTCTTGTTTATGGGGATGTGGAGAGTCTGTAAATCCTTTGTCCTCTAGACCAAAGGGAGACCCAGACCCGCTACGCATTTTTCATGATTTTTTTATTTTTGTCAAATCACACCCCTGTAATAAGAAGACATTGGAATACACTGAACAATTAATTGTTTTTGTTATCTATCTCACCAACCAAGGGGTGTATGCAAGAATTTTGGGGCAAGTGTCGGACGTCTCACACTATGTTTCTCTCTGTTCAGCACCGGTATGTTTATATCCAGTACAGGTGAGTCGAAACATCATTCAGTTCATCATTCAAGATGCATTTTTGAAAGTCTTTTGAACTCGCTGACTTGTTGATGCTTTGGTTTCTTGGGATTTGGTCTGTCGTCGTTGCCCATAATGCATCTTTGGGGTGATTCCAGTTATTTATCTCATGGGTTCTGTATATTGTGGTTATTATGATGGACCAACTGAATTGGATACCTTCACACGTATTGTTTTTACAGGCCTGTGATTTCTTCACGATTTTTCCTGATTTCAGGATTTTTTTAATTTTTAATTTTTTTTTTTTTTAAATACAAATCTCCATTTATCTAGCCACAAAGGAAAGAAAGAAGTAGCCTGTATTGTGTCCAATCCTCTAGTTTCTTGTTTGTGGGGATGCGGAGAGTCTGTAAATCCTCCAAAATTAAACATCCAGGAGGTTCAGGGGGCTTTGTCCTCTAGACCAAAGGGAGACCCAGGCCCACTACACATTTTTCAGGATTTTTTACTTTTGTCAAATCACACCCCTGATTGTCTGATGTAAGTTGATTGTCTGATGTAAGTTGATTGTATTGTAGTTTTGTAACCAATATTTGGTCAAGGCTGGTTTGGGATAATATGTATCCGTTTTTAAACTGATTTATGAATTTTTCTATATCTTCTCCATCACCAGCATTCCTTCCCAGTAGCTTCTCCATGTATATGACGATGGTGTCCATGTCTGGATGGTATCTTGGAAATTATCCTGTAATTATCTGTGTTTTTTCTTCCTTTCTTTAAAAGTTTTGTTTATATTACGAAAACTACCTAATTGTTGGATTTAAAGTTTTTTTATTTCCGAAAACTGAGGCTCGAAGGGACACACACAAAACAAGCGGGAAAAAGTAAATAGGAATTTATCACGGAGTGGCCATTTTGGATTTCTAATACACAAGTCTATGTGAATCAAACCGAGGCTTGTGTCCCAAAATAGACTGGTGCTTTTCAAACTGTGAACCTTTACATGGTTGTTTGATTCATTGGCAAGAAACCAGACAAATAAAGATGAATGTGATGTATTCAACATATTTGTTTTCCCGTATAATGTTCCAGGTAGCAATATTAGGTACAGCAGTGAGTGCATTTGTAGGATGGCCATTTGCCGGAGCCCTGGGGTGAGTAACTGTATATAAATGAGTAACCGTATGTAAATGAGTAACCGTATGTAAATGAGTAACCGTATGTAAATGAGTAACCGTATGTAAATGAGTAACCGTATGTAAATGAGTAACCGTATGTAAATGAGTAACCGTATGTAAATGAGTAACCGTATGTAAATGAGTAACCGTATGTAAATGAGTAACCGTATGTAAATGAGTAACCCTCTTTGCTAAAGTGAAGGATTTTGAAGGATTGAGGTTACATGGAAATTGCAGTGGTGAAGGATTTTGAAGGATTGAGGGCAAATATGATTATTTGCTTGGTGGGTTATGGAGGATTGAGGTTATCGGGCTATATTTGACATTAGATGGAAATGAAGGATTGAGGTTACATTGTACATGTTGGTCTGTTCAAAAAATCATTAGAATGGGGATTGAGGTTATTAGGCATACTTGCCTGCCTTCCTCCATGGTACATCCAGGTTTGTTGTAGTTATTACAAGGTCAGTGCTTGGGTCAGTGGACACTGTTTATTGCTCCATGCATGCAGGGAGGGGCCCTGGCCCTGGGCCATGTACATGTATCACAGATTTATAAGCAAAACGTGTGCATACATGTGATCTGCCTACAATGGTAGTGGTCATTATGCTTGCTTTACTACTGAAGGATTTTAGAGGATTCAGGTTATTTGTAAGCAAGCGTGCCTAGGGAGTTAGGAAGGATTCAGGTTATTTGTAAGCAGGCGTGCCTAGGGAGTTAGGGTTAAATTATAGTTGTATTGTGTGTACTTGAGGCAAATCCCATGATGCAGGCATCCACGTGTATACAGTTTTCAATAAATACATTTTGTATGTATATGGCTTAGTTTTCTGTGTTCGAGACCTGCCCAAGTCTGTGGAGTTTTCTTTTCGCAGACACGTGGGAAGGTCAAACATTAGTAATTATCAGATTACAAAAATTAACAAATTATTTACCAAAAGCTAAGTTGGTTTGAAGTTGGTAAAGGAACCAATCATCCTGAAAAAATGTTCAGTCTAAAAAGCTATCATTTCAAAAATGCACATTTTAACAACTTTTTTGCTTCAACTGTTGAGCTGAAACCATCACAGGTTGTTTTGTCTGTATCTTGATTCAAAGAAAGTAAGCTAACCCATAGAAACAGTTTTGTCAACATTACCATTGATGTACCTTCAACCCTAACTACCCCAAATCCTCCAAGGGACACTTTTTGGGAAAAATTCCGCACTGTTGGAAACTGGTACTTTCACCTGTTCAAATAGGGCAAAATTACTACCTGGTAAGAAGTACAGGCCATAAGTGCTGAATATGAAAGATCAACGAAAATGCATGGTGCATTTTAAAGATTAGGGCATGTTTCCAAAAGTGCACCGTTGGATTTTTGGAGGATTCAGGAAGGTTCCTAGACAGAATACCTAGGGGGTTAGGGTTAATGAATAACGTCTTTTTCTCTTTCTTGATTGTTATACAGAATTCCTATTGTTGTTGATGTCCTCATACGACAGAAAAGACTAGCAACGTTTATCAGATGGTGCTTGGTTGCAGTTGTCTTTGTGTTGGTGAGTTTGTATTATTACTTTGTTTTGTGTATGCAAATTTGGTCATTTCTATGAAGCTTCTTGAGAAAACTTTTTTCAAAGATGTGTAGTAAAAGGATTGGTAAAAGAATTTAATGTAAAACTTACTCTGTATTTTTTATGCTAGTATCAATCTTTTAACCCTCCTACTACTGCAAGGGTTCAAAATCAGTCAAAATTTTGATATACTTGCTGAGGTACATCTAGTGTACTTAAAAGTCGAACACTGTCAAACCTTACCTGTAATAAGTACATTTACAGGTCAAAATGATTTGACCGTTTTTGACTGGTAAAAACATTGTCTGGTATTGTTGAGGGTGGTCAAAATGACAGTAAAAACCAGTCAAAAATGCCCCTGTGTGCACATTTGGGTCAACAGTCAAAATGGGCAGTTGACTGATTTTGACCTCTATAGCTACTTCTCACTAAAGTGTAGCTAGAGTTGGAAGGTTAATAATCTTGAAATAATTTTGTCTGAGGTGCTGTTGTTTTCGAGAAAAGAGCAATTGTAATCAAATTTAGGAAAAGGTACTCTTTCTGAAATTCAGTGCTGTCCATTATAGGAATGATAACAGTACTCTATTAATTAGAATTTCAAAAACTTCAAATTTAAAAGGACTGTTTCCAATTTTCTCTTAAATGTGCTGACTAAAATAGCAGCAGTTTGCCAACATTGCCAGTACTATAGCTTTGTCTTTAAAGGGTCTCAAAATACCATCCCATTATTTCATTACTTTTTGCTAACATTATGGCAGGTGTGTGCATATGGTTTCAGCAACTTCTCTTCATATATATATTTTTTTTTCCATTTCCAAAAAAAAATTTAAACCTCAGCTCATTATACAAATTTTTCTGTTTCATGGCCATACTGCTATTTATTTGTTTGTTTTTCTTTGTCTGTGAAAGGCTCCTTTGGTGTGGATTGATTCAAGGCTTTTCGGTAAACTGGTAATTGCACCCCTCAACATTGTAATGTACAATGTATTTAGTGACCATGGAGCAAACCTGTATGGTGAGTCCTTATTGATGGCTAATGATGGGTTTTTTTTCTTAAGGTTTCCAACCATTTTGGGGTACAATTTAACTATGTGTAAGCAAACTAAAATGAACATTTTAAAATAATATGTGCAGAAAAGCAAAATTTGAAATGTTACAGGAAGTGAATTACCTGTGGTAATTATACCCAATTACAACATTGTTATTTGACCTCAACATAACAATTACAACAACAAAAATCCACAGCAACATATCTCACTTCAAAGTATTTGCATCTAAAAGGATTATAATCTTCTGAAAAACAAACAGTCAAAAAACTGTTGGTGAAATAACGAAAAACACAGGCAATACACCTTTAACAAGTTATGAATTTGTTCTCTATCGCAGGGGTTGAGCCATTCCATTTCTACTTCATTAACGGATTCCTGAATTTCAACATTGCCTTCTTCATGGCTCTAGTGGCGCTTCCTTTTTCGGTGAGTTCAATTCTCTATATTTGTACATATAAGGCTTAGAAACCATGTGGTCGAATGTCACTTTGTGTATGCCAACTTGATGAGAATCAAGCTATACATGTGTAAACAATTGATTTTTTGGGCCGACACCTCCATACATGTACAGTGGTGACTCGGGCGGTAATTGAACCCATGACTTCCTGCTTACTAGCACAGACGTCTTAACCTCTGGACCACCAAGCTTGCCTGATGACGACAGGCCGGCTAGAATCCTACATAGCAGCGGGTTCCACAATAATACTAGGCTGACCTAACTGGGCTATTTGGCCACTCTGTCCATGTGATTGGGGTGGGCAGGCAGGCTTGTCTGTATAGCATTGTGTGGATGCAAACACACGTAGAGTACGAGTTCAAAAAGATGTACTCGAGTACAAGCGCTCCAACTCCACGCTTGTAGTAAAGTACTACTGTGAACAGAAAGATGTACTTGAGTACAAGCGCTCCAACTCCACGCTTGTAGTAAAGTACGACTGTGAACAGAAAGATGTACCCGAGTACAAGCGCTCCAACTCCACACTTGTAGTACAGTACGACTATGAACAGAAAGATGTACTTGAGTACAAGGGCTCCAACTCAACGCTTGTAGTACAGTACGAATGTGAACAGAAAGATGTACTCGAATACAAGCGCTCCAACCCCATGCTTGTAATAGAATACTTTGTAATGAGTACCAGTACGGATGTAGAAAAATGAACTCAAATACCAGTACAACTCCTCTGATAAACACACACCTAACAGTTTACAAAATCAATTCACTTTGTATGGTTTAGTTTGCAGTAAACTGGTATGTGAAGGGTCGTCCGGTAGCCAGCATAGAGCCTTTACCCCACTGGCTGACTCTCATGCCCATGTACCTGTGGATATTTGTATTCTTCGGTCAAGCACACAAGGTAAAATGCAATGAAGAACACAACTCATTCTGTAGTAATTGAAAAGTAATTGATGTAGCTTTGCATGGTGAAAAGGATAAGTAAAGACTGTTTGTGTTGACACCATGTGAAATTCTCAATTGAGTAGTGATTAGTTCTGAAAAGAACTGGTTGGTTACAACTTGACGTTTCGATCAGTATGCTGTGATCATCTTCAGGAGAATGCCGGACTCCGGGAGATACTGCTGCTTAAGTAGACTGTTGGAGGGCCGCGCTAACACTGGATTATGTAGGGTTAGTGCCTTGTAGCGTGCAGGCGGGAGTTACTTGAGAATTTCTTTACTTAATTGGTATACTATTGATGTTATTTTGTTCGTAACAGACATAGCTCAGTGCTGTATACAGTATTCTTTGGAGTTTCGGCATACATTGGTTGAGCACCAAGATGGCATTTTTGTGTGGAAGCTGAAAAACCTAGAGGAGTAATGAATAATCACTCCTTCCATATAAACCTTTGTATTTTTTCAGTGCAACATTTGAGTTTGCAGTGTTATAAACAAGACAGAAAAATCCTGCCGGATTGATATAAAAACGTCTGTATGCTGGATCTGTGGGCAGTTCATTGACTTGAAACGAGTCCTGTGATAATTGATTATCAAATTACATAGACAATGTAATAATGAGTAACACTGTCCATTATTTAACTGTTCTTTTTTCTCTCTTATATGCAGCATATGTCATATATGAAATGATAGAAAGGTGAAATTGTAAAGCAGTATTTACCCTCAATTATTTATATTTTTGCATGAATTTTAGGAGGAGAGATTTCTGTTTCCCATATACCCGTTCTTCATCTTGGGTGCTGCCATTACAATGTCCTCTGTACAGGTGAATATAATACATAAGCCAAATAATACTCCGTTATTAGTGGAAGATATTAACCAGCTAGGTCCAATTTCATAGAGCTACGTAGCAAAAAGAAATGCTTTAACTCTTCTGTGACTGCAAGGGTCAGTCAGTCAAAATGTTGATATATTTGCCAAGTGCACTTAAAAGTTGAACACTGTCAAACCTTACGTGTAGTAAGTGCATTTACAGGTCAAAATGAGTTGACCATTTTTGACTGGTAAAAGCATTGTCTTGTATTGTTCAGGGTGGTCAAAATGACAGTAAAAACCACTCAAAAAATGCCCCCTTGTGCACATTTGGGTCAGCAGTCAAAACGGGCAGTTGACTGATTTTGACAACTGTAGCTACTTGCCAAGTGCAGCTTGGGGGTTAACAGAGGGTTAACAGCTGAAAAACTTGCTCAACAGATTTTGTTGGTTATCTGTTGCACAAAATGTGTATCCCTTGGCTGGTAACAATGTTCTGATAAAAATTCCAGACATTTACGTGCAATTTTGACTGTTTTTATGCAGTTTTCTCTGTGACTAACTTGACTGTCTCCTTGTATGTCAACAGAAACTGTACCATCGTCTCTTCACTCCATACAAACCCCAGCATTACACCTGGTCTTCCAACTGGCTCGCTGCCACGGTGGCTGTCATATTCACTGTTGTCTCTCTGTCACGGTCAGCTGCCCTCTTCTTTGGTAAGATATCTCACGACACCAATGTTAAAAGTTGTTAAAAATAGTATCAAGAAAAAAAAGTTTTGTTCTCAAAGTTGTGGATTTGAAGGTGGCCGTGGATTTGAAGATTAATGTGGTACAAACTTGGTTCTTCAAAGAGGGAACCGATGAAATTGCTGAAAGATTTGAGGTTTTGCATGGTGGAATATCGTTATCGTTTCTTTTTCAGGTATCACCATGTAGGTTATCTCAATTATCGCTAAGCGAGATTGTCGTTCTGATAAGAACTGTATTGGTCTTTTTTTTTAAGCAATGAAATTGTTGTTTCAATTCTTGTGCATAAGTGTAGCTATCTTTAAAGGGACAGTATCGTTGCGATGAGAGCAAACTTTCAACAGGGCATGGAATCGGTGTCCTAGTTTAAGATGAACACGGTGACTAAAAATTACTGGCTCATTTATGCAGCAGCAACGGTAATATGTGACCCGCTCTGAGAAAAGGTGATATAAGTCGCGCTATGCATTAATGCACAATGGGTCATTCCATGTTGAGAAGGTGAAAAATTATTGCAGATTTGATTTTTTTTTTGTCTTGTATTGCATCTTTGATTTCTATTTTTTCAGATTTCATTCACAGAAATGTTTATTTCCATGAATAAAGTGAAAAAAATCCATCATTTTGTGTGCATTGTTGTCTTGTTTTGTTTTAGACTGAGTACGTTACGCGGGACAAAAGGCCATGATTTGTCCCTTCGGTTACGAAATTCTTCTATACCCACCATGTAAAGTTTGGTATCGTCTGATAGCTTGACATCCACTATTTCCAAATTTGGTTATGCTTTAGGCCATAGGTCAGATGCAAATGAGCTACGAAGAAAAGAAATTGATAAACAAACTACCCCTTGTTGCTACGGGTGTCGCGATCTCGTAACACGTGTGTACAACACGGCCCATACTGGCTACAGCGCATGCGCACTAGTGCCAATTTAGCTTGCAGCGCATGCTTCACTCTTTCGTTGTTTACGTGGCTGTTCGATTTAGAACTAACGTTACAATCTTTCTCAAAGTATCGTATTTTCCACAATTTTAGTTTTGTATTTTCTTTAGTATATCTTCGTAATAATGTGTTCGAAGGATCGTTGTTTTGCCGATGCATTAAACGAAATTCGTGATGCCAACCTTCACGGTATTGAAGATGAGATCGTTGGATTTGTGAATGATTATTTCATGGGCGACGATGTCGATGCATGACGACGAGTCCTCTGAATCGAGTGACGGCAGTGACATTGACAGTGTTACTGTTAGTGAAAATGACGAAGAAAATGACCCAATTGACCCCAGACCAACCAATGTTAGTTGTGGACATTGTTCCCTTCGAGGATGAAAGAGAAAGTAATGGTGCCCTCGAGTGTGATGCCGACCGCGTAAAGGCCGGGGATTTCAACTGCAGTTGCGAGCTTTACCGTGGCGGCCCATGTTCCCAGCGTTTTTGTTTCCTTGATATTCTTTCTTTGAGTAATAGTCTTTGTTACTTAGTTTGGGTTTAGTAAGAATTTCTCAAGTAATTTTTTTAACTCATAAAATTTAGTTTTGGGTATCGGGGGAAAAAATAAAAATTTATTAATTTTTTTAAATTAATTTTTTAATTAATTTATTTTTTAATTAAATTTTAATGTATGCAATAAGATAAAATATTAATAGAGTACCAGATTCAAACAAAGTTCCATCATAAGCCTACACCATGGTAATTTCCCCCTTTTTTAAATGTACGTAATGTACTAAGTTGTACACTCTATTCCTTTATTTTACACCAAAAAATATTTTAATGATTATGCAAATTAATTAAAGCTAATGATCTGAACGAGTAAAATCTTTAAAAAATTGTAACCTCAATGGAAAAATATTAACAAATCACCCACGAAAATTTCAAACAGATGGCATTACAGGAACATGTTCGTTGCTAGGTGGAATTAATGTGAGCTTTTCAGCATCATTTTTCAACGACGCAAAACATTTCAAAGTCCGTTTTCTCTGTTATGTAAATCAGTCATCATGGAAATTATCAATATACAAATACGCAATTATCTCCATAACGGTAAGGGCTACAGAGCTCTACCATATACCAAATGAAAGCTTATGTTGTGTGCTTTCCAGCCATATATACAACTCAATTTAAAATTTTTGCGACATATATCACCTTTTCTCAGAGCGGGTCACATATGACCTTATCATGTGGAGTAATATTTTCAGTATTTTCACTGAGTTAATCTACAAATAGCATTTCAATTCCATGCCCTGTTGATTGTGACGATATCGTCCCTTTAACCCTAACCCCCTAGGTATTCTGGTTAGGAACCTTCCTGAATCCTCCAAAATCCATCAGTGCACTTTTTGAAACATGCTGATATCTTCAAAATGCACCATGCATTTTTGTTGACCTTTCATATTAAGCACTTATGGCCTGTACTTCTTGCCAGGTAGTAATTTTGCCCCATTTGAAGAGGTGAAAGTACCAGTTTCCAACAGTACTGAATTTTTCCAAAAAAGTGCCACTTGGAGGATTTTGATGGATTTGGGGTGGTTTAGGGTTAATATAACAAAGTTTACAAAACAACAACTGGTGTTCTGTTCTAATTGACAGGTTACCACACCCCACTTGATGTGTACCCATTACTGGGCAGCATAGCGGACAACAAAGAGATTCACACGCTACCTCCAGATCGACAGGTCAATGTCTGCATAGGCAAGGAGTGGTATCGCTTCCCAAATAGCTTCTTCCTGCCAGACAAGTACAAAAACTCAAGACTTTATATAATTTCCAGGCTTCTTGTGTTTTTTTTATATTGATATTGGAGTGCTTGTTTTAGATTAACTCAGTGACTGAAAATAAATTTCCACATGATAAGGTCATATAACCGTTGCTGCTGCATAAATGAGCCAGTAATTTGCAGTCACTGTGTTCACCTTAAACTAGGACATCAGTTCCATGCCCTGTTGAAAGTCTGATCTGAGCGTAACAATACTTTAAATATGTGTTTACTGGCAATTTCTGATTTTTTTTGTAATTTTTAAAAATTTCATTGGAAGATGATGATTTCCTTTTTGAAATGAAAACAAATACAGTCAAATGATATCTAATTGGCTGATCAAGCTAAAACCATAGGTTCACTTAGCAGAGTAGTCAGTTTCATTTTTGAACTCAAATCAAGTGAAGTCATGTCATTGAAATAACAAGATCAAGTCTTTTCTAGTTTAATCGATTCAACAAAAAGATTCAATATCAAGCCAAAGTCAGTCCTCTTTTGGGGCTGTGATTGGAGTTAAATCATTAAGGGCAGGACTCGGTCAAGTCAAGTGGCAACAGCGAAACAAATCAAGTCACTGACTAGTGACTACCAGTCAAAATATATGATTTGAAGGTTTTCATGGTGGAGTTGATAATAATAATAAGAATAAAGATTGTTGGTAAACATGTGCAAAAGAAATAGCTTCTATTCAGATTTGGTTATGAGATGTACCAAAGATGAAGTAAGATCCTGCATTTCGAACAGTACTCTCTCTTTCTTCAGGAGGACAAGTTTGTCACTGAGTCATCAATGAGTTTTTATTTTAATTTCTGGTCTCTGCTCGTGTCGCCTCAGACCTGTGCGTAAGCATTTGTAGTTTTCTCCTTTTTTTGCTGGATCTATTGGAATTCTTGTTCAAAAAAAAAGCTTGTCCCCGCACATATTTTGAAGCTGATCTGTGACCAGTATCCAGAGTTTTTTTGGTTTTTTTTGCATTATGTGCGAGTATTTTATCTGTTTTTCTACAGCTGGAGGCTACAGTTTATTGAGTCGGAGTTCAGAGGTCAACTACCTAAGCCATATGCACCAGGAGAGGACGCAACCCGAATCATACCTACAGACATGAATGAGTTCAACCTTGAAGAGACATCCAGATATGTAAGTATCCATTCAGGGTTTTCATATATCTTTATTGAGACCATGAAAGTCCATGACCCAAACGTCAGATAATTGCCTTGTAAGTCCTTGCATTTTGCATGAGAGGTCCATTATTTTATGAGGGGTTCCATTATTTTATGAGGGTCCATTATTGTACCCAATTGTATTGTAATTTTGTAAGATTGGGGCCACACATGGTAAATGTACAATCACCAATTTTGTCCATCACCCAAATGTCAGATAATTGCCTTGTATTAGTCATTGCATTTTGCATGAGAGGTCCATTAATTTATGAGGGTCCATTATTTTATGAGGGGTCCGTTATTTTATCATCCTACAATCTATCCTGTTTCAAGAGAAATCTCAATTCCCACCTTCAGCTCCTCTGAGTCTATTTACTTGTTTATTTTTCCTTTTTTGTAGCCCTGTATTCTGGGTGGCTTTTAGCCTTGTTCTGGGCGTATGCATAACAATAATAATAAAAAGGCATAATTTAATGTAATACATGTATCTGCATCATTATAAATTTGACCAATTACGAGTGGTGCATATCACTTACTAAAACATTCAGTTTAGATCAATACCCACACAACATCGTTCAAAGAGATTTGTTCCTTTTCCCATGCACAGATTGACATCTCCAAGTGCCATTACCTGGTCGATCTAGATCTACCACAGGAGACTCCCCGCGAGCCTCGTTACTCACTCAGGGAGGACGATTGGGAGATTGTTGCTAGAATGCCGTATCTTGATACACAAAGGTACGTCATGGTGCTGGGTGAAGGGCGGGGTTCCTTGGGAAATCAAGGTGTTGAAGGGCGGGGTTCCTTGGGAGATCAAGGTGTTGAAGGGCGGGGTTCCTTGGGAGATCAATAATAATAATAATAATAATAATAATGTGTGGACTTATATAGCGCACGTATCCACCAACTGAGTGGTGCTCAAGGCGCATTATATTATTGCCCCTGCTCATAAGGCTCATAAATCATTCCTGAAACCATCTCAGCTCCCTGGGGAGTATACAGGTCAATTGCTGCCATTACAGCGCATATAGGGCTAATCAACCAACTCTGCCCTCACAGGTACCCATTTAACCCCTGGGTGGAGAGAAGCAATTATGGTTAAGTGTCTTGCTCAAGGACACAAGTGTCACGGCCGGGATTCGAACCCACATTCTGCTGCTAACACCAGAACTTGAGTCCGGTAAGCTAGACCGCTCGGCCACGACACTCCATGATCAAGGTGTTGAAGGGCGGGGTTCCTTGGGAGTTCAAGGTGTTGAAAGGCAGGATTCCTTGGGAGATCAAGGTGTTGTCATCTGCATGCGTCTTGACACATTTGGATGTGTCCAAAGTGTCTAAATATTTAAAGCTCGTGTGTGTTACTATGACGATCTATTTAAAGTTTGGCGCAATAGCAATAGATTTGTAATGATGTCACAAATACTTCATCTGTGCACAGCTGCAATTACATTAGGCTTGGGCGGTTCCACAATTTCTGGAGCCGGTTCGGTTCCAAAAAAAGAAATTGGTTCCGAGTCAGAACCAGTTCCAAGAGATTCAAAGAAAAACATAAGGATTAAAGAAAATAACGAAACAAAAGGTCTATTCAAACTTCGTTGAGCCCTGATGCGAAGGAGTTTCAAGTTTCAACCGCAAATGCAGTGATGATCATGTTATTTAATTTAAAATGTGTTTTAGAAACTTTATAGAAATGTTAAGCATCAGTTTAAGTTAGAGACTTGTTTCCATTATCCTACTGTTAGCATGTAACTTTACAATTCTCAATTTGGAATCAGGTGGAACTGGGTACCTGCCGGAACCACCCGAACCTAAATTACATGCACATAATTTGTGCAGAAAATTGGGCTTAGACAAATGTTTTGAGAACAGTTTTGCTAATAGATATGAATGCTATTGGGTTACACACTATCTATGGAACACCACTATCAATAACAGCTTGATCACGGCGCAGCCATTTAGTTTTTCTTCGATACAAATCCACGTAACCAAACCGAGGCTGGAAGGGAAAATAGGCCGGTACCATTTTTGTATTATGAGCATCAGCATTAATAATCATTACTGCATACAGGGAATCTGACCATATGTCCTCAACGTGATAAAGGCCTATAGTGGACGTTCATTATAGTGAATGATGGGAGCCAAGGGTCATGTTCAGTATAACCAAATGTTCGTTATAGTGATGTTCATTATAACAGCATTACACTGCAGTGCACACAAAATTTATATATCAGGCCTGTCATTTCTAAGGATTTTTCCTGATTTCAGGATTTTTTACAAATCATTCCTTTGCCTCAGAATGTTCTTGAAAGAAGAGAAGTAGCCACCAAGGAAAGAAAGAAGTAGCCTGTATTGTGTCCAAACCTCAAGTTTCTTGTTTGTGGGGATGTGGAGAATCTCTAAATCCTCAAAAAAATAAACATCCAGGAGGTTCAGGGGGCTTTGTCCTCTAGACCAAAGAGAGACCCCAGGCCTGCTACCCACAGGAGGTTCAGGGGGGCTTTGTCCTCTAGACCAAAGAGAGACCCCAGGCCTGCTACCCACAGGAGGTTCAGGGGGCTTTGTCCTCTAGACCAAAGGGAGACCCCAGGCCTGCTACCCACAGGAGGTTCAGGGGGCTTTGTCCTCTAGACCAAAGGGAGACCCCAGGCCTGCTACCCACAGGAGGTTCAGGGGCTTTGTCCTCTAGACCAAAGAGAGACCCCAGGCCTGCTACCTACAGGAGGTTCAGGGGGGGCTTTGTCCTCTAGACCAAAGAGAGACCCCAGGCCTGCTACCCACAGGAGGTTCAGGGGGGGCTTTGTCCTCTAGACCAAAGGGAGACCCCAGGCCTGCTACCTACAGGAGGTTCAGGGGGGGCTTTGTCCTCTAGACCAAAGAGAGACCCCAGGCCTGCTACCCACAGGAGGTGCTTTGTCCTCAAGGCCAAAGAGAGACCCCAGGCCTGCTACCCACAGGAGGTTCAGGGGGGGCTTTGTCCTCAAGGCCAAAGAGAGACCCCAGGCCTGCTACCCATTTCTCAGGATGTTTTACTTTTGTTAAATCACACCCCTGATATATGCATTGATTTTTTTTAAATTTAATTTTTGTTCATACAGGACATAATTATTATTATAAAGTGTCAATAAAAATTATTTAAAAAAAAAAAAATTGTTTTTATATGCACCCTTCTCAATCACATTATTATTTGATTGACATCCTCCCCCCCAGGTCACACCGGTTGTTCAGGGCATTCTTCGTCCCATTTCTATCAAAGAGATATGTCACACATGCCGAGTACATCATTCTGAAGACAAAAAGAAGAAAAGCCAACAAGAAAAAAGCCGGTTCGAAAGATGTTCCCATCGAGACGTGATGATTAATTAATTAATGAATGCAGTCCCACACATGAAGGCAAATTTTTTTATCTTGATTCTTGAAAAGCAAAGATGGTGTTAGACCATCTAATTTGAGTTTTTTTTTTACAACTATCTTTTGATACTAAAAAGTGAGGTGTTATACCATTGGTAGTTACCCGGATGGATACTGAGAGAAGAACCATCTAAAAGCTTAATACTTGGTATGTATATGGCTAATGGTACCAAACATTCTGAAAAGTTATTTCGTCTGACATGTTGCATACCTCCCAACTGACCCTGTGAGTCGCGGATTTGGCACGCGAATCTATATAGGATTCTAGCCAGCCAATCGACATCAGGCAAGCTTGGTGGTCGAGAGGTTAAGACATCTGCACTAGTAAGCAGGAGGTCGTGGGTTTCGAATCCTGCCCGAGTCGCCTGTGAAGTTTTTTCCACAGATACTCGGAAAGCACTCGCAAAGATTATACAGTGCTATACACACGTCGGTGTAGGGCAAAATTAAATCAATAAAATACACACACACACACACCAATATTCACCCAAACTTGAAGAAGTTGTCAGCACAGATTGAATACACATCGCCGATCCCGACCGGGGACGGACGTAGTGTCGTCTGTTTGCCACTACGGCAATCATAGCAGACTGCGTGGCTGCCTAACAGTTTATTAACCCTCCTACTCTATAACTCTAGCTGCACTTTAGGGGCAAGTAGCTACAGAGGTCAAAATCAGTCAACTGTTTAACTTTTGACTGGTTTTGACTGTCATTTTGACCTGTAAATGTACTTACTACAACGTAAGGTTTGACAGTGTTCGACTTTTTAAGTGCACTAGATATACCTTGGCAAGTATATCAACATTTTGACTGATTTTGACCCTTGTAGTAGTAGGAGGGATAATTAGCCCAAATTCGTATTGACTGTACACTACTGTGAATATGCACTGTGTACATGTATACAAAATGACCATTGTAAATACATGTATACAACCAGTGAATAGACTCTTCCAAGTCAGGAGCTATGATGTTGTCATATTCGAGAAAATATTTATATACAAATTCAAATCTGAAATGGATCCTATGATCCATTTGTGTATCTGAATGTATTTTCAATATTTTCTCAACAACGAAATAAGCTGAAACTTTCACAGGTTGGTTTCTATACATCTCTCGTAGTTCTTATGCAGTATGGATCCATTTTATACAGACATTTTACCAAATGTGTACTTTTTTTTATACAATGCAATTGTTGTGTACCGTGGAAGTAAGAGTTTGTGAGATTATCAAATTTTGTTTGATTTGAACTCAAAGAGGAAAGACAAGTGTACATCAAGATGAGTAAGAAATGTAGGGAAACATATAGAGTTTAAATTTGCATTACATGTACGTCTAAACGCAGAGGAAAATGTTCAGCGAATTCAAAATAACATTGGTTTATTTGCATTGAAAGACAAAGATATAAATAACAGAAGTCTGTTACCTAACACTGATATATAAAGAGACACTCAAATGCCTTTGATATTTTTGGTTTTGGTCTTGTACAAATATTTCAGTTACTAGCTCTGTTGTCTGGTTGATTTTTTTTCTTGAAATTTGTGCCCTGCGGTCTGTAGACCTCTCCGATATTGCCACTTCAAACTCAGCGAATCATAGATTTCTAGTTTCATTTTGAAATGAAACGGTTACTGCAACTCATCAAAGTCCATTCCAGGGATCATCTGAAATGCAGTCTTATTTGTATCTGTTTCATGCATGACCCATTGAGGGCGTCCTTTATGCAAGCAGCAGGTGTCACTCACTAGTGGATGTAGCATATTGCTGGTAAGTGTGCACTTACATTGAGTGTCAACTTGTAGTGTATACAGGCTATTGAGATTTGTACAAATAAAGTGCCCTCACTTCAGTGATGACTGGTTGCACTTTCACCACCAGAGGGCTCCGCTGTGCATGGAGCCAACATTACATTATTATGCTTTGATAATATGAATCAGTCATTGAATATCATTGTGTCATGATGTGTTTATTTATAAATAAGGAATGTATTCGATACAAAAACAGTAAGGTGTCACATGCAAATCATTTTATACTTGATGCTTTTAAATGAAAGTACATTAATTATAATTAGAGAATCATGTATGTGATAGATAAAATAAATTATAAATTTTAGGAAAAGAAAAACTTTACCTTTTACTTCAGGGAAGGTACAACATTGGTTATTATCAGCTTATAAAATTAACAGTATTTCATCTTAGAGAAAACAAGATTTGTGCAATTTGTTACGTCAAATTGACAAGAAGATTATGGCAGCAACTTTTTGTAAAACAGGGATTTTTTTTTTAATGTGAGCAATTATTGTAATGAACGTTTCACAAGGTTAGTTTTATGATATATTTCTTGAAAACTAGAGGGTTGACATGAACATTCTTTACCAAAAACCAATGTTGTACATTCCTGAATAATTATGTTCGGATGGTTGCTTCAAGCTAGGTTAAGCAAAAGGGCCGCCCATTATACCATGCGTGATATGCGGCAGAGTGCCCCCCATAGCTCTAGCTCTGTACACGTACACTAACACACTGTTGATCCCGCTGCATGCAGAGCGACAAGAGGTTTGTGCGCATGCGCCTTTTTCTGCTCTGTATAGCGCCCTCTATTGGTGTTGTTTCACCAACTTTAAACAAGGTCGCGTCTTTTGAAATTTGGCAAATCGACTGGAGGTGTACGATCAAAGTGAGTGCAAATGCCAAATGACCTCAATGAACAAAGATCACACATCAATCTACAGTCATGGCTTTACAAGATGACACGTTTCTGGGTGAATGCATCGAAACCCGCGAAGTGTAAAAAGCGTCTTCAATGTGCATCAAATATTGAGCATCCGTTAAATTTTACAGATCGAGAGAAGTTAATTATTGGTCCATTTTTGACGTTATTGTACGTCTTTCGTGAATTTTTGTCTTGAAAAATCAAGCATAGGAGGGTAGTTAAACTCACGAAGAACAGTTTCATGGTGATTATACCTGAGCAAACCCAAGTAACGGCCTCTGGGCAGCAATTCAAAAAAGGTGAAATATTGCTATTGATTACATCTTCGCTGTTTAAATAATGGATTTGGAGTGCATAGAAAGGGAAAAAATCCTTAAATTAATTTAAAATGGAAGAGTGAACAGAATATATGTATTAAATATTGGTTTATATTGGCTTATAAACTCAAATCATTCCCCGTTTTTTTTTATATTCTAACGTTATTAAAAAATTATTTAACCCCCCTTACAATGAAAACGCCCACAATCTAATCCGTGTGTGTATGCACACGCATACACAATGATGTCGTCCCAAAAACCGTAACGGGTTCTGGATCTGGATCTGGATCTTGATCTTGATCTGGATTGTTTACTCCGTAAAAGCGGTAAACCGCATCACTACAGAGTGTTGACTTGACCGACTAGTTTGAGTTGTGGGTTGTGATTTCGCTCAGGTGTTTAACAAGTCCGGTTTTGAAGCTGGTTAGCTTTGTTTGATCGAGTAGATGGTGTGGTAAATCGTTCCAAATTTTAGTAGTCCATGGAAAAAAATTAAATTCAAGAGTTTTGGTCTTTGTTTGCGGTCGTTGGTAGGAGAGGTTGTGGGTCTTTTTTAATCTGCGTTGAGGCTTAGTGAGGTAATCCTGCCATTTAATATCAACGAGGTTATGGGTTATTTTGAATAGCATGGTGAGCCTAGTAATCTTCCTCCTGGTGTCTAAGCTTGGCCAGCTCAAAGAACTTAGCATGGCAGTAACGCTAGAATCTCTCGAGTAGTCGTTTTGACACAGTCTAGCTGCTGATCTTTGGATTTTGTCAAGTATGTGTTTCTTGTTTGGTATATGGAAACCAAGCAGCTGTGCCATACTCTAGTTTAGGCTGGACAAGAGACAAGTAAAGTCTTGATTTTTATATCAGTCGGGCAACATTTAAAATTCCTACGGATCACCCCCAGGGTCCTTTTACAACTATTTGTAACATTATTTATATGAGTTTTCCATGTTAGATTACTGTCAAATATGATACCAAGATAAGAGTGAGAATCAGTTATGTCCAGGGTGTTGCCACAAAGTTTGTATGGAGTAATGTTGGGGGTCTTTTTAGATGTGAAGTGCATTGTGTAACATTTATTTGTATTAAATTTCATTTGCCAATCTAATCCCCACTTACTGAGAGCGTCCAAGTCACGTAGTGAAAAATGATAGGATCGTCCGGATTATTCAATTCTCTATACACAAGGGCATCGTCAGCAAATAGGCGGGTCATTGTGCCAGGTGAAACGCAGTCAGGTAAATTATTTATGTAGATTAAGAAACATAATGGTCCTATGACCGTACCCTGTGGCACACTGGATGTGACATCAACTGCTGAAGACAACTTCCCATCAAGACTAACTCTTTGCTTGCGTAAGGTGAGAAATGTTTTTATCCACCCATGGATTTTCCCTGTTGCCATAATGCTGAAACTTTTTTAGAAGACGTGAATGTGGAACCCGGTCGAAGGCTTTAGAAAAGTCGAGAAAAACTGCATCTACTTGTTTGTTCTTTTCGAAGGATGCAGCCAAGTCACTAGTTGCTAAAATCAACTGAGTGTCACAACCTCTTCTCCTTCTGAAGCCATGCTGCGAATCATTTAAAATGTTGAACCGGTCAAGATGAAACATAATAGGCCTATGTGAAGTGAGAATGTGTTCAAGAATCTTGCAACATATGGATGTAAGTGCAATAGGACGATAATTACTAGGAGAATTACGGTTACCCTTTTTAAAAATCGGTGATATATGAGACATGAGCCAGTCTGATGGCAGTTTACCTGTATTTAAACTCTGAGTAAAAATTGAAGTGAGAATGGGGGGCCAACTCAGTCGCACACTCCTTTAGTATCCTTGCGGGGATCTGGTCAGGACCAGATGCTTTATTTGGTTGGAGATCTTCAAGAAGTTTGCGAACACCATCTTTGGAAATTTCAATTTCAGAAATGTCAGGGGTGGGGTTTCCATCCATGTCTGGGATATTTTTTGTATCTTCTTGTGTATAAACCGATTTAAAGTAGTTGTTTAGAATTTCAGCTTTTTCTTGACTGTCATTTGTAGAATAGTTATTGTGCTTTAATGGTGGAATACCGCCACTGTCGACTCGTTTTGCTTTAACCATCTTCCAAATTTTGTGTGTGTTGTGATGGAAATTTTCACTCATGTTGGAACTAATGTATTCAGTCTGAGCATGTCTAAGTTCTTTTTTATACATGGTGCGGTATTTTTTGAAGACTGTCTTGTCACGTTCAAGTGTTGATTTGCGTTGTTTATTATAAAGTCGGTGTAACTTCCTGTTCATACGTTTAAGTCTGGCATTGTACCAAGGTAAGTTGTATCTTGTTGTTGTAAATTTAGTTGGAATATGAGTTTCCATGAGTGTTTTGAGTTTATAAGTGAAAGTGAGCCAGTTTTCTTGGACTGTGATTTACCAAGTCTTGGACGAGTGTATGACCGAAACTAAGAAGATCGGTTTTTAATGCTGCCATATTACCCTTCGAGTATTGAAAAATCTTGCGTCTAGTGGAACTAGTAATATTAGGCTTTATGTTACTGTATATTCTGACTATGTCATGATCCCCAATACCTGGGATTGTATCTATGCTATTTATCAGTGTAGGGTTTGAGACAAGAAATAAATCAAGAATATTATTTTCCCTAGTTGGAATTTTGACCATTTGCTCAAGTTGAAAATGTGTGCACATGTCTAGGAAGGTATTACATTGTGTTTTGATGCTACTACCTGGATTTGTAGTTTGGTTTTCCCAATTTATGTCCCTAAGATTGAAATCCCCTCCCAGCCATATTTGGTTATGGTGTGAGTGATGAGTGTAAAGTTTTATGAGTGACTCTTCAAGTTGGTGTAGTGAGTTGAGTGAAGTGTCAGGGTTATAATAATTATGCTCCAACATAAATAGGTTTATCTTTGTTCATGTCAATCTTAATCCAAGTGAGTTCTGCGTCTGCGTCTGCGTCTGCGTCAAGATCACTGAGGTGTTGCGCTGGTAGGTTTTTAACAGCTATGAGTACACCTCCGTAACCATCCAGGCGATCTTTCCTGAATGTGGAATAGTTTGACGGAAACAGTTCACAATTTTTTATACTATTATTAAGCCATGTTTCTGTTGCGATGAGGATGTCCGGCCCCTCAGTGTCAATTAGCGCCTGGAGTTCAGGGATCTTCCCTTTAAGACTTCTGAAATTTATGTTGAGGATCTTGAGTAGTCCTTTGATATGTGGTTTGGTATTTTCATTTTTGGAGTTTTCGTCTGTGTGAGAACTATTTTTTTCAGAACAGGTGTCGTTTGTTCTAGTCTGTGTGATTGAACCAACATGTGAGTCTAGGTCACTAAGTGGCCCGTATTCATAAAGAGTCACTAATTTAAACTGTTACCAAGTTAATCTCCAATTAGTTACTGAGGAATTGCCCACTAAGTTAATTTGGTATTTATAAAACTGCCACTAATTAGTAGATACTAAAATGTCTCACTAACTTGGTATAGCATTTTAAAACTGATTTACTTCTTCAAGTACAATGAACCCTGAATCGTTTCCTGGAATTGATTGTTATGCTAATAGGAGAATGCCCTTAGGAAAGGTTGACTGAGTGTGCATGCACAGGCCTTACATAGACATGGCTGCAAAAAGGGAAAGAGGTGAGAATTGGGATTACATGGAAAAGATCTTTTTGCTAGAACTATGCCAGGAAAAAGTGAAAATCATAGAAGACAAGCGTATTGATGCAGATTCAACTAAGAGGAAAGAGAAGGCATGGGAAGAAATCGTAAACAAATTCAGTGCAAGGTACGGGCAGAGACGCGAAAAAAGCGGCTAAAGGAACAGTGGGGCAGGATAAAACTGAAGGCTAAACAGGACTACAGTAAATATGAAAAAGAGAGAAAGAAGACAGGTGGGGGGCCCGAGCCAAAAAAAAACACAGGTATCTCTGAACAAATTCATGACATTTTGCCGGGAGAATTTGGATTCAGTCTGTCCCTGAAAATCCTCTCGCGGCGGAGTGCACCACCCTGCTGCCTTTGGATATCGCGTAGAGCAATAATAGCATCCATGACTGCAAGTGAACAGCTCAGAAATGGCACATGTATTCCACTTAGTGAGAAGTTAAAGTACCCCCAGGGCTCCTCTAGTTAGTGAGACTAGTTTAGTGTAAGTTAGTGGTAGTTTAAGACTAGTGAACCTTTATGAATTCAATTTTAATTTAAAATTACCACTAGGGTGGATTTAAACTATCAATAGGCTAAAATTGGTTTAGTAGTCCTTTATGAATACGGGCCTAAGTGTTTCTGAATTAGTATGAGTGTTTAAACCGGTGTGAATGTGTGCTTCCTCGGGTTGAAAGGTTGAGGCTAATCGGTCTGTCGTGATACATGGTGAAGTAGACTCCAAATCCCTGGCAGGTTTACTTTGTTTCCCCAGAAATCTTTTGTTTAACAACGCTAAAGCCGCAGGGGAATCCCACCGTTTAAAAGTTAGCTACTGGGTTTGCTCAAATAACAAAGTAATAATTAGTTAAAATAAGAGTTCTTTCACCTATCATACTTTTTATGTCTCAAGGAAAATTCATCATCAGGAAGAAAATCCGCTTTGAAATATTACCTTTTTCAGCGTGCGCGCTCTTGTCAAGGGCCAAAGTTGTGCACAAAAAAACTTCAAGGAAATTCGCGCGTTTGCCCATATTGCTGTAATGTTAGTTCAATATTTGCAGACGACATATTCTTTCTAATCCTATTGGTTAAAAATTCTCTTTGAAATTAATTTTCAGTATGTAACAGGCGTTTTTATCAATGAACTCCGCGACGGAAAAAAAAGTAAAGGTCACGTTATGAATATGCATTTTTGTATGACCCTTCAAAATTCTCGCGCATGCGCCCAAACCACATGTCGCCTGCAGAGCATTTTGAACAGCGGTGGGACCTCTCCCCCCAAAAAAAATCCTCTAAAGAATTCCCAAGATTCCTGGAACACAATGAAGACACAATGTGGGGGGGGGGGTGCACTCTGCCGCATATACAAATTTTAAAATATAAAATTGTGTGTCAATATATATGGCAACGTTGATGAATGAAATTCCCAAAATTTTACTTCATTTATAGTGGTCTTGGCCCAGGCACACTTTTTTTTTATCTTATATAATATTTGATAAATTCGAAGTATACAAAATAATTTAATTTTGTAAATTTCAGAATACGTTTACTTTACGTACATTTGTGAGTTTATGAATGTTTTATTTATTTAAATTCATCTTTTAAGATGGTGACCGATCCTGCATAGCTAATCATAACACATGAAAAATCCAGAGATACAAAACACAATTACAAAAATGTTAAAAAAGAAAAAAAGGAAGCCCGCCAACACCCACAAATGAACCTCTTTACCTTTGACGAACAACTCGGACTGTATGAAATAAAAATATTGCAGTTGATGCCGACATGAGTGATAATTTATAAGAGCTATCTTAATGCAAACAAATTAACATTATTTAGTGGTCTTTGCCCACTTGTTATCATCTTTTATATATATATATATATATATGGTTGTTTGCATCGGACCAGGGCATGATCCTTGGCAAATATGGTTTGGCCTCTGACGTGGCCCCATAGAGCAATAGATAATTGGCATAAGTGGACAGCCCACCAACATAGGGGCTGGTTAGCTCAGTTAGTAGAACACTCGTACGGTAATTGAGAGGTCGCGGGTTCGAGTTCGGCATCAGCCATTTTTTTGCTTTGCTCGCTTCCCGTTTATATAATATTTCAGGTTAGTTTCTTCCTACGTATTTATTCTGTGTACAACCACATAAAAGGCTTGTATCCCGTTGTGTGCATAATCCCCACTACTGCCGTTACCCAGGTTGTTTGCATCGGACCAGAGCATGATCCCTTGATACTCGGCAGATATGGTTTGGCCTCTGACCTGGCCCCATGGAGCAAGAGATACTTGGCATAAGTGGACTGGTTAGCTCAGTTGGTAGAGCACTCGTACGGTATTCGAGAGGTTGCGGGTTCGAGTCCAGCATCAGCCAAGTTTTCTTTGCTTGCTTCCCTTGTTATATATATAACAAATTTGATAAATTTACTTCAAAATATATAAACAATATATTCTCTTGTAATCAACTGATTGCATCAGCTTCAGAGATGTTTACTGCACCTCCGTATTTATGTATTTAGCTTATAATTTACATGGTTACAGTTTAGCCCATTTTTTTTTTACCCCATTCGCATGTGAAACCTGTATGTTGTCATTTCTTATCAGAACCACAGTGTTACCCGCAAACCATAGTATTAGCCAGCAAATACCTATGGGTGTCTTATGGACACCCTGTTTGCAAAATGGACGCCCTTGTTATTTGTAATACACCTGCAAAAGTATTGCAAATTAAACTTTTGGACACCCAAAGATTTACAAATTTAGATGCCCTACATTCAAAACCTGGCATTGCTCCGTCGCAAACCATTAACAAAATGAGTTGTGTCTAACTGATTGGGAACTGTAAGAGGAAGGTACAACACTGGTGGCAAAACCGCTTCTAAAAAGCATGTTTACTTTTCATGAATTAAAATATTCACAAGATAACCAAATTTGTTCATTCACATATGGAACGCAACATGTTCAATTCATAGGCCTGAATCGTTCTCACAAATTCGCTTGGTATGGAATGAATCGCACCTTCAAAGCGTCCCGTGGAATATCAAGATTCCATTTCTCTGTCCCTGCGATCATTTCAGCTGCCATCCTCCCCATTTCATCGGACATCATAGCTCCATAGCCATTCCCACCGATCGCGAGGCCTAGTCTGGGCGATACCATGTCACAGTAGGGGAGTATGGTCGGTGTTTTGGTTGTAACGCATGGCTGAGATTTGATTGATAGTGGACAAAAATCTACAAAAGGAAACAGATGAAATATAAATTGTCAATAAAGTAAAAATTACTTCATCCTATAATATTAAAATGTGTACTGTATTGATGTATGTAACTGGTTCTGGCAAAACCCAGAACTTTTTTTCTGATTTCTACAAATCTGATATCAAATGAAAGAGGACAATCTAGAGAATCAAACTATACCAAAATCTCACTTTTGAAACTTGTGTCCAAGTTGAGGGTTTTGCCAGAGCCAGTAACATATTATTGTTACAACTTAATTTGTTTGAACTTGGGCTGCAATACATGTATGTATGGCCATATTAGAAAACACCTATGCATGACTTCATGCTCTATTTGTGAGAGCAGGTCAACATTTTGAATTTCTGTACATGGTTAACTTATCTTCTTTTGATTCCCCTCCCCCAAGATCTACCAATGCTATACAGGGCGACTCAAAAAAAAGGTAATCCACAAATAATGGGTTAATATGACCAGGTTATGAGGTTTATGATTATAAACATGATTGCATCATGAGGTAGGGGCTATTGGCTTTCCATTGATACCATCCTTGCATTCATGCGATCACACATCACTGAGCACCATTGTCTTGAAAATGGAACATCAAATTCCAAAATGTGCAGGTTGGTGAATAATGGGCCCAAATCCAAACAGAGACAAGATACGTAGGTTACAGGACACACATTTAAATGATTGAAAGAAAACATATCTTATTTATGATAATGATTTAATTTTTTAATTTTTTTTTATATATAAAAGCAACTGTGAACAATAGCCACATCAGTAAATGACTAAAGAGGTCATCTGATAGGCCAATCAAATGGTTCACTGCAGACCAGAGTGAAAAAAAGGGGGGGAAAAATTATATATATATATATATATATATATATATAAACATATTATGCAAAGGTGACATACATGAATACATGAATGAACTCAATTGAACTAAACTAATTAGAGAAATGACACCTGGCAAGGCATGGTGGGGAGCCCTACAAACTAATCCGACCTAACTGCAAAACCTGATCCTACTGCACTGTTCTCCCGCAGTTTAAGGAACAAGTCCAGCCGGAACAGTATTCACAAGTGCTCTAGTAGGACAGGGAACTAGCCTACATGTTCTAACCAACCATGCCTTGATAAGATTAACCCTTTAGGCACCAACACCTTCCACATGTCCACCTCCTCTCTCCACACAAAAGTCCACAGCGACGATGCATGTCTTGCACAGCTCTTCTCACCATAGCTGGGTCATTGCGCAGAATGTTGACTTCGTGGGTGATACGATCCTGTAACTCACCAATATCTCGAGGAGGAGTGGAATAAACTCTGTTTTTCAAATATCCCCAAAGAAAGAAATCACACAGGGTCAAATCTGGTGACCTAGGTGGCCATTCCACGGCATGGTGCAGGGCGATAACACGATCTGCGAACAGTTCTCTCAACCGATTGCGGACTGTGATGAGACGATGACACGGTGCACCATCTTGTGCCCACCAAAGATATCTGAAAGTCCCTTGGATCTAACGCTGGAAGTGCTGCTCCATTTCTGGTACGACATTGTCGTTAATCATCATCAGGTACGCCTGCCCATTCACGTTCCCAGGAAAGAAGTAAGGTCCAATGAGGACACCATTCCCACACAATCCGATCCACACCGTGACTTTTTCTTGGCTCATATTCGTTTCAAAGTTAAAAGCTGGACGATGATTGGTTGGCGCGTACTGGTTTACTGGACAATGTACGTGTTAACCTGCCCATTCATGGCAAAGCCAGCCTCATCACCAATTATGAAGTATCTCAGGAACTGTTCATCCCTTTCACACCGCTCCAGTAACCACCTCGAGAAAGCCATTCTCCTTTCCAAATCTCCTGGCAGAAGTTGGTGTCTGATAGGTATCTGATACGGATATAAGCGAAGGTCCAATCGTGTGATTCAGTTAAAAGTAGCATGTGGTATGCCAAGGCCATTCCTCCGGGTGCTGGTGGGTCCTCGGATGTTCAAGAAGTTGTTGTCTCACTGCATCAATGCTAGCCTCAGACCGCCCAGTCCTTCGTCTTCCTGAGTTACCTTTGTTACGATTTTGACTTGTCCCGTACTCCTCATTCTTTCGAACATTCGCCCAAATTGTCTTCTTTGCGGGAGGATCACGTTGTGGGAACGCTTCTCGAAATGCGTTTTGGACAGCCTGCAAACTTTTCGTATCATGGAACTTCTTCACAACGAAGACCCTCAGCTCTGTGGTTAACTGAACCATCTTGCACAGTCGAATGAACTGTACCAGTGCACTGGCACACCTTACACAAAGTCCAGGTGAAATTGTGATGACACACCCCTCTTACATGACCTGGTTGGGAACTGGCTTTTTCTTTTGAACCATGCCCATTATTCACCAACCTGCACATTTTGGAATTTGATGTTCCATTTTCAAGACAATGGTGCTCAGTGATGTGTGATCGCATGAATGCAAGGATGGTATCAATGGAAAGCTAATAGCCCCTACCTCATGTAGCAATCATGTTTATAATCATAAACCTCATAACCTGGTCATATTAACCCATTATTTGTGGATTACCTTTTTTTTAGTCGTCCTGTATAAGAGAATCCTCTTTGCACTTACAATGATAATTAAATTCCTGTGGATTTTAAATCATTTCTGAATTTTAACTTTCATATATTTATAAAAATGTATTAATATGTTACTATTTCATAGTCCTGGGAGTTACCGGTTAGTTCGCTAAACCGTTTAACCTAAACTTTCACGATCGGTTAACTGGTTAACCAAATGGTGCCACCAGACAGCCACACAAACTAGATAGTAGGCAAATGTGTATACATTTTCAATCAAAAAGCGTCAAGAAACTTCCCGCAATGATTGTTTTATCATCAATGCGGCAAAAAAAGGAAGTCTACAACAACAAAATGGGTGGCAAATTCTTCCAAAATTGGTTTCGGTTAGCCGGTTAGCAAATTTCTAAACAGTTAGTGCAGTTTCGGTCGGATAAATGGTTAATTGGTTAACCGTCCTACATGTAACACCATTTAAAAAAAAAAATCATTAGTTTTACCTTTCACAATATCTAAACAAACATCTTTGAAGGTTTCCACTGATGTTTCATCAGGTGTATGTGAAATGAACCAGTGTTTGACTTCCTGAAGAGTTCTGAGTGGAACATCATAATGATTACCCAGTGGTCCTATCTTCACATAGGATTTGCCTGGAAAGGAAGGGGGTCTGGAATGAAAACTTTGCATGGTGAAAGTATAATTCATTTTATCAATTTTATGATCAAATGCTTTATACTCAGCATTCAATACTCACATTTCCCCCGTTTTCTGTCCTGGCACATGTACATTACGTTCCATGTTGCGTGCGGTGGTGCCTGCGTTTAAGTGTGTGTATGTATACATGCTTTGTGCTTTTGCTTTATATGTACTGTCATGGTGTTGTCAGTTGGACGTGCTAGTACATTCTGGCAGTCTTGCAACTTGGTGTGTGTGAAGCTATTTATACTGGTTTGGTGGATCTGCAGGCAACCAATCAGCAATGGCGTTATTTGCTAAGTGGTTTGATTGGTTCATATGTTGAAACTTGCAGCCAATGAGAGCTCAGTAATTGCAGGACTTGTCTCAATTAGGAGGGAAATTTTCTGGCTTAGCGTCACTTTGTCACAGCTTGTGATTTAAGTCAAAATTTATAACCCGCCACCTCCCCTATGGCTCCTCCTTTATAACATCATGGGGATGGTTGGTATTCAGTTTTTAGAGGTTTTCTCAGAGCTGTTGGCAGTTTTTTGCAGAAAATGACAAAAATATTTGAAGTATTATAATTTAATTTCGTAGGTCAAATTGTATCAAGTAATTTCTACTTGTAAAGGCCAAGGTTATGTAATTTTTATTACGATAGTGCCTTCCGGGTTTCGGTCGGGCTATCTTAACTGTCCCCCTCGTTTTCCAACTTGGGGAATTTCTGATGTGTTAGTAGGACTGGGTTACACTTTATCTTGGTTAATTAACGGTAAAGTTAGATTTAGGTTGCCCGGCGGTTCCTTCAGGGCCATCCTTTCCCCCTCGTTTTCCAACTTGGGGAATAACAATTTGTGTATGTTTTTAAAATACTTCATTGATAGGTGCACGGTGTGCATAGTTGGATGGTTAAGGCAAGGTGTGTTGACTGTGGTGTGTTCACTTGTGGAGGTCGGGTTTTCGACCTGTATCGGGGTCATTGGACCCCAAGTGTTCATGTGGTGTTGTGTGTGGATACACATGGGCGTGGTAGTCCATTGTGTGAATACACATGGGCGTGGTAGTCCATTGTGTTTTATGTTGGTAAGGACATGGTTGTCCTTGTGGTGGCCACATGCGATATGAACAAATGGTTCATAAATTTAGGTTGGATGGACGTGGTAGTCCATCTGTTACATGTATGTCCTGTGCGTTTGTCCAAGCCGGTTTGCCCTGTGTTCCGGTATCCGGCTCCTTGCCATTTTCAAAAGTATTGTCTATTTGGTGTTATTATATTTGGTGTTTAATTTGCAGGTTTGCATTTAAATAAATTGCAGTGTCAAGCTGTGGCGAGAAGTCAAATAGTTGGTCATTGCCCCTGTTTGTTGTCTGAGTATAATCTGTTATTAAGAGGGGCTTTAAGGAAATGTTGATAATTTACCTTTCCACCATTTTAAAGGGACAATATCATCACATGAACAGGGCATGGAATTGGAGTGCTAGTTTTAGATTGACTCAATGACTGAAAATAATACCCGGCTGCACGATAAGGTCACATTACCGTTGCTGCTGCATAGTGCATAAGTGAACCTATAATTTTCAGTCACTGTGTTCATCTTAAACTAGGACACCGATTCCATGCCCTGTTAAAAGTCTGCTCTGATCATGACGATAGTGTTAAGAGAGGTTATGACAATAAGAAAACTAAACAACATAATTTTTAGTATAGGCCTATAAGCCCAAAGATAAAACATTGCAAATAAATAATTTTGTCTGAATTCCTGTTGTCTTCTATTGGCTAATGTACAATGGGGAAAAACAACTTGTCTCTATAACATTTACATACATGTTGTACGCATACATATATGTGCTTTTCTGAATAAAAAAAATTACATTTTACAATATGCTGTTGTGAGGTTTAGATAATAAAACTATGTTGTATAGTTTCCATGAGACAAAATCTCTGTGAAAATGGGGAAAAGTGATCTATTATCATTGGCTTAGAGACCCTCTTTAAGGAAAGTTTCCTGTATAGCATCATGTAAATTCTGCAATTCAATACTAACCAAATGGCCTAATGATAGTATTAATCTTTCTTTTGTCTGAGGTCCTGTCACAAAAAGTTAAATAACTGTTAATAACTTTCAGATGTTTTCCAGAAAAAGTACTATCCTTAAAACCTTTACCCTCCCAAATCCTCCAAAATCTTCTTTGCTAAAGTGAAGGATTTTGGAGGATTAAGGTTATTAGGTATACTTGCCTTTCCATGATACATGTACATCCATATTTGTTGTAGTGATTGCAAGATCAGTGCTTGGGTCAGTGGACACTGTTTATTGCTCCGTGCATGCAGAGAGGGTCCCTGGCCATGTACACGTATCACAGATTAGAAACACATGTGTGCATACATGTCAAGTGCTTGCTTTACTGCTGAAGGATTTTGGAGGATTCAGGTTATGTGTAAGCAAATGGGCCTAGGGAGTTAGGAAGGATTCAGGTTATGTGTAAGCAAATGGGCCTAGGGAGTTAGGAAGTATTCAGGTTATGTGTAAGCAAATGGGCCTAGGGAGTTAGGAAGGATTCAGGTTATGTGTAAGCAAATGGGCCTAGGGAGTTAGGAAGGATTCAGGTTATGTGTAAGCAAATGGGCCTAGGGAGTTAGGAAGAATTCTTCCAATGCTGAGGTCAATTGAAAGCAGTGGCGTAGCTGGCGGGGGGGGGGGCGGCCCACCCCCTGGCTCCAGTTCCAGAATAAGTGGGCCCCCCCTAACACATGCGAATTTTTTTCACATGCTTATGGGACTGACTGACGGGCCCACCAGCAGGCAGGGCCGGATTTAGACCTTGAGGGGCCCGGGGCACTTCAGGTTCGGGGGCCCCTCGACATAGAAATTAAATTACATGACAAATAAAAAATGAACTAAAATGAATGATAAACCGCATTTCTTCGAAAAAAATATAAAACTAATTTTATAATTATTACATTTTTTTTATAAAGGAAGTCCTTCGTCTGGGGGCCCTCTGGCAGGGGGGGCCCAGGGCAATTGCCCCTTTGCCCCCTTATAAATCCGGCCCTGTATACAGGGCCGCTTTTACATAAGGTGGGCCCCCTGGGATCCGATTCGCCCCCCCTGGCGAACATAGCCAGCTACGCCACTGATTGAAAGTGATTTATTCTCTTCTGTATGAAAAATAAACGTGTACAGATTAGCAAACACATGGAATATGACTGGTGATTAATAGAAAACAAGCATTGATCCCAAGATCTATCGTGATGTTTTGAGTGCACCTTCCAGTAATATTTGTGGAAATGTTTCGAGATAAGGCCAAATAATATTAATGAATCGGTTAGCGTCCTTTTCTACCAATCATCGTGGTCGGGAGGGATTTTTATTTATTTATTTTTTTTTTTTGGCCTTTGTGAACCTATGGTTTAACGATTGAATAGCATAAGATATGAAGTTTTTACAATGAGAAGATGAGAATTTGTAATGTTATTTTTTACAAGGTGTTATTTACAATGTTATTTTTTACGGAGTGTCGTGGCCGAGCGGTCTAGCTTACCGGACTCAAGTTCTGGTGTTAACAGCAGAATGTGGGTTCGAATCCCGGCCGTGGCACTTGTGTCCTTGAGCAAGACACTTAACCATAATTGCTTCTCTCCACCCAGGGGTTAAATGGGTACATGTACCTGTGAGGGCAGAGTTGGTTGATTAGCCCTATAATATGCGCTGTAATGGCAGCAATTGAGCTGTATACTCCCCAGGGAGCTGAGATGGTTTCAGGAATGATTTATGAGCCTTATGAGCAGGGGTAATAATATGCGCCTTGAGCACCACTCAGTTGGTGGATACGTGCGCTATATAAGTCCACACATTATTATTATTATTAAGGTAACTTGAATTGGCTTCGGGAGATTTGCAATTTTTAAATTATTTTTGGTAAAAATGTAAATTACTTTAATCCTTACCATCGGGGTATTTAATTGGCGGCAGGAAATATGAAGCTTTTTCTGGTTCAGTATACAATGATCCGCAAGGCATTGTGCTGAGCGTCTTAAGATCCGTCTCCCCAACCTCTAGCTTCACAATGAATGTCCCCATGATTCTCATGTCTAGCTTCAATGGACGTGGCAAAAGAGCTTTGAAGTTTGTGAACGCTCCCGTACATAGAAGTACCCTCTTCGCCAATAGAGCAGCCCCGCTCTTTG
Source organism: Zoroaster sp. YZ-2022 (assembly GCA_029582265.1). Taxonomy (NCBI): domain Eukaryota; kingdom Metazoa; phylum Echinodermata; class Asteroidea; order Forcipulatida; family Zoroasteridae; genus Zoroaster; species Zoroaster sp. YZ-2022. Next base: position 613,602 of record JAQQFT010000025.1, on the reverse strand, counting down.
TTTTAACTTGCATCATCATCTCCTCATCCATCCGGTTACGAGTCTCCGTCACTGATTCAACTATGTCATCGATGATGTCACAACCTTGCTGCCTAGCAACCTTCTGCTGGGTGGTAACTACCAGGCGGGGATTGACATAGCCGGCGTTGTGTGGAAACAGAAAGGCATTGCTGGCATATTGGCTGATGTCCAGAAATGGGTAGCGGTCTCGAACGTCAGATGGTGTGAGGAATATTGCTTCATTTTTAGCAATGGGAATCAATTCTTTGTTGGCATTCTTGCCAATACCGAGGTGTCCAACTTCACTGAAAAGTTTTGTTCCTGATCAATAATAATGAAAAACATTGTTTATCAAATGCTTTCATCCGAACAATAACAAAACCCTACAGTACGATAGACCGATCTGAATTTGGTGCACACTAAACCCAGAACGCTGTCACCCCTGACTGCCACCGTGTACATGTGCCGAACATTACAAAGCAACAGTAGCAATGGTCAATCGATGCTGTTTGAAATTGAATGACAGGCAAGATCGACCTATTAACTCTATGAACTCTCCAAAATAAACTGTAAACTGATGTGGGGGAGATCACACATTTTGGAAAAAATTATGTATGCACTGGTCTAGTATAAGAAAATAAATACAATTAAAACGCTCCTACTATATTGATGCATTTTAGTGTAAAGTTGATGTAGAGGTCAAAACCAGTCTGCCTGTTTTTACTGTTGACCCAAATGTGCACACAGGGGCATTTTTGACTGGTTTTTACTGTCATTTTGACTCCCCTGAACAATACCAGACAATGCTTTTACCAGTCAAAAACAGTCGACTCATTTTGACCTGTAAATGTACTTACTACACGTAAGGTTTGACTTTTAAGTGCACTAGATATACATTTAGACTGATTTTGACCCTTGTAGCAGCGGCGTAGCCAGGACTTTTTCAGTGGGGGGGCCCAGGGGTATGGGTTTTTTCCCTTTTCTTTTTCTTTGGGGCACTATGAGGATTTTTCATGGGGGGGCACTGGAAATTTGTGGGGGGGGGGGGGCACGTGCCCCCCAGGCCCGGCCATGGCTACGCTGCTGCCTTGTAGTAGTAGGAGGGTTTTAATATAGGCTATTCTGTCTATGCCTCTGACGAAATTGGATTGGATCGAAGGCCAAGGCCCCCTCCCTAATTTATGCTAATGTTGCTTATGTATGCAAATTGCCATGGTATATATTATTACATGTACCTGTAATGTTTTCCAGTTCTTGCAGGCTCTCGAAAGTTCTCATTGAGATCAAAGAGCGGATGTGGTTAGTTCCTTGATATTGGCGAAATGTACGTCCAGCATCATAGTGAGAACTGAATATATCTCGAGAATGACGTTCCTTTAATAAAATAGACACAAATTTTATTTAAACTTTCAAATTAAAATAATAGAATTACATGTACGTTTGACTGCAAACTGCTCATGGAAGAGTACATAGGTTACCCCGTGGTGTCTCTGGTTCACATAACAAGTGCCCTTGTTTACAAGTTTCCTCAGGCTTTTGAGGTACAGTGCTTCAGTGTGCTTTTGAGGGATTCTTGGTTTCATTATCAGAAATGTATATAATAATTTCTAAAGAAACACACATAGATGTAAACTAAGAACTTACTTGGTTACTTGGTACACATATCAATCATCCTGAAAAGTTATTTTGGTAAGAAGTGGCTTTCATCAAAACAGGAATTGTTTCACGACTCAATGTAACCTTTACAGTTTTGTGTAGTTTTCTCAATAAAGTGAGCACATATATTGTGAATGTGATGGCACTTTTACAGGTTAGTGTAGTATTATTGATTTGATTCATGGGAATCAGGGTTCTCCGGGGTTTTCTTTAGAAGACAAAACTGATGCACACTGACACACAGCTTTTCCATGATTTTGATGATCAGTGTTTTATTCGACGATTTTACAATAATTGTTACATTATAACACAAAATCCCAGATTCCAGTCAGGCTGTAAGTGTTGATTATTTCCCCCCAATCATTCAGGCTAGGTGTTGGCGTACCACACAACCGTTCTACTCTGACGCCATTATGCTTCTCTTTCTTCCCAAAAACCGTGTCTACTCTCTATAGTATCTATATCTACACGTATATAGCTATGCCCCAAACGACAACTTTCCCATGGTATCCTATGCGAGAGGCGCGCAAATATAACAAAATGTATCAACTTATTGTGACCCGGGTCATGCACTTCTTCTCGGCGCTCCAGATACAGTCGCTATATTTAGATTACCATCAAAACAATTTATGGCTAGTATATTAGCGCCCTCTTGTGAATCACAAGTCAAAATAATATTGTGTAAATACAACGCTGAAACTCATATCCCTACATCAGTTTTAGGATATTTCTTATTTCTCAATTTTATACCTCTTTAATGTAGGCCTACTGTAACCAGCTGATGTAGGTCAATGGGCTAACACCAATTTGGTTAACTCCTAATAGTTCTCATTCCTTTTCATTGGCCAGTTGGGTTTGTGTTAATCAACATCTAGCAATGAAAGCATGACCTGATTTCTTGTGGCAATTGTTATGTTAAAGATTATTGGAAGTTACAGATAATTATAGGCTATACAATAGAGCCCTGGATAGCCACTTTCGACTTGGCATTCTTGGAATTAATGTGTGTACTCTACCGCGAATTTAGTATAAGAGACCCTGTAAATGAATGGCCAGTGTCATTCCTTCCTGGTCTGTTCCCTGTACCAATTTGTTTTTGGCTTGCCATGTGGTCTTCAATTGGGTGTGGCTTGGGCTGCTGATATACGCCACCGTAGTACAACCTATATGCAATTATCATGTTGTACATGTACATGTATGGAATGACCAACGCTAAGGGAATGCCTCATTAACCAGTTCGCGTCGGGAATAAAAGTTTTTCTGGGCCCCTGTGGCGGGTTTCTTTTTCCCACACACACGTTAATGGAAGCTTCCACAGCGGGTGGCCGGCACTTCCGAGCATGTCACCGTACGCGCGTGGCTCAACCGAGCATGCATACAAATATTCCGGAGTTTCCTTTGGCGTGTTTAGACGCTCTCCGATCTGTGGTGCAAAAAATAATTGCATGTATACACGGCCTCTGACGCGAACTGGTTAAAACCCTAACGATCCCCATCCTATGGAATCCCATTACTGCCATTTAAACGGCGCATGTATGGCGATGATGGTTTGGTCCCTAGCCGTTTGCGCCGTCAACGGCGCATAGTCGCGTCGTGCCGTCGCATAGTCGCGTCGTGCCGTCGCGTCGTGCCGTCGCATAGTCGCGTCGTGCCGTCGCATAGTCGCGTCGTGCCGTCGCATTGTCGCGTCGTCGCATAGTTTTGTACTGCTTGTATAGGGCCGTCGCATTGTCGCGTCGTGCCGTCGCATTGTGCCGTCGCGTCGTGCCGTCGCATAGTCGCGTCGTGCCGTCGCATAGTCGTGTCGTCGCATTGTCGCCCGTGTTGATTGATGGTCCTTAGCCGCTTACGCCGTCAACGGCGCATAGTCGCGTCGTGCCGTCGCATAGTCGCGTCGTGCCGTCGCATTGTCGCGTCGTGCCGTCGCATAGTCGCGTCGTCGCATAGTTTTGTACTGCTTGTATAGGGCCGTCGCATTGTCGCGTCGTGCCGTCGCATTGTCGCGTCGTGCTGTCGCATAGTCGCGTCGTGCCGTCGCATTGTCGCCCCGTACCACCAGTTTGACTGAATTATCCAGTGCTTGCCAATAGGTGGCGCTGTCTTGACTTCAGAGGTACTCTCACCTTTTTCCCCGCGACGACGAATAAGTCTCAAAGACAAAGTAAAAGATGGATGTTATTTTACGCCAGTTGGGTCTGGAACAGCTGATACAGGAGTTTGAAGAGAACGGGGTATGTTACTATGTACTTGTTACGTGTTTATTTAAAGGAAATCGGTCAAAATAAAAGGGGTAAAATGTTGTTAAGGCTTAACCTAGGCCTTTCCTAGACGTATGAATGTTGACCGTTAGCCACTAAGGGTAATTCCCACTAAGACAGTCGTTTTCCCGGTTCCGTATTTTTTCCGGTTCTGGATAGCTGCAAATTAAAAAATCTATTTAACATGTTAATCCATGTCGCTTCAGAAAACAATTGATAGTTTACTGAGTTTGCTTCCAAATGGCTAGTAAGAGTTTAAAATTGGGGAAGAGTGCAGTGGCGATCGTATACTGCACTCTTTCCTAAAATTGTTACACATCCTAACAGTCACAGAGACCAGACAGTCTGACAGTATTAATTTTGAGTGTAAAAGAGTGATGGTGCAATCCCATTCAGTGACACTCAATCTTTGCTGACTTGTATTTGTTTTTCAATATGCATTTGTCATACAAAATTGAAATACAGTAGATCCATATCTGACTATTACCAAAATTTGTCCATTTGACAATAAATATGTTGTGGGAATAGTAGGCCTTTGGTTTGAAGGTACCAATAATAACCGATGGGTCAGAATTGGGAAATGTGTCGAAGAGACAGGATATTTTTATATCCTTTAGTAGCAATAGCTAAGCTTTCATGCCTTACTCGGCAATCATCAGTTGCAAGTAATGGTTCCGAAGAGCCGGGTTGTCTCCTGTCTTGTAATACATAGGAATGATGTTTTTATCAAACAGTTGGAATGTCTCCGTTTTATTTGAGTGAGAGAGTTCGTTGTTTTTATGTGATTTGTTCCTCTAATAAGGAAAGCAAAACATTGAGGCCTTTCTGAATGCAACAAAGGGTTGTTTCGGAAGTATTTCCGAGAGTTGTGGGTTTTGTTGTATCAGCGGCCAGTGTTTGTTTATTGTTTGATTCACATCGTTGTGGTTAACGAACGGATTATAGGTGGTTGAGAAAACAAGTGGTACTTCCATGTTTTGTATACCTTTTGGTTTACCTTGTGAATGAGTTTGGCTTGGTTTGCCAGTGGGTTTTTTGGAAGTTTAGTTATGCATTGGTTATGCAATTCTCAATCATTTTTTTGAAGATATTGATATCACTCAGGAGAGTATAACGGGTTGGTTTAGCAGATGTTGGAACAAAGTTTAAACCTTTACCCAGGGCAATTTTCCCAATTTGAGATGGCTTTGCTATGGATAGGTTTGTGATAAATTGTTCATTATTTTTTTTGCTAATGTAGTCATTTGACTAGTATGGTATTGTTTGGTTTTATTCGAGCGTTCAAGTGAAAATCGTTTTGATTGTGAATGTTTCGCTTCTTTGGAAAATTTCTTTTTAGCCATTGTAGAGAGATAAATTTATATCTAGTAGTATGTTATACGTATCTAATAATAATATATACTTTTTGTTCGTATTATATCAACGATAGTAATAATAAAGCAATGGCAGGATTAATCTCTTTTGAGAAGATGTGGTGGTCCTGAAAAGGACCGGTTTTAGTCTTGAAAAAAGACTGGTTGGTTTAGAAGGAGCGGTTTGGACTCACTCTCTTGGTCGCTTCTTCCCCCGTTTCGGAGGTGGTTTTGGCCTGGTGAAGAAAGCGTACAAACTCTGTGCTGTATGCAGTTCTCTTTGGTCTGTGAAGTGCTCTTTCAGTTCTTGTGACGCCAACTTGGTAGCCTTCAACAGCCGTTGTTCGATGTCCTCGGCCTGGTGGTTATACTCCTCCAACGTTAGTTTGGTAAAAGCGATGGCGGCCCTGTCGCTGAGTCTATGCCAATTGTCCTGGAAGGACTTTCGGAAAGTCAGCCCACGTTGTGGATGAGGGGGTCGCGATGCTTTCAGAATGTAATGTGGAGGAGTATCCCGTTGGATGGCCCTCGCTAGCGTGTCGATTTGTTTTGTGATGTGGATTTTGGTAGTTGTCAGATTGCTGACTGTACTAGCCAAAGTCTTCACATGTTTAAAATCGGTTTCTGCTAGTCTGGGTTTATCCTTGGGTGTTGATTTCTCGTTCAGCTCGAAGGATGTTACCAGTGTTTCCTCTAGGAAGTCAATCAGGGGGCGTTGTCCGCTCGTAAACTGGCTTGACTCCGGGGATGCAGGTGAAGTGGCAGTTGAAGGCGACTCTGGAATCCTTGATGGGGAAGGTGTTGGTGAACGTCGTTTGAAAGAGCGGTGTTTCAGAGATCTGCTGAGTTTGGTAGACATTTTGTCAGAATGGTTTGTACGGTTTCTCGTTGGCGTTTAGATATAGGTTAAGCGGACGTGAGAGGAGTGACAATCAAAAAGCCTTTGTGTGAGCTCGGATGCATCATGTGTGTGTATAGTGTTCCCATGGTGCTTCGTGGGCAATGGCAGGTTGCGTCCTCATGGTAGTTCCAGGGTTTGAGCATATTGAGAAAAGCGCGGGAAAGGGTTTATTGCATTTGCAATGGTGTTTTATATTCCCCACTTTTTTTGTGTGGTTGTGTTTTTTCAACATGGAAAGGTTTAGTTACAATTTCCTGTATATGTGGAAATGTAAGAAAAGAAGTACCTTTCTTTTGTATGTGATAAGGGGCTCCGTTCGGAGCTAGAATTTTGACCGAAACAGTCATTGTTCGTGGACTGTTGCAATTTAAAGCAAACTAAGACCTATCCAGAACCGGGAAAACGATTGCACAGTGGTTTAAGACCGAGACATTTCGTCAAAAATGTTTTTAATTTCTATCCTTGGGAGAGAAGTTTTCAATAAACCTTTTCGACATTCTCAATGCATCATGGGAAAGTAGCGTTTTGTGTACCAGTACACGGCGCTACACGTAAGTCGCCAACTCTTCACGACTTTTTATGACTTTCATGTTGCGCCATAGGCATATACTTTGTAAACAGTTTCCCACAGAGTTGTTGACTCGAGTCGGTGACTCGGACTCGAGTCCGACTCGAGTCGCCAATTTTTGTGACTTGCGACTTGACTTGACTTGGACAAAAATGACTTGTGACTTGACTTGACTTGAGTAAATTTGACTTGACGACATTGCAAGTCATCATGTATTTTAGGTTGTTTTATTACATGTATTTTTCTGGTCAATCCGGCCACGGCAGCCGAATACTTTTGTGACGGGAAAAAATGCCGTCGCGAATTTTATATCTATACGTAATACATAATAATAGTGTATACTGTACACGTATGTGCCTTGTACTGTAAAGTGTACGCTACATGTCTAGTCTTCAACACAATCCGTCGTAGTGGAAGAAGTGGGCTATTACTGGTAAAGGCATTGCATTAATATTCAAAATAATTTATACAAACGGCTGGAACGAGGTTATAGCGACATTGTTAATTGTATTAAGAATTTGTCAAGTGTTGAACAAATTATCACAAATCTTTCGTAAAACAAAACCGAATAGCTATTTTGACTCAAATTATGTTTATTATGTGTGTAATCATTAAAGGGTACATGTTTTTTTTTTTAAATGTTTTACTCCGTAAAAAGGGAATTTTTAAATATTTTACGAACGTAATTTTTAAATTCTCCTTACATCACCTATGCAAGCGTTGTCAGAGTTGTCAACACAGAATCAGTAAGGATTTCATGCACAACGTTGTAATACACTGGATCCGGAGTCCGTGATTTTAACAAATGTATTGTTTGTGACAATTAACAGCGACCGAATAACTAAGAAGCAGCAATTACTAGTTTTTGGGGCGTATACAAAATTTATCTTCTTCCAAATTACCAAATTCCGAGGCCCATATAAGAGTGTAAATTACCATCCGTCGGTTTCCGTCCTGGGAGAAAAATGAATTGTCCCGCGTGTAACAGCTTCAACCGTCTGCAAATTTTCGTACAAATATTGAAATGAACCACTCTAAATACATGTTACCTACGCTAGATTGATAATTTTCAGATTAAAAATTAAAACCTCAATCGCTTCTTTCTATACTTTCCACACAACCCCATAATTTCTGGACCGAATTGATGAAAAACTACCTGGTTCCCTGTTTTGTAAATAACATTGAATTCAGATGCGGACACCAACAAAAACAATGACGCACTACACAATTTGTGAAGCGTTAACGTCATACTTGGATTTGTTTGTGAGTTTCTGGTCTTCAATAGTCATTTATTTACCTCCCATCATGTTATCACTTGTTTTCATTTATTTTATTCAATCAGCAACTTATATTAATGAGGTAAAATACGTCTAAACATCTTCAATAAAGTGTCAATCTTTAGGCCTACAGTGTACATTTGAGCCTATACGTTTCACCATACATTTCCCTTCACATGTACTGCACGATACACGGTACACGTGTGTGCGTTTGTATAGTTTTCTAGAAAATATTGCCCGATGATTACAGCGAGGTTTCGCGGCTCATTCGAGATAAATGTGTCAATTATGTATATCCTATAAACAACAAATGACAAACACTGGATTTATTCTCACTGCCAAGACAGGGAACATGACAAACAGAACATTATTATAGGCAAAAAAAAAAAAAAAAGCTCGGTTTCTGGTGATCTCCGTGCGCGTGGCCTCAGCTAGACCTGCACGTCGGCATTTTATTTTATTATTTGTTGCTATGAAACGATGTCCAATCGCAGCCACACTTTTTCACATAGGGGTATAAACGTTTGGCTGATTTGTGAGTCCTCTCTTAGCCACCATACTTTGTATAATGGGAAAATTTTGGTCCCCGCCTACACATGTAAAAAATAATTTAAACAAACAAAATCGCGTCACCGCACCAATTTTGAAACTGGAGACTTTTTTAGCCTTATTCGGGACGATAAATGACTTGTGACTTGACTTGACTTGAGAAAATTTGACTTGTGACTTGACTTGACTTGGGAAAATTTGACTTGTGACTTGACTTGACTTGAGAAAATTTGACTTGAGACTTGACTTGACTTGAGAACATTTGACTTGTGACTTGACTTGACTTGAGAAAAAATGACTTGGTTACAACACTGGTTTCCCATGATGCATTGAGAATGTTGAAAAGGTTGATTAATTTAGAACTAACAGTTACAAAGTATGTACTTTGGTTTTCTTGTATATATTTTAGTAAACACATGATTTTATGCATACAGTTATATTGTGTTTATTTTGTAATTATGTATAATAATAAAAATGATGCAGTAACAAAATGTGCATAAAACCAAATATCACTGATTTTGTAGTCCATTGTGTACCCTTTCAAATGGCACGATAAATTGTACAAATCGTGAAGTCTAGTAGTTATGAAATTTATAATTGGCATAAAAAACCCAAATATTACTCTTTAGAAATAATGAGTTTTTGGGGATGGGTTAGATTCTCAAGTTGAAGGAAAAAAAGTAGATATAGATTCATTGGCTATAAAAGTAATCCACTGCACTCTTCCCCAATGTTAAACTCTTACTAGCCGTTTGGAAGCAAACTCAGTAAACTATCAATTGTTTTCTGAAGCGACATGGATTAACATGTTAAATAGATTTTTTAATTTGCAGCTATCCAGAACCGGAAAAAATACGGAACCGGGAAAACGACTGTCTTAGTGGGAATTACCTTTAGTGGCTAACGGTCAACATTCATACGTCTAGGAAAGGCCTAGGTTAAGCCTTAACAACATTTTACCCCTTTTATTTTGACCGATTTCCTTTAAATAAACACGTAACAAGTACATAGTAACATACCCCGTTCTCTTCAAACTCCTGTATCAGCTGTTCCAGACCCAACTGGCGTAAAATAACATCCATCTTTTACTTTGTCTTTGAGACTTATTCGTCGTCGCGGGGAAAAAGGTGAGAGTACCTCTGAAGTCAAGACAGCGCCACCTATTGGCAAGCACTGGATAATTCAGTCAAACTGGTGGTACGGGGCGACAATGCGACAATGCGACGGCACGACGCGACTATGCGACGGCACGACGCGACAATGCGACGGCACGACGCGACTATGCGACGGCACGACGCGACAATGCGACGGCCCTATACAAGCAGTACAAAACTATGCGACGGCACGACGCGACGGCACGACGCGACAATGCGACGGCACGACGCGACGGCACGACGCGACAATGCGACGGCACGACGCGACTATGCGCCGTTGACGGCGCAAACGGCTAGGGACCATACCATTCACGCCATACATGCGCCGTTTAAATGGCAGTAATGGAATTCCATACCATCCAGCCAAACTCCAACACCAGGGATTGTTGGAGTTTGATGGGTTGAGTACTGTGTACTTCTGATATGGCATGTGTAAAGTGTTGGAATATGGCTGGATGAGTACTGTATGTGTGCAGTAACAGTGTTGGATTTTGATTGAGTGGGGAGGGTTGGTTTGTGTGCGGTGCTGTTGCTGGTGGGTTGTGCTTGGTTGATGTATAAAAGCCCTGGTGCTGGACTGTGTGTGCATGACTTTGATGTTTGGTTTATGTGTACTGAACAATGGGGTCAGGGTAATTACTGGGGATTTGTGCATTCATGGTTCCATAGAGGTAAAACAAATAAACAGCTGTGAAAGAATAATGGATTGAATGCTAGTAATATAAGGGGGTGTGTATGTGCCACTTTCAAGGAAAAATTCCACAGTAGGGGTTAGGGCAGGAAGTTGTGGCTAAGGACAAGATTTATTATGGCTAGGTAATTGACTTGACCTCAGTGAGATATTCATGTTTTCTTCATACAGAAACTGAAAAGAACAAAATAGAAGGAAAAAAAGATGAAAGAAGAAATAAAAAAAGATGAAAGAAGAAATAAAAAAAGAGAAGTAAAGATAAAAGGGAAAAAGGAAAGAAGAAATAAAAGAAAGATAAAGACAAAATACTTTTAAAAAAGGGCAATGATGCATAGTAAAGTAGTTAGCAGATGTGACCAGTAACTAATCTGAGCCCCCAAAAAATACTTTCATTTTGTACAGGAATACACTTGCTTGGTTTTGATGGGGTGTGTCCTGTGTAACCCCATTCTTCATACTAAGCACATGGCCCAGTGTACCCACTCAATCAAAACCCAACAGCTAAGGGCCTGTTGGATTTTGATGAGTTGAGTACTGTTATAGCAAGTGGACTGTTGGAGTTTGATGGGTTGAGGAAGGTTTCTAGTAAAAATGCTTAGGGAGTTAGGGTTAAGGTATGTACAATTATTTTAATTGTTAAAGCAATTGAAACTTGTATACAATTTATTTTATGAACATTGCCTTTTGCATTGGTTGAAGAAATGTGCCATTGCTTAAATGAATTAATGCAACTTAAAATTTAGATTATAATAAACTCCATCTTTCTTGCAGGCCGACGCATTGCCTCCTGGGTAGTCATAGTCCTAGTTACTATTCCTTATTTGTTTATTTAATTGTAATTAAATCTGAAAATGTACAGTCTTTAGTAGAAATAAATGTATTTATGGAACTCTCAAGAAAAAGTGTTCACGAGTTTTCTTTAAGCCAGGACGAGTTTTGCCTGGCGGCCAGGGTTGCTTCTATTGGTTATTTTCGCATCTGGTTATACTACTGAAAGCCAACTTGTGGTTCCAACTCCCAATTACTGTGTACTGTAATTACATAGTCAAATATCATACACAAACATAATGGTGAAAGAAATGAAGATAACAAAAGTAATTTAAAAGTCTCTGCTGATATTAGAACCAGCTTCATTCAGTTCGTCATTCCAGTTGCATGGGATACTTAAAGAAAATGATTGATACTTAAAGAAAATGAAGGCAACAAACATTGGTCCAAAAAATGTGATTGTGCAACCAATCCGTGCTGTGAGTTAAGTTAGAGTTGAATTTTAAACTTTAAAAAAATAATGGATTGTGATTGCGCAATTGAGTCCATCCCAGGTTCCCTGCACTGAACCCCAGTGACACTGACTTGCCCGTGAGGATTTATACTACATACTCCTTCATCTGACCAGTGACCAGTGGGCGGGAAGTCAATTGTTCTTTCTTAAAAACCTCGGGCGCTGCAGAATGCATTTTCACTTTTCCTTGTTAACATTAGATTTCAAGTATTATTTTATTCAGAAATTTGCTCCCTGCAGAGAGAAGAGTATCATTTGCAATTCAAATGAAATATTTTACAAAATAATTGAATACTCTAAAAGGTTTGCACTTGAACCAATTATTAACGTTCTAATTAAAATGCCGCTAGTAAAATAAATGCTAAAGATGTATCGCCCGTGGTCTTCTCTTTTTTTTTTTACTGTGAATTTTGTTTTTCATCAGAAATTTTAGAGGAAAGGAAAACAAATGATTTTAAATGACACATTTCTCAAAATATTCTTCTACCGTAAAAGGATCACGTCATCTTTATATGCACTTTTTGTTTTACTGATTCTGACATTTATATTTTGAAATATCCCTTTAAATAGTTTCACCCTTTCTATTAATAAGGGCATTATTTGTTTTCCGATGAAAAGGAAAAAAACAGTCAGAAGAGAAAGTTCATGTAAATAGCGAAGCACACGGGCAATACATCTTTAACATGAACACTACAAACTAGTACTGTGCCGGGTATCCGGATACCCAACCAAAACGGTCATTACCCGGTTCCATTTTTCGGTTCCAATTACCTGTAAACGCCTTTTTAAAATTCGGACTTTACATTTGAGCGGTGCGAACAGAAATCTGTGACTCTTGAACAATGTAATGTTTACACTTTTACAGACAACTAGAGCTTAAGTGTTTGTTGGAACAAACACACGGTGTTCGAGTCCACTTCCGGTTCAATCAAATTATCAACGATGATGTCAATATCATATTTTGCAAAGGTGTTTCATCTTTTATTATAACAATATCAATTTCATATTCAAAAATATATCAATTTGCCGGAAGTAAAGGTCAGAACAGGTGATTTGAAGGTCATATATGACACAATGAAACTTCCTCATGATCATGAAAAAATAACGTTAGTACTTGCTTTGGTTCAATTTCTGAGATTGTAAAATAATCCCTTTTTAAAAATGCCACTAGGGGGCGCACTGAACTTTGATGATGTTATCAAACATATTTTTGGAGAATATAAGATGTCACTATCACTTTATTCGCAGAAGTCATATTCAAATTTCCTATGATTTTAGAGATTATTATTTTTCTAAACCTGCCACAAGAGGGCACTGTGACAGGTGATGACGTCATCCTTCACATTTAAAAAAAAGTCACATGTCAATAGTAATTTCGTCCACTGAAAAACATATACCATATCCGGTTTCGACTGGAAAGAGAGGTCTGATTGGGGTCATGTCTGTTTACGAAATGTCACATAATTCAAGATCTGTAAGATGATGCAAAGATTGTGAAAATATCTTTTGTGGTTCATGAGATATGATTTTTGGAAATATTAAAATTTGATTTTAGTGTATTTCGCTATCTGATGACGTCACCATGACGTCACAACCTGAAACTATATGTCATAAATTTATTGACAACTACATGTTATGGTATAAGTATCTGTCAAGTTTGAAGGCTCTGTGAACTTTGGAACTGTTTTTTGTTCGATAAGTCTCATCCAGAAGGAGAAAGGGAAAAAATAGCAGAGATTGTCAAAATTGCAATTACACAATTTAAAATAAGTAATGCCAGTAATTAATTTGATTACAATATCAGAGATCTGTAAAAGCCTAAATGAATGTCACAACAATGGTTTCGTCTGCTAGTTTAAAAGAGGGCGCTATGCACATTTAGCGGTTGGACATAATATTATGTCCAACCGCTAAATGTGCATAGCGCCCTCTTTAGTTTGAATTATTGGCTAAGGAAACAGCATCGCCTAACTTGTTTATTAACCTTTAAAATTGTATCGTAAACTACTTTTTTATTCTCATATATTAAGTTTTGGTCACGTGATTAAGATGAAACTTTCCAGTTGTCTTCATATTGACATAGATTGTTTATATTCTAAATTTGACAAAATTCTGATCTATAATTTTTGTGATAGAGAAATAATTTTTTTTGACCCGTTTTCATTTTCCGTAGTGACTATTGATCATAGTTTTGATATGTATATTTCAAAGAATATTTCATACACAGGAACCATGTCAAAATTCTCATTCACATTGCCTCCAAATCTCAACACGAGGCCTGATTTTTCATGAAATAAATATCTTGGAATAATTTGAAGTATACATATGTCCATCATCATCCATTTGTTCTCCACCTTACTGAGCAGGTAAGATTACATTATATAGCTTTAACACCCTATTTTTACTTTTCCCCCAGCTTTGTCAAATTATACATCAAATTGAAGCTATGAGATATAACCTTTTAAAATCGTTACTTCGTGTGCCACTAATTTGACCATCAAAGCATTTATGGTAACTCATTTCACAAGAATTACAAGATATTAATGTAAGGAATTTAATTGTGTTTTTTGTTTTCTAATAGGTCATTTAGTTCCTGAGATATTGGCTGTTGAACTTGGAAAAGTTGTGAGATTTAAGCAATACGTTAGAAATTAACAAGTGTGACTTGGAAGACTTTTTATTTTAAATTTGATGTTTTGTGGTCAGAATATAAAAATAAAAATAAATAAAAGAAAAGAGTTACCTCAGGAGGTATGAGATTTCATAATATATAATAAATATAATGTGCTATACTGAATACATTAACTTCTGGTTCAGTCATCTAATATAATTTTAAATTCTTCCAACCGTAAGTTCCGGTTCAATCATGTGAAGTCATACACAAAATTTTTCCTCATAATATGGGTGTCAATTGTGCCAAATTTGGTAAAATTCTAATTTTTTCTGAAGATGGCAAAAATATACATTTACAGAATAGTGATTCAGAATATTTCTTCACTTAAACATTTCTGGTTTCGAAAGAAAGGAGAGGTCAGATTAGGGTCATGTCTGCGAACGAAATGTGGCATAGTTCAAGGTCTTTAAGATGAGGCAAAGATTGTGAAAATATCTTTTGTGCTTCATGAGATATGATTTTTTGAAATATTAAACTTTGCTTTAGTCAATTCGATATCTGATGCCTTAACCATGACCTCACAAACTAGGATACAACTACATGTTAAGGTCTAACTGTGTTAAGTTTTAAAGTTCTGTACCAGAATAATGCTGAAAATGTTTAGGCCTTAATCTTTTTAATTTATTTATTTATTTATAATTGATAATGAAACATTATTTGGTTATTACATAAATTAAAATGCACCAAAATTCACTGACCATTTAGAAATTTGCTAACTGGCTAACCAAAACCAATATTTAAAAGTAAACACCTAACAATTTTGGGAAAAATTACCAACCATTTTGTTTGTTTAGACTTTTTTGCACTACATTGTTTATTAAACAATCATTGTGGGAAATTTATTGATGCTTTTCGTTTAAAATTGTACACATTATTCCATTTGCAAAAGTAAATTTAATTAAGTTGATAAAATAATAAAAAGAAAAGAAATAAAACACATAAGTTAAAATACATACGTCAAATTTAATTGATTTTGTATTTAAATTAACTCAGTGCCTGAAAACCTTTTGTCAAGGGAGCATTGGCAAACTGTTACCCTGAAATTGATTGCCCATAAACGAAAGAAAAAAGAAATAAAATAATGTATCATCACAGCTTGATCATTACACATTTTTCCCCCAGAGGTGAGGTGTGTGCAGGTCTTGTACAATACAATGACAAATTCGATCAAGTGTTATAATATTGAAATGTTTGGTTCAGTTTTTTAAAACAATACTTATAGGGAAGAGACAACACAATGTAATTTGAAGGATAACTGTAAAATAAAAAGAAACAAACAATACTGAAATGATCTTCTCATTGTTACATGTATGTATTTATTTGTCATTAACTGTTGAAATACATTTTCATAAATAGTCATTTTAAAGTTATTGTTTAAAGGTGGCAATATCTTCACGATCAACAGGGCATGGAATCAGAGTCCAAGTTCTAGTTTAACTCAGTGACTGAAAATAATACTCACATAAGGTCATATTCGCGTTGCTGCTGCATAAATGAGCCAGTAATTTTCAGTCACTATGTTCGTCTTAAACTAGGACACCAATTCCATGCCCTGATTGTAGAAAGTCTGCTCTGATCGTGACGATACTGTCCAATTGTGTTTATGGGATTGATGGTCAGTACTATCCCAATGCGAGCATACAAATAAATAGGAACTTTAATTGGGTGATCTGGCAAAAGGTATTCCAAGGCTGACACACCCATGCAATGAAGATTGGGGGGTATGTTTACTATGTTTATATGGCCCAACTGCCAGGGATTCACTGTCGGCAATATACATTTTACTAGATCACCAACAGATATTGCTTAACCAGTTCGCGTCGGAGGCCGTGTATACACGCAATTTTTTTTTGGACAGCGGATCGGAGAGCGTCTAAACACGCCACAGGATTCTCGGGAATATTTGTATAGATTCCCGGTCGACGTGGCAACGAGCCATAAGCATACGGTGGAAGATGCGGTCTCCCCGGTCACGCTCTGGTGAGCACCATTGGTCATGTTTGTGCGGTAAAAATAAACCCGCCACGGGGTTCGGAAAAACTGTTTTATTCCCGGTGCGAACTGGTTAACAACTACATTTGTGAGGATGTTTGGGTCCAGTCAAAAAAATAATAAGAATTCCTCAGTACTATTTTTGTTCTAACATGTTAAAGAAATTCCTAGAAAGACCTAGATGTGTCTTGAGGTCCTGAAAACCCAATTCCCTTGAAGGTAAAGAGTGCCACAGATAGGATAAGTCCATATAAAATAATTTGAATCATAAATTAACTCCTTTGATGAATGGATAAACAAAGTTACACAGACTCTGACACACCTTGTAGCAGTAGCACAAATGGATACCGTTGATCTGAAATATAAACGAATCATGTAAAAACAATATTAAATGTTTTCAAAGGACGAAGAATAATGGGTCATGCTAACAAAACACACATAACTTAGAATGCCCTCATATGTTATTATCAGGATGATGGATTGATGTAACTTCAGAAAAATTATGCAACTTTAGAAAAATGATCCTTCAGAACAATGCCTTTAAGTTAGGTTTTACAATGGAATAGAAAGTTACATGTGACGTCTTCCTTCCTCCACGATGTGACTGTTTCATTATCTCAATAAAGGTGCTGATATTTGTTTCTGGTCTACTTTAGTGAGAAAATTAAGTGCTAGTATCAAGTAAACTGCAATGCAGCCACCACCACACAAGACATAAGCACTACTAGTATTATGAGGAACTTACAGACACTATAGTGTAGCTAAATTAACTTGTACTTCTACCAACTCGTACTCCACCGGATGTCAACCCGTACACATGCCAGTAAATATTCAGTAATAAATATTTTACTGGTCGAGTTGACCAAAATGAGTATGAGTTGGTAAAAGTACGAGTTGGCACGCACACGAGTTGACCTGTTTTCACTGGGAAAGAATACGACATTGTGGATAAAGTTTAAAAAGAATTGCTTTTTGAAAATAAAAATCACAATCTTCAATGTAGGTTGGTGGGTCATGTGAGTGGATCATAGGGCAGTCAGGAGGAATGCAATCATCCACACACACACACACACACACACAGTCTTGTGTATGGTGTAAACCGAGGACACCGTTTGACATTCTATTGTTCCCCTCTTTTGTTCCCTTTGTTGTTGGACTTTAACTTTTTGAGGCTTCTCCCATTAGATTTGTACACGAAACATACCGAGGACACCGTGCGCAAACCGAGGACATATTGTTCCCTTTTGTTATATGTCCTCGGTTTACACCATAAACACGTACACACACACACACACACACACACACACACACTTACAATAATTGTACCACAGATTTATTGGTTACCTTGGGGCTTGTGTTTTAGATGCTTTCTAGGCTGTTGAACTGATTCTCACTGATGCCAGCCATTGCATCTAGTTCCAATTACTCAGCATACTGGAGAGCTAAAATACAAAATATAAAGAAATGTTCAAATGATTCTATGAAAAATAAATTCTGAATGGGGAAAGGCCAACATGTATTACTCCAGTAAGAGAATGCCCTCTATAATTGCAAAAACAACCTTCATCACCCCCACCCTATTTGCATTTTCCATCCTGAATTTTGGTGTACACACATGTTGTCCACCAACACACCTGCATGTTTATTTTCCAATTAAAACTCATATTAACTCATCCCTCTGCAGCTTTTTCTTCATTTATTAGTTGTCTTTTTTATGTAGGCTCTTCATCTTTTTTTATGTTATAAGACCCGACATTTCTTTAAAGCATACCTAAGGAGGGATAGACTTTTTGTGCTTAATAATAAGAAAACAACAAATGTTGGCAGATTGAGGTTAACCTAGCTCAGAAAAAACAATTTTGTGGCTACTAGCAGACTAATCAAGTAAAAGCATCTCTTTAGGTTGAGTTAGGGATATATTTCGCTGACACGAAGAACATGCAGAGTTGCAGAAGGGACAACAACACACGAACATGGATTTGCATACATGTACTGTACATGTATGTACAATGTAGGCGAGTTACACAATGAAGCATTTTGGTATTTGTAACGGATGCTCTTTTGACTTTGACTGTATGGCACAGTTTTTAAACTTTTTTCTGGGCAATATAGCATCTATCCATGCTCAGTCATTATCGTTAGTTAAAATGCAAACTTAAAATCATGTAGGTACACTGCAAAAACTCACGAAATAGATGCAGTACTACAGTTTTGTCCGTCACGAACCTCCATTGGATTGTGTTTGCAATAATTATGTCTACGATAGGCCTACTTTACAAATGCACATTCTAGGCCAATATACCTCTAAATAAGGCCAAAAAAAAATATGTTGAGTTGCCCTCCACCGACCGACCCAAAAGTGCTGGGTCGGTTTTTTTTTTTTTTTTTTTTTTTTTTCCCCGTCATTCATAGGCCTATTTATTAATGAAGCTTACCAATTTTCTTTGTATAAAACATAATACGTTTGATTTGTGAAATTTTCCACTTTTTTTACCGGTAAATTTACCGGTACCCAACACTCAATCTACATGTTTTCAAATCGAATGGCCCCGGCCCTCACATGGTGCACTGCCTTCGCACACACTGTGTGCCAACGATTGCGACTCAGATCTACACGTTTTCCAATCGAATGCTCCCTCACATGTTTTCCACTGGCTTCGCGTTCGCGCACTGTTTTGTATGTCAACGATTGCGACTCAATCTACACGTTTTCAAATCAAATGGCCCTCACACGTTGTGCACTGGCTCCCCGCACTGTACGTGTGTCAACGATTGCGACTCGATCTACACGTTTTCAAATCGAATGGCCACTCACATGTTGCATGTTGAGCATTGCACGCAATATGGATGAATTTGCTGTGTCAATCACAGCGAAAAATGCTTGGGATACTTTTATTCTGAAGCAAAATTCCTTGCTGATAGGTATACAAATGAAAAACATGGTATGTGGTTTCAGTTCCAATGCATTTCAATCTTAAAATGACAGTCAAGGAGAAAAAAAGGAGAAAAAAAAAAGAAGAAAAAAAAGGAAAAAAAATCCCGACCGACCGACCCCTTCAAATATTTTCACTGGAGGGCAACTCAACAATTTTTTTTTTTTGGCCTAATGTCTACTTACCTCTTAATAATGCAATTAAATTTTCCTCTTTCTCGGTAAACCATTTTATTTTCTTGTATTTTGCTTTGGAGTTAAAAAGAACGGCAAAATTCCTCGGTATTTTTTCATGTAACCCAGAATTAAATGGCCGCTGCCGAAAACGTTTTGCTAGTGATAAAATGTCACGTGATCACTGATACGCAATGTGATTGGAGATTGCCTCGACAGATTGCCTCAAAGTAGAAAGCCAGTCTACTCATTGCCACTGGTCTGGATGGATTATGAAATGCCACACAGGGCAATATCCGAGCAATCTCATTGCCAGCAACTTTTATTGCCTGAAAATGCCCGAAATTTGCCCTGTGACAAGGCCTTCACGTTGTAGGCCTATATTAAACTCCGTATATTGCTGTGTGTACGTATTCTGTGCACGCGCGATATGGGCTATTCGTACATACAGGAATTAGTAATTCAGCATATTGTTTCACTTAACCTTCCGGTTTCGACCGGAAGGAAAGGTCAGATTGGGGTCACATTTGAAAATAAAATGTGACATAGTTCAAGATCTTTAAGATTTTAAAAAGATTGTGAAAATATCTTCTATGGTTCATGAGATATGATTTTTTGAAATTTTCAACTTCCGGTTTTGACCGGAAGGAAAGGTCAGATTGGGGTCACGTCTAAAAACGAAAAATTACATAATTCAAGATCTTTCAGATGATGCAAAGATTGTGAAAATATCTTTTGTGGTTCATGAGATATGATTTTTTAAATATTAAACTTTGATTTAGCGTAATTCGACACCTGATGACGTAATCATGACGTCACAGAAAACGGTTTCGTCTGCTTGATATGTTCTGTTTATGTGTTAAGTTTGAAGGCTGTATATGCTTAGCAAGGATGCCTTTGTTACCGGACAAGCGCCACTGAGAAGAAGGAGAAGTTAAAAAAAAAAAAAACAGTACAAAAACAAGAGATTGCACTCCAATAAAGAAAAGATTGATTTAAGTATGGTATCCTCTGTATTATAAAAGTCAATTTGTTACCATTTACAGTACATATATTTGTACACCACCGGAGGCAATATTTTCAATAAAAATGAAAATGGGTATCCGGGTATCCGAAGTTTCCTGATTTCGGGTATCCGGTTCCAAAAATATCCGAAAACGCACAGCCCTACTACAAACATGTGATATTATCCAGGGGCCAAGTTTATATCTAGCTGCTCTATAAGCAGATACGTTTGCTAAGAAAATATTTACGCTGTGAAGCATTTATAAAACAGACTACCGGCCAAACGTGCCAAAAGTTTTGCTGGAAACGAAGAAACAAATCTCATCAGCAAATACTTCTAGTAATCAATAGCTTAAGAGCAGGTGTACAGTCGAGGAAGGCCCATAATAAATATTGGCCCCTAAAAATTATTATGCATAATTTCTACAAATAAGTCACTTTTGTCATTACAACTAGCCTATAATAGGCAGTTTCATGAAAATTTGAAGTTGCTTCAATTCTTTTAAATGTCATATCACTGGATAGAGCAAAAAATTAGAAAGAAAATGAGGGGTCAATGGTCATGATTGGTTAACCCTATGCAAAGTTACGAATTGTTGATTTAAATATTTGGTCATTTTGGAGGCCAGTTTCATTTGAAAAGTTGTGACCGAATTTGCCTGCAACGTATCCTTGTAGTACTAACAAAGTGTCTATATAGCATGTCCCCCTTTTATAACAAAAAAATCTCATTGAATACCAAAATCCACCCGTGCGTGACACCCTGATTCAGCGTGCATGACACCCCGATTCACTGAGTCAAATCCCCGATAGGGGTGATTTTTTTATTTATTTGCTGTCGGATCATTTTCCGCAAGTTGCACTCTTTTTCCGCCAACGTTACAGTTGGCATCAACTGACCAATTAAGATAACCACGATGTGTAGTATCCATTTATCGACACTAGAGCATCGATAGACTACCCTTTGAATTAGTATTTTACCATGAAAGTTGGACAAGAAAATCGTGAAAACTTACCGAAATTCAGTTGCCTATATTTTCATAATGAAAGGTTTCCTGTCGCTGATTTTTTTTTAATCGACTGCATAATTTAGTGCTCATAAAAATAGCGTCCAGGAAAACATCGAAGCCTCATCAACGTAACCAGGCGCCAGCGATATTGCGCCTATGCATTTTCACACGTACTATCGGCGAGTCAACAAACTTTCGGCGGGTCACAACTTCGACAGAAAAAAGGGCATCTAAAATAGCACTACCATCGGCGGTTTGTGTGAAACTGCCTAGTGTAGTATCCACGCTGATGAGGCTTCAATGTTTTCCTGGACGCCATTTTTATGAGCACTAAATTATGCAGTCGATAAAAAAAAATCAGCGACGGGAAACCTTTCGTTATGGAAATACAGGCAACTGAATTTTGGTAAGTTTTTAAGATTTTCTTGTCCAACTTTTATGGTAAAATACTAATTCAAAGGGTAGTCTACCGATGTTCTAGTGTCGATAAATGGATACTACACATCGTGGTTATCTTAATTGGTCAGTCGATGCCAACTGTAACGTTGGCGGAAAAACAGTGCAACTTGTGGAAAATGACCCGACGGCAAATACAAATTTTTAAAAAATCACCGCTATCGGCGAGTTGACACGCTGAATCGGGGTGTCACGCACGGGTGGATGTTGGTATTCAATGTGATTTTTTTGTTATAAAAGGGGGACATGCTATATTATATAGACACTTTGTTAGTACTACAGTACAAGGATACATTGCAGGCAAATTCGGTCACAACTTTTCAAATGAAACTCATTTGAAACTGGCCTCCAAAATGACCAAATAATTAATAATAATAATAATAATAATAGACATTTGTAAAGCGCCTAATGCCAAAGCTTCTAAGCGCATACATGGGGGGGAAAAAAATAATAAAAGCATAGAAAAATACAATGAGAGAGAACAAGATTACAAATAAGCACATTCAAACAAATGAGTTTTTAACAGAGATTTAAAACGGTTCACAGAACTAGATTGGCGAATATGCACGGGTAGATTGTTCCATAACATTGGTGCAGTGACTAAGAGAAAGACCTTTCTCCATAAAATTTGGTTAAACAAAAATTCGTAACTTTGCATAGGGTTAACCTATCATGACCACTGACCCCTCATTTTCTTTCTAATATTTTGCTCTATCCAGTGATATGACATTTAAAAGAATTGAAGCAACTTCAAATTTTCATGAAACTGCCTAGGCCGCCTACGTATACAATTTACAAACTGTTTTACTGGATCCACATATCCTCAGCTACAGGTCAGTCCTGTCCCAGCCTGGGGATAGAGTCTAAATGTAATCAGGGCCCAGGGCCCAGGACCCAGGACCCAGGTAGTTGTAGATCGAGCATTACTCGATTTTTATATCTCAACAGCACGACGGTAGTAGAGCTGGTGAATGCCCATAGTCTCTCATGGACAGTATCGACGGCAGGTCACTCAACCAAACAGAATGCTCAGTCCTCCTTTTATGTCACAGATGCTTCTGAGCGAAATCGATGCATTGGATGACGATTTAAGTTTGTAAGATTGAATAGAACATGAATCTGCTGATTCATTGCGCATACACGATCTTCCCGTTACCGCAAAAAGCAGTAGAAGACCCAGCGCATTTTTAGCGCACCAAATGCATGTAGTTGGTATGCTAAAATCGCCAGGTGGCGCCATACCGCCTGTGTTTCGCTTTTACCGGTAGCAGGAGGGTCATTGTATGCGCTAATGCATTGTTGGGAAATCCAGCAGTTTCCATGTTTACTAGTTCAATCTTGCATTTTTCCAAACTTAAAATGTCCGTAAATCTCGCCAATGCAAGTTGCATGGTTTTTAAACTTCAGAAGAGGCATCTGTAGGTGGCATAGAATCTTGGAGGTGAGTTTGAGGAGCATTTCTCATGTTTGGGACACCTTTTTGGGGAACGGAACATTGCCTGCTCGATATCGATACTTGTCCATAAAGGACTACTATGGGCATTCACCGCAGCTCTACTACCGTCCGTTAATGACAGAAGTTGTAAAAGTCAGGTAGTAGGGCTGCGGTCACCACAGCTAGGACCCAGGACCCAGCCGTTGGTCAGTTTAAATACTCGGAAACAGCTCTCTAACTTGCGCTACGCCTCTGGCTACACTATGATTACACAGCCATGCTTACCTCTTGTCTTGGTTCACTTGGTCCAACGAGACACACTTTCCTGCCAGGTTTAGTGGCATGTCGTGCCGCAGCCGACCCCCATAATCCAGCACCAACAATGCAGATATCGTACACCATTCTTAACCACCAAACAAATATGAGCAACAACATCAGCCAAAATAATGTTCATCAGCAGTTAAAATGCTGACGACTGGACACAATACCACCGCACTGCGTAGACGATGACCCCATCTATATCTGATGTATAGCTAGGATATCCTCTTGCAGTCTTGGTGCAAGACCGTTATTATGCGGATTCTAGTTACACGATCCCCGCGCCTGTCGTAAATCACCCACCGTAGCTGGCGCTATACAATTAGCTCTAGTCTAGCTCTAGTCTGGCTGCCTGAAACGTAACGAAGGCAATGGTCGTACAGGAATGAATGGCGCCCGCAGCGGCGATTGGTTTATCAAATCACAGCGGATCGGCGCGTGTACGTATAAAATCACAAGCAACGTCTTGCACCAAGACTAGGATGATCCTAACGTTTCGTATGTATGATGAGGATCAATGGCGATCACTGATCACTAGTAATATTAAACTGACAGAATATAAATCAGTGATGGCGTCATGAGGTTTGCGAACTAAATGTTTCCTTATAAATAATCATGTTTATTCAGCTCTAAACATAGGCCTATTTCACTTTTGGTGTGATTTACCGTGGACAAAACAAATTTAAGAAGTGCGAAGGAAAGTGACGACTGATTTTAAAGATTTGGACTTTTTCAAAACTCAACACGAAAAATATGATTAGAAAAGAAAAGAGGGGTCGTGGAGGTGAATGTGTATGTTTGAGGTGAATGATCACTAAGGCAATAATATAAAAAATAAAATAAAAAGGGCAGGGGTATGTTTTAAAAATACGAAACTTGCCCAAGTAAAAAAAGGCAGAATGAGCAACACGAAACCTGCCTTATATAGGCAACCTGTGGTACTTTGTACTTGGGCGGTTAAAGGCAAGGCGAGCTTTCTAATTTCTTGCGTAAATCATTAACACTTTCCAAGTTTGACAAAAAATACAAGGCTAATAGTAATAACACATCGTATATTATTTTCGGGAATAACTAAAAGGCTTACCCCCAGGGTAAATCCCAGGGGGAGGTAGCAGATCGATCCCCTCCACTTTTTGGATGGTCCATAGGATCACCGTTCCCTCCCATCCCCCCACCCCACCCCCAACATTTCTCACGCGGGAAAAAAATAATAAGCAAATAATAATTAATGCGTGAAAAACAAGCAAAAAAAGGGGCACAGAAATAGTGACCAATAATACAATAATACAACAACAAAAAATACAAAAAAATACCAAAAAAAATAGATGATGAGGAAAAATTACAGTAGTTTATATAATTATGGGGGAATTGTAGGTGAAAGTCAATGCTCTCTGAGAGAGAATGTAACTAAGCCAAAAAGATTAAATAAAAAAAAAAAAAGTAAAAGAAGTGTAGAATATTGGCTTTAGTATATGCTACAAAAAAGGTGAATGTGTGAGCAGGTCATAAAATGATCACATCACACCCATTAGGCCTATACGATCTTCTTGGAATAGTTTTATGTAGCGATCGTACCTCCTCTTACACCGCTACCTGTCTCCCATTGGCATAAACCGTGTGCACGGCTAAATCTTTTTGGTCATATAATTTATAAGTGCAATAAAAATCCAGTCGTTTGAAGACCATTTATCTATTTCTGTAAAATTATCGAACCGATATTCTAGCAAATTATAATGTAAAAACTTAAGTGACAGATATACTGAATTAATTTCCCATTTAAAATAATGCCTCGCCAAAATGCCCCATCGTTTTTCAGGTGCGCAAGTTCAAACAGGTTCATTGTGGCAGTTAATCGTGACGTCGTAAATGTGAACGGTTAACGGGCAGTTTGAACTGTTTGAAATTTAGCGCGTGATTACGTACAAAGCCGTTTTTGTTATTGCAGGAATTAGTGATACAACATTGGAATTTGGTAACGTTCCTACGTTTTAATCCTTTAGTTTTCATGAAATATATCATAAAAATAATTAAAAGTTTCATCACAAATGGTGATAGGCCCCAACGCTTTTTAGAAAACGACGAATTACTGTCACAGGGCCATGAGCGAGAGGGGGTGGGGAGTATGACACCCCAATAATTTTTCTCAGTCGGCAAATGAAGCATCAAAGGTACTGGTCCATAATAGGACTGGTCCATAATAAATTTGCAGTCGGCAAACCTAGAGGTATGGGTTTGTCGACTTCAAATGCATATCTTTCATTTCATTTCATTTCATTTCATTTCATTTCATATCTAATGTATTTCTAAGCACTTTCTAATACATTATATTACTCATGGAAAGAATTGTGGTTTTCCGGTTTTTGGTGGCAGTTCCCACCTACATATTGGTTACATATTGCCAAACGTCAACTTTTGTTAATTAGGTGTTCGGCTTTTCAGCCGAACAACTATTGTTATTATTCCGTGTTTTTTTTTTTTACTTCTCCTTCTTCTTCTCCTTAACTCTTCTCTACATCGAAAGTGCAAGTTAACAATTTCACACAACCTTGAAACTTCACACATTATAAAGACCTTATCATGTAGATGAATCTAGTTACGTCATGATAACGTCATCAGGTATCAAATTACAAGCCATTTAAGTTTTATAAATGACCATTTGCTATCGACTGTATATCAAAATATACTAAAGCTATGATGTTCATAATCTGGGATCTGATAGACAGAGTTGTTGACTCGAGTCGGTGACTCGGACTCGAGTCCGACTCGAGTCGCCAATTTTTGTGACTTGCGACTTGACTTGACTTGGACAAAAATGACTTGTGACTTGACTTGACTTGAGTAAATTTGACTTGACGACATTGCAAGTCATCATGTATTTTAGGTTGTTTTATTACATGTATTTTTCTGGTCAATCCGGCCACGGCAGCCGAATACTTTTGTGACGGGAAAAAAATGCCGTCGCGAATTTTATATCTATACGTAATACATAATAATAGTGTATACTGTACACGTATGTGCCTTGTACTGTAAAGTGTACGCTACATGTCTAGTCTTCAACACAATCCGTCGTAGTGGAAGAAGTGGGCTATTACTGGTAAAGGCATTGCATTAATATTCAAAATAATTTATACAAACGGCTGGAACGAGGTTATAGCGACATTGTTAATTGTATTAAGAATTTGTCAAGTGTTGAACAAATTATCACAAATCTTTCGTAAAACAAAACCGAATAGCTATTTTGACTCAAATTATGTTTATTATGTGTGTAATCATTAAAGGGTACATGTTTTTTTTTTTTTAATGTTTTACTCCGTAAAAAGGGAATTTTTAAATATTTTACGAACGTAACTTTTAAATTCTCCTTACATCACCTATGCAAGCGTTGTCAGAGTTGTCAACACAGAATCAGTAAGGATTTCATGCACAACGTTGTAATACACTGGATCCGGAGTCCGTGATTTTAACAAATGTATTGTTTGTGACAATTAACAGCGACCGAATAACTAAGAAGCAGCAATTACTAGTTTTTGGGGCGTATACAAAATTTATCTTCTTCCAAATTACCAAATTCCGAGGCCCATATAAGAGTGTAAATTACCATCCGTCGGTTTCCGTCCTGGGATGAACTGTCCCGCGTGTAACAGCTTCAACCGTCTGCAAATTTTCTTACAAATATTGAAATGAACCACTCTAAATACATGTTACCTACGCTAGATTGATAATTTTCAGATTAAAAAAATTAAAACCTCAATCGCTTCTTTCTATACTTTCCACACAACCCCCATAATTTCTGGACCGAATTGATGAAAAACTACCTGGTTCCCTGTTTTGTAAATAACATTGAATTCAGATGCGGACACCAACAAAACAATGACGCACTACACAATTTGTGAAGCGTTAACGTCATACTTGGATTTGTTTGTGAGTTTCTGGTCTTCAATAGTCATTTATTTACCTCCCATCATGTTATCACTTGTTTTTCATTTATTTTATTCAATCAGCAACTTATATTAATGAGGTAAAATACGTCTAAACATCTTCAATAAAGTGTCAATCTTTAGGCCTACAGTGTACATTTGAGCCTATACGTTTCACCATACATTTCCCTTCACATGTAGGCCTACTGCACGAGTACACGGTACACGTGTGCGTTTGTATAGTTTTCTAGAAAATATTGCCCGATGATTACAGCGAGGTTTCGCGGCTCATTCGAGATAAATGTGTCAATTATGTATATCCTATAAACAACAAATGACAAACACTGGATTTATTCTCACTGCCAAGACAGGGAACATGACAAACTGAACATTATTATAGGCAAAAAAAAAAAAAAAAAAAGGCTCCGGTTTCTGGTGATCTCCGTGCGCGTGGCCTCAGCTAGACCTGCACGTCGGCATTTTATTTTATTATTTTTTGCTATGAAACGATGTCCAATCGCAGCCACACTTTTTCACATAGGGGTATAAACGTTTGGCTGATTTGTGAGTCCTCTCTTAGCCACCATACTTTGTATAATGGGAAATTTGGTCCCCGCCTACACATGTAAAAAAAATTTAAACAAACAAAAAACAAAATCGCGTCACCGCACCAATTTTGAAACTGGAGACTTTTTTAGCCTTATTCGGGACGATAAATGACTTGTGACTTGACTTGACTTGAGAAAATTTGACTTGTGACTTGACTTGACTTGGGAAAATTTGACTTGTGACTTGACTTGACTTGAGAAAATTTGACTTGAGACTTGACTTGACTTGAGAACATTTGACTTGTGACTTGACTTGACTTGAGAAAAAATGACTTGGTTACAACACTGCTGATAGATCAAGGCTTAGGCAACATTTGAAAAGTTAACGTCAAAATCGTCTGACATTTGCTTCCGGTCGTACCGGAAGGTCAAAGTTTTGATTTGTTTTTTTCTTCAAAATTCCTTTTCTGGGCCAAAATCCCATTGACTTAACACACACCAGACACTCGTGGTTCTGGGGCCCATTGTTTACAAACCGCAGAGACTGAGATCGTTATCTACTGGAAAACAGCTGGCGGTCTTCACGGGGACGTTTGCGGTGTCACAGGCTAAAGCTCTTGCAGGATAAAATATATTTTATAGATGTGTGGTTGGGCGTTTAAGCCAATAACGGATGCGCTACAATATTTCTAAAACCATAGATCGTATTAACTTAATACTGCAGTGTCATTTTTGTATGTACGAATGGAAAGGGCTGTTGAAAAAGCCAATACCGAAAAGCTATTTCTTTGAAATGAGTAAGGCAACTTACTTTTGAAAACAATCTTAAGTCACATTTTAACAATGATCCCAATTGATGAGGACATCAATTACCGTCACTCCAGAACACCTTGAGTTTGTTCACAAACTCTGAATTTCTAGTTTAGTTTGACATTACAATTCCGGTTCTAAAATTAAACCACTTCAGACAAAATAATTCTCGAGATGATAGATAAACCTTTAAAATAATAATTCGTT
The DNA here is from genome assembly GCA_029582265.1 of Zoroaster sp. YZ-2022. Lineage (NCBI taxonomy): Eukaryota > Metazoa > Echinodermata > Asteroidea > Forcipulatida > Zoroasteridae > Zoroaster > Zoroaster sp. YZ-2022. The sequence continues at coordinate 584,436 of JAQQFT010000025.1, read as the reverse complement.
AATTTGATAATGGTTTTGTACCTTCCCTCTAAATTTAAATAACCAGGGTTTTACACGGGCTGCTAAAAAAACAATGATTTAATATTATGGCAAATAGCAATGGTATTATTTTGTCTTATCAGCAATGACAGATTAATAAATACACTGAATACATCACAGGAATACAAAAACAGTGTTTTTTGTATTATTCTTGAATTTTATTGATTCATCTATGATCTGCATAAATATATTTCCATCTTGCCTAATTTACAAAACACTACAGGTCTAAAAATATAATCTGTAAGAAAATTACACAAGTCAACATATACAAATCAGTGCACTATTGGTTAATTGGTATATAAGACGAGTGAAGAAGTGTTTGAAGTCCAAGCTGAATGGAGGGAATATGATAAAAGAAGCAGTCTTGCAAACATGAACCCTGACCCCCTTCAGACACTGTGCTCAATGCAACATCATCCATCAGAAGTGTGAAGCCTGCTGAGTGCAATAAAAAAAATTCATTGTTTGGGTTTATTCAGAGGTATTTTCAAAATGATTTGGGGGAAAAAAGAATAGTTTCATACCTGAATACCAGAATTTTTAATTCACCATTTGTCTGAATTTTAAACTAATTTTTTTTATATTAATTCTTCTAGATCTTGGTTTTCTATTTTACCCTATGTATTCTGGGCCTGAGCTGTGCCTTATGTGAGCTTTATTTCTATCGGTGAGAATTGTATTTTCAAACTATTACATTTCGGTATATTTTTATGAAGGGAACAGTAGCATTTTACCATTGGATTTTCTTCTGGTAATTATGCAGAGTGTCATTTGTAACATGCCTGTGATTTCTCAGGATTTTTCCTGATTTCAGGATTTTTTACAAATCTCCCTTTTGCATCAAAATTTTCTTCAAAAAATAAAAGTAGCCACCAAGGAAAGAAATAAGTAACCTGTACTGTGTCCAAACCTCTAGTTTCTTGTTTATGGGGATGTGGAGAGTCTGTAAATCCTTTGTCCTCTAGACCAAAGGGAGACCCAGACCCGCTACGCATTTTTCAGGATTTTTTAATTTTTGTCAAATCACACCCCTGTTGTAAGAAGTTGGAATACACTGAACAATATGGGGTTTTGTTCGGTTGGAGGGCATAATATAGCAGGGCACCCCAGCGGCGGGTCACACCATGGGTGTTGGCTGAATTGATGAAGCAACTCATGAATAAATTACATTCCTAGTGCAATGAAGCAAATCTTCGTAGGCCTATAAGCTGAGAACACACATAGAGAGTTCAGTTCACTTCAGGCTGTCGGGTTACACAACGATAGTAGACGTTAACTTCCAAGAGTATGTTTTTTCTGTTCGGATTGTATTTTTGTTTTCCTTTTTCTCAGGCTTGCCAAATGCTGGTGTACGGTAATCGAGAGGTCGCGGGTTTGAGTCCGGCATCAGCCAATTTTTCTTTGCTCGCTACCCGTTTATATATATATATATGTATATATATATAAATTTGATAAATTTACTTCAAAATATATAAACAAAATATTCTCTTGTAATCAATTGATTGCATCAGTTTCAGAGATGTTTACTGCACCTCAGTATCTATGGCCACTTTTATGTATGAATCTTACAAGATTTAGCTTATAATTTACATGGTACAGTTTAGCACATTTTTTTTAACCCCATTCGCGTGTCAAACCTGTATGTTGTCATTTCTTATCAGAACCACAGTATTACCGCAAACCATAGTATTAGCCAGCAAATACCTCTGGGTGTCTTATGGACGCCCTGTTTGCAAAATGGAAGCCCTTGTTATTTGTAATACACCTGCAAAAGTATTGCAAATTAAACTTTTGGACACCCTATTTTTCAAAGATTTACAAATTTAAACGCCCTACATTCAAAACCTGGCTAATGTTCTGCCGCAAACCATTAACAAAATGAGTTGTGTCTAACTGATTGGGAACTGTAACTTAGAGGAAGGTACAACACTGGTGGCAAAACCGCTTCTAAAAAGCATGTTTACTTTTCATGAATTAAAATATTCACAAGATAACCAAATTTGTTCATTCACATATGGAACGCAACATGTTCAATTCATAGGCCTGAATCGTTCTCACAAATTCGCTTGGTATGGAATGAATCGCACCTTCAAAGCGTCCCGTGGAATATCAAGATTCCATTTCTCTGTCCCTGCGATCATTTCAGCTGCCATCCTCCCCATTTCATCGGACATCATAGCTCCAAAGCCATTCCCACCAATCGCGAGGCCTAGTCTGGGCGATACCATGTCACAGTAGGGGAGTGTGGTCGGTGTTTTGGTTTCAACGCATGGCTCAGATTTGATTGATAGCGGACAGAAATCTACAGAAGAAAACGGATGAAATATAAATTGTCAGTAAAGTAAAAATTACTTCATCCTATAATATTAAAATGTGTACTGTATTGATGTATGTAACTGGTTCTGGCAAAACCCTCAACTTGGACCCAAGTTTCAAAGGTGAGATTTTGGTATAGTTTGATTCTCTAGATTTTCCTCTCTCATTTGATACCAGATTTGTAGAAATCAGAACTTTTTTCTGATTTCTACAAATCTGGTATCAAATCTAGAGAATCAAACTATACAAAAATCTCACTTTTGAAACTTGGGTCCAAGTTGAGGGTTTTGCCAGAGCCAGTAACAAATTATTGTTACAACTTAATTTGTTTGAACTTGGGCTACAATACATGTATGTATGGCCATATTAGAAAACACCTATGCATGACTTCATGCTCTATTTGTGAGAGCAGGTCAACATTTTGAATTTCTGTACATGGTTAGCCTATCTTCTTTTGATTCCCCTCCCCCAAGATCTACCAAAGCTATATAAAAGAATCCTTTTTGCACTTAAAATAATTAAATTCCTGTGGATTTTAAATCATTTCTGAATTTTAACTTTCATATATTTATAAAAATGTATTAATATGTTACTATTTCATAGTCCTGGGAGTTACCGGTTAGTTCGCTAAACCGTTTAACCTAAACTTTCACGATCGGTTAACTGGTTAACCAAATGGTGCCACCAGACAGCCACACAAACTAGATAGTAGGCAAATGTGTATACATTTTCAATCAAAAAGCGTCAAGAAACTTCCCGCAATGATTGTTTTATCATCAATGCGGCAAAAAAGGAAGTCTACAACAACAAAATGGGTGGCAAATTCTTCCAAAATTGTTTTGTTTTTGTTTTTTTTATATTGGTTTCGGTTAGCCGGTTAGCAAATTTCTAAACAGTTAGTGCAGTTTCGGTCGGTTAAATGGTTAATCGGTTTAATAACCCGTCCTAACACCGTTATTTTTTTATAATCATTAGTTTTACCTTTCACAATATCTAAACAAATATCTTTGAAGGTTTCCACTGATGTTTCATCAGGTGTATGTGAAATGAACCAGTGTTTGACTTCCTGAAGAGTTCTGAGTGGAACACCATAATGAATACCCAGTGGTCCTATCTTCACATAGGATTTGCCTGGAAAGGAAGGGGGTCTGGAATGAACACTTTGCATGGTGAAAGTATAATCTGTTATTAAGAGGGGCTTTAAGGAAATGTTGATAATTTACCTTTCCACCATTTTAAAGGGACAATATCATCACATTAACAGGGCATGGAATTGGAGTGCTAGTTTTAGATTGACTCAGTGACTGAAAATAATAGGTCACATTACCGTTGCTGATGCATAGTGCATAAGTGAACCTATAATTTTCAGTCACTGTGTTCATCTTAAACTGTAGGACACCGATTCCATGCCCTGTTAAAAGTCTGCTCTGATCATGACGATAGTGTTTCTTTAAGAGAGGTTATGACGATAAGAAAACTAAACATAATTTTTAGTATATAAGCCCAAATATAAAACATTGCAAATAAATCATTTTGTCTGAATTCCTGTTGTCTTCTATTGGCTAATGTACAATAGGTAAAACTTGTAGCTTTGCATGGTGAGGAGGATAAGTAAGACTAATTGCGGTGACACCATGTGAAATTCTCAATTGAGTAGTAATTAGTTCTGAAAAGAACTGGAGGTACAACTCGACATTTCAATCAGTGTGCTCTGAACGTCCTCAGGAGAAGCAGTCCTGAGGACAATCAGAGCACACTGATCGAAACGTCGAGTTGTACCTCCAGTTCTTTTCAGAACTAATTACTACTGAATTGAGAATTTCACATGGTGTCACAGCAATTAGTCTTACTTAATGTACAATAGGGGAAAAACAACTTGTCTCTCTAACATTTACATACATGTACACATACAAATACGTGCTTTTCTGAATAAAAAAAATGACATTTTACAATATTCTGTTGTGGGGTTTAGATAATAAAACTATGTTGTATAGTTTCCATGAGACAAAATCTCTCTGAAAATGGGGAAAAGTGATCTATTATCATTGGCTTAGAGACTCTAAGGAAAGCTTCCTGTATAGCATCATGTAAATGGTCAAATTATAATGTTAAATATAATGATAGTATTAATCTTTCTTTTGTCTGAGGTCCTGTCACAAAAAGTTAAATAATTGTTAATAACTTTCAGAAGTTTTCCAGAAAAAGTACTATCCTTAAAATCCTCTTTCCTACAGTGAAGGATTTTGAAGGATTGAGGTTACATGCTACAACATGCTCTTTGCTAAAGTGAAAGATTTTGGAGGATTGAGGTTATTAGGCATACTTGCCTTTCCATGGTACATGTACATCCATGTTTGTTGTAGTGATTGCAAGGTCAGTGCTTAGGTCAGTGGACACTATTTATTGCTCCATGCATGCAGGGAGGGCCCCTGGCCATGTACATGTATCACAGATTAGAAACACATGTGTGCATACATGTCATGTGCTTGCTTTACTGCTGAAGGATTTTGGAGGATTCAGGTTATGTGTAAGCAAATGTGCCTAGGGAGTTAGGTTTTAATAAGATGAACATTCCACATAGAATGAATACAATAAATCTGAATACATTTTCACTGTTTTCTTGTTAACAACACAATGTAATAAACTAAAGCTTTCACTGTTTTTAAATATTTTTACTATTCTCCCGTCAATATTTTTTTTTAATTTCTCATTTAATGTGCACAGATTAGCAAACACATGGAATATGTTTCTTAAAATGATATATTTATGACTACTGGTGATTAATAGAAAACAAGCATTGATCCCAAGATCTATCGTGATGTTTTGAGTGCACCTTCCAGTAATATTTGTGGAAATGTTTCGAGATAAGGCCAAATAAAAATAATGAATTGGCTAGCGTCCTTTTCCACCAATCATCTTGGTCGGGAGGGATTTTTATTTATGTATTATTATTTTTTTTTTTGTGGCCTTTGTGAACCTATGGTTTAACGATTGAATAACATAAGATATGAAGTTTTTACAATGAGCAGATGAGAATTTGTAATGTTATTTTTTACAAGGTAACTTGAATTGGCTTCGTGAGATTTGCAATTTTTAAATTATTATGGTAAAAATGTAAATTACTTTAATCCTTACCATCGGGGTATTTAATTGGCGGCAGGAAATATGAAGCTTTTTCTGGTTCAGTATACAATGATCCGCAAGGCATTGTGCTGAGCGTTTTCAGATCCGTCTCCCCAACCTCTAGCTTCACAATGAATGTCCCCATGATTCTCATGTCTAGCTTCAATGGACGTGGCAGAAGAGCTTTGAAGTTTGTGAACGCTCCCGTACATAGAAGTACCCTCTTCGCCAATAGAGTAGCCCCGCTCTTTGTTTTAACTTGCATCATCGTCTCCTCATCCATCCGGTTACGAGTCTCCGTCACCGATTCAACTACGTCATCGATGATGTCACAACCTTGCTGCCTAGCAACCTTCTGCTGGGTGGTAACTACCAGGCGGGGATTGACATAGCCGGCGTTGTGTGGAAACAGAAAGGCATTGCTGGCATATTGGCTGATGTCCAGAAATGGGTAGCGGTCTCGAACTTCAGATGGTGTGAGGAATATTGCTGCATTCTTAGCAAAGGGCGTCAATTCTTTGTTGGCATTCTTGCCAATACCGAGGTGCCCAACTTCACTGAAAAGTTTTGTTCCTGATCAATAATAATGAAAAACATTGTTTATCAAATGCTTTCATCCGAACAATAACAAAACCCCACAGTACGATAGACCGATCTGAATTTGGTGCACACTAAACCCAGAACGCTGTCACCCCTGACTGCCACCGTGTACATGTGCCGAACATTACAAAGCAACGGTAGCAATGGTTGTCATGGAAAGGCGTAACCCTATTGATCAATCGATGCTGTTTGAAATTGAAAGACAGACAAGATCGACCTATTAACTCTATGAACTCTCTAAAATAAACTGTAAACTGATGTGGGGGAGATCACATTTTGGAAAAAATTATGTATGCACTGGTCTAGTATAAGAAAATAAATACAATTAAAACCCTCTTACTATTGATGCACTTTAGTGGAAAGTTGCTGTAGAGGTCAAAACCAGTCAACTGCCTGTTTTGACTGTTGACCCAAATGTGCACACAGGGGCATTTTTGACTGGTTTTTACTGTCATTTCGACTACCCTGAACAATACCAGACAATGTTTTTACCAGTCAAAAACAGCTCGACTCATTTTGACCTGTAAATGTACTTACTACACGTAAGGTTTGACAGTGTTTGACTTTTAAGTGCACTAGATATACCTTGGGAGTATTTCAACATTTTGACTGATTTTGACCCTTAAAAGTAGTTTTAATATAGGCTATTCTGTCTATGCCTCTGACGAAATTGGATTGGATCGAAAGCCAAGGCCCCCCTAATTTATGCTAATGTATGCTTATGTATGCAAATTGCCAAGGTATACATTATTACATGTACCTGTAATGTTTTCCAGTTCTTGCAGGCTCTTGAAAGTTCTCATTGAGATCAAAGAGCGGATGTGGTTAGTTCCTTGATATTGGCGAAATGTACGTCCAGCATCATAGTGAGAACTGAATATATCTCGAGAATGACGTTCCTTTAATAAAATAGACACAAATTTTATTTAAACTTTCAAATTAAAATAATAGAATTACACGTACGTTTGACTGCAAACTGCTCATGGAAGAGTACATAGGTTACCCCGCGGTGTCTCTGGTTCACATAACAAGTGCCCTTGTTTACAGGTTTCCTCAGGCTTTTGAGCTACAGTGCTTCAGTGTGCTTTTGAGGGATTCTTGGTTTCATTATCAGAAATGTAAATAATAATTTCTAAAGAAACACACATAGATGTAAACTAAGAACTTACTTGGTTACTTGGTACACATATCAATCATCCTGAAAAGTTATTTTGGTAAGAAGTGCTTTCATCAAAATAGGAATTGTTTCGCGAATCAGTGTAACCTTTACAGTTTTGTGTAGTTTTCTCAATAAAGTGAGCACATATAATTGTGAATGTGATTTTCACAGGTTAGTTTTTGGATGATATTTCATATTTCTCAATTTTATACATCTTTAATGTAGGCCTACTGAAAGCCAACTTGTGGTTCCAACTCCCAATTACTGTGTACTGTAATTACATAGTCAAATATCATACAGGAACATAATGGTGAAAGAAATGAAGATAACAAAAGTAATTTAAAAGTCTCTGGTGATATTAGAACCAGCTTCATTCAGTTCGTCCTTCCAGTTGCATGGGAACCTGCAACGATTTGGTTCAACTTACGCTCCCCACACCACACTCCGTAGATGGTCCACACTGTAAGATGTAGGCCTATGTCAGTAGCACGGCTTCTGCTGAAGTACCCCATCTGATGAATTTGACTTCATCTAATTTAACTCCACCCAATTCTCCACCGAGAAAGAATACGTACGGTCGGGTCTATTTTCTTGGCCGACTTATACACAGGAAAGGTTTAAAGAAATCGTCGGAACCATAGACGAGTTGCAGGAATACACAGCCAAAATGCCATTCTCGATACAAATCCTGTTCACTTTGACACAGAATAAGTAAATATGTACTCTTGGCCACTCTTATGTAGAACGTTGATGGTCGTGACAGCCTCGTGTAATATAAAATGTAAAATTCGTAAAATATAAAATTCGAGAAGTCACGGGTTCGAGTCCGGCATTAGCCAATTTTTCCTTGCTCGCTTCACGTTTATATAATATTTCTCCCTATAAATCTACTTTGTGTACAACCACGTAACAGGCTTGTGTCCCGTTGTGTGATCCCCGCTACTGCCGTTACCCAGGTTGTTTGCAAAAAAGTGTCGAGCAGGTATTCGGGTGACTCAAAGTCCTGGCGAACCAGCTTGGTGATCACCTTAGCACCCTTCTGTATACATTTCCTCCACGCTCAAACCTTCGGAGGAGAGACATGACGGTCCCCAAGCCATTGTCGCAGCCAGCAGCTATCATGTCCCAATGTGTCAGGAGCAGGATTCGAACCCGGGACCAGCCTGGAACTTACTGCCTGCAATTGAGCCACCAATCCTGTTGATATTTGGAGCTGAATTTTAAACTACTTAAATAAATCATGACTGCATAACCATTTAAAATAAAAAAGAAAAGAAACGCGGCATGGCACCACGGGGACTGGAACCCGGGTCGATTATTCCAAAGTCCGGCACATTAGCCATTAGATTGCTGCTTCCTCTGATACTTAAAGAAAATGATTGGTACTTAAAGAAAATGAAGGCAACAAACATTGGTCAAAAAAATGTGATTGCGCAACCAATCTGTGCTGTGAGTGAAGTTAGAGTTGAATTTTAAACAACTTAAAAATATGATGGATTGTGATTGCGCAATTGAGTCCATCCCAGGTTCCCTGCACTGAACCCCAGCGACACTGCCTTGCCCGTGAGGATTTATACTACATACTCCTTCATCTGACCAGTGACCAGTGACCAGTGGGCGGGAAGTCAATTGTTCTTTCTTAAAAACCTCGGGCGCTGCAGAAAAGAATGCATTTTCACTATTTCCTTGTTAACATTAGATTTCAAGTATTATTTTATTCAGAAATTTGCTCCCTGCAGAGAGAAGAGAAGAGTATCATTTGCAATTCAAATGAGATATTTTACAAAATAACTGAATACTCCAAGTAAAAGGTTTGCACTTGAACCAATTATTAACGTTCTGATTAAAATGTCGCGAGTAAAATAAATGCTAAAGATGTATCGCCCGTGGTCTTCTCTTTTTTTTTTTACTGTGAATTTTGTTTTTCATCAGAAAGTTTTAGAGGAAAGGAAAACAAATGATTTTAAATGACACATTTCTCAAAATATTCTTCTACCGTCAACGGATCACGTCATCGTTATATGCACTTTTTGTTTTACTGTTTCTGACATTTATATTTTGAAATATCCCTTTAAATAGTTTCACCCTTTCTATTAATAAGGGCATTATTTGTTTTCCGATGAAAAGAAAGAAAAGAGTCAGAAGAGAAAGTTCCCGTAAATAGCGAAGCACACGGGCAATAACACTACAAACATATGTGATATTATCCAGGGGCCAAGTTTATATAGCTGCTCTATAAGCCTATAAACAGACTACCGGCCAAAGTACACTAATTTTACGTGCAACTGTTTTGCTGGAAACGAAGAAAAAATCTCATCAGCAAATACTTCTAGTAAGGCCAATGAAAGTTGATTACTAGTTTCTCGTCAGCCATTTATCAAATTTTGGTGAGTTTTTTTTTTCATTATTCATTATTCATTATTTTTCATCAAGGAAAAATGCAACCCATACACATACACAAACTGCCATTTTGAAACAGATTTAGGTTCTAAATTCACCCAGAAATGTGAGTTTGATGCCAATATCAGTTCTATTGAGTTGTGAAGAGAAGGACATGAAGGACTGGCTACGACCTTTTGCGACACATGTCTACCGTACAGTCATTTTCAAATTACTGTTCCATTTCACTTGCGCCTAGTCCTGTCCTTCCCGTCATCAATGCAATCACTACACTGGGGATAGAACTGATCATCGGAGACAAGGTCCTCTGTGGTAGAACATCAGCATGCAAACGACATGAACATACCTTGAAGGCATGACAATGATCGATCAATACCAACCTCGTACCACGGCGACAATACACGACCCGGATAGGCCGGGCACATAGTAATTAGTATGCGATCTGGAAACGAGGTTGCAATTTGTGTGACCTGTGAACGTCATTCCGCGGCTCTCAGCGGCTGCACCAGCTGCATGTACACTATATACCCTGCATGCCATGGGTTTTCTTTCGCAAATCTGTGAAGCTAGGCAGATCAGCGCTTCCCATGGGCCCAGCTGTATGGAAGGTGGGCACGACCGGTATGTTGCATGATACAGCGAAGCTGCAAAAACATCGACCGCGCAATCGGAATGGTTCCTTTTAGCTTGGGAGTAGTTTGCGTCGGATTTTCCGGATTTTCCCAAAAATGTTTTGCAAAATAATGAAATTTTGGCATAATGAAATTTTTTGGTGCGGGGCCAAAATCACGTGCGGGCGCTGACGAGAAACTAGTAATCAGCTTTCATTGGCCTAATCAATAGCTTAGCAGCAGGTGTACGGTCGAGGAAGGCCCATAATAAATATTGCCCCCTAAAAATATTATGCATAATTTCTACAAATAAGTCACTTTTGTCATTACAACTATATAACATGCCTGATAATTTTTGTTAAAAATAAAGTAAGCAACAATGCCGCGGTTAATCTATATCTAGATCCAGGGACCAGATCACAAATGCCACGCCACGAGTTCTAATTGGTTGTCTGCCAATATCAGCACTGTGACATGGATCATGAGCGCGTAGTCGTCGCGGCCGTACTATTACGTATGTAGTAATATGCCATAGACTTTCGCTGGCTCACACAACATACATGAAATGATTGTACATTGTACATGTACACACCATCGAAACTGTTCAGAAGACCGCCCACCCACGGCCACCAGCGCGAGTAAAATCCACAAAGAGACATAAATAAGTTTAATCATTTTACGCCATATTCTATAGTTGCTAAAAATGAAACTCGTTGCTGTAGTGTAAACAAACTGTTTTGTACCTACTGGATCAGTCCCAGCCTGGAGCTAGAGTCTATAATCAGGGCCCAGGACCCAGGACCCAGGACCCAGGACCCAGGACCCAGGACCCAGCCGTTGGTCAGTTTGAATACTCGGAAACAGCTCTCTAACTTGCGCTATAGCCATGCCTACCTCTTGTCTTGGTTCACTTGGTCCAACGAGACACACTTTCCTGCCAGGTTTAGTGGCATGTCGTGCCGCAGCCGACCCCCACAATCCAGCACCAACAATGCAGATATCGTACACCATTTTTAACCACCAAACAACATGAGCAACAACATCAGCCAAACATTCATCACTGAGCATTTAAAATGCCGACTGGAACACAATACCCACCGCACTGCGTAGACGATGACCCCCTTATCTGATGTATGATATGTTATGATTTATAGCTAGGATGATCCTACCCAGATAACATCACAACATTGGCCCAACGTAGGGCCAACGGAACGGTTTCATTGGGCCAACGTTGGCTGTCAACGTTGGCCCAACGTAATTTTGCTCATCGGCATTACAGTGGCCCAATGTAAAAGTTGGCCCAACGTTGGCCCAACGTTGGGCCTTTGTATCGTTACCTTTAAGCCAATATTGAGCCAACGTATTCCAACATTGGACCAACGTTGGGCTTTTTGTATGATTAACTTTGATCCAACATCAAGCCAACATCAAGCCAACGTTGAGCCAACATATTCCAACATTGGACCAACATTGGACCAACATTGGGCCATTGTATCATTAACTTTGATTGAACATCAAGCCAACATTGAGCCAACACACTAAAAACTCCTGGGTCAGATATGCCCCGACACTTTTTGGCTCAGAATGACCCAAAAAGTTGGGTCAGATTATTTGACCCGGAAAACAAGTAAAATAATCTGACCCAACTTTCCGGGGTCATTCTCACCTGGAAAGGGTCGGGTCATATCCAACCCGGACTCACGGCTCTCCTGGATTCCGAGTCTAATGAGATAAGCATGTCTTCCATGTATTAAGAAGCCTTAATTATCTATGGCAAGCAATCAAATAAAACAAATTTCTTGTTTTTTCTGTAACATTTAGCTGAATCATAACCTTATAAACTGTTAAATTTGCATAGAAAATTGCCATAAGTAAGTGCATCTTTCTATAAGGAACACATGCTTACCTTGTTAGGATGGCCTAGGAGACAACACATTGTAATTTGAAGGATAACTGTAAAATGAAAAGAAACAAACAATAATGAAATGATCTTCTCAGTATTTATTTCTCTTTAACTGTTGAAAATATATGTTCATAAATAGTCATTTTAAAGTTATTGTTTAAAGGTGGTATTGCCACGTATCAACAGGGCATGGAATCAGAGTTCAAGTTCTAGATTAACTCAGTGACTGAAAATAATACTCACCGTGGTAAGGTCATATGTATAATTATTTGCGTTGCTGCTGCATAAATGAGCCAGTAATTTTCAGTTACTGTGTTCATATTAAACTAAGACACCGATTCCATGCCCTGTAGAAAGTCTGCTCTGACCGTGACAATACTGTCCCTTTAATATCTTTACTTGTGTTATGAGTGGGATTGATGGTCAGTACTTGGGTTGAAATATCCCAATGCTTGCATAAAAATACATAGGAACTTTAATTGGGTAATCTGCGAAAATGTATACCAAGACTAACATGCCTATGCAGTGAAGATTGGGGTATGTTTACATGGCCCAACTCCCAGGGATTCACAGTCGACAATATACATTTTTCTAGATCACCCAACAGATACTGTTTAATAACTACACTTAAGAGTATTTTGGGTCCAGTCAAAAACAAAAATCATTGTTATAACATGTTTTAAAAAAATACCTAGAAAGACCTAGATGTGTCTTAAGGTTCTAAAAACCAATTCCCATGAAGGTACAGACTGCCACAGATAGGATAGGTCCATATAAATTAATTTGAAACATATACATTAACTCCTTTGAAGAATGGATCAATTCAATTATTATACCTCATACATATTCATGATCGAGAGCCGAATTCTCACTGGTCCATTCACCGTCACGTGCCAGATGCTATTTTGGCTATTTACCAAGCGCCCGCGAGTATTCACGCACAGGGTAAATACGCATGCGCAGTAGTGCGTAGTAGACTGTCGCATCGGGGAACAGTCCCGGCAGGGAAATAGTCCCAACGATCTGTTCCCCGGCCCCGCGCGCCGCGGCGCGCGGGGAACAGTCGCACGGGCGTAGACGCACGCGCGAACATCGCCCTAGCTACATATTATATACATGAAAAGATGGCGGCCCACGTAAATGTAAATTCGCGTTTTCCCGAGCTCAATGATGCCGAACTAGAGAATATTGTGAATATGTATGAGGTATAGTAAAACAAATATAACATGGTTTATTTCGGGTGGACAGTCGATATTAGCTCCCCTCGGTATTGGAAGTTGAGAAACTAGTTCCCTCGGCTTCGCCTCGGGAACTAGTTTCTCAACTTCCAATACCGAGGGGAGCTAATCGCCTCGGGAACTAGTTTCTCAACTTCCAATACCGAGGGGAGCTAATATCGACTGTCCACCCTCAAACCATGTTATATTTGTATACTGCTGGCCATTGGATCACGAAGTTAGATGGACTGTGACACACCTCGTAGCAGTAACACAAAATGTTTGTGTGTGACACATTTGTATGACAAGGGTTCAATGGTTCCAATCTGGAGTGAAAAGGGGGGGACTTTATTTTAAAAGATACGATGGGCTGTATACAAATTACAATGACATGTACATGTACAATTTATGCTAAAAATAAGATACATGTATGTTCAATATATACCATAGTCCATATATACCATACATATACCATATATATTGGAGTGTCGTGGCCGAGCGGTCTAGCGCACCGAACTGAAGTTCTGGTGTTGCCAGCAGCAGGGTGTGGGTTCGAGCCCCGGTCGTGACACTTGTGTCCTTGAGCAAGGCACTTAACCATAATTGCTTCGTCTTTCGGATGGGACGTAAAGCCGTAGGTCCCGTGTGTTGTGTAATGCACGTAAAAAAGAATGCGCCTTGAGCACCACTTAGTTGGTGGATACGTAGACTATATAAGTCCACACATTATTATTATTATTATTATTATTATTATTATACCAATGAATATATGTTGGTGTGGTCCAAGCTCAGCATAGATGGTGATGATACATGCCAAAGAATTCATAAGGCCTATAAAGTGATGGCGAATCAATCACTTATTCAATGTAAAAAGAAACAATAAACATTTTAAGCAATCCCGATTGAATGACAACACATCTTGTACAGATTTGATGCACCATTGCTTGTGTACTTCAAATGATTTGCATGCAACTGGGTTTGTCACCAGATTCCCAGCATGCACTTTAAATGTCCTTATCAGTCAATAAATGACTTGGTGGCATCCTATAATGACTATAGAGTTGTTTTTGCCCTTCACCCGCTTACCACTGATGGGGAAGAAGGAAGGAGCAAGCTTGCACCTCATCCTCACTGCAAACTCAGTCTGGACAATCTGTTGACAATAACATAATTGAATAAGAAATGATTTTGTGTATTTTATCCCTAATAATGCTGTTCCAGGTAGCCATGTATCTGGATGACTGAAAGTCTGAAACTGTCATTACCCGGTTCCATTTTTTTCAGTTCCAATTACCTGTAAACAACGTTCAAAAATTTTGACTGAACATTTAAGCCAGATAAATGGAAGTCTCAAATTTATTGTTAACATTTTTTGTGTGCGAGTCGTTTTTAATATAGAGGCGGGAAAAGTACTACAGTAAGTCCACATTTATTATTTATGATTCTAATTAGACAAGAGAAACTTGTGTTCATGTTGGTTATTTTATACATTCAGGAGCATTTGTGTTTTTACAAATTATTTACGGGTACCCAGGTATCCGAACAATTTCCAATTTCGGGTATCCGGTTCCCAAAATAACCAAAACGTATGTTTTCTTTTCTTTCTGTAGGGGGGGGGGGGGGGGGTCATGGCTTCATCAAAAATTCATTAGTAATTGTTTGACTACAGAAAAACTTACATGATGTTTGTCATCCTTACCCCCAACATACATGAACATTGTACATTGTACATGTACACACCATCGAAAATGTTCATAAGACCGCCCACCCAGCGAGTAAAATCCACAAAGAGACATAAACAAGTTTAATCATTTTACGCCATATTCTATAGTTGCTAAAAATGAAACTCGTTGCTCAGTGTTATAGTGTAAACAAACTGTTTTGTACCTACTGGATCAGTCCCAGCCTGGAGCTAGAGTCTAATCAGAGCCCGGGACCCAGCCGTTGGTCAGTTTGAATACTCAGAACAGCTCTATAACTTGCGCTTATAGCCATGCCTACCTCTTGTCAGTGGTTCACCTTGGTCCAACGAGACACACTTTCCTGCCAGGTTTAGTCGCATGTCGTGCCGCAGCCGACCCCCATAATCCAGCACCAACAATGCAGATATCGTACACCATTTTTAACCACCAAACAACATGAGCAACAACATCAGCCAAAATAACATTCATCAGCATTTAAAATGCTGACTGGATGACCCCCTTATCTGATGTATGTTATGATTTATAGCTAGGATGATCCTATAATGTTTCGTTTGATACTAATTATGACGAGGATCCATGGCGATCACTGATCTCTAATATTAAACTGACAGTATAGAAATCAGTGATGGCGATATGTAAATGAAGTCATGAAGTCATGGGTCATGAGGTTTGCGAACTAAATGTTTCCTTATAAATAATCATGTTTATTCAGCTCTGAACATATTTCACTGTGCGCAGGAAAGTGACGACTGATTTTAAAGATTCGGACTTTTTCAAAACTCAGCACGAAAAATATGATTAAGAAAGAAAAGAGGGGTCATGGAGGTGAATGTGTATGTTTGAAGTGAATTATCACTAAGGCAATAATATAAAAAAATTAAATATAAAGGGAGGGGTATGTTTTAAAAATACGAAACTTGCCCAAGTAAAAAAAGGCAGAATGAGCAACACGAAACCTGACTTAAACAGACAACCTCAATGGTAGTTTGGTACTTTGTAAGGGCGGTTAAAGGCAAGCTTTCTAATTTCTTGCGTAAATCATTAACACTTCCGAGTTTGAGAAAAAATACAAGGCTAATAGTAATAACACATCGTATATTATTTTTGGGAATAACTAGGCTTACCCCTTGTGATGTAAATGAAAAACTACAAGGCTTACCCCCCAGGGTAAATCCCAGGGGGAGGTAGCAGATCTTTCCCCTCCACTTTTTTGGATGGTCCATAGGATCACCACTCCCTCCCCCCACCCCAATATTTCTCACGCGGGAAAAAATATAATAAGCAAAAAATTATTAATTCGTGAAAAACAAGAAAAAAAGGGGACACCGTAAATAGTGACCAATAATACAATAATACCAACAAAAAATACAATACAAAAAAAAATAGATGATGAGGAAAAATTACAGTAATTTATATAATTATGGGGGAATTGTAAGTGAGAGTCAATGCTCTCTGAGAGAGAATGTAACTGAGCCAAAAAGATTAAATAAAAAAAGAAGTGTAGAACTGGCTTAATTAGTATGATATGCTACAAAAAAAGGTGAATGTGTGAGCAGGTCATAAAATGATCACATCACACCCATTAGGCCAATACGATCTTCTTAGAATAATTTTATGTAGCGATCGTACCTCCTCTTACACCGCTGCCTGTCTCCCATTGGCATAAACCGTGTGCACGGCTAAATCTTGTTGGTCCTATAATTTATAGGTGCAATAAAAATCCAGTCGTTTGAAGACCATTTATCTATTTCTGTAAAATTATCAACCGATATTCTAGCAAATTATAATGTAAAAACTTAAGTGACAGATATATTGAATTAATTTCCCATTTAAAATAATGCCTCGCCAAAATGCCCCATCGTTTTTCAGGTGCGCAAGTTCAAACAGGTTCATTGTGGCAGTTAATCGTGACGTCATAAATGTGAACGGTTAACGGGCAGTTTGAACTGTTTGAAATTTAGCGCGTGATTACGTAAAAAGCCGATTTTGTTATTGCAGGAATTAGGCCATGGGCCGAAGGCAATTATCTTTTCACTTAGCTGCAGTGTAAAAGGTGAATAGGTTTTGAAGCATCCATATTGTTAATATATTATTGAATAAAGAGAAAAACCAATGTTCAACCAAAAAAATTGATTCAGTGTGTAGAAAACAGTGATTTTATGAACGTTTTTTGTCCCCTGATTTGAGTTGCAACCTTGTGTCCACATTTATTGTGTATTGGTGTAGTGCACATGTAAGTCATGTGGTAGCCCTGGGAAAGATTGTGACATGTGACAACATGGCGGCCTCCAGTCAAGGAGAGTTACAGTGTGCTTGTCATGTTAACATTGAAGAAAAAGGACCTGTAACAGCCTTTAAAGAAGCATCATGGGATAAAATTGTGGAGGTAGTGAGTATTTGGAAAGATGGAGTAATTGTAGAATGCCCCGCGTTTTCGGAGTGACCCCAAAAATTACCTGGCTACACGGAGTTTGCGGAACGCAATTAGTCGGTCGGTCTGTTTGAACTGATGTGATAATTCATGGTGCGGTTTAATGTAGGGGACCAGTCTATCAGCCATCCTGCAGAGGAAAATAGTCCAAGTCCAAAGTGTCTGTGGTACAGTGGCTACGCTGGCTACTTTGGCTACATTAACTGTTCTATATGAAACACGTGTAAAAGCAGTCTTATGGTAAAGCAATGGGAGGATTGGAAAATAGTCCAAGTCCAAAGTGTCTGTGATAAAGTGGCTACTGTGACTACTTTGGCTACACTGATTGTTCTATATGAAACACGTAAAAAGCAGTCTTATGCAAAAGCAATGGGAGGATTGAAAAATAGTCTAGTGGCTGCACTGCTGGCTACATTAACTGTTCTATATGAAACACGGTAAAAGCAGTCTATGCGTGGAAAGCAATGGGAGGATTGGAAATGGTCTAAGTCCAAAGTGTCTGTGGTACAGTGGCTACTGTGACTGCTTGGCTACACTGATTGTTCTATATGAAACACGTAAAGAAAGCAGTGTTGCTTGAAAAGCAATGGGAGGATTGGAAATGGTCTAAGTCCAAAGTGTCTGTAGTAAAGCGGCTCTGTGACTACTTTGGCTACAGCGACTATTAAATATGAAACACGTGTAAAAGCAGGCTTCGCGTGCAAAAGCAATGGGAGGATTGGAATAGTCCAAAGTGTCTGTGGTACAGTCATGTGACTACTGTAGGTACAGGGATATGCCCATTTGAAACGTATGTAGAAGCAATTTGCTTGTAAAGGAATGGGAGGTTGTAATAATAATTTATAAGTTTTTATAGGCCATGACGACATGAAGTAATTTTAAACAAAGAAATTGACAGTTTAGAAGAGAGGATGTAATTATGTTGTAAAGAAAGCAATTTATTACAGCATTTTAATAAACATAAACAATATTAATTTAATGGTTCGTTGCATTGTAACAATGGATGGTGTGAGCGAAGCAATATGTATCATGACTTATGAGAAAGAAGCAATATGTATCATGACTTATGAGAACGAAGCAATATGTATTATGACTTATGAGAACTAAGTAATATGTATGATGACTTATGAGAGAACGAAGCAATATGTTTCATGACTTATGAGAACGAAGCAATATGTATTATGAACGACTTACGGTGAGCGATTTATCAAGGTAATGTACCCGTGGGGTACATCACCATGTTCCCCGAGCTAGTGCGTCTTTGTAGCACATCACTTGGTGTTTTCTTTTGTTGAAGTATTGCGGTTTGTACATAAAAAGGTGTTTGTAATGTTAACTTGTATAGGTGGGAAATGCTCAGATGTACTTCTTTAGGAAGTGTTCCAAACAGCAAGTAGGTTATTATACGCGGAATTGATAGAGCCATAAAATATATGGTCCTCAAAATTTTACTTAGTCATGGCACAACCTACTAAATGTATACATAACCTAAATTGATGATGTCATTTCACATGTCATGTTGATGTGATTTTTACAAAATGTTCAAATAAAGTAAACCATTTTGGTTGTTTTCCTAAACACTTTGATGTTTGTTTTCAGGTGTTTTTAACGTAAATAAATTAAGACAATGTAACTTTGCCTCAAATTATAAAGTAGTATTTAAATAGTCAGGAGCATCACTTTATTGAAAATTTTCATCATATTCAAATAACCAGGAGCTTTCATAAAACATTTGATTTCACAAGAATTTTTCATGACATGATATATGATATGATGTGATCTATAGTGTGATCTATAGTGTTCGACCATCGCCGAGAGGAAACGCTTAATCCGCTTAGTAATAGTTAGGGTTATGAGTTGGAGGGCGTGGTTTTAGAATTGGTCTTTTCATCCCCAAAAGAACAAATTATTTTGTATTATGATAAATTGACTCCTACAATATTGAAATAGATAGTATGACCTGTTCTTTTCTGATTTGTGGCTCTCGAGTGAATAAATTTGTGGCTCTCAAATCAATAAATAGCGAAGTCCCCCAAAAAAAATTTGCAAGTCCCAAAAACAGTCATCGCATGTTCAGTGACATTGACCTCCGGCTTGGTTGCGTCATGCTCTATTTGTAACCAACCGTGGTAATACCTGACCGCGACTTTTTTTTTCCATTACACACGCTGGTTATGGAGTAAACAGTAAAGGGATAGGAAGAACTCTCTATCCCTTAACTGTTGACTCCATAGCCAGCGTGATCTCGCCCGCGCCATGGTCCCTGTCGAATTCTCGTCGAATCCTGTCGAACTGCGGGCAAAACAGGCCTTGTAGTTTTCTATGGTTTAGCAGTGAAAAAAATCAACGACTGAGCGGACCCCAATGTTCTGCGACCTCGGCGTGTGGCGTGGATGAATACACAACGCCTGGCGGGTGTCGCTCATCGCCGAGGCTGGCTGTGATGAACAACAAGTATAGCGCAGCAGTACAGTACACAAAGCCGATCAAGCGTGACGTAGTATTTGTAGCACTAGCAGTAGCCGTGGCTACAAAAGGACTGTGCGAGTTGCGGGGTATTACTATTAGACAATTGTGCCGGAAAGATATTGATAGTATTGAAAAGAAAGTGGCCACTAATTTTGATATAAATAAGCAACGTTTATATGGCTATCACAGAAAGTGCTACCAGCGGTTTACAGACAAAAAACGCATTGCCCTGGGTATTCAAAGAAAGGAAAGGGGGAAATTACGACAAGATAAACCAATAGATGGAGATGATGACATACAAATGTACATCAGCCAGGTGAAACACACGATGCTAAGATTTTAAGATCACATGTCAAAACTAGCAGCAGTGCACCATTCTAAGATCCAACCATGTTCTCCCAGAAGAATGTATCATCTGTCAGAAAATAAGAACAGTTGTAGACAAGACCTCAATGAAGAGAAGCGAGAGATTAATAACCTGTGAAACAGATGCAGTTAAGTTATTGGAGGCTGCTGAAGCTAAACAACATCAGCGGATCTTGCTTCAAATAGGTAACTTTGATCCAGTATGTATTGAAGTGCGCTACCATATGCTATAAAAATATACAAAGTGTGTATGACACAAAGCAGGTGTCCGGCCGTATCCTCTCAGAATCATTTGATATATTTTGTGATGAAATTATTCAGAAGAAGATCATTGTTGGTGGAGAAATAATGAAGATGAACTCCTGAACAGACAGTTTGTCAACACTGTCAAAGAAGTTGAAGGTTTGAATTGACTAACTATAGTAACTTCCAGTTGAAGGCAAGATTAGTGAATAGGTTTCCTCAGTTGCAGTTTGTTCAGCCAAAGCCTTCGACTTGCCAATTTGTTTTTGTTCCTCTGATGAAGACAACATACTGGTAGATTTACCAAACAGTTCCGAGTCGGAGTCTAGTGAAGACTCAACCAATTCTATGAATGTGAGTGAAAATGAAGAAACGTTATTCCAAACCGTCTTCTTCTCCTGAACAAAAAAGTGTCTGCTCAGTTGTTTAGGTCTGCGCTCATCCTACGAAATGCTGTAAGTAGTGCTTCTTCCATCTCATATTGGCCACCTGATGCAGACAACTTGACAGAGGAGGTATCAAGATTGTGCCACCAGAACTGTTTAATTTTCTTGCTTGGTGTACTGGCCTTCAGAATGAGTTCTGCACCAAAAGAGTTGATGTTTCTATTAGGGAGAGAGAATGAACCGCTCTCTGCAGGATATTATCACATTGGCATGAGGGCGGAAACTTATGCCAAAACACCTGGCATTGGGAATGACGCTGCGTCACATAACTGGCTCTCTGAGGCTTCAGCAACTACTGAACGCATATGGCCACTGTGTTTCCCATTCGGTCACCCTAGAACATGACACTGCACTAGCAGAACAACAGCTGCAGCTTGGGAATGGTGTTCCTCCTGGATTTAACAGAGATACCTTCACAACACTGGTGTGGGACAACAATGATTTTGGAGAAGAAACCCTTTCAGGTAAATAAATGGTTTTAAAAAAATACATTTTGAAATGTACTATTTAAAAGATCCATTCCTAAGGTTGTACTAATAATTATTTGGGCATAAATTTGTATTTAAAAAAAAAAATTCCAATAAACAACACGTGATCTTTTAAAATATTTTATGAATGTGAAAGGAAAACATCAAAACAATATACATTAATTAATTTCTACAAACCAAACAACCACCATCTGCTGTATTTTTTATTTATTTTATTATTTTATTTTACATGTATTTGTTAGGTAAAGGCACCACACATAACACCAATGGCATCATCATCCAACGAATCAGCTCAGATCCCTGCCAAAGCCACAAAAGCTCCATCAACAACCAAGACAAGGAAGCGTACCATTGAAGCTACCGCCACTAGACATCCCAGAATACTTTGGCAAGCGGCGTTTAATGGACCCATTCAATTTCATGGTAACTCTTTTATTTTGACGGTTTCTACAAATCTGTTGTGATGTACATTTACCTTTTTTAATGGATTTATTGTTTTATCTTTAGCTTAACAATTATTTTATTTAATCATTCAGGACAAACCCTTCAACTAGAAAGAGTGGCAGACATCCAGGATGAGTACAAGCAGATTGATCAAGCACTTTGGTTTGCTAAGCACTCAAGAGTGAGTAAAGGACACAAGTTTAACATTATGCATGTAATTTATATATCACCCGTCTCCCTATTTCCACAAAGTCCTATTTCCACAAAGCCCTATTTCTGCGCACTCACCTTTCGGTGTTAATATCACAAGGAACCAAAATAATTATGACCTATAACTGGTTGCATAACTTTTTTTTAAACTGCAATTTCGGCTTCCTTAAATTGAAGCTTTATATCACCGGCACATGATCATGCTTTGCGACTCAACAATTTTCAAGACTTTCCCTTGCTGTAACAACTGCAACAACAAAGCGTTGTTTGTTTATGTGGCTTTCAGCTGTGATTCAAACATTGCGTGCATTTTAAAAATTATTTGTCACAAATAAAAAGACACATATTACAAATCAAAGAAAACATGTTAATAATAATATGCCTTTGTATTTGGACGCTGATTTTTCAGGACGTTGACTTGCTTCCTAGTTGGACTGGCTGTAACCAGGCCCTGAGCGAAGTCAGTCACACCGTCAGCAACATAGGTTATCTTCCAGTAATTGATGCGAGCCCTACTGAAAAATCAACTGTCAATGCAATTCTGGAGAGAAGTTTAACAATAGCTGATACTTTGAACCTGCGTCTATCGCCCTTATAATGGATCAAGCTGTGTATGCCAAAGCTCAGGAAATTCGATGGCAAGGTAGACAAGATTTCACTGATCGCCTTATTCTTCGTCTTGGTGAGTTTCACACTTCAATGGCATTTCTTGCAGTGATTGGGGCGATTCCGGATGCTGGGCTTCTAGATATTGCCATTGACTCTGGCCTGGTTGCACAAGGATCGATCAATGGTGTTATGAGGCACCATTACAATCGTAGTATCCGCAGTCATAAGATAATATGCGACGCCATGCAACAGCTTCAGATGGAAGAGTACCTCGGGCAGTTACCTGATGATCAATATCACCATGCACAGCGAGTCCTAAAGAGTATTCGAGAGAGTTTCCCTGATAATTTTCGACAGTTTATTACATGTGAAGAAGTAAGCCACTTCACCAAGCAGTATGAAGAGTATGTCAGCATGCATCAAGAACAATTCAACCTGTGCATTTTGGAATTCCTACCTTGAGATGGTTGGGTTGCTTCTACTCTTCATCAGAGCAACAAGAGAGGGCAGCTGGGAGCTCCACTTATCATGCATTCGTGACATGATACCCTGGTTCCTTTCATATGGCAGTGTTAACTACTCCAGATACCTTTCCGGCATACTACTTTGAGATGAAGGCTCTCCCTCTACACAACCCCTTGTCTATGATCAGCTGGTGGATGGAGAATTTGCTGTTCAGCTGATCAGACCTAGTACTTTTTCCATGACAGCTTGTGACCAAATAATCGAACAAACTTTCAACCGTGATTCTAAGACGAGGGGAATGACAGGGATCACCTTGAACAAAGGAGCTGTTCAGAGATGGATCCTTAGCCACCCACCTCGGCTGCCATTTCAAGTGCATGCTACTCATTGGCAGGAAGGAATAAAGATTGTTCATCACACCATGATCTCACAAAGCCAGAATTGACAAAGATGACCAAGATGTACAAAATGTTAAGATAACAATTGACAACTTCTGCAATCCTTCAGTTCAGAAAAGGATGAGAAACTCATTAACATTTCAAACGTGTAAGTTGCTTCCAGAGATGATCAAGTCGGATATATTTTCTGCTTATGAGCGTGGGGATATCCGATTCAAAGAGTCTGTGAAGGAACGTCTTGTTGATGGAAGCAAGGATATCTTTGATAAGCACAGTCTTCCTGGTGGCAAACCTTTTCTTCCATGAAGGTAAAGGCAAAGTCAAGAGTTTCACTGGAAAATACCTCTATAAAGGAGAGCCGGCGCCTGTTGTACGTATGTTAATGGTGGCACAGGAAAAGGGCCTAGAGCTAAAGAGGTATTGCACTATCCTTTGTGCTCTGTGCCTGCAGCACTTGCAAAGTTTGATGGGAGTATGGCCAAAACCAACAAGGCAGCCCTGATGCACGAGATCCTTCATATTGTACCTGATGCAGTACTCACACAAAATCCGCATATACCCTGGTGTTGTTATTGTGGATGCTATGGCCATGATACAACAACGACAACACTTCTCAGGGACATTTGGGGACTTATCAGATCTCATACTTCAGCAACTAATGTCCATATCCAAAAAGAAAATGTACGGATTGACTTTGTGGCAAGACAGGTACAAGAGTGATTCTATAAAGATGTCTGAAGCGGACCAAGCGGGGTTTATTAGGTCATACCCAAATAAGAATCAGAGGCGTGACCAGAAATTGCCCAAGCAAATGAAGAAATTTCTTTCATGTGGCAGCAACAAGGAAGGTCTGCTGGAATTTCTGGTTGATGATTGGAAGGTGTGTTCACCAGAAATTCTTGGTGGTGTTGAATTGTTTGCTACCCGTGGTGAAGTGTGCTACAAGATGTTTGTTAATGAGGAAGGACAAACAGCCACAACAGAAATATCTGATTTACACTCTGATCATGAGGAAGCTGATACAAGAATGCTCCTTCATGCACTACATGCTTCAAGTGCTTCAGATTCAAGTGCTTCTGATATCATCATCCGCACGGTCGATACTGATGTCCTTGTTCTGGCTCTGTGGGCTTCCACTATAGTTCCCTCTCGAATAATAATCCATCTAACATTAGGCTCAAATGCCAAAATGATAGACACCAGTCTGGTCTCCCAACATTTTGGAGAAAGAACAACACAGGCTATTCTGGGACTTCATCCCTTCACCGGATGCGATACCGTCAGCAGTTTCAAGGGAAAAGGGAAAGTCAAGACCCTTAAGTTGATGTTGAAATCACCAAGGTACCAAATGGTATTCAGTGAACTGGGAGTGTCATGGTCTATTAGTGATCAGTTGGTTCAGGAGATCGAGAAATTTGTATGTAATTTATACGGATCAAGTGAATCAGACATCAATACCGTGCGGTATAATTGTTTCAGGTTTGATCACTTGAGTGACACGACAATGCCTCCCAATAAAGACAGTCTAAAGCTTCACATCATGAGGGCTAACTACCAAGCAAAGATTTTCCGAAGTTCCTTGAAGCAGCATATTTCAGCACCATCCCCAGGAATGCATGGCTGGACAGTATTGGATTCAGGAATTGATATGAAGTGGATGACCCTGCCTATTGCCCCTGATACAGTTCTTAAATATGTTCATTGTATTTGTAAAAAAACTCTGTGTAATAGCAATAAATGTTCATGCAAGAAGGCTTTCATCAACTGTACAGAACTTTGCCAGTGCTGTGAGTGTTCAAACCGTCCTACAGTTGTGCAAGATGATGAGAGTGACAGCAACACATCTAATAGCGAAAGTGATGAACTATAAATACAGCAACAGCTACAAATGTGTACATTTCAAATGAGATTTAGTGGATTAATTTGCCTCGTCTGCCAATAATGTTCACTTATTGCTGTCCTCATTTGCCAATACATGTATACTACAATTATTGTTATAACGATGTGTACATACATGTAGGTTATATCTTGTGATTGGTTGAGAGCATAGTGGTGTAGCCATGGGGGAGGGGCAAGGGGAAGCCGCCCCCACTTGTTAGCAAAATAGTGTCTGTTGGTAAATTAAAAAACTTGAATATTTGAAAACTTGAAAACTTGATATTTCTAATTGACATAATTTGTCAAAAATTGTTTGGCCCTCTACTCTGAAAATCCTGGCTATGCCACTGTGTCACATTATTTTTACAGATTGCGCCAACACAAAAATACTTTATGCGATCATAAGCACTATCCCATATATAGCCCATTGTAACCAACTAACTAGCCCATGGCAACAGTCGTGTATTGGTTTGATGCAGAATGTATTTGTGAGGTGCTATAACACAAACATTGAGTCGTTCATTCATGGTATAGTAAAACCAGCCTCTCTTGGTGACCACTGGAACATTTTCTATTGAATGAATTTTGCATTATATTTTCTATTTAAAGAGAATGCTCCGTGGATCACCTCAGGAGGTTACATGTAGTTTTACTGTACCACTTTTATCAGTCAATATTTGTCTACTGTCTCCATTTGCCAATATCCTTCAATTAGTCAGATATAGTAGACTTGTCATTAATGACTAATATCTGTGATTTATATTTAATATAATCATTTTAGGCAAATACATACATGTAGCTATAAACAATTAAGTTAAACTAGAGAGCTGCAGCTTTTAGGGTGGTCCAAGGTACACATAATGTAACAATGAGACAAAAACCTGTTTTCATTTAGTTATTTTCTTTTTCTTTGTTTCAATTTGTTAATTATTTTATGGGGGCCATGTTGAATTAATATGACGGGTGTGTCCATAAGATTTCAATACATTTCCAATGCAGGAAGACAATTCAGTTCCTCCATTACATTCAGTATTGGTTACTATTATAGAAAAAAATATAAAAATAAATGTGAACTCAGAAAGTGGTTTTGTATATAAATCAACATTTTTGTTAAGTGGACATGGATGCTCTTGGCAGCCATATTGATTAAATAAAGACTTCCACATGAATTTAAATGGCAATTATCAAAATCATTAGATACTCTTTTCACCATAATGTGTTTCAAAAGTTTAAAAAAATATTTAAAAATTGCAATGTTTTTAGTTAAATTCATGCCATCTTGGATTTTTGGCAGCCATTTTGGATTTTCTCAGTCATGAACCTATATTTTCAGGAGAACATTGTATTTTCTGAAAGAGGTCAATAGCTACATTTTGATGTATAATTCATGCCTTCACCCCTTAGGCTGCAGCAAAGTGGTATTTCTAGAGCACTTTTTTGGCTTCGGCCCATGGCCTAAATTGGCAATACAACACTGGAATTCGGTAACGTTCCTACGTTTTAATCCTTTAGTTTTTATGAAATATATCATAAAATAATTAAAAGTTTCATCACAAATGGTGATAGGCCCCAACGCTTTTTAGAAAACGACGAATTACTGTCACAGGGCCATGAGCGAGAAGGGGTGGGGAGTATGACACCCCAATAATTTTTCTCAGTTGGCAAATGAAGCATCAAAGGTACTAGAACAAGGATTGGTCCATAATAAATTTGCAGTCGGCAAACCTACAGCTATGGGTTTGTCAACTTCAAATGTATTTCTAAGCACTTTGTAATACATTGTATTTTACTCATGGAAAGAACTGCGGTTTTACGGGTTTTGGTGGCAGTTCCCCCCCCCCCCCCATCGGGCGACTTTAGAGACTGTCCATACCCACTCTGAAATTTACCCAATGTCAGTCGCAGCAAATTGGCTTCCACCCCCCCCCCCCCCCAGAAAATGTTATCTCTACGCCCCTGGTTACATATTGCCAAACGTCAACTTGTTGTTAATTTAGTTTGACATTACAAATCCGGTTCTAAAATGAAACCACTTCAGACAAAATAATTCTCGAGATGATAGATAAACTTATTAAATAAAAATTCGTTAATTTGATAATGGTTTATTACATATTTTTGTACCTTCCCTCTAAATTTAAATAACCAGGGTTTTACACGGGCTGCTAAAAAACAATGATGTAATATTATGGCAAATAGTAATGGTATTTGTCATATCACCAATGACAGATTAATAAATACACTGAATACATCACAGGAATAAAAGCAATGTTTTTTGTATTATTCTTGAATTTTATTGATTCATCTATGATCTGCATAAATATATTTCCATCTTGCCTAATTTACAAAACACAGGTCTAAAAAAAAATATAATCTGTAAGAAAATTACACAAGTCAACATATACAAATCAGTGCACTATTGGTTAATTGGACGGAATAAAAATCCAAACTGCGCTCAACAAGAGACGATGTGACCAATGACGTCACATGTTTACAAAAAGAGCCCCCAAAGGTCAAACTGCGCCGGGCACAAAATGTACACTGGTCTATAACAAGAAACCATACAATCTGATATCTTGAGAAATCAGCAGAAAATTTCTTAATTTGATTTATTTTTAATAAGGCACTAACATTACATCTCAAATCTTATTCATCTGAAAATTAAGAAAATTCTTGATGTTATGTGGAGAAGTACAAAATGTACAAACTCTGTATACAAATGCACACAATTTTGCCCGACGGGAAATCACCCTGGTACTCTTAAGGTCATGCAAAGTATAAACAAGTCACATGGTCTATACTCGTATACTAACCAGCATCTGTAGTTTTGGATGCAAATTTCAAGTGGACGGATTTTAGTGGATAATCCCCTGTGGCCTTGTCAGTCCAAGGGGGGGAGGGGGAGTCGATCTTCCTCCTCACCTCACCCCCCCCCCCCCAAGTTATACTCAGTATTTATAGACAAATTAATTGATATTTTGCGGAATGATTTGACAAGAAATGTACAACTCTGGAAAAATACAAAGAAATTTCTTTCAACACAAATATTCAACTTAAAGCTAGGTTGGTGAAATTCTTGCATCGGGAGATAAACAATTGATTTAATCGGAAAGCACTGAGTATACAGTGCTATACACACGTCGGTGTAGGGCAAAATTAAATCAATTGTTAAAGCTAGGTGTTATGATATACAAGATATGTTTTCATTTAAACATATTAACTCACATATGAAATGTGTATTTTACCTTGTCTCCAATAAGCAATTATCATTTATTATCATTCAACTGCCGTATGTAGCTATTAAAAAGACAATTCCCTTTTAATTGATTTAATATTTTCCTTATCAAATATTTAACTCTCCTAAAACGTAAAAAAACAAACACTTCCTAAAGCAGCCATGTAAAAAAACAATCCCTTCAAATGTATGGTAAATATGGAAGGGAGATCAATATGATATAAAATGTACATGACCAATTATTTCAATCATATTAGAGAAATACAATAGTACAAAATAAGAAAATTAGATCAGGCATGGATAATCAACAATAATTGTTTCTTACATGGCCAAATAAGAAATAATGATTAAAACTGAAAATACTCACCATTTCATTTCACCTGGTTCTGTATTTAAACTCACCCAAATTATACATGTAAATAACTTTCTGAGCTCTCCAATTCAAGGAAATTCTTAAATAACCCAATATTCACAAAACTGCTTTTGAAAAAAATTGCTTGTTTCTGAAGTGAATACAGATTTTGAAAATAATGAAAGCCCATAGCACAAGACAAGGCGCCCCTTTACATGTGACATCTTTTTCCAACCATTTCTACATTGACTAATCAACAAATACATTGTTAGATTCTATCAAATTCCTGATTTAATTCCATGATCCAACTTTTCCAAGTAAATTGTTTATGTTCCATGAAATTGGAAAACCGGCTCGACCACCAATAAAACCACACCATTAAATCCATTGTACAGTATTGGTATTAAGTTTCATGTCAAACCGTAATAAAAAAAAAAATTAAGATTACTGATTCTCCGATAGTGTATATTGGCTTTAAGGCCAAAAAAAAAGGTCTCTGGTTTCTGGTCATAGGTCGGCTTCAAAATCAGTGCGGTGATGCACTTTTTTTTTTTTTAGTAATCTTTTTTTTTTAGCCAACAGGGAAATACATGATACATGTATACGCAGGGACCATATTTCCCAAAATTTTTATACAAAGTATAGCTGCCTCACAAATCGGGCAAACGTTCATACCCCTGTATGAAAAAGTCCTTTAAAACACAATATGGCAGAATTCTAATCGCTCCAGCAATTTGGCTGCAATTGGATATCGTGTCATAGCCACAAAAAAAAAGAAAATTAAAAATGCCGATGTGCGGGTCTGAGGCGATGCGCGCGGAGACCAGAAACCGGGGATTTTTTATTTGGGGGGGGGGGGGGCTAATATACCACTACTAGACAAACATACCCCTGCTGTTGTTTCAACACCATAAAATGTCCTCTTATACAATGAGTCCACAATGTAATGGAGCATCTCATAACTGGGGAATGCCTAGAAGATTCCACTGGGTACACTGCCTGTTCCAATAAGAAACACACGCTGTTCTCACCGGGAACAGGGTGGAGTTCCTTTGAGAACATGATTGGGAACAGCTGCTGTTCCCATTGGGAACACCAAATATCCCTTTTGGGAACGCACTGTGTTCTTGAAAAAGAACATTCCAACTGAAATACCTTTCCGTCTTCTGAGACGCTCCCTGACCTCTAACCTTTTGGCTCTTCAAATTTCCATTCACCTCCTTAAAAGGAAGGCACAACATTGGTACTGTTCGCAAAACGGCTTCTCTGAGTATACTTGCTCTTTTAGAATCAAATAAACATTCAACAAGCTTACATTGTGTAGTTTACAAGAAAATGTATAACATGGAAATCTTTTTTGAGGTGAAATACTTGAAATAAAATGATAGCATCTTGAACAGAAATAGTTCAAGGAATGTCTGATACGATCATTAATTTTACACTACAAGTAAGTAATTTATAAGGCCTGTGATTTCTCAGGATTTTGCATGATTTCAGGATTTTTTTACAAATCTCCCTTTGTCTCAAACTTTTCTTGAAAGAAGAGAAGTAGCCACCAAGGAAAGAAAGAAGTAAGCACGCATTGTGTGTCCAAACCTCTAGTTTTTTTCTTATTTGTGGACATGTGGAGAATCTGTAAATCCTCCAAAACTAAACATCCAGGAGGCCTTGTCCTCTAGACCAAAGGGAGACCCAGGCCCACTATCCATTTTTCAGAATGTGTTACATTTGTCTAATCTCACCCCTGGTAATGTTTTTTTTTTAATTTCTGAGAATACCAATGTTGTACTCTTCCTCTTTAAGACAGTGTTAATTCCTCGGCCAGAGCCTCCGTTGCCTCCTCCTTTCTCTGCTTAATCATCTTGGACAAGGAATCCATATCTGGGGCTGCCACCAGACTCGATCTCCGGTTCTTCCGTCTCTTGGCCATCATCTTCTCCTTTATCAAGTTCTGGCGTTCCTTGTCGCCGAGTTTCTTATTTGGAGAAAGATGGTCCTGGGTGTTGGGTTGCGGCTTGACGGAGTCAGACACTGTAGTGTCTTTTGCGTCATTATTATCGTCATCGTCGTCATCATCCGGGGCTACAGTCTGGGGAAATGAAGGCAATGGAGAAACTTAGTTAAAGATAGTGTACACAGTGTGGAAAGAAGACATTTATTCATAATCCATTTGCAAATGTGCAGTGTCCCATTCTTATCACTATGCAGGTTAATTTACCATACTTTTTTTTGTACATGCGTCTCTTATTTTGGCAATCCGCCCCCCCCCCCCCCAATTTTCAGCAACCCTGGATCCATCATCTTCTGTCATTCATTTTGGTTGGTGATATATGTCCATTTGAATGAATGGACATAATTTGGTGTTTTTCTAATTAAATGTAGATGATGTCTTTTTGGTATTATAGGGGTTAATTGTTTCCCATTTGATTCACAGAAAACAAACAATGGCTGTGATTCTTTCAGACACACATATATACATAACAGCAAAAGAAACGTCACCCTTAAAAATATTTATTATTTTCATTTTATAATTAATATAATTTGTTTAATGAAGAATATTATGAGTATGGAGTGTAACACGAACACAATGTGGCAAATTTGGTTGACATCAAAATTCGTCATGCATGACGTCTTCGGACACATAAGCTAAACAGGTTCTCAGACTTATCAAAATTTAGGGGGTGACGTTTCTTTTGATGTTATGTATATATAATCAACCACATTTTGTTGTTCATAATCCACAACCTGGGTACTGAAACATATTGAGTGGAGTGTTTTAAACCCTCATTTTCATAATCTGGTTTTATAAATGTAAAATTATAAAAATAAAATCGACATCACATACACAAAAGAAACTGTTTATCAGATTAGTTTTTCACTAGTTATCAACTGAGGAAAACAGGAAGAAAAACAGCCCGTTAGTCCACCGAATTATAATCAATCATGTTAATGCTTGGGGGCGCTTGAACCCAATCCATACGAGGTGGTTTCAGATAATCAGAACCTAGCATGCGTACTGAATACACCTTTATCATGCTGCAGCTTCTATACACATTCATATGACCAAACTGGCTGACAGGAAAATAGAATGGATCCTTGTTGAGAAACACAGGCGCATAGTCAATTGCGAGGAGGGGGGGGGTAATAACCTTTTTTTTTTTCTTTTTTTTTTTAATACTACAAATTTAATAAACAGTTAGGGAAATAATTGACTGCAGCATGATTAAGGTCTATTGACTTTTGAGAAACATGTTGTTGTTTTTTACTAGGGCCAGTGTGCCCACTATAGTCACCATACAGTTGAGAACAAGGTAACAAGGGTAGGGTTAAGGTTAGATAAAGTTAATGTACAATTACCAAAGACCACAAGAATTATATATAGGTGAAGTGAAAGGAAATTTTATTAAAGCCAGTGTGCACTTTGGGTAAAATGTCTGTAAGTTTATACAAATCAATGTCTAAAAACTAACCCGTGAAAAGTTCAGCTTGTCGTCAACACAAATTAGTGAAAATGCTTTCAGATTTTTAGGATTCATTCCGATGTGGAATTTATATCTCGGAAGGACAAAAATTCATTTGTTTTTGGAGAATACAAATAGTGTACACAGGCTCTAAAGAGTGTTTGGTCAATCTAGTAATATGTTTATTCCATGTCATTTACATTTTTCATTTCTAGAAGGGGTTGGGGGAAGGGGAACATAACATAAAGTTGAATATGTCAGATATAAACATATACACAAAATATAAAACTTGTCAAAACCTGTGAAGGGAAGTTCTGTGAAGGGGAATCCACATTGGATGTACATGATTGTACACAGTCGAAATCAAAACTGAACTCGATCCAGAAGTAAAATTGCTTGCAACGCAGAACGGGGAGGAACTAGCGGCAGTATACAGTTTTAGTAAAATGTCTGTAAATTTATCCATACTCAATAAGAATCAAGAGATGCACAGAAACCAACCTGTGACAGTTTCAGCTTGTTGGCGTTCACAAGAAAGAGAGGGAAATGCATTCAGATTATTTCATTTCATTCTAATTTTAAAATGGATCACTGACCGGTGATCCAAAAGGCAATTCCATGGTTAATCACGTTACATTTCTGAGGTTTTGGGTCCACTCTTAATGCCATGATATATATTTCACTCATTAGTTTTTTTTCACGGTAGTTACATTATACTCAGCACAAAATAAGAATTTCAGAAATTTGTGATATGTATTCTTCCCCAAATTGTTTAAAAAATTTTTTTTTTTTTTAAATTGACCATTGCCATGGTCGAGCAGTTTAGTGCATCAGATTTGTGTTCTGATGGCTGAGTCGTCAGAATGTGGGTTTGAATCCCGACCGCGACCATGGTACTTGTGTCCTTGAGCAAGACACTTCACCATAATTGCTTCTCTCCACCCTGTGGGGGCAGAGTTGGTTGTTGTGTTTGATTAGCCCTATATGCACCGAAATGGCAGCAATTGAGCTGTATACTCCCCAGGGAGCTGAGATGGTTTCAGGAATGAATTATGCGCCTGATGAGCAGGGGTAATAATGTAATGCGCCTTGAGCACCAGTTTGGTGGATATGTGCGCCATATAAGTCCATATTATTATTTTTTAAATATTGGTTTCGGTTAGCCAGTTAGCAAAATTCTAAATGGTTAGTGCAGTTTCGGTTGGTTAACCAGTTCGCGTCGGAGGCCGTGTATACACGCAAATTTTTTTTGGACAGCGGATCGGAGAGCGTCTAAACACGCCACAGGATTCTCAGGAATATTTGTATAGATTCCCGGTCGACGTGGCAACGAGCCATAAGCATACGGTGGAAGACGCGGTCTCCCCGGTCACGCTCTGGTGAGCACCATTGTTCGTGTTTGTGCGGTAAAAATAAACCCGCCACGGGGTTCGGAAAAACTTTTTTATTCCCGGTGCGAACTGGTTAAGAGAACATAAAAAGTAAGACTTAAAGAAATTCTGATACTTTTGTGATGTTTCAATCAAAAGGACCAGTTTAATAAGTACAGGAAAGTCTGGAAATCTAAAAGTAAGTTCCAAAGGCAGTCAGTATGGAAATAACCCTGCAATTAACCTATAAATGGAAAATGGGAAAAGCAAATTGCAACCGATTTCATGTTTTGATATCAAAAGCTTCATCCAGGAGTAGAAAATGGTGACCAGTGAAAGCTTGGTTGGTTGCTCAATGTTCGAGTACAATTCACCACATCAATTGCTGCTTTTGGGTTTGTGTACTTACTACTTTCGAACAAGCTATTAAGATAGTATAAAGAATGATTTGAACAATCGACCCGACAACTACGGGTAAGAACAGAAAGTGCCCTGAGTATTCACACCGTGCATGAGCCATTGAGGCCACATGTTGTTAGACCACTGTGGGCAAAACGGCAGCGATAGTGCGTCGCGTTTTGCATATTTTGCAGTTGATGTGCATACGCGCGGAATATCTCCACCGATCATTGGCTGGTATAATGCGAGCTTAGTACCATAACATTCGTGCATAAAGTGTACGCACAATGCTCACTTGACGCCAAAGTGGCTATCATCAAGACACTGCATGCAAATTCACCGCTAGAGGGCTACAATGTGCACTGAGCGGATAACACTCTAAGGAATTTGTAATTTTAAGCATCATTGTTAGTACATTTATCATTAGTAGCAATTTCTTTTTAATAGCAACCATTTGGAGGGGGTGGGGGTGGGGGTGGGGGTTGGCCGGGGGTGGGGTTTGAAGGGGTTGGTGAAATGCAAGAATATCATTTTCAATTATTTGTGCTGATTTTATGTAGCCTACACGAAATTAGCAAAGAATCCGTCACTCGATAAAACCAGGCTTTTTTTAGTTGATGACTTTACCCTGGTGCGGGGCATGGATACTGGAAGTGACGGAGGAGGGGCCGTGGCTTCTACATGGCTCCAGCGCGTTAGCTGTTGAGAAATTGGATGAAGTCAACGGGGAAACATGTTCATTCAAGTTGGGAGAGAATATTAACCCTCCTACTTCAGCTGAACTTCAGTGGCAAGTAACTACAGTGGTCAAAATCAGTCAACCGACTGTTTTTGACTGTTGACCCAAATGTGCACACAGGGGCATTTTTGACTGGTTTTTACAGTCATTTTGATCACCCTGAACAATACAAGACAATGCTTCTACCCGTCAAAAACGGTCGACTCATTTTGACCTGTAAATGTACTTACTACACGTAAGGTTTGACAGTGTCCAACTTAAGTGCACTAGATATACCTTGGCAAGTATATCAACATTTTGACTGATTTTGACCCTTGCAGTCATAGGAGGGTCAACGAGGTGCTCAACACCATGTCTCTTGAGAAAAAAAAACTTGCAAATGTTATCTGCATTTCATTTGAATTGAGTCACTCATGAAGAAATAAATCAATTCAGGAGTGCCAGATTTCAATGTACATACAGAGAGGGAGTGTGGCCTGTGCTTTAACTGGTCAGCCATCAATAGCGCTTGTCATGAGATACATCACTCACAATGATAAATGCTGGCGAAAGTGTACAAGTATTGGTTCCTGATCACCTTGTTTTGATTAGTTTGAATGTGACACAATGGTCTAAAAAATAGTAATTGATCAAATGCTATTATTCACTTGGACCATGCTCTGCTTGTTAACTGAAGGAACCAATGGTTTTAGGGAGGAGCAGGGCCTAAGTCGTAGTACAGCCAAGCCTTTGAGAAGCTCGGCTAGGCCTGGGCTACGTGGCCTTCTAATTCGTCTTTTGTTGAGTCCTAATCCTGTAACAATACATTACCTACTTATCAACATAACCTGGGCTTCTGGAGGACCTAGCCCAGCTCATTATACCAGCTGCAGTTGTGAACAAAAGACAGCTGAGGCTTCTGTGTTAACAGTAAGAGCTATTTGGGATCCATTCATTTGTAATGGGTCTTTTGTGCTCAGCTAGGGGATTATATAGGCCCATAGGCCTGGGCAAAGCCTGGGCCTGGCCAGGCTTCTCAAAGGCTTGGCTGTACCACGACTTTTGGCCCTCCTCCCTTAATCATTACTCTGTGTGCCATGACTCAAGACATGATGTGGGACGTCTAATATTTCAAAATCACATTCTGCATCCCCTGTATGTGACAATCACATCTTCTACTTTCAAAGTGTCATGTGGTGATTGAATATCTCCTGGGGGAGATGAAAATGGTTTCAGGAATGGGTAATAACAGAAGTCTACGCCAGCCTGCTATAACCCAGACCACGGCATTGTACTCCAAATGCGCACACGCACAACCAGCATGGTAACGAGTATGGCTTCCCCTGTCATAGGATAAGCGCTCCAGACAGCTTGCTAGTTCCAGGGGCCAATTTCATAGAACTGCTAAGCAGAGAATTTTGCTAAGCAAATATTTTTTGCTAAGCAATATAAAACAGACTACCAGCCAAAATGCATACATTTTATGTGAAAGTTTGGCTGGTAACCAAAGATATCACGACGCTTCACGACGCTTCACTAGGTCATGCTTTCCTTACCATGTTTCCAATTCTCTCTCCTATGAACAACGTCTAACCACACTTCACTTGCCTCCTCTCTACAACAGGCTGATATTCCTCACTGTATGTTTTATTACTAAATGTCTACATAAGTATAACAACATTCCCGAAACTTTTCTACCGCTACCAAATACTAGAAAGACGGAAACTTTGCTTTTTAAACATCAATACAGTAGGACTAACTGTTTAAAATTTTCTTCATTTATCTTTTTCCCCAGGTTTTTTAATTCTCTTCCTCGTGACCTAAGAGACCTCTGTATCGAGACTTCATATAAACCATTCATTACTGTTACGCGACCATCTGCTCAGTTCTAATCCTATCTCTCAGGCCTATTAAGGCATTTCAATAATTGTCTTACACTGTAGTTGAATACAGTAATTCAGGTTTTGTAATACACTATTTTGTGAAGAAAAAAAAAATCAATGAAATTTTTGTTTATTTATTTATTTATTTATTTGTGTATGTAATTATGTGTCTAATTATTTATATTAAAAATTCAATTTTTATAAATTTATATATTTATATATATTTATTTATTATTTACTTATAATTATCAATTATCTATAATTATTTTGTTTTTGTTTTTGTTTTTATTTTAATCTGTATTTATTTATTTATTTATTATTTTGATTAATTGATTGATTATGTTTGTTTAGTTTGAGATGTTGCTTTTTAATGCTTGTTCATGTTTAAGCTTGGTTTTGGTTTTTGCTTATATAGTATTCTTATTTAATTAGTACAATCTATGATTTTATTATTTATATACTTTACTTTAAAGCTTTATTTAACTATTTATTTCACTTTATTTAATTTTGTTATAATTATAATTAAAACTTTATTTTATATTTATTGCTTCTTATATTCTGTGTATCCATTCAACTTGGAGAACCCCTAGACAGAAACAATGTTTCTTTTGGGTAATCCTTCGGGAGTTGAATGGTATTGTGTTATGTTTTTGTACGTAAAGCATTCGTTTTATGTATTCCTTGTAATGTTGGTCATCTATGTATTTGTTGATATATACCGAGAAATAAAATAGAAATAGAAATAGAAATATCTGCTAAGCAAATATTTCTGCTAAGCAGTAAATAACAGACTACCAGCCAAAACGTATACATATTGTATAAAAGTTTGGCTGGTAACCAAAGATATCTGCTAAGCAAATATTTCTGCTAAGCAGTAAATAACAGACTACCAGCCAAAATGTATGCATATTGTATGAAAGTTTGGCTGGTAACCAAAGAAATCTGCTAAGCAAATATTTCTGCTAAGCAGTAAATAACAGACTACCAGCCAAAATGTATGCATATTGTATGAAAGTTTGGCTGGTAACCAAAGAAATCTGCTAAGCAAATATTTCTGGTAAGCAATTTTTTTCTGCTTAGCAGCTCTGTGAAATTGGCCCCAGAAGAAAGCGGGATACGAACTAGATGCGACATGGCTACAGCATATAATGTCACACAAATAAATCCACTTATAATTGGCACGTTTAAAGCGCAGTATGCATTGAACACACCTGTGTTCAGAACACCTCGCACACACCGGCAAGTCACCCAGGTTGAATTACTTCTTTGTGAGACCTTACACGTCAAGTCTGTGAAATACAATGCCATGGCCCAAATCCATTGTTCTTGGAGTGCTTGGAATGATGACAGGGGTAATGGAGCGTCGTGGCCAAGCGGTGTAGTGCATCGGACTCAAGCTCTGGTGTTGTCAGAATGTGGGTTCGAATCCCAGCATGGCTGGTCACGGCGCTTGTGTCCTTGAGCAAGACACTTAACCATAATTGCTTCGTCCTTCGGAGGAGTACGGGTTTACCCCGGTGTTTCTGGTTCACATAACAAGTGCCCTTGTTTACAGGTTTTCTCAGGCTTCTGAGCTACAGTGCTTAAGTGTGCTTTTAAGGCATCCTTGGTTTCATTACCAGAAATGTATAATAATAATAATAATAATGTTCATGCGCCATGAGCGTCAAACTTGGCAGATACCGGCGAGATATAAGTGTCCATTATTATTATTATTACACAACTGGCACACTTTGTGTATGCAATAGACTTCTGATAATAATAAACACTCACTAAAGGTGCCTCATAAATACCAACTTTAAGATCTTAATTTGGATATTTCTTACCCTCTTA
Source organism: Zoroaster sp. YZ-2022 (assembly GCA_029582265.1). Classification (NCBI taxonomy): domain Eukaryota; kingdom Metazoa; phylum Echinodermata; class Asteroidea; order Forcipulatida; family Zoroasteridae; genus Zoroaster; species Zoroaster sp. YZ-2022. Next base: position 545,670 of record JAQQFT010000025.1, on the reverse strand, counting down.
TTCCCTTTCTTGATCTCTTCCTCGTCACTCAGGAATCTCTTCTGCATCTTGGCGGCAATCTGTGCCATTTTCTCGTCTTGGCTTTCTTTGCCGGGTTCGATCATATCCTTAAAGGTCTTGGCATTCAGGTCTTTCTTTAGTTTCATGGTCTGGGTACGCTCGAATCGAACCTTCTGGATGCGCTCTCTCACCATGGTGATCTGGCGATCGCGCTCTTCCTATAGAGACAACACATAGATTGATGACAATTTCTATCGACCAATGCTCAGGTTTTTCATTCTTTTTTCCCAACATAAACCAGAAATTTTGTCTTAATTCTGAAAATTGCAACAAATTAATTGATGACAATTTCTATAGACTAATCCTCATATTTTTCACTTTTTTTTCCAAGCATGTCTGGATAAACAAATTTTTGACAATCAGAGCATACTGATCGAAACGTTGTAACCACCATTTTTTTTCAGAACTAATTACTACTCAAAAGAGAATTTTCACATGGTGTCACCGCAAACAGTCTTTACTTATCCTGTCCACCATGCAAAGCTACAAATATAACCGATACAATCATCGATACATTTTATTGCTGAAACAAAATCAGAGCCGAGCAATTGTTGACTGAAGTCCCTACCTTCTGAGTTTTTTCAACGAATGTCTTCTGTCGTTCCCCGAGACCGAGCAGCATCGAGGCAGCATCTTGGTATCGAGTCTTTCGCTGCTGAAGACGTTCTTTCAACTGTGGGGGGTAAATCAAACAGAAGGCAGATAATGACATCGAGTTTTGCTTATCAAAAGGGAATGTATAATATAGGTATTTGGTATAAGGGAATAAACTGAAACTTTATGTCCTACAAAAAAGACATCAGACGGCCACTTTCTGTAAAACAGAACAAATCTAGTTTTCTCTGTTGATGAAATAAGTACTTCATATGAAATAATTTTTCAGTATGATTGGTACATGTGTGACGCCTTCACACCAAATTTAGCTTTAAGATAATAAAGATAAAAAGGAATTGTTAGGCCCCCCAAAAAAGTCTCCGGTTTCTGGTCATCGGTTGGCTTCAAAATCGGTGCACCGATGCATTTTCTTTTTCATTTTTTTTTCTTTTTTCGGCCATCTTTTTTTTTTTGCCAACAGGGAAATGTGTGATACAATGTATATGTGGGGACCAAATTTCCCATGTACAAAGTATGGTGGCTAAGAGAGGCCTCGCAAATCATACCCCTATGTGAAAAAGTCGTTTAAATCACAGCACGGCAGAATTACAATCCATCCAGCAATTTTGGCTGCAATTAGACATTGTTTCATAGCAACAACAAAAAAGAAAATTAAAAATGCCAATGCTTTTTGGGGATAAACAAATAATTTCTTAATACCTGTTCTGACTGTTTCTCCTGCTCCATTTCAATCTTGAGCTGTGCCTTGGTGTGTTCTCGCACCAACGAATTGAACAACGCTTGTTTCTTCTCCTCCGACACCTCCACATCAATCACCGTCTTCTCTCGCTGCATCCCAAACCCTGGCGGCTGTAATAGACAGACACAGAAAACACAGATGACAGAGATGATGAAAATTTCCTTTGGTATATATATATATACATATATGGGGTGCCATGGCCGAGCAATCTAGTGCATCAATCAAGCTTGTGTTCTGATGGCCGAGTGGTCAGAATGTGGGTTTGAAACCTGGGGCCAATTTCATAGAGCCGCCAAGCAGCCGATTTTTTGCCTTCTGTGCGTTTTTCATTTCATAGCACTGCTAACCGTTAAGCATAGAGAAAGGCATGCTAACTTGCCGGCCGTTTTTTGCTAGCAAATGAGTGACGCAACAGTACAAAACCATGGTGAACGTACACACGCCGCTCTGAATTATCTTGCTAACCTGTGAAATACGGTTATGCTTAAGCAACTTTTTCTGCTATAGTTAGCACGATAATTTGCTTATCGGTAAGCAGGGCTATGAAACTGGGCCCTGGCTGTGATTGTGGTGCTTGTGTCCTTGAGCAAGGCACTTTTACTGTACATTGCTTCTCTTCACCCAGGAGTATAAATGGGTACCTATGGAGGTTAGAGGTTGATATTGTGGTTGAAAAGGTCTCTGTAGCGCTACGGTTGCTCAGGGCTTCATACTCCCCAGGCAGCTGAGAAAGATTACAGGAATGATACTGGCCCAATGTTGAAGGGGTACTTGGGACACTATGTGAAAGATTATGATTATTTCTATCCGGAATGAGTCAAGTTATACCAGAGAGCGATCCTTGGCAGCGGAGGCAGACTTGGCTTTCTTAGCCGCCTCCTCCTCTGCTTCCTGTTTCCTCTTCTCCTCTTCCTCCTTAGCAAGCTCTGCCTGGCGTCGCTGCTCGCGCCTCTGGGCGAGTCTGTGTTTCATCTGGCGAGGGAAAAAAGTCAGAGGGAAATATATATTTAAAGGCCGGATCAAACATGACCGAAATACGAATGTAAAGCAAATCTTTACATCATAAAGTTGCGGCCGATGATTCATAAGCTTAATTTACATATTGATCACATGACTTGAATGGTGGCGGGTGATATTTATGCTTGGCAAATGTCAATATTGTAAGATGACCAATTCTGAGATTTGATGAAATCCAACCTGAAAGAGTAACTATATAACCACAGGGATGGGCTTTTTTAAGCTAATATCAACATTGTACTGATTCTGGGCGCATTTGATTATTAATCCTAACCCCCTAGTAGGTACTCTGGTTAGGAACCTTCCTGAATCCTCCAAAATCCATCAGTGCACTTTTGGAAACATGCCCTTATCTTCAAAATGCACCATGCATTTTCATTGATCTTTGATATTAAGCACTTATGGCCTGTACTTCTTGCCAGGTAGTAATTTTGCCCCGTTTGAAGAGGTGAAAGTATCACTTTCCAACAGTGCTGAATTTTCCCCAAAAAAGTGCCCCTTGGAGGATTTGGGGTGGTTAGGGTTAATCCAATCTGGATGAAACAACTATATAGCTACAGTGATGGGTTTTCCTTTGGCAATCAATAATCTCTGATAATAATAATAAAAATAATAAAAGCAGTTATAATATCAAAATATCAAAATGAATGCTCAAAGATATAACAAACTGAATACGTCTAATGTTACTTTTGGTGATTTGTTATTTGATAATATGATACAAACACCGAATGTTTCTGTTTTATTTTTTTCCATACTATCAGAAGTCTGTTACCTACATGAAGTGTGCCACTCGTGTACTAACCTAGTCCCGTGGCATAGTACCAGAAGTCTATTACCTACATGAAGGGTGCCACTCGTGCACTAACCTAGTCCACGGCATAGTACCAGAAGTCTATTACCTACATGAAGTGTGTCACTCGTGTACTAACCTAGTCCACGGCATAGTACCAGAAGTCTGTTACCTACATGAAGTGTGCCACTCGTGTACTAACCTAGTCCACGGCATAGTACCAGAAGTCTGTTACCTACATGAAGTGTGCCACTCGTGTACTAACCTAGTCCACGGCATAGTACCAGAAGTCTGTTACCTACATGAAGTGTGTCACTCGTGTACTAACCTAGTCCACGGCATAGTACCAGAAGTCTATTACCTACATGAAGTGTGCCACTCGTGTACTAACCTAGTCCACAGCACAGTACCAGAAGTCTATTACCTACAATGAAGTGTGCCACTCGTGTACAAACCTAGTCCACGGCATAGTACCAGAAGTCTATTACCTACATGAAGGGTGCCACTCGTGCACTAACCTAGTCCACGGCATAGTACCAGAAGTCTATTACCTACATGAAGTGTGTCACTCGTGTACTAACCTAGTCCACGGCATAGTACCAGAAGTCTGTTACCTACATGAAGTGTGCCACTCTTGTACTAACCTAGTCCACGGCATAGTACCAGAAGCCTGTTACCTACATGAAGTGTGCCACTCGTGTACTAACCTAGTCCACGGCATAGTACCAGAAGTCTGTTACCTACATGAAGTGTGTCACTCGTGTACTAACCTAGTCCACGGCATAGTACCAGAAGTCTGTTACCTACATGAAGTGTGCCACTCGTGTACTAACCTAGTCCACTGCATAGTACCAGAAGTCTATTACCTACATGAAGTGTGTCACTCGTGTACTAACCTAGTCCATGGCATAGTACTCCAAGAACAATGGATTTGGCCCATTTGTGATGTTTTGTTCTACAGACTGGCGCTCAAAAAGAAGCAGTGCAGTCTGGGAGACTTACCTGGCGTGTGAGAGAATTGTATCTCGTGCGCGCACCTTAGCGTTTATTGAACACGTCCCTTAGCGTTTATTGAACGCGCCCATTGTTTTCCCCACCGATGTTTCGCCCACATCTAGTTCTCTAGGAACTAGCTTCGCGTGGAAGGGCCTATCCCATGATGCCCCACGGCAAGCCGGGCAAGGGGAGCAAATTGAGTAACCAAGCTCGTTGTGCGTGAGCTCATTTGGAGTACAATGCCTTGGTATGGATTACAGCAGGTTGGCACACTTCATGCAGGCTTCTGATACATGCTCATTGCATTGTACTGTTGTTGACAATGAATTATAACTAATTACAAAGCATGATGGCTTGCTAAGTTTCCATCGTAGCTTGGAACAGAAACATTTTCAGAAACACTGCCGATAGAAACGGTCCCATTTTTTCTTTTCTCATGAGGAATTTGATCCCGCCTTCCCCCCGAGGACTTTTTTTAAATTTTTTTATTTATTTAAAACCATCTTTAACGAGGGTAACCCATCCAGCACAGCTGATCATTTGGGGCCCTCATATTATATAAAAATATATCAATATTATACAAAAATTGTTACAGGAGGTACAGATGAATTAATAATAATAAAAAGTCTTAATGGACAATTACATACAAAATAAAACGTAAAGGACTCACCAGACTCGTCTGTTTCTCTCTCATCATCTGCGCATCCTTGTCCCTCTTGTTCAGCATCTTCTCAGCGTTCATCATCAAGGCTATGGCCGAGTCTTCCTTGTACTCCTTGTCCTCTTGTTTCTGTCGTCGGTTGGCCAACCTGTCCCTCATCAGACGTTTCTGACGTTGAAGCTGCTCTTGCAGAGCCTTTATTAAGGGAAGATACAATCCAATGAATAATTTATTACCTATAAACTTACTTTTGTGGAAAATTAGTACAAAATATCCTGAGAAACTATTTTGAATGAAGAGACTTATTTTCACAGAGAATACAGGAATTATTTACGAGATGCCACACTTCATCAAAGGACAAACGTAAAAATCTATTGTTATTACCCCAACGCAAGTTACATCAAAATTTAATGCAAATTGCAGTATCCGCTGCTATACAGGGTGTCCCCATAAAAAGTATACCGAGATAAAAATTACTGTAATGGCAAAACTACTTTATATATGGGAAAGACAAATATATCTCTAGAAAGGGCAGAATGTCCTCTTTGCAATGGTATACAGCTTGTGATGTTATTGACACAGATGAGTGAACAAATTAGACAGATGTTAAGGGTACTGAAAGCAGGACTGTGACAAGTTTGCATATTTGAATAACAAAGGTCCAAAAAGGATTTTAAAAAACCTGCACATTAAACTTTTGAGGTAAGTAGCGAAAACAAAGCAGATTACATTGTTTTAGGTACATTCCTTGTTTTCAAGAATGTGTTGAAAAAACAAAGGCATTTGGTATTCTGCACACTTGCATGGTTGAGATTTGTTATTCAAATATGCAAACTTGTCACAGTCCTGCTTTCAGTACCCTTAACATCTGTCTAATTTGTTCACTCATCTGTGTCAATAACATCACAAGCTGTATACCATTGCAAAGAGGACATTCTGCCCTTTCTAGAGATATATTTCTCTTTCCCATATATAAAGTAGTTTTGCCATTACAGTAATTTTTATCTCGGTATACTTTTTATGGGGACACCCTGTATAGGATTCTAGCTGGTCTGTCGTCATTGGGCAAGCTAAGTGGTCAAGAGTTAAGACGTCTGCACTGGTAAGCAGGAGGTCGTGAATTCGTATCCCACACGAATCACCTATGGATTTGTTTTCACAGACACTCAAACAACGCACACGTCGGTGAGGGGGTAAATATCAAAACCTACCCGAAGAAAAATTCCATTAAAAAAAAAATGTTATTCCAATTTCGGATAAAATTCAGAAATTTGATACGAGAATATGCCCCCATAGTTAATATTGGAGTTACAAAACTAGCAACATTTTTAATCAGAGAAGTTTTGAATTCAATCAATCAATCAATCACTCTGTGTCCACACTGTGTGGCCCGACTCCAGACCCTCTCGATTTCACTGGGCCATCCGATCTGCTCAACCCATGATATCCTAGGGCAGCCTCAGGGTACAATTCAACAGAAAGGTTACTCATCTGTTTGACGCCCCCTCCCCCCCCCCCTTCCCCATCTTGAGATTATTCTCACCTTCCTCTTGGCTGCATGTTGTGCCTCTAGCTCGGCCAACATAGCGTCGGCATTAATTCCCTCTCCTGATGTCTTTCCTGCTTTCACTGAACACAAACACAAAGACATTTTGTCACCAGGGGCGTAGCGAAGGCATTTTCTTTGGGGGAGTGTGGAAGCCACTTTGCCGACTGACGTTACCCCCAAACAACTGATAACAAACAACTCGGCAAATCGTCACCCAATACATGGGTCTCATAAGTCTCATGAGTATTTACACAATCAAGTTTACAGGAACTTAAGGCAACAATCACCAATTGTGTTGGTTTGGAAACTGAATTTCTAGCTTTCGTTTTTAGCCTTTACAATTTCACATTTTACACTTTTGTTTGGTTCCATGTAGTATACTTTTGATGGAGTTTATTTTTATGTAGGCATATTTTTATAGTCGTTAATTATTTATTGGCTAATTGCTTTAGTATGCTGTCATCTTTAAGGTTTTTTTGTGTGTAAAAGTTGTTAAACATTAAATCCAACCTTGTTTTTTTTTCTCTAGTTGTTGCCAATCCTATTCTACACAAAAAGAACGGCCTGACAAAAAACATTGCGACGCATTTTTTGGGGGAAAAGAAAATCACCTTTTTTTTGTACTTCCCGTTTCTCTCTCTCCATCTCCTCATCGAGTTCTTGCACCTTCTTTGTCTCCTCCTCCCGGCTCTCTTCCTCCATCTTCAACTCGTCCTCCTCGTTGATGGTTCCCAAACTGAACACCACTGCCTCCAGGTTTTTGAGTTGCAGCTCCCGTCGAGCCGTGCGCTGGCTGACGATCAACTGCTTGATGAGGGCGTCGTCGGCTTTCGGCATGTCAGGATCCTTCCATGGGGGAATGGTAAATTTATAACAATCACTTTTGGTTGATGAAAGCTTAGCCTTCAGTCAAGGCACACGCGGCAACCCAGGACACCATGCCCGAAAATGACCATGCACACGCATGTGCCTTGACTAAAGGCTAACGGAAGCTGCACTGATGAACCAATTCACCAACCATCTAACCAGCACAATGTTGTAATTGGGGTCCTAGAATACGTGCCCCTCTATAAAAGTTTGTGTCGACTTAGTCAACCACCTAAAATTATTTCCCCCCTCTTTCTTAAAAAACAAAATTAGGGGCTTCAATCGCATCACATAGTCCCATCACGAAATTGTCACGTACCTGGTAAAAGGACATATAAGCGCACGCTTAACCTAATCTGTCTTTACATCTTTCTTCCGGGCACACAACGACATGTTGTCTGAAAACCATGGAATGGTCTGGTCAACCTATGTAATGGTCTGGTCAACCTATGTAATGGTCTGGTCAACCTATGTAATGGTCTGGTCAACCTATGTAATGGTCTGGTCAACCTATGTAATAGTCTGGTCAACCTATGTAATGGTCTGGTCAACCTATGTAATGGTCTGGTCAACCTATGTAATGGTCTGGTCAACCTATGTAATGTTTGTAAACTTTTGAAAATGAAAAATGGAAAGCTAGTTCATACTTCACCTAAAACGGGAATGGAAATGAATTGTGACGTCAAAACTTTGCGATTCGCAAAGAATGATTCTCAAAAGTTGAACACATTTTAAATTTCAAATCACTGTGACATTACGATGTCAAAATTCGCTTCACGTCCATGGTAAGAAACCAGAAACTGAGAAGGAAAAAAGAGATTTAAGTCTGACCTCTTGGGGTGACAGTATTTTGTTGAGTGCCTTGTTCTCTGATGCCTGTTTCTGTTGGAGTTCAGCAAGGAGCGATACTGGAACCTCTTCTATTAATTCATCACCGGTCAGCTTGGTCGTTACGGTCAGACTCCGCCGCTGGTCTGGGGGTTTTCAAAAAAAAAAAGGGATACTCTAGTTTAATATTCAGCAATCTCTTTTGCCAGAGACATTTTCATTGGGGGAAAAATGACACGTCATCAACATTCAATTGTTTAGGATCTTTACTTTTCAGTGACCGGGTTTTAAGTTCATACACAAGACATTTGTGATTTCAGGTTTCTGTTTCAACAAAACTTTGTAAGTTCTGTGCTCTAAAGTTAACAAACCATTTCTCATGCTGCAACAATATTTTTCCGACTATCTCAGGACCACATAGATAAAAGTAACAGTGTCCTAAGGCATCAGCTAATCTGAAATGCAAGCATTTAGTTCAAATTCTGGCCCCATCATTAACTGAAATCTTTGCCAAAAATGTTCGGGCACATGTTAACACAAGCAGATGTCTCACTAGGAAACTACTTTCTCCTCCGTCCAATAATGAGTGCTTTGATATTTTCTTGCGATAATACACTGGCAAATATTCGCACGGTCACTATGGTTATGGTTCAATACTGTATGGGTACCGGAGTCAGGGAGATGTGCCAAAAACCAAGTCCAAGTTCGTAGCTGCATTTTTTTATTTTTTTTACGCAAATTCGTCCTACACAAGGCCAATGGCCACTCGAAGGTGGGGGCTACTAAGTCATTGAGTTGTTACAATGACTCCACACTGAAGAAACCAGCCCCTCGCACCGAAACAAGACAAGTTAATAACCAGCCTCTTCACGGTGTGAATAGGACTGGGAGAGGTAACTAGTCCAGAACAAGGCAGTTGTTAAACTGCCTCTGCCCCTATAAGCAATTATGTGTCTTGCTTAAGGACACAAGTGTCATAATAATAATAATAATAATGTGTGGACTTATATAGCGCACGTATCCACCAACTAAGTGGTGCTCAAGGCGCATTATATCATTACCCCTGCTCATAAGGCTCATAAATCATTCCTGAAACCATCTCAGCTCCCTGGGGAGTATACAGCTCAATTGCTGCCATTACAGCGCATATAGGGCTAATCAACCAACTCTGCCCTCACAGGTACCCATTTAACCCCTGGGTGGAGAGAAGCAATTATGGTTAAGTGTCTTGCTCAAGGACACAAGTGTCATGGCCGGGATTCGAACCCACATCCTGCTGCTAACACCAAAACTTGAGTCCGGTAAGCTAGACCGCTCGGCCACGACTCTCCACAATTTCAATGAATACCTAGACTCCCATGAAAGCATTTTCCCAAAGCAGCCAATTCAATAAAATAACAAATGTATTAAACTGACAAAATATGCATCTTAAATCATTTCAGGCCTATGCGCTGAACTATTATGATCATCCACGAATTTTGTTTCCTCATCCATCACAAGATCTTGTTAGAGCCATTTTTATTGGTACCAGCAAGCTTGGATGTAGACCGCGCTTACGAACAAAAATAAACTGCCTCTAATTGTGTCTCCTGACCTTCCATCCTGAGCAATAGAGCGCTCCTGAGAGCCTGTCTCTTCTGTTGTTGTAGCTCAGCGATCGCATCCAGGTTGCTACTGTTGATGTTTCGAGCTAGTTTTTCCCGTTCTTCCCAGCTTGTGGTGGCGATTTTTAGCTCAGCCATGAGCTCCTGGGAATAACAAAGAAGAAGACTATGGTAAGAATGTATCAGATGTGTGTCATAAATGGTCACACGAATCAATGTATGAAAGACCTGTAAATTGACATCTGAGTTTTATTACAGTCAGAAGTACGCGCTTAGAAACTAGATTTGGAAATCGTCGTGTGCTAGGAAGAAGGACGCAACGGAAGTGTGACCGGCAACAGGTCATAAGCAATTAATGTGCAATTAATTGTGTTTCAAGAAAACTGAGTGTGAAAGTTTGGTCGTTTTTCTGCCATTTATAAGTCATTGTAGGAAAGGTAAATTCCGCATGGGAAATGGAAAACCATGTTATATAACAGTTATGCCCTGCTTCTTTTTCAAAGGAGCCATTTTATTGCTTACGACCTTCTGTTGGGACAAAAAGTTGTACTTTGTGTGCCCAGAAGAAGGTCTTAGAGCCTTACGACCTTCTTCCGGGCACACAACAAAATTAAGTGTATATGCAACCACTCCCTCTTCGCCAAAGTGTCCTTTCAGCTACATGCAATGATTTAGGGAGGAGAGCCAATGTCATGGTACAGCCAAGCCTTTGAGAGGCCTGGCCAGGCCTAGGCTACCTGGCCTCCTAATTGTCTTTTGTGAGTCCTAATCCTGTAACAATACAGTACCTGCCAATCAACATAACCTGGGCTTCTGGAGGGCCTAGCCCAGGCAAGCAGAGCTCCTTATATAGGCCAGTAGGCAGGGGAAAGCCTGGGCCTGGCCGGGCTTCTCAAAGGCTTGGCTGTACCATGACTTTGGCCCTTGTTCCTTACACAGATTGGACAATGGTACACCGACTAAATTAATTGGATGCAAGCCGATATCTGATCAAGTGCTGTCCTTTCAAAAACATAAATTAGGTCAGTTGGGATTTGATTTCTTCTTCTTTTTCCCATAATGGGAATACTCCTTTCACTTCAATCTTGCTTAGGATAAAAATTGCCAGTCGAAGGTACTTTTCTGGACAAAACTGGTATATGGGAGGGATTGTGGAGTTTTTAATTTAATTTTTTAAATTTGGTGTTATTGGAACATTTATTGTACCAGTCCATTTGACCAATTATTGCCAGAATATATATTTTTTTAAATCAAGGTCAGGCACAGACGATCACCAATAATTTTCTTTTTTACAACAAATAAATTAAGTTTAATGCAAAGCCCAATCTTCTGCTCTGTGAAACTGGACCATGTCTCAATCCGAAATACCAAACAGGATGATTATGAACAATTTAAGACGACAGAAAACCCTATGCCATACCTGATCGGTGAGTTTCTCCGCCCTTGAGATCTCCTCCTTGTCCCTCTGGGCTTCCTCTATCAGCTCAAGGAGGATGTCTCTCTCTGTACCGTGTTTCTTCTCAACCTCATCCAAGATGGTGGTGTGTAACACAACGCCGTCTAAAACAAATACACAATAAAGCCTCTATACACCATTGGTACTCTTGAAAAACATTAAAAATATCACAGTTTTACATAACACTTAACCCTAACCACCCCATATCCTCCAAAATCCTCCAAGGGGCACTTTTTTGGAAATATTCAGCACTGTTGGAAACTGGTACTTTCACCTCTTCAAATGGGGCAAAATTACTACCTGGCAAGAAGCACAGGCCATAAGTGCTGAATATGAAAGATCAACGAAAATGCATGGTGCATTTTGAATATAAGGGCATGTTTCTAAAAGTGCACTGATGGATTTTGGAGATTCAGGAAGGTTCTTAGCCAGAATACCTAGGGGGTTAGGGTTAATAGGTGTAAAGTTGAAATATTTCTGTCGGCGGTGCTATCATTTAATTACATTTTTTGTCATCAAGTAAAGTGAATTCTATACTGTAATGAATACATTTTCCTTATTTTCTTGTTAATGACACAATGAAATAATCTAAATTTTAGGTGTAAAGTAGGTACAAGTATCAGCCACCCTGAGAAATTGTTTTGATTTCATCTTCTGCTTCTGCTGATATACTTCACACAATGCCATGTTGGACTATCTTGGTACAGTGGTCAAATGTGGCAGGCCAAGTCTTAAATGATAAAATGGGCACAGTGCACTAACTCCTTAACCCTCCTATGTACAGTGCAGTTGCCATAGAATTGTCAGACCTTTCAAAACCTTTCAAGTTTGCTGTACTGAAGGGTTTTGAAAGGTGAGAAAACTGTCTGACAAAAGGGACCTATGAAAGGTTTCGAAAGGTGTAACAACTCTCTGAACAAACTGGTGTTGAAATGTTTCAATACCTTTCAAAGGGTATTGAAAGGTGTGGTTGTTCAGTAGCAACAAATTCTGGAGGGTTTTAAAGGGTTCATAATAATTGATAGCCATTTTGGCCCGTAAGCAGATTTTGAAAGGTTTTGAAACGTCAAACCATAGGAGGGTTAAACACTGATACTATCTAAAGCAGATTTAAAAACAGCCAAGTCTGGTATGGAGCAAATACTCTCAGGAAGTAGATTCCATTCTGGTATTGATCTTGAAAAAAGTTATGTCAAAATTACAAAAAGTCGCCAAAAACAGATTTCCCGATGTTTTTGCCTAAACGTGAGCACTATCGTTATGAAACATTCACAAGGTAGTTTTATGGGGGGTGGGGTCAGTTGGAGGAAGGGGATAGGTCGTGGGTCCTAATCCCAATAATGCCCCCCAACAAAAAAATAAATAAACAAATAAATAAATTTCCACCACTGTGTATGGCAGTTAGTCAGGGATGATATTGTGAGAAAGTGAAAAGGTAGGTAAAATGTTTGCCCATATCATTAGGCATATACTAGCCTATAGCGGTTTACCTCTATAGCCATGTATAGCAAGGAAACTGGGTTTTTTATCTTGGTATTTAAATAAAATGATACAAAAGGAAAGTTTCCATGGTCTGAATTAAGTCGGAACCTGGTTTCATGGTAGGATTTTCGAAATCAAAAGGTAGGATTTCCTACAAAAGTAGGAAGAATATCATGCCTGAGTTTTCACATCTCTACTACCCTCCTCATCAGTACCTCATCTTTATTTTTCTTAAATATGCAACAGCCTAAATAGTGTCCCCCCGCATCACTAACCATCGTTCTGTGTGAAGACCAACGCATCCACCTTGGCGTTCTCCTCCTCCTCAAGACGTAGTCTCTCCACCAGGTCCTTCTGGCTCATGTCGGATGTTATCTTGGTGGGGTCGTCGCCATCTGCTGCCTGGGATTGGGCCTTCTTCTTCCGCAGGTTGGCAATTCGCTCGCGGGCCAGTTGCTTCTGTCGCTCATGGTCTTTCTTCAAACTGGCCGGAGAAGAAAAAAGAAACAATGGATCTACACTCAAAACTTCATAAGAAATTAATTTTTTGATGTTTTCCCTGAAATAGATCGGGCATGGACGATCACCGCTACATTTTTTTCACATGGCCTAATGGTGCTGACCTTTGTCCTTAGGTCCTCTAGGAGATGAGTCTTCTTTTTTTTTCCTGGGGCGCGTTTTCGCGACTGTAACCAGAAACATGTTTGGACTTTGGTCATTGGTTAAACGTTTTCGCGAGTTCGGTTGTGCTGCGATGACGTCATTGTTCTGACCAAACGTGAACCTAAGTTTGTGATTGGTTATGCTTGGTTTCAAGATGGCAGGTTGTAAAAAGTAACGAAAGTTTTGTAAATTATTTGTTAAAACACGATGAAATGATTGTTCATATACCAGTATATCTTTCAAGTTTATTACTGGCACTCACAAGTAAGTTCTATTTTGCCAAAATTTGAATTACACCGTATATTTTGAGAAACGTTGATGATTGAACACACCGCAAACTGAAAACAATTTTCTGGTTACGTTCGCGTTTTCGCGGTAGCTATGCCGTCTTGTTTCTGGTCAAGAATATGACGTCAGAAACAAGTTTCTGGTTAGGGTCGCGAAAATGCAGCCATGTTGTTGTTGCAGATCTGCTAGATACAGGGGCTTTATTTCAATGATTGCTTTTAAAGGAATCCTTTCATTAACAAGTTTGAGTCCTGCTTCAGTGAAACTTTCTCAGTTCACTCAAAAAATATAAAAAAAATAATAAGTGAAGCTTTGAGGGTTTGCATGGTGGAGTATCGTCAGTGGTTAAGTTTGCAGTAACACCATATGGTTTAGATCTCAACTATTGCGTAGTGAGGGTTCTGATAAGAATCCTATAGTCAGACATGCAACTTTGTAATTGCAAAAAAAGAGGAAATGGCCGAGCACACAAAACTTTGTACAGTGTTTTTCAGTTTTCTATAACACTATTGTTAAAGAAAAAAGAGGAAATCAGCTGATCAGCTGAAAAGTTGCATGCCTGTATATTCTTCTATACAATGACTACATGTAGCACACTAGTCGAAACGTCAGACCCAAAATCTCACTTAGCGATAGCTGAGAATTAAACCACATGGTAGGTAAAACTTGTAGCTTTGCATGGTGAGGATGATAAGTAAGACTAATTGCGGTGACACATGTGGAATCTCAATTGAGTAGTAATTAGTTCTGAGAAGAACTGGAGGTACAACTCGACGTTTCGATCAGTATGCTCTGATCGAAACGTCGAGTTGTACTGATCGAAACGTCGAGTTGTACCTCCAGCTCTTCTCAGAACTAATTACTACTCAATTGAGATTCCACATGGTGTCACCGCAATTAGTCTTACAAACCACATGGTGTTACTGTAAACCAAACCGATGATACACTGTAATAACAAGACACATTTTATACTCACTTGGATTCTCTGGTCTTCTCCTGTTGCTGTGCCATGCCGAAGATAAGCGCCGCGGTGTCAAACTTGTCCTCCATCTGCAGTTTGCGTTGATCTCGCCGCAGCTTGGCGAGGGCCAGCTGGCGTTCCCTCTCGCTGTTCAGACTGGCGTCCTGGCCCCTCAGGGCGGCCAAGAGTGCCTCACGCTCGTCCTCAAAGTGGGCATTCAAGTCCTCTAGAACGTTCTGAAACAGACAAATTGAATTTGCTGGCTCGTCATCAGAATTTAGAAATCGGAATTTACTTTGAATCAATTTTTGATGTCTTGGCTTGTATATTTTGTGTCAATGTTTCATATATTTGATACATATTTAATGAAACTTTGCTGTTAAATTTTTAAAAAATAAAGAAACCAATATATATAAATCTGATTTAAATATTAAAATATTTTCTATTATAAATGCATATGAACTTATAACCAGTACACATTTAAATTATTATTTTTTTTTTAAATTTCATTCACACAACCCAAAAGTGGAAAAACAGCCAATAACAGGATAGGAATAATATATCCATTCTTTATTACGTGGAAATTCCGTTGTGAAATTATTTTACTAAAATGATTTGCCCCCCTCAGACAGAAAGATTTCAAGGGATATTTTATTCCATCGTGTACTCTACACCAAGTTAGTTTTTATGAAAAACTTTGATTAATTATGTTGTTTGAGAATACAAACAGTGTTTCCTCCTTGTGTTTTACCAGAAGTTTTTTTTTCATTAGAACATTGATATTTCCTTTCAGAAACGAAAAACAAAAATACTTTGAAATGAGATATTTCACAAAATATACTACTCAAAACAATTTAGGGAACACCGGAATAATCTCAGATCATTTATTTCAGATAAACACAATATTTCACAGAATTGATGAGAAACAACTGCACAATGAAACAGATGATGAAGGATGCATGTAGTGATTACACATTTCATGACATGACTACTGAAAGAGAGAGGGGGTTGCAAATGAAAATCCTGGTTCATGGAACATTTCAAACCTATTTGATGTTAAAAATCCGGTGTTCCCTAAATTGTTTTGAGTAGTATAGTTGTCAGAAGCTTGGTTTAACGGTAAAAGAGTGCCAACATTAATTTATGACGGGATCCTCCATCAATTCATTTTGGTACATATTTACAGTAAAACCATGCTTCTCATAATTATTTTAAGAAATTAGTGATTTTTAAGCAAAAATAGCAACAACAAAAAATTTCCGATGAAAAAGAAAAGCTCTAAAAATTGTCGTTAAAATAGCGAATAATATGGGCGGTACATCTTTAATGTAACCTTTATTTGTGACGAAAGTTATTTCGTCACATATTTTAACCTACCCTCTTTTTCTTCCTATCCTCCAGGAAATCTCGTCTCTTCTCTTCCTTCTCCACAATCTCATCCAGCGTCTCATCGTCCACGGCAAGACCTGCCTTGGCCCTCTCCTCCTTGAGTTGTCGACGTCGCTCCAGACGTTGCTTCAACCTCTCCTCTTGTTCTGATTTAGTGTTGCCAAGAAGCTTGGCCAGCTCTGTGAAATAAATTTCATAAATCTTGGTTTTCGGTGGAACATTGAAAATTTCCTTTGAGAAAGGAAACCACATAGTTTAAAATTATGAATTTCAAAAAATAATTGTCAGAATTTAAATTAATTTATGATGGGACCCACCCTAAATTGATTTCAGTGCATATTTAATGTATATTGTTGTCGATTAAATAGCGATCGACATGGGCGATACACCGGTTTCATGAGGATTTATAAGCAAAATTCATTAAAAAAATTCTCACACTGGTCAATGTACAATTAGGAATTGTGATCTGCCTTCAGAATTTAATTCAGTCAAAATATATTTCTTTTTTTCATCTGTTTTACATTTCTTTTGCTCGTTAGCTCATTTGTCTGTTTTGTTTTACTCCCCCTGTCTGACTCATTGCTTTTCACTAATCTCATAATCTCTTCTTCCAGATAAAAAAACTTCTTGTGAATCTCTCCTTTGTCCAGTCCCAGGACCAGAACCTGATTCTGCTTTTTTGTATCTTTTTCTTTTGCGTTCATTTCACACCTGACTAACTTCTGCTCATTCTTCTGTTTAGGTATGTATGTATGTACAATTTGTGTATCTCATTCATTTTGACATCGAGAAAGAACCTGCTAGGTTCGAAACGTAAGGCCAATAACTACTATTTTGCAAAATATATCTCTCAAAAATGGTACTTTAGTGGCCGGGTATCTGTTCTTTTCAAGAATCAAGATCCTTGATCAGTGTACAAATGTTTTATTATACCTTGTTGATCTTTAATCCCCTGGCTGAGCAGACCAGACGCCTCGTCATACTTCCCTTCTTGTCTCAGCTTTCGCTCCTGCAGTTTGAGTTTCATCAGTTTGGCTTGGCGCTCTCGCTCCGACAGACGAGCCCACTCGGCCTCCCCGACTTGCTTCATTAAGGCCTGAAATAATCAAATACATATATGTTGTTGTTTTTGACTTTACATAAAATATTTCTGTCAAATGTGCTTTCATTTTTTTTTTAAAGTAAATTTAGTAAAATAATTTCCAGAAATATGGACTGAAATTCCACGTTGGAATGAATACACAAAAGCTGACACTTACAAAGTATGGATGCATTTACAGACATTGGTTGGTTTCTGTACATATCTCTTGATTCTTACAAAGAATGGATGCATTTACAGACATTGGTTGGTTTCTATACATATCTCTTGATTCTTATAAAGTATGGATGCATTTACAGACATTGGTTGGTTTCTGTACATATCTCTTGATTCTTATCAAGTATGGATGCATTTACAGACATTGGTTGGTTTCTGTACATATCTCTTGATTCTTACAAAGTATGGATGCATTTACAGACATTGGTTGGTTTCTGTACATATCTCTTGATTCTTATCAAGTATGGATGCATTTACAGACAATTGGTTGGTTTCTATACATATCTCTTGATTCTTATAAAGTATGGATGCATTTACAGACATTGGTTGGTTTCTGTACATATCTCTTGATTCTTACAAAGAATGGATGCATTTACAGACACTGGTTGGTTTCTGTACATATCTCTTGATTCTTATCAAGTATGGATGCATTTACAGACAATTGGTTGGTTTCTATACATATCTCTTGATTCTTATAAAGTATGGATGCATTTACAGACATTGGTTGGTTTCTGTACAAATCTCTTGATTCTTATGAAGAATGGATGCATTTACAGACATTGGTTGGTTTCTGTACATATCTCTTGATTCTTATCAAGTATGGATGCATTTACAGACATTGGTTGGTTTCTGTACATATCTCTTGATTCTTACAAAGAATGGATGCATTTACAGACATTGGTTGGTTTCTGTACATATCTCTTGATTCTTATCAAGTATGGATGCATTTACAGACATTGGTTGGTTTCTGTACATATCTCTTGATTCTTATAAAGTATGGATGCATTTACAGACATTGGTTGGTTTCTGTACATATCTCTTGATTCTTATAAAGTATGGATGCATTTACAGACATTGGTTGGTTTCTGTGCATCTCTCTTGATTCTTATCAAGTATGGATGCATTTACAGACATTTTACCAAAAATGTACAGTAAAATAATTTTAAAAAACAAGAAACAAAGAACTTCCTAAAATGTATGAGTTTTCTTGTTCAAATCAATGTTGAATTTCTTTTCATTTGGGTTTTTCACATTAAAATAAAAGGCAATATTTGTATATGAATTATCAAAGCTACACGGACTAAGCAAGATCACATCTACATATTTATCACTCTGTTAATAATAATGAAATAAATAAGCTGAATAAATAGGAAATGACAGAATGTATTTACCTCACTAAGTAGTTTATCTCTGAGCGTGTCGTATTTCACCTCTAGGGCTTTGAGGAGTTGTTCTTCCGTCACTTCAGACGAGTCCGACTTGGTGACCAGTACTGTGCCAGCAACATTATCATTCCAGCCGTTGGCCCTAGCTATGAATTGCACCTGTTTCAGCTGCTTGAGTGTGGACATGGGCTGGTGGACAAAATGAGTTGAGGTGTCAACATTAATAATAATAAGTCATACTTATATAGTGCATTGCACCACTAGATAATGTCCCAACGTGCTATATATTATTTCCCCTGGTCACTGGACCAATATCATTCCTGTAATCTTTCTGAGCTCCCTGGGGAGTATACAGCCCATTATGTGCAATCTTTTGATGCTACAGGGCTAATCAAACACAATAACCATCTCTACCCTCACAGGTACCCATTTATACTCCTGGGTGAAGAGAAGCAATTACAGTTACGTGTCTTACTTAAGGTCACAGGTAACATGGTCGCGGCTGAGATTCGAACCCACATTCTGAACAATTACTGGACCAACTACAGGTCCAATAGTTTTATAAAATTCACATCTGGGTCCATCACCACTATATTTTGTTCACATGGCCTAATGGTACTGACCTTTGACCCTAGGTCCTCCAGGAGGTGCGTGGCTTCTTTCTCCTGTTGTTGTTGTAGATTGGCCAGGATGGCTACCTGAATCTCACTCTCGTTCACAGCGTCTCCTTTAATCAGTTTCTCATCTCCTAAATGGCTTTCCAGGGTAAGAGCCGTTGCTTTCTGTTGACAACAAGAATATTTCATGGTTTAATTTTTGCCCTACAACGACGTGTGTATAGCTCAGTGCTTTCCGAGTGTCTGTGGAAAAACTACACAGGCAACTTTCATATTTATAATATCTTTATAGATTGGTGAAATTCTTGCGTCGGGAGATAAACAATTGATTTAATTTTGCCCTACACCGACGTGTGTATAGCACTGTATGCTCAGTGCTTTCCGAGTGTCTGTGAAAAAACTACATAGGCGACCTAGCCGGCCAATCGTCATCGGGCAAGCTCGGTGGTCGAGAGGTTAAGACGTCTGCACTAGTAAGCAGGAGGTCGTGGGTTCGAATCCCGCCCGAGTCGCCTACGTAGTTTTTTCACAGACACTCGGAAAGCACTGAGCATACAGTGCTATACACACGTCGGTGTAGGGCAAAATTAAATCAATTATAATATCTTTATTCGCAGAAAAAATTCAAATACAATATTTACCAAAATCATTCAGACAGAAATCATCTGTTTTATAATTTACATTATATAAAGCATATAAGGGAGGAGGGCCAAAGTCATGGTACAGCCAAACCAATGAGAAGCCCAACCCGGCCAGGCCTGGGATACCTGGCCTTCTAAACTGTCTTATGAAGTTTGAGCATAAATCCTGTAACAATACAGTACCTGTCAATCAACATAACCTGGGCTTCTGGAGGGCCTAGCCCAGCCAAGTAGAGCTCATTATAAATGGTTGCAGTTGAGATCTATTCATTAGTAAAGGGCCTTCCATGCTCAGCTAGGGGATTATATAGGCCCACAGGCCTGGGCAAAGCCAGGCCTGGCCTGGCTTCTCAAAGGCTTGGTTGTGCCATGACTTTTGCTCTCCTCCCTAGAGTCTCTTGACAATAATGGCATTGACTGTCTTTTGGAATTTAGCCTTCTTGGGCAGAAAGGGTTGTTGTCACCCAGGGCACTCCCCATTGGCACCCAGGGCACTCCCCATTGGCACCCAGGGCACTCCCCATTGGCACCCAGGGCACTCCCCATTGGCACCCAGGGCACTCCCCATTGGCACCCAGGGCACTCCCCATTGGCACCCAGGCAATCACAAAAGTCCTCTATTAATTAACCCTCCTACAATCAGTGCCATTTTTGAAACAACCCATTCAGGCCACTCCAAGCCATTAGCTGTTGCCAGTGGGCTCCTATGTTTACCCTTCTGCGCACTGTCACTCCACTGAGATTACAGGGTAAAGTGGCCTCCCATCGATACATTGCAGGCCACACTAATATGTTCAAACATTTACAGTGGCCCTCGGTGGCACACAGTTGATTTTGTAAGATTACTTGGAAAGGACAGCAGGCTTGTACATGTATGTACTGAAGGTTGCTAAAGAACAGAATTTAGTGGATCGGAGTGGCCTCCATGTGTAGAAGGGTTAAACATACATAGGATTGAGAGTACCATTGGGGAGTGCCCTAGGTGCAACAACCCCTTCCTTCCTTAAAACCTATTCAGAGCAATGTGGCTATAACAAACATCACAGAGCTTACACACACACACATCCACCAATGCAGTATTTTGTTTACGTTGATTTAGCTTCGTAATCAACAATTTCAAACTTATTCTTTTCAGGCTTACGTTGAATATTTCAATTTGCTCATTCTCGTTTTCCTTGGTCGGACCGCTGTCTCTCCATTCCCGACGTACTCCCATCAGCTCTTTTAATTTCTTCTGCCGCTTGTCTTCAGTCATTTGCTTGGCGTTGGTTCGATAGCCGCTGGTTGCTTGTTCATGCATCAGCTGTTGACAAGAGGAGCCAGGCGTGGTATTTTTTTTTTTAATTATTTGGAAATTTAAAACAGATGAGGGTTTAAAACACTGGCCAAGCGTGTCAATCAATTGGCAAGGATTAAAGGGAAGGTACAACATTGGTAATGTTGGCAAAACTGCTTCTATGAGTATGCTTACTCTCTTTGAATCAAGATATACATTGAAGGGAAGGTACAACATTGGTCATGTTGGCAAAACTGCTTCTATGAGTATGCTTACTCTCTTTGAATCAAGATATACATTGAAGGGAAGGTACAACATTGGTAATGTTGGCAAAACTGCTTCTATGAGTATGCTTACTCTCTTTGAATCAAGATATACATTGAAGGGAAGGTACAACATTGGTAATGTTGGCCATACTGCTTCTATGAGTATGCTTACTCTCTTTGAATCAAGATATACATTACAGGGAAGGTACAACATTGGTCATGTTGGCAAAGCTGCTTCTATGAGTATGCTTACTCTCTTTGAATCAAGATATACATTGAAGGGAAGGTACAACATTGGTAATGTTGGCCAAACTGCTTCTATGAGTATGCTTACTCTCTTTGAATCGAGATATACATTGAAGGGAAGGTACAACATCGGTAATGTTGGCAAAACTGCTTCTATTTTGTATATTGATTATAAAATACTGCAAAACTGACCTAACATTCCCCAGATATTGTCTATCAATGTTACAACCACACTGAACAACCATTAGCCAAGCTTGTTGTGTTAAGTTTAACAACACAACTCATAGATTGTTCGATTATAAACTACACATTACCCTAACCACCCCAAATCCATCAAAATCCTCTAAGGGGCACTTTTTTGGGAAAAATTCAGCACTTTCAGAAACTGGTACTTTCACCTCTTCAAATGGGGCAAAATTACTACCTGGCAAGAAGTACAGGCCATAAGTGTTGAATATGAAAGATCATTGAAATTGCATGGTGCATTTTGAAAATCAGGGCATGTTTTCAAAAGTGCACTGATGGATTTTGGAGGATTCGTGGAAGGTTCTTAGCCAGAAAACCTAGGGGGTTAGGGTTAAGGAAGGTTCCTAGCCAGAATACCTAGGGGGTTAGGGTTAACGTACAGGGAAATGTGAACTGTGATCACCAGCTAGACCGAGATGCAACTGAGATTCAAACGGACATGTCTTGATTACCTCAATGAGTAGATCTCTCTCCGTCTCGTGTTTGAGTTCCATCTCCTGTATGACCACTTCCTGCATCACCACCTCGTTCTGTTCGTCCTCCGGCAGCGGGATGGGCCCCTGGGCATCTCTGGCTCTCATCCTCTCCTCCTTGGACTTACGGCGTTGGGCGAGGCGCTCCTTGGCTAGCTGCTCTTGTCTCTTCCGTTCCTTCTCCAGCCTGAACAGGGAGGACCATTTCAATTCCTTATAATTTAGCCCAAATACAAGATACATGTTACAAAAAAAATCACTAAGCTGGAGCGAGTTTTCGCGACTGTAACCAGAAACATGTTTGGGCTTCGGTCATTGGTTAAACGTTTTCGCGAGTTCGGTTGTGCTGCGATAACGTCATTGTTCTGACCAAACGTGAACCTAAGTTTGTGATTGGTTACACTTGGTTTCAAGATGGCGGATTGTAAAAGATAACAAGTTTTGTTAATTATTTGTTAAAACATGATGGAATGATTGTTCATATACCAGTATATCTTTCAAGTTTATTACTAGCACTCACGAGTAAGTTCTATTTTGTCAAAATTTGAATTACACCGGATATTTTGAGAAACGTTGATGATTGAACACTTCGCAAACTGAAAATTTTTTTAACGTTCGTGTTTTCACGTAGCTATGCTGTCTTGTTTCTGGTCAAGAATATGACGTCTGAAACAAATTTGTGGTTAGGGTCGCGAAAATATGCCCCAGATATGTAGATTGAAATTGAGATGTATTTAATTAATCTCTTTTGAGAAGTGTGGGTTCTGAGAAGAACCTTTGGTTTAATACTTGACGTTTTAATCAGTATGCTCTGATCAGTAGATACTTTGGATCAGTTCAAATGCAATCAAAAATCTCACTTATTCCAACAGGCCTATGTACGCACAATGTAAAATTTCTTTCTTTTGTATAACTTATGTGGATTTCATGGTTCATTGTAAAGCGCTTTGAGATTTCCTTCAGTTATATTCTGCGCTATATAAGATTGATTTATTATTATTATTATTATTATTATTATTATTATTATTATTATTATTATTATTATTATTATTATTATTATTATTATTATTATTATTATTATTATTATTATTATTATTATTATTATTATTATTATTATTATTATTATTATTATTATTATTATTATTATTATTATTATTATTATTATTATTATTATTATTATTATTATTATTATTATTATTATTATTATTATTATTATTATTATTATTATTATTATTATTATTATTATTATTATTATTATTATTATTATTATTATTATTATTATTATTATTATTATTATTATTATTATTATTATTATTATTATTATTATTATTATTATTATTATTATTATTATTATTATTATTATTATTATTATTATTATTATTATTATTATTATTATTATTATTATTATTATTATTATTATTATTATTATTATTATTATTATTATTATTATTATTATTATTATTATTATTATTATTATTATTATTATTATTATTATTATTATTATTATTATTATCATCTTCAGGAGAATGCCAGAACTCTGGTGCTTGAGCGGCTTAAGTAGCTTGGTGGAGGATTCAGATGCTTGGGAAGATATTATTCCACTCCCCCCCCCAAAAAAATAGCCACTTTGCCCCTTACTTACTTCCTCCTAAAAAATATCCTTGTACAAATACGTCAAGCGAAATTAATCATTTCAAGGTGAAAGCCTCAAATTTAGAGGAAGAAAGAATGTGCTAAAACAGAAGCAGGTTAACTTACAATTCCTGCGCGTCCTCAGCCTGTTTAGTCAATCCCATCGCCAGGGCCGCGGCGTCAAACTTTTGCTCACGTCGTGCCTTCCGCTGGTCCCTCCTGAGCCGTGCCAACTCCCGCTGGCGTTCTTTTTCGCTTTGGAGACGGTCGTTTGCATCTCTCATGCTGGCCAGAAGGGCATCCCTCTCCTGTTCGGGTAAGGGTAAGAAACACAAAGTAAGAAGGGTCACTGGAGACATACAGCCTCAATTGCCTCGTGATACCGTTCGTGATGCGCTGTGATACCGTTTGTGTAAGAGCGCTATATAAATGCCTTCATTGTATTGTATTGTAAGGGCATCACCGGAAAGATCTTCTGGGTAAAAACAAACCCAGTTTGTTATTATTATTATTGTAATAATAATTATTTTATTTGACCAAAACAAAATGAAAAATGTACAAGAAAAATAATTAACAACAATCAAATGCTTAACAAATAAAAACTAACTCATAAGGCTTACAGTTCTCGTTGTTAAATTTTTGGACCAAACTATTCATAAAATAAGCTTGCTTCATTTGTTTACCAAATTTGAAAGCAACTGTTCTGCATGGAACAGCTTCTGGAAGCAGACAAAAGAAGTGATAATTGACAGTCCTAATACCTACAGAAAGCATCTACTGTAGTCTGGAGCGTCAATCAAAACACAATTACCATCTCTGCCCTCAAAGGTCCCCATTTATACTCCTGGGTGAAGAGAAGCAATTATAGTTAAGTGTCTTGCTCAGGGACACAAGCACCACAGTGGCGGCCAGGATTCAAAACCCACATTCTGACATCAGAACACAAATCCGATGCACAAAACCGCTCGGCCATGGCCAAACAAGCCCTAAATAACAATACAACATTTTGAACGCTTCTAAAAAAAGAAAATATTGCATGCATCCATCTTACAATAGTAAAAAAATGTGCAGTCTTCTAAGCTTAAAACAGAGATTGAAGTTACCGCATCCAGACGGTTGTCCAGCTGATCAAGAATGTTCTTGGGTTTATTCTTTCTTAATTCTTCCTCTTCTTGTTCAATCTCCTCCTGTTCCAATCGATTAGCCTCCTTCTTGGTCATGCCTATGGGAAAAAGAAGAAATTAGTGATGACAGAGTAATAATAATAATGCGACTAATTGCGCATGTATCCGCCAAACTATTGCTCAAGGCGCATTACATTATTCACCCCTGCTCATCAGGCGCATAAATCATTCCTGAAACCATTTCAGCTCCCTGGGGAGTATACAGCTCAATTGCTGCCATTTCGGCGCATATCGGGCTAATCAAACACAACAACCAACTCTGCCCTCACAGGTTACCCATTAATTCTTACATTAATTCTTACATTAATACATTCTCCTGACGAAGATTAGAGCATGCTAATTAAAAAGTAGAGAAGACCCCGTGAAGTCCCCATGGTTCTCCCTGAACCATATTTCTCACTTTGCAATAGTTCAGAAACGAGTGGCCCAATATTGGATCTCCCCTGAACCATAATCTCGAAAGTCGAGATACGAGTTATGCGATAAGGTTCTTTTCAGAACCTGTACCTCAGCTTCGCGATAGTTGAGATAAACATATGGTGTTACCGCAAACCGAAACGATATCAATACTCCACCATGCAAAGCCTCACATCTTATATTAAAACATTACTATTAAGGAAGGAGAGCCAATGTCATGGTACAGCCAAGCCTTTGAGAAGCCTGGCCAGGCCTAGGCTACCTGGCCTTCTAATTGTCTTTTGTGAGTCCTAATCCTGTAACAATACAGTACCTGCCAATCAACACAACCTGGGCTTCTGGAGGGCCTAGCCCAGGCAAGCAGAGCTCATTATATAGGCCAGTAGGCAGGGGAAGAGCCTGAGCCTGGCCGGGCTTCTCAAAGGCTTGGCTGTACCATGACTTTGGCCCTCCTCCCTTAACTAATACTGTAAATCAACATGTTTCAATGATAATTCTGGATGTTTTTTGTGTAAACTCCCAGAATCATTTTCTTTAAATGATGATATGCTATTTAAAATCCAAACATCATATACAATGCTAGGTAAATCATATAAATCTTCAAAAAAGCAATTATTAAGGTATTAAGAAAGATTAAGAAACATGAGATAACATAAATCTTTTAAAAATCCTCTGGATTTACACCGACCCTGTGCCATTCTCTTCCGTCTCTTTTCTAGCCTCTCTTTCAGCTTCTCCTCGTGTTGTTTCTTGGTATCCCCTAGCAACAGCTCCAGTGCATTCTGGGAAGCAATGGCATCGCCTAACAACGCAGAAGCCTCATCGTACTTGCCCTCCTTGCGGAGACGGCGCTCTTCGAGTCTCATTTTGATCAGACGGACCTGCCGTTCTTTCTCGGAGAGACGGGCCCATTCAGCTTCACCAATCTATGAAATTCACATTGTTGTATAGTCATTACTTGGGCAAGTGTCATTAAACTGAGGTGTTTTTTGGTGAAAGTGACCAGTAACTTGTTCCTGAAGCTACCCAAAATAAAAAAACACATACGTAAGGCTTTAAACGTTAACATATCTCAATACAGTGTAATTTTTGCAACATGGAACTTGCTTGTGAGTAATAAACTTGTATAAATAGCTTGTAAAGAACATTCATTTAACCAGACAATTAGGTTTATGGTTAACACCATGTGTGATCATTTCTTGATGCGGTTCTGAAATGAACAGGTAGTGAGCCACACCACATCTTTGAAGAAGAGATCACTACACATTGTGTTAATCATAAACCTAAGTGTCTTATCCTATCTACATGTACCATGCAAAGCTTCAAAACACATTAATCATTTAATCATTTTTAAACAAGTAACAAACAAAATTACATATGTCATCTTGAAACCAAGGTAACTGAGCAAAAACAGCAAGAGTTTGGGTTATATTAGACACAACCAAACTCACAAAAAATGCTCATCTAACTGCTGATCAAAGTAGAAACAAGTTTCTGCTTATCTGATCAATTGAGGTTTTTGGGTTACCAGCCAAATTATTCATACAAGATGTACAGACTTTGGTTGGTTGGTCTGCATTGCTTAGCAAAATATATATTTCGCTTATAAAATTCACCTGGTTCATGAGAGCCTCAGCGAGAATCTTATCTTTCAGGGCGTCAAACTTTCCTTGCAGGGCATCGACGAGTTCCTCCTCCCCGGCCCGTTTGCCCAAGTCTGGCGTCATCAGCACAACGGCGACATTCTTGTTGCACTCATTTTTCTGGTCTTCGATGTTCTGTTGCTGGACGTGAACGAGGGACTTCAGATCCTGAGAGGAAGTCAAGTAACGCTTTAACCAAATCTGATATTTAATTTAATAATCAATTTTATGTGCAAAAGGGAATCTGGACATGCCAGATTCAAACCTGCATTATCTCGCCGAGTCAGTATACAAGAAAATAGTGAAAACCCATTCACATTGTTTTTCATTCATTCTAATTTTTTTTTAATTTAAAAAAAAAAAATTCTGCAAATCGCCCCACACAAGGCCAATGGCCACTCCAAGGTGGGGGCTACTAAGTCATTGAGTTGTTACAACGACTCCACACTGAAGAAACCAGCCCCTTGCACCGAAACAAGACAAGTTAATAACCAGCCTCTTCACAGTGCGAATAGGACTGGGAGGGGTAACTAGTCCAGAACAAGGCAGTTGTTAAACTGCCTCTGCCCCTATAAAATTGTGGAAAATGGATCACAGCCGTGATCCATTTCAAATTTGTAATACATTTCACGTTTTTTCAAAAATTACTGCATGTCAGACGGAATAATTTGTAAGGATACTTTGTACTATCACCAACTTCACATCAAGTTAAATAGTACAGTTATTGGCCTTATGTTTCGAATCTAGCAGGTTCTTTCTCAAAGGCTAAATGGTTCGAAACGTTAGGCCAATAACTACTATTTTGCATTTATACCACAGGTCCTTTAGGTTGGTAAGCAGTTTGCAATCAGCTAATGCTCTATTTTAGATTTAAATTCATTAACCCTCCTACTATTGCTGCACTTTAGTGGGAAGTCAAAACCAGTCAACTGCCCGTTTTGACTGTTGACCCAAATGTGCACACAGGGGCATTTTTGACTGGTTTTACTGTCATTTTGACCACCCTGAACAATACCAGACAATGTTTTTACCAGTCAAAAAACGGTCAACTCATTTTGACCTGTAAATGTACTTACTACACGTAAGGTTCGACAGTGTTCGACTTTTAAGTGCACTAGATATACCTTGGCAAGTCTATCAACATTTTGACTGATTTTGGTTAATTTTGTAATCGGGTAATGACCAAAGGTATACAATCTCTTTAAGGATTCAGGTATGCATAATTTTTATTTAATATGCCGTGTCAACTGGAGTAAAATTGTTGTGTCACTCTGAACGAATCGTTACTGAGTTGTAATGGAATACCTTGTCTGGGAGGAGACTGCACACAGCTTCACACTCTTTAGCCTGTTGCTGCTGCAGGTCGGCCATGATGGTTACAATGACATCATCTCTATTTATGGAAGCACCTGTAGCCTCCTTCTGAAGCCGCTGTTTCCGCCCTGCCGTCTTGACTACTGATGCGTCCTCTAATACAGTACGGTGTTCCTCTTTGTTGCCTTCATATAAAATACAATAAGAAGAATGATCAGGGATGATATTGTGAGAAAATGAAACAGTAGGAAAAATGTTTTTCATTATCATTAGGCATATACTAGCCTATAGCGGTTTACCTCTATAGCCACGTATAGCACGGTAACCGTTTATCTTATTATTTTTAATAAAATGATACACAAGGAAAGTTTCCATGGTCTGAAGTTAGTCGGGAACCCGGTTTCATGGTAGGATTTTCAAAATCAAAAGGTACAAAAGGTCCTACAAAAGTAGGAAGAATATCATGCCTGATGATACAACAGGGGTCGAAATTAACACTAGTCCACTAGTGGTTTTACGGGACTACTAGCTGCTGGGGTTTGGGAAGTCCGATGGGCTAGTGAAAAACAAACAAATATGCAAGAAACATTCAGTATGATTTCAGTATGATCTCAGCATGATCTCAGCAAGAACATGTTGCTCACCAACTCACAGTTCATTTCTTTTTCTTGTATTTATATTCACCTTTTTTCAGGACTACTAAAAAATTTGTAATATTTCGACATGACTAGTCCTGTGGGCTACCATAAAATTCAAGTTAATTTCGACCCCTGTACAATAAGAAAGATTTATTTTGACTTTATTTCTTTTTCAGATTTTTAATGTTTTTCTTCTAGAAAGAAAGAAACTAAAAACAAATTGATAAAACACAAACAAATACCCGCATTTACAAAAAGGCGCCAACGGCAACTATTTGCTCCAAGTGTTTCCTGTAAAACATGTGAATTTTTGTTCACGTTTTTCTCAAGATGTTAGAATCTGCATTGAGCTGAAACTTACACGGGTCGACTGTTTTAAAATGAATATTTTGATTCAAAGAAAGTAACACACAGAACACTGCCAACATGACCAATGTTGTACCTTACCTTAGGTTTTTCTTTATCCGTGCCCCCAGTAAATATTTCTTTTAAATGTCTTTAAATTTCTTTTAAATTTCAAAGTAATTTAATTCCTTTTTTACTAGGATAAGGGCAATGTACTGTATTAATATTTCTGGGGAAAAAAATATATATTTTTAGGTCTTTTACCTATATCCATGACCCTTCTTTTCTCCATCAGCTGTTGTAACACTTCTTGACGTTGTTCCTGGCTCATATTCTCTGCAATCAAGATGTCGTCTCCTTCGTACTCTTTCTGCAGGAGATCATACAGTGCCTCTCTCTCCAGACGGTGTTTCTTCTCGATGGTACGGATGACCGCATCCTAGTATCAGGAAAAATTGCACATTGAATCACCAATAATGTAACTTACAATTCTGGTCAGAAAACATATCTATGTTTAAAGCGGAATGCACAACATCGGTATTTGGTCACGTACGTTCATTTCAACCTTCTGGGTTTTATCACAATAGGTGCTCACATTTTTTCAGGAAACAACGAAAATTTAATTTGTGATGGTACCCACCATACACATTGAGGCGTATTCACTGTAAAAACCACTAGAAATGCAATTTAAAAGAAAACTGTATGCAAAATAATGAAAAACAAAGGTAAGTAAAGACTTTTTGCAGTGACACCATGTGAAATTCTCAAAAGGTGATACTTTTACAACATTTTGATCATTAACAGGGGTGTGATTGGGCAGTTTTGAAAAATCCACGTAAATTTTGCTAGGGGTATTGGGGCCGCTGTTGTGAACAGCGCTGGTGGTGAAATCTATAGTTCTGAGCGTTTGCTTTGCTTTCCTTTATTGCTTAAATCTTTAAAATCCGGAGGATCACAACATTGTGATTTGTAAAAATCCGAAAAATCTGGAAAAATCCGAACAAATCACACCCCTCCATTAATTTTGTATAAAATCACAAAAGAGTATGCCACAGAGATGTCACATTACCTGCATGGAGTTCCTATCATCGTTATCAGTCACTGGATCACTAGATTCCTCCTGGATTGCACCCATCGCTCGTCTCCTTCTCATCGCCTCGATTCTTTGCCTCGCTAAGGATTCCTGCCTCTGCCTGTCATTTTTCAACCTAAAAGCATCAAAAAATGTTATCAGATTGTAGGACTTGAAGCTTTAATAGCATAGTAGGAGAACATTCAGGAATTTAGTCTGAAAACAGCACCAAGCTCTTTCTGTTTGGTTGTGAAACAGACACTCGTTCACACAATGTAAATTTGATCACAAAGTCAGTGTCCATATTATTATCAAACTTAGAAAAGCAAAACAGCTCTGGTGTTATATGATTATTATACAATAGAGAATTAGCTGTTGCAAACTACTTACCAACATGAAGACCTGTATTATAAATGCAAAGTAATGGTTATTGCAGGGATGATATTGTGAGAAGATGAAAAGGCAGGAAAAATGTTTGCCATTATCATTAGGTAAGACTAATTGCGGTGACACCGTGTGAAATTCTCTATTGAGTGGTAATTAGTTCTGAAAAGAACTGGAGGTTACAACTCGACATTTCGATCAGTATGCTCTGATCGTCATCCATTATCATTAGGCATATACTAGCCTATAGCGGTTCACCTCTACAGCCATGTATAGCAAGGAAACTGTTTTTTTTATCTTGGTATTTACAATAAAATGATACACAAGGAAAGTTTCCATGGTCTGAAGTCAGTCGGAAGCTGGTTTCATGGTAGAATTTTCAAAATCAAAAGGTAGGATTTCCTACAAAAGTAGGAAGAATATCATGACTGTTATTGGCCTTATGTTTCGAACCTAGCAGGTTTTTTTTCTTTGAGAAAGAACCTGGGCCCAATTTCATGGCACTGCTTACTGCGGAATTCTGCGCATAGAATCACACGCTTTTTATGGCACCGTAAGCGCAGAATTCTGTGGTAAGCAGCGCCATGAAATTGGGCCCTGCTAGGTTCAAAACGTAAGGCCAATAACCGATATTTTGCATGATTATGATACCTTCGTTTTCAACAGTGAACCAAATGCAATGAAAGTTTAACAGAACATGAATGAAACGTCAAGCATCATACTTCATAAAATATAATCATGTTAAAGTCTTGGAGTTTCTGAATTATTTTGAATCAAACTGAATCATTTCATTTTCAGTCTTGAGAAGGCAAATGAAATACAATCACGTTACAGAGCTCTGAAGTGTGTTTCCCACTGTCATTGTTTTACGTCATTGTTCTACAAAACATACAAAATGGTTCAGAAGGATCCCGAGCCATCTTGAAGTCATCACTTAGGCACTCTACAGTCCTGTCATTTGTAAAATGTTTAAACACCATAAACTGGGGAAATTTTCTGAAAAGGTGATTGCGATCGCCACCAACTATACGGGTCAGTGGTGTGATTGGGCAGTTTTGAAAAATCCACGTAAATTTTGCTAGGGGTATTGGGGCCGCTGTTGTGAACAGCGCTGGGGTGAAATCTATAGTTCTGAGCGTTTGCTTTGCTTTCCTTTACTGCTTAAATCTTTAAAATCCGGAGGATCACAACATTGCGATATGTAAAAATCCGGAAAAATCCGGAAGAATCCAGGCAAATCACACCCTTGATGGGTGTGTAGGTCTGTTGGTAGGACAATCAAACACTTATCCAGTGTAACGAACATCATAATAGGAGATGTTTGTGATACTGGATGGCAAATAGACTTACCCATTCTTTTCGCATTGTACTCAAGATCATGCACATGCTCAGAATTACGTAAAAACAATGGGAAAAGAACCAGTCAGTCTGCTGTCACCAGCCATCTCAAAAGTCTCCCATTTTACCTTTCGGATGCCGCTGTTTGGTTTCTTTCCGCCAGTCCAATCACGAGCGCCGCCGCCATGAAGTTGTCCTCGCCCCTGGCCTTGCGTAGCTCCAGCCTCAGTCTCATCAGCTCGGCCTGGCGCTCCTTCTCGCTCAGGTACTCTGCATCGGTACTGTGCAGTCTCATCAAAAGGACCTCTCGCTCGCTGTCGTAGCGTTTCTGGAGGTCGTCCAGAGGGTTGTTGGAGGTGTCGGCCATTTCAGATTCGTCCTCGGATAGCTCACCGTCCATGTCATCCAGACTTTCACCTTGTAATGAAAATTAACCGATTCATGAATCATGATGATTATTAATTTCAATAATGTGCCTTACATGAGGTTAACTTCTTCGGTTTTTGTGAATTGGGATCTGACTTTCAAACTGACGGAATGCTAATTTTCCAAGATCCATCTGAAATATTTTTATCAAGAAGAAAATCTCGGAGAATATCAACTGCAAAGAACCATGATGATGAGCAGGTGCAGTTACAAGGTTGCGCACATGATCCAGACACGGGGAATGCATGGTAATTCTTTGATATTCGTATATGACCTCAAGTCCCAAGTCTTTTGTTTTTCTGTGTTTGACTGTAAGATTTGTAGCTTTGCATGGTCAAAAGGATAAGTAAAGGCTATTTGTGGTGAACACTATGTGAAAATTCTCTTTTGAGTAGTAAATAGTTCGGAAAAGAACTGGTGGTTACAGCTGGTGGTTGTAACCACCACTTCTTTTTCAGAACTAATTATACTAGTCTACAGCCAAAATGTTTCCGAAACAAATGAAGTCAAACTTGACTAATTATGGGTCACTGAGAATGGAAATGATGCTTAAAATTGTTGATTGGCTCTAGTTTTCAAGATCTACATGTACATGTGTACACGTATGGGAATAGCGTATGATAATTCATGATTAAAAATCTGCTATGTACACCATATACATAGTACGTAAAATGTATAAACTTTTAATATGACAATTACAATTGCTGATTGGCTACTGTTTCCAAGACATTTAAAAATATCTTGGAAACAGTAGCCAATCAGCAATTTTAATTGTCATATTTGAATTCAGCACATCAAAATCCATAATAAATAGCACATTTTATCTCCAAAGCAGACAACTTTTAAAAAATTGTTGACCAGTGTTATTACTCAAAAAAGAATTTTCACATGGTGTCATCGCAAACAGTCTTTACTGATGAGAGATTTCTTTGGAGGACTTGTTTGATTGTCATTTTGGCTGTCCATGAGATCTTCAGCATTCTTCTGTAAATTCACTTAAGTCCTTTGTCAGTGGCATAAGTTTTGTCCTTTTAATTTTGAAGTTTCTTGTTGTGAAGATGTTTCTTTCTAATAAAGACTGATTAACCCTCCTACTGTAGCTGCAATTTAGTGGCTAGTTGCTACAGAGGTCAAAACCAGTCAACTGTCTGTTTTAACTGTTGACCAAAACGTGCACACAGGGGCATTTTTGACTGGTTTTTACTGTCATTTTGACCACCCTCAACAATACAAGACAATGCTTTTACCAGTCAAAAACGGTCGACTCATTTCGACCTGTAAATGTACTTAGGCTACTACACGTAAGCTTTGACAGTGTTTGACTTTTTAAGTGCACTAGATATACCTTGGCAAGTATATGAAATATTTGACCTGATTTTGACCCTTGTAGTAGTAGGAGGGTTAAGCAATAGCTATCTTTAAAAGTACAGTCTGTACAATTGTGTATATGACTGCCAATTAGAAATATGGATATGTTTTGTCTAACCAGATGCAGCTGTAAATCCCTACACTGCTGCACTGAATGATCAGTGATGAGGTCCCCATAAATGGGTTATTAACCCGTGAAGTCCCCATGGTTCTCCCTGAACCATATTAACCCGTGAAGTCCCCATGGTTCTCCCTGAACCATATTTCTCACTTAGCGACAGTAGAGAAAAACGAGTTGCCCGAAACTGGTTCTCCCTTGAACCTTTCTCACTTAACGAAGGTTGAGATACGAGTTGTGCGATACGGTTCTTTTCAGAACCTGTACCTCAGCTTCACGTTAGTTGAGATAAACACATGGTGTTACCGCAAACCAAAACGATATCAATATTCCACCATGCAAAGCCTCAAAACTTATATATACTACTCAAAACAATTTAGGGAACAAAACAATTTAGGGAACACCGGATTTACTGCAAGAGGTGGTCACACCCGTTATTGAAATGTTCCATGAACCGGGATTGTCATTTGCAACCCCCTCTCTCTTTCAGTAGTCATGTCATGAAATGTGTAACCACTGCATGCATCCTTTATCATCTGTTTCATTGTGCAGTTGTTTCTCATCAATTCTGTGAAACATTGTGTTTATCTGAAATAAATGATCTTGCTTTAACTGAGATTATTCCGGTGTTCCCTAAATTGTTTTGTTCCCTAAATTGTTTTGAGTAGTATATATACCAGTGTTCTAATATAAAGGCTTGTTTACACATACCTTCTGCAATTCTCTTCCTTCGTTTCTCTAGTCTCCTCTTCAGTTTCTCCTCATAGTCCGAGCGATTGTCTCCCATCAGCTTCCTGAGGTCAGCCTCTGCCTGGGCGTTATCTCCAAGAAGGGCTGCTAGTAAATCCATTTTACCTGGCAAAGGGTCATAATAATTACACTTGCTTTCTTCTGATGATATTTATATCAATGGAATAACAATCAACAAAACAATATTTAACAATGTATCGTGTATGTATGTATGTATGTATGTATGTATGTATGTATGTATGTATGTATGTATGTATGTATGTATGTCCCACAGCTTGGAGGCCGTTGGGGCGACATCTTGATGGCTCTTCGTGAAGCATCTTTGTCCATCATAGTCATTGCTGTGGGTGATACTACTACACTTGGTTGGCATCCATCTCCTCTCCAAGAGTTGCTTAATTAGCTACCAGAGACACCGGGGTAAACCCCTACTCTTGCACGATAAGTGTCATAATGGGTTCTTTAATGTGCACTGATGATGTTTTATAGTACACGGGACGTACGGCTTAACGTCCCATCCGAAGGATGAAGCAATTATGGTTAAGTGTCTTCCTCAAGGACACAAGCGCCGCGAACAGCCAGGCCGGGATTCAAACCCACATGCTGATGCCACCAGAACTTGAATCCGATGCACTAGACCACTCGGCCGTGGCACTCAATATCATACAATATACAAAATATAATTATTTGATTTATGAATAATTTATCAATAGACATTTGTACATGCAGTGAATACATACAATATAAATTGTTTAAAAAATAATGTTAACATTAGGGAAGCCATAAGAGGCTTTTTTAACAGACATTAATATTATCCATTTCTATTCTCCTAAAGATCCCATAAGGACAATCCAACTTGTACCAATTTTAAGAGCCGTCAAAATTTGTCAACATTGTCACAATCGTACAGGGTGTTCTTTTCAAGATCCTCCTCCCAATTTGTACTATTAAAAAAAAAAATTCCCTTCATAAATTGGACTCATTGACAGTATTGATGTGTGGTTTCTGGTGTTGTGTTTTTTAAGGTATCAAAATCAAAATTTTCAAGCAGTATTTAAAGACATACATATGTGACTAACTGCCCCACTCCCCCCGTCGTACCATTAGAACAGTGAAAATTTTGAATTTTGGACTGCCCCTGATCAATTAACATTCAATGTCGACCCAGAGCAATTGTGAGAGTTTTCCCCAAAGAAGCTTTTGGGAATCAAATATATACAACCCAGGAGCATGCCGGTTTGAGGACAAATTTGATACCACTTGTGTCTACCTTCTTTGCGTAGTTTTCTCTCTTCTCGTTTCAGCTCCAGGAGTTTCTTCTGTCGTTCTTGCTCATTCATCCTGGCCCATTCTGCTTCCCCTAGCTGCCTCCTCAAGACGTCAATAAGAAACTTGTCTTTCAAGGCATCATACTTCTTATCAAGTGCCTGTCCAAAGAGTGCAACACCGTTTTATTTTATCTATAATATATTTTTCAATCGTCAAATATATTCAATGATATCATTTGAATTAATAGAATCTATTTTTATCTTATTTCATGTATTATTGCACGTGACAAATAAAATTTAATTTAATTTAATTTAATTGGATGAAAGTTACGAATGTGAGAGTTACGAATGTGACAGAGAATTTTTAAGGAAGCCATTAGACAAAGCAAGCTCTTGTTGATATCTTTACAGGGAGTAGTATATTTTCTTGTAACTGATATTGAGAGGGCAACTAAAATATAATTGTTTTCAATAACAAAGTTTGCCAATGGCATCACATATGCACTACTTCACAATGTTCTTGTTCTTCGTCAAATTGCAGGCATAAAAAATGCTTTGCCCAACTAAAGCCAAATCAAAGATAGGTAAAACTTGTAGCTTTTAGCTTTGCCAAATCAAAGATGGCATCTATCAAGGCCCTAACATACACCTTGGCAGTAAAAACCAGTTGGTTTAAGATTCAATTTCCGGTCCCTTCGAGATACTTCCAGGCATCATTGGTCAGTGAAGTATAATAGAAAAGCAAATTATGCCTTTGCCCAACTAAAGCCAAATCAAAGATGGCATCCATCAAAGCCTACACTAACAGACACCTAGGCAGTTGGTTTACGATTCAATTGCCGCTCTCTTTCCTCCAATACTGACCTTCAAGATGTCATCATCTTCGGCCGCTCCCTCATACTGAGTGAAGACAACCAGGAGGTTCTTGCCTATGTTTGTCTTGGCCTCCCAGACCTGCTTCATACGTAGCTTGGATAACTCCTCCTCGCTCTGAAAAAAAAAAAAGTCAATAAGAAATACTTGAGTTCTTTCGGGTGACACCATGTAATGACCTCTTCTTGGAAGAAGTGATGGCTCTGAGAAGAGCCGGTTGGTTTGTTCTCAACGTTTCGACTAGTCTGCTCTGGCCATCATCAGGAAAATGTCAATAAGAAGTCAATAAGAAACATATGTGATCCAACAAGTGATCCAACAAGCCATAAACTGTTTCTTTTCAAAATACAGTTCTCATCAAAACCACAATCTCATTTAGCGATAGTTGAGATAACCCACATTTTTTTATTATACTTCTTCACTTGCAAAGTACAAAAGTAACACTAAAATAAAACAATACATGTATATAATTACTTTTAAAAAATATTGCAAAAGTTTTTTTACAAAACATTTTTTTTTAAATGTAAATAATATATAAAGTTGCAAAGTGAGTGGCATGACAAAACAGGGACCCGCACTTATACAGAGCCATCCTCCCACTAAATGGTGTTACCGCAAACCAAACCAATACAGCAAGAGGTTTAATATGATTATAGTTTCTTGGTGTTTCCATCACGTTTAGAAACCAACAATTTTCTCCCAAAAGCTACTCAAAAAGGCAATATTCAAATATGACTTTTTTTTTCATTTTGTGTCTCTCTTTCATATATTCTCTACAGATCAGAACGAAACAATCATCCCCAGAGCCAGTCTAGGGATATTTTCTCCACCAAAAAACGAGATACTAGTGAGAGCTTAGAATGTAATAAGATCAAACAAAAGCACCCACAAAAATTCCTTTTTCCTGGCCTCGTTTATTTATTTATTTATTTCAGGCAATTCAAAAACAACAATCACAGTCATAATTAGAAAACCACACAGACAGGGCCTGGGATTGCCCAAAAGTAAACCAAATTACTATCTTAGAAGGCGCTTCCTAAAAAACTAAAGAATGAAAATAAAATATACTGTATAGATGCCAGCATCATGAGATAATAATAATAATAATAAAAAATTATTTTAGAGCGCCTTACATCAACGACGATCTCAAAGCGTTTTACAAAGGTAAAACATAAAAACACACAAAAAGAGCAATATAAAAGTACAAATACAGATTTTATACATTAAACATAGACTAAAAAATAAATTAAATTAGGTTTAAAGTCTAATAACATAGATAAAAAAGAAAGTAATGATAAAACACAATGGCCAGACCAGCTAAAAAATGCGCACAGCACAACAGAGATAAAAATGGATATAACTGCAAGAGGTACACACATATTTAAAGCAAAAACAACCTTAAAGATGCACATTCCGAGCGAGTCCCTGGTTCATAACTGCTCATCACCGCTCCTCCAGGAGAAGACAGCACCCGAATCACCCGAACATCTGGCGCAACAACCCAGCCGAAAAGTGACTGACCGTGTTTGTTTTGTAAATAAAGATCACTACAAATGTTATCACTAGCGATCATTAATTTATTAGTAATCAACATAAGAAAAAAAAAAGAAAAAAAAAGTTCCCCTTACCAGATCAACGAGACCAGACATGACCACTTCTCCCTCTTTCTCCTGTTCCTCTTGCAGGTCGGCGAGGAGACTAGTGATGACGTCATCCACCACGACATCCTGGCCGTGATTCTTTGCCTTCATGCTCATCCTCCTTAAAATGCTCTTGATTGCTCCCGCCTCCTCCAGGATGTCTCTGCGTCCTTCGTTCTCATCTGTGGTCAATCAGGAGGAATGTTTCAATGGAATTACAAGCTGGGGGTGGATCTTAACCGCCCCACCGGCCTACCGAGGGTGGGTATATAAACTTCAAAATAACCAACCCAGCTGGCGGGTGATATTTTAGAGCATACAACATCATCAGCCAATTTTTTTTAATTGCCCAAGTATTTCTTCGCCTTCTGTGAAGGTGTGAAATTTTCCTCGGATTCGGTTCACTGGTTTTGAAAACAAAGGCTATTAAGTATAAAATACTAGCGCATTCTTTCACAGCTCCAAGTGAACAGTGCAAATATCATCACACATATTTTCCAAAAACCAATTAAATTTACACCAAAGGGGCAGATGAATAATTGCAGATCATATTTCTGGCAACAAAATTGTGGGTCATCTTGTTGATATTAAAATTATCAATTTTACATTTCTGATATCAAACATCAGTTGAAAACAAAAACATACGGTACCAATGATGGTATATATTTTTCGAATGCTTTTTAATGCAAAATTTGTACCTTTGGCAACATCTTAATATTACAGGGATTGTTCTGCTGAGCTACATGAGCTAGTACCTAAGCGCAGGGATTTCTCTCGTGTTACGCGCTTTGCTAAACAAGCAGGTGAACACCCTCACTATCTTCGACTGCCCAAAGTCAAGAGTAAGTTCCATTTGGATAGTTTCTTCCCTAGAACAGCATTACAATGGAACGCCCTTCCAGCTGATTGCTTTCCACCAACTTACGATCTATTTAAGTTTAAGAAAAACATCAACAAATGTAATCTTGCTTAAATGGTGGATGACCTTGTTTTGGGTGACTGACAGTAAATAAAAAAAAGTTAAATTTGTAATATACCAGAAAAATGCTACCTTTCCTGTCAGGGTTGAGTTTCTCTGCATCGTCTTGGAGTTCCTGAAGTCTCTCCTGTCTTGCTCCCTGTGCCATCATTGCC
The DNA here is from genome assembly GCA_029582265.1 of Zoroaster sp. YZ-2022. Lineage (NCBI taxonomy): Eukaryota > Metazoa > Echinodermata > Asteroidea > Forcipulatida > Zoroasteridae > Zoroaster > Zoroaster sp. YZ-2022. The sequence continues at coordinate 505,915 of JAQQFT010000025.1, read as the reverse complement.
GCCGCCTCTCTCAGGTCCTCGCTACCCTCATCAGTAAGGATGGTCAGGAGAAGATCCCTCTCCCTCACATGTTTATTCTCAATCTCCTTCAGGACTGATTCCTGCCAACCTTCGATATCACCTGGAATCAATTGTTATAATTTGTTTAGCATTATCTATTTTAATTTAACCGGACCTATTTCATGGTTGCTCATGAAAAAGTTAATTAATTCAATAAATTCAACATTTTCAAAAGTCCAAAACCTGGCATGCCCGAATCAACCAACTCCTATCCAAGAATTCATGAAACTTCAAAAGTATACCAAGGCTTTTTCAACTGAGTCTGTGGCGTAGCCAGGATTTTCAGAGTGGGGGGGAGGGGGAAAACCTTATTTGGGGGTAGATTTACCGACACAAAACTCAGTTCAGAAATACCAACAAGTCTGTGAATCTACCGACAAACACTCTTTTCAGTGGGGGGGGGGGCAGCTTCCCCCAACCTGCTCCCGCCTGCGCCCCCTCCCCCCCCCCCCCCATTTGACTACACCACTAAACTGATTTAAATACTGAGCAGACACATATCGACGTCTTACCTTCTGCAGGCAGAGGCAACTCGTCATAGTCCAGATTCTCTTCCTTGCCGTCGGCTTTACGGCGTCGACGGTTGGCCAGGCGCTCCCTGGCTAGAAGCAACTGACGCTCACGGTCGGCTTTCATTCTGTCAGGAAAACGCGGAAGGTACGATCATGACAAATGAAACTTCTGGCTAGCAATGTGAATCATGGGAATTGGCCTTTTTAGACAGAGGCATGTATTCTTGCCCTCTTTATCTTTGTCAAAGCCAACATGTGAATACGCAATACAATGTACACTACACAAGAACAGCTCAGCAAGATTGTCCTTAGTCATGTCATTGGTGAGGTCCTTATCGCCTGTGTTATGACCAAGCACAAAATGGGTCATTATCCCACGGTAAACACTAAGCGTCAAACTTTTATTCCCATTCATAAAAGCTTGTATCGATTTTGTTTTCAAAATGTACACAAATTGTCATTTTTGTTGAATAAAGCCAAATAGAAATTGGCAAAGACACGTTTTGGGGACACACAAAACAGTTTAAGTAAGACTAAATTGCGGTGACACCATGTGAAATTCTCTATTGAGTAGTAATTCGTTCTGAAAAGAACTGGAGGTTACAACTCGACATTTCGATCAGTATGCTCTGATCGTCTTTAAACAACATGAGTCAGCATGATTTAAAACAATCTTCGTCACTCTGATTGGTTCACATGCGCATCGGTCATCGTTAAAAATCAGCTGACGAACAGCTGGTACATAATGTACGTGCTGCTCTGATTTTGTCTTTACCATCCGTTAATACACCCCCCACGTGATTATGTTTTGTCCAATCAGATTGTTTAAACTGTCTTGGGCATTTATGAATATTTATGAATATTTTATGTCTATTGCACATATTGCATGTGATAGCCACGTAAAAATAAAATCAAAGAATCTCTCGAATTACATCCAGAAACAGCAGAATAAATACGCTGCTCACATAGTTCGTCAGCCCAACTCATGTTAGGTAAAACAGCTACTTTTCAATGATAACAAGAATGTTAAATTTGGACATAAAGTACCGAATTTATTCGATCAAGTTATCCATTACAACGGTATGAGTGATTGGGACCAGTTTTTCAGAGAATCCAAATTGAGTAGATTATGATGATAATACAATTTTCCAGCTGCTATTTTACAAAGTAAAAAGGCAACCAACGTAAATTTATTTTAAGAATAAATATGTTGAAAAAAAATATGTATGTATGTATGTATGTATGATTAGCCAACTGTGATTAGCCAACTGTCATCATCCGATGCTTTCACATTTGCCTGAAGAATAAACCGGCAATAAACCTTCATTGGTGAAGTAAGGCACCATACATATGTTCACCAACATATGAACATATATGTACATAATTTTCCTATGGTGCCATGTCAACTTGCCCGCACACAAGTTAAATTCTTGGTAAGTGTACAATGTAAAACGTACGGCTGTGACGGGGATCTGGTTACCCAGATACCCGACCGAAACTGTCATTACCCGATTGCATTTTTCGGTTCGCATTACCCGTCATTACCCATCAAAACGACTTTTGAAAATTTTGACTGAACATTCAAGCCACACAAATGGAAGTCTCTGATTTTTTGTTAACATTTTTTTGTGTGGGGAATGGGGATGCTACAAGTCGTTTTTTAATATAGAGGCGGGAAATTATTACAGTAAGTACACATTAATTTAAAACAAAAGAAACTTGTGTTCATATTGGCTATTTAACTGTTTTATACATTCAGGAGTATTTATGTGTTTTTACAAAATTGTTTACGGGTACCCGGGTACCCGGGTATCCAAAGATTTCAAATTTGGGGTATTCGGTTCCCAAAATGACCGAAAACGCAAAGCCTTAGTACAAAGACAGAACCCTACTATTTTGGGATAATTTGAAACTTACTTCTCTTCCATATTGAGTCTGTTCCTCTCCGACAACCCAAGAAGGAGTGCCGCCTCATCAAAGTTATCCTCCATCGCCGCTCGTCTCTTCTCCCTCCTCAGCCGTAGGAGGAGGGCCTGTCTATCTCGCTCACTCATCGCACGGCCTTGCTGCTTGCGTAACATGGCCATCAATGCGTCCATGTCCTCGTCATGTCGGCCTTGGAGGTCTTTCAGAATATTGTTGGTGCCACTGCCTGGTTCCTCTGAATCTGAATCCAACATACATAGATTTCATGTTTGTTCTCAATTATTAAAATAGACTGTAATTCAACTACTGGAACTTTATATTATTATTATTATTATTATTATTATTATTATTATTATTATAATAATAATAATAATAATAATAATAATAATAATAATAATAATAATAATAATAATAATAATAATAATAATAATAATAATAATAATAATAATAATAATAATAATAATAATAATAATAATAATAATAATAATAATAATAATAATAATAATAATAATAATAATAATAATAATAATAATAATAATAATAATAATAATAATAATAATAATAATAATAATAATAATAATAATAATAATAATAATAATAATAATAATAATAATAATAATAATAATAATAATAATAATAATAATAATAATAATAATAATAATAATAATAATAATAATAATAATAATAATAATAGTATACAGCTCAACTGCTGACATTTCGGCACATATAGGGCTAATCAAACACAACAACCAACTGTGCCCTTACAGGAACCCATTTACCCCTGGGTGGAGAGAATTATGGTAAAGTGTCTTGCTCAAGGACACAAGTACCCCGGTCGCGGTTGGGATTCAAACCCACATTCTGACGACTCAGCCATCAGAACACAAATCCGATGCACTAAACCGCTCGACCTTGGCACTCCAATATAAATTATTTTGGGGGAAACTTTGCGACATTTTGTCCAAAACCATTGGACTTCTTCAGGCTAATGGTGACCCGCTAGGCTGGTCATGTGACAATAATAACAGCTTTATTTAGTAATGGTTACCATGTCACCTGAAGGGGATTTTCAATGAGCCTTCAATTTGCTACAGAGCAAATGTGGCAAAAATGTCTTGCTCAAGGACACAAGCACTGCGATCCTCTGGCTGGATTTGAACCAAAATGTTTCTAGACTCTGCTACAAGAACACGAGTTGAACATGCAAACCATTAGACCACAGCGCTCCACGATAGGCGGCTTGGAATATCTCAGATGTCCTAGTCCTAGGCAACCCCTTATCACGTATAACCAGCCCACAGGTCACCTGAAGAAGTCCAATGGTTTCAGATGCAACGTAGCATAGTTACAGAAGAAAGAAAAAAAGTTCCATTAACCCTAAGTCCCTAACCACCCCATATCCTGCAAAAATCCTCCATGGGGCACTTTTGGGGAAAAAATCAGCACTGTTGGAAACTGGTACTTTCACCTCTTCAAATGGGGCAAAATTACTACCTGGCAAGAAGTACAAGCCATTAAGTGCTGAATATGAAAGATCAATGAAAATGCATGGTGCATTTTGTAAGATAAGGGCATGTTTCCAAAAGGGCACTGATGGATTTTGGAGGATTCAGGAAGGTTCCTAGCCAGAATACCTAGGGGGTGAGCATTAATTGGATTTTTTATTCTATCTCATAAATTGTTTCCTACACATGCATATCAATGAGTGAATGAAATCAACAAATGCAACACAAACTATGGATGAAGTGTGGTAAGAGTCTATTACGGCCACTTATACAAATTTGTTAACATACCTGACTCCCCGTCTGATTCATCCGAGTCTAGGCCCATGGCCCGACGACGTTCCCTACGAGCCAGACGAGCTGCAAGTTGTTTCTCGTACTCCTCACGATTCTTCCCCATGAGCTTCTGAAGACGTTTGCCGTCCTGTTGTGGACAATTTTAACCAAATCAGTAACAAAATGTTGATAATTGATTTTAATTTTGCCCTACACCCGCTGCTACATAGGATTCTAGCCAGCCATTCGACATCGGGCACGCTCAGTGGCCGAGAGGTTAAGACGTCTGCACTAGTAAGCAGGAGGGCGTGGGTTCGAATCCCGCCCGAGTCGCCTGTGAAGTTTTTTCCCACAGATATTCGGAAAGCACTGAGTATACAGTGCTATACACACGTCGGTGTAGGGCAAAATTAAAATCAATTGTTTATCACCCGACACAAGAATTTCATCAAACTATAAAATGTTGATAACTGGTTTTGAAAATGTCAATCCCTAAAAAATATTTTTCCCACTCAAAGATCGATTGATTTGATACCAAAAATTACATTTTGATAAAATGCTGTTGCTTGTTACTGTTGTGATATAAAACCTACCAAATATAAGAGTTATAAAATAATGTCATAGAACAAAGAAAATCTTTCAACACAGGGGCAGTAATATAATCCTGGTCCTAATTTCATGATACTGCTTATCGTTCTGCGCTTACAGATACCATATTATGCTTAAAGGATTAGTGTAGCCATTTCTGGGCTAGCCATGCAAACAGTGAATCCTTGGAGATGCAAATTCCTTACCTAGCCATGAAATTCGCTTTAACTATAAATTTTGGCTTACGGTAAGCCCCTGTCATGATGAGTATCAAGACATAATCCTTGAGTGAAACACTTCAATGATGGATGCTTCCCTCCACCCAAGAGCAAACAGCCACATGTGATGGTAGAGATGGACTCCCTTCAAAAATTACTTTTATTAAAGAGAAATGACTTTCCCGTCTCTACCAAGGACTACAGCTAAGAATGACCCCTGACCTTGTCCGCATCTCCGATGAGGCGAGACAGCTCGTCCATCTTGCCCTCTCGTCTCAACCGTCTCTCCTCCAGTTTCTTCTTCATCAGGAGACGCTGGCGTTCCTGCTCTGACATCATCAGCCAGGCCGCCTCACCGAATTCATTCATCAGCTGTTCGGTCAGGATCTTGTCTCTGTGGGATGAGAGGCAGATTGAGAATAAAGAAAAAAGAATATGAAACTATCACTTCTAAGATAGTAGCAATTCAAAAAAATGTGGGGTGGGTCACTTTATCAAATTGTTGAGCTCTAGATGGTAGCAGCCTTACAGGATTGTTTCTCGTTGTGTGCCCGGAAGCAGGTCATAAGGCTCTACGACCTTCTTCCGGGCACACAAAGTACAACTATTTGTCCCAGCAGAAGGTCGTAAGCAATAAAATGGCTCCTTTGAAAAAAAAGTAGGGCATAACTGTTATAAATTTGTTGCTAGAATTACTCCCAAGACATGTTTTTCCATTCTCATGCGGAATTTAACTTTCCTACAATGACTTATAAATGGCAGAAAAACAACCAAACTTTCACACTCAGTTTTCTTGAAACACAATTTTGCACATTAATTGCTTACGACCTTCTGCCGGTCAAACTTTCGTTACATCTTTCTTCCGGGCACACAACGTTCTATTGTCCTCAATATCATGTGCATGCTCAGAATTAAATGGTAAAAGTCTGGTGTATTTTGTGAATTCTGTGAATTTCTGCGAATTTTCCAGTTTTCCGAGTTGTTGACAGGATTCCATGTTTCCGTGTTCACCGAGATGGAGAAACTTCTAAAAATCTGGGTTTGTTTTATGTATGTTTTGTTTAAAATACTGCATGGTATTTTTTATTAAATCACACAATAATTTGACATGAGTAAATATTAACTGGTGACCCCCATCCCCAAAATATGGCTTATATTTTGTTTTGAGTGTTTCCAAACACTTAAAATTCCTCCAACCTACCTCAAGACGTCGTATTTGTCCTCCAATGCCTGCACCAGCTCTTGTTCTTCAGCACTGAGTTCGAATGTTGACAAGATGACAGCCGACACATTATCCAGCCATTCCTCTATCCTAGCCCGGTGTTCTCGTCTCCAAAGTTCCTTCAGAACTTGTGCCATCTGAGCAGAAACAAGAATGCAGAACAGTAAATCAAATGAGAGAAAAGTATGTAGATAGAAGGGGAAATGGTGAATTATTGAAAAGAAAGTATTTTTGTAACTGATCACAGTTGGGAACAGAGCAGTTGAATTTAAGTGCATACGTTATCTCCATATGGATTTGTATTGTTGTGTCAACATTTGCTTAGAAATTAAGACTGGAACTTCCTTTAAGTTGCAAAATAGCCAGCAGGGAACCACTTTCTTAGAGCTGCTAAGCAGAGAATTTTGCTTAGCAAGTATTTTCGCTAAGCATTTTAAAACAGACTACCAACCAAAGTACATTAATTTTACGTGCAAGTTTGGCTGGTAACCAAGAAAATCCGCTAAGCAAATATTTCTGGTAAGCAATTTTCTCTGCTTAGCACCTCTATGAAATTGGCCCCAGGTATCAAATCTTGGTAAAGTCGAGTCAGCCTTGCATTCAGTACTATGGCAAATCATTGCTAGTGAATGGGGCGAGTACCAGGGACCATTCAATTATTTGGAGTAATGGGACTGTGTTAAAGTAGGCTAGCACACCTTATGTAGGTAATAGACTTCTGATATTACAAACAGTTTTAGCTGGTTACCATGCTGGTAAACATGCTGGTAAACATGCTGTTACCATGGCTGGAAACATGACAAGAAAAAAAATTGATAAGCAATTACTTTTGGTAAGCAATTATTTTTGCTAACCAAAGATTTTTACTAAGCAATAAGTATTGTTGAGCTATTATTTTTGCTAAGCAATTATTTTTGCTAAGCAATTATTTTTGCCAAGAAAAGATTTTTGCTCAGAAATTAATTTTGCTGAGCAATGATACTTGGTAAGCAAATGATGTTGTATTAAAGCAAAGACTTTTTTGTTAAGCAAAGATTTGTTGCTTAGCAGCTCTCTGACACTGGTCCCTACGTGCCTTACCATGGTCTGCATCTCTACAAGGACTCTCTCCACCTCCTGGGCTTGTCTTTGCTGTAGATCAGCCAATACACATGCCGATACTTGATTGTCTGTGAAATTATGCCCGCCTCTAGTCTCGTTATGTCTGTGCACAGAAAAAAAATAAAACATCAAGTTTGAGAAATTTTGTGTCAGTTGTGAGATCTTAAAGGGAAAGATTCATCATTGGTAATTGTTTCATAATGAATGAATATAAACAACTGGTAATTGATTCATCATTGGTGTAGGGCAAAATTAAATCAATTGTTTATCTCCCGACGCAAGAATTTCACCAACCTATATATATCGCGGAACCCGCTGCTATATGGGATTCTAGCTAGCCAATTGTCATCATGCAAGCTCGGTGGTCGAGAGGTTAAGACGTCTGCACTAGTAAGCAGGAGGTCGTGGGTTCGAATCCCGCCCAAGTCGCCTGTGGAGTTTATTCCCACAGACACTCGGAAAGCACTGAGTATACAGTGCTATACACACGTCGGTGTAGGGCAAAATTAAATCAATCATTGGTAATGTTGACACCAAGAACCAAGATAATAAAAAAAATCATTGTGTCGTTAACAAGAAAATGTTTCGGATTGTTTATAATTCATTCCAACATGGACTTCCTGTCTTCGGATGACAAAAAGTCCTTTTGGAAATTATTTTACTAATTTTTTTGTAACCCTAACTTGCTAGGCCCATTTGCTTACACATAGCCTGAATCCTCCAAAATCCTTCAGTAGTAAAGCAAACGCATGACATGTATGCACACATGTGTTTCTAATCTGTGATACATGTACATGGCCAGGGACCCTCCCTGCATGCATGGAGCAATAACAGTGTCCACTGACCCAAGCACTGACCTTGCAATCACTACAACAAACATGGATGTACATGTACCATGGAAAGGCATGTATGCCTAATAACCTCATCAATCCTCTAAAATCCTTCACTTTAGCAAAGAGCATGTAGTATGTAACCTCAATCCTTCAAAATCCTTCACTTTAGCAAAGAGGATTTGGGAGGATTTGGGAAGGTGAGGGTTAATATAATAGCACCTGAGACATCAATATTTCAATTGATTTTTGTTACCATCATCAATGTTACCACTAATCATAGACAAGCTTTAGACCACTGAAAAGAGTATCTGGTTTCTGGTCTCCGTGCATGAAACGATGAAATGATGAAACGCTATGAAACGATGTCCAATTGCAGCCAAAAAGTGCTGGATCGATTGGAATTCTGCCGTGCTGTGTTTTACACAACTGTTTCACATAGGGGTATGAACGTTTGCCCGATTTGCGAGGCCTCTCTTAGCCACCATACTTTGTGTATTGGAAATTTGGTCTGGTTCCAATAACCATGTATACATGTTAACATGTATCGCTTTTTAAAAAAAAATGAAAACAAAGTGCATGACAAGAAACTGGAGACTTTTTTTGGCTTTCAGTGTTGAAAAAGACTTTCTTTATTATCTGTCTGGTTAATGTCACCTACTTAGTTTCATGATAAAGTCCTGCTCCTTCTAGAAGAATCTTTAGATGAACAGTCTTCTTTGAGACAAGATGCTCAGAGGGGCTTTGGCGCCAGTTGGACCGTTGGTTTCGTAGCTCCTTCAGCCGATTCTCTTGCTGTTCCTCATTCTTCCGTCGAGCGACCGACAGCCAGGTGGAGCTCTCTTTGCCTTGGAGTAGATATACCATAATCTGGAAACAAGACAATCATTATTAAGCTTATTATAATGCATCATTAAACAATTCTGTACTGGCAGAATTTTTCCAACAGCTTTGCATAGCACACTGCATAGTTCAGATGCTTCCATTCGAAAATCTGATGCTGATATCTGGAGTTTTGCTTGTTGCATTTCCACGTAAAGCAAATGAATTGAACAAAAAATCTGATAAAATAAAACATTTGGTTTAGGAAAATCATGTAGAATGAATCACTGCAACGAGGATGTATTGTTCTGAGAAGGACTGCTGCTGAGAAATTGTTTTAAAACGTGTCAACCAATGTTCTCAGTAAGTCTCCAGGTATCTTTCTGAAAAGCAAATTAATTCCAATATAGTGTTTCGGCAATCTTTTGTTTTCTCATCATTTCCATAAAGCTTCAAGTCAAATCTTACAAACATTTCATGATTTTTCAACAACAAAAATTGATTTCCTTTACCTCTCTTTCATGACTGTGTTTCTTCAAGAGTTGTCGAACCACCTCAACCTGCCAAGCCACCACGCCTCTGTTCTTGCCGATCAGATGACTGTCGTCGTCCGTCACCTTCGGGGGTTTTCTGCCTTTCCTCTGATAAAGTCTCTCCAGGGCTAGTAATTCTCCCAGGTCTCTGTCGCTGTCAAAACTGTGGAATAATCCAGAAAAAAAATGGTGTTTTTCAGGCCTGGAATTTCATTTGTGTAGGGGGCTAGGCCACTTCCATTAGAATATCAGAATGTATACGAAAAGATTTTTAAGGGGCACCAAGGCCAAGACCAGGGACACTGCGGCAGTGGACTCTCTGAAATTCTAGTTCTGTTTTTTCCTTCACTTCAAAACTTACTTTATGAAATTTTTAAATTTATAATTTAATAATAGCAGAATCCCCTCTGATTGATCCCCTGACTGCTGCTTCCCAGATTTAGCATTGGGGCCTGATTTCTGGCTACACAGCATGTATGGGTGCACCCTACTAAATAGTGAGGAATTCATGCACTGAGCTCATAAATTGTTTGTCCTCAAATTTTTCTTAAAAAACAAAGATTTGAGACCCATTCATTTGAGGGATTGTGTAAAAATGGTCCAACTTCCAACTTTGAGTATTTTGGATGCAGGCCCTGAAAAAGTGGTCCTAATTTGATTTCAAGCGTAAGGCATCTCTCCAAAATGGATGCTTTTCAGTGTGGGCATATTCACTAGTGTAGAGGGTGGTTTCCATTGGGATGCAAATAACTTGACGGGCCTCTGGACAATCCACATTAAATTGAGAATAAAATAAAAGGTTAGACATCAATCAATATTTTGTCTTTTGGCTATAAATTTGAGAATTCTAAGTATTTTTGTAATGACTTTTGAATATTTTATATTTAGCTTTGGTTGCTATGGGAGTTTATTTAGTAGGGCGCAACCGTATGGATTAAATGACTGTTGACTAGTGCTCTCACAACAGAGATACCACAGGGCTGGATAGCTCAGTTGGTAAATTACTGATACAGTAATATGAAGATTACAGGATTCGGGTCCTTTGCTTTCATGAATTTTCTCTTGAATTTTGTTTTCAACAACTTTGTCTCCATCTCAAATCACCCCCCCTCCAACACTGGAAAGGTTGATGAGTTGATATACTTCTCTATGGATGCTGACTTTTCCCATGACAGAAATGTTCCAACACAGGATTTTCTACATCACTCATGTCTTTTTCTTGGTGAAATGTGTACAAAAATGCTTTTCTAAAATCTCATCTTGGAGAATCTCATCTTGGAGAATCTCATCTTGGAGAATCTCATCTTAGAGAATCTCATTTATGGAGTGTCGTGGCGGAGCGGTCAAGTGCATCGGACTCAAGGTGTTGTCAGAATGTGGGTTCGAATCCCAGCATGGCTGGTGGCAGCGCTTGTGTCCTTGAGCAAGACACTTAACCATAATTGCTTAGTCCTTCGGATGGGACGTTAAGCTGATGGTCCTGTGTACTAGATGAATGTAAAATAACCCAGAACACTTGTCGTGGAAGAGAAGGGGTTTACCCCAGTGTTTCTGGTTCACATAACATTATATGGAGTGCCATGGTCGAGCGGTTTAGTGCATCGGATTTGTGTTCTGATGGCCGAGTCGTCAGAATGTGGGTTCGAATCCCAACCGCGACCATGGTGCTTGTATCCTTGAGCAAGACACTTTACCATAATTGCTTCTCTCCACCCAGGGGTAAATGGGTACCTGTGAGGGCAGAGTTGGTTATTGTGTTTGATTAGCCCTATATGTGCTGTAATGGCAGCAATTGAGCTGTATACTCCCCAGGGAGCTGAGATGGTTTCAGAAATGATTTATGAGCCTGATGAGCAGGGGTAATAATATAATGCGCCTTGAGCACCAGTTTGGTGGATACGTGCGCTCTATAAGTCCACATTATTATTATTATTATTAACAAGTGCCCCTGTTTACAGGTTCCTCAGGCTTCCGAGCTACAGCGCTTAAGTGTGCTTATGAGGAATCCTTGGTTTCATTACCAGAAATGTATAATAATAATAATAATAATAATAATAATAATAATAATAATAATAATAATAATAATCTCTCAGCTATACTTACCCCGAACTTATGTACTGCTGAGGACGTTCAGTGAGTCCTGTAGCCATCGCTGAGTACTCAAAGGAGTCACCCTCGTACGATGCAATCAGCTGCTCGGCTGCCAGTGACGAGTACTCGGTAATCATCTCGGCAGAGGTCAATGCCCTGCGGTTTCCCATCTTGAGCACCGAGAGGAGAAACTCGCGCTCTTTTGCGTGGCGCTTGTGGAGATCGACGAGGAGTTGCCCGCAGGTGGTGGCTCCTGATGGTGTAGTTGGGTACAGAATTGGTCATGTTTTAAGAAAAATAGTTAAATTGTAATGTGAAACTTACTTGGTGTAAAGCCAATGATGGTTTCTTCCCAAGAATTTGATTTGTCTCAATTGTTTTAATTTTTAAGAAAAGTGAAGTAATCTTTAAAAAAAAAGTGAAATAATTTCAGTACCAATTTATGAACGAGTAAAATCCACGTTAGAATGAATACAAATTCAAATTCAAAATATTTATTAGTCACGTATAAAAACATGAAAATCTACTTCCAGGTGTACAATAAAAATAGATAAAATATGCAAATTGAAAAACATAAAAATAAATAAGTGAAAAAAATTAAGTTCTACTTTAAAATATAAGATTAAATTAGGTAAAGTTAAATTAATAATACACTGTTGTAATAGAGTTATAATAAGTATAAAGGTAATATGGTAAAATTTACACAAAAACTATACATATTTACAACAAGTTGTAGAGACCAAAAAGACAGTAACAACGCAGGCATACAGGAAAACCACTGTTTGCTCCTGACCCCACCCAAAATTTAACGAACATGCCTTTTGTTAAAAAGGTGAATTGCACTTGGGAGAAATGAAAACCTGTGACGGTTTGTTCGTTTCAAAGAGGGGACAATTCTACCAGACCTAGAGAAAGTTACCTGTGAGTTTAACGGGTGAGTAGCATCTGTATAAATGAGTTCAAGTTTGGTCATCAGAGCTTTTTCATAGATATCATTAAGTTCTTTACACAAAATCTCATTGCATTTTCACTATTTTCTCGACACCGGAATAAGCTGACATTATCACAGGTTGGTTTTTAATGTATACCTTGATTCACAGACTATTTTATTTTACTTTCACTCAGAAATTTCTAAAAGAAACTCATCTTCAATATTTCTAAAAGCTTTTATCCTTCTGTATGTTAATAAAAAAAAGTGAAACTTGAATGACGATACCTTGTACTCTTTGGGCGTACTCATTGGCGAATATCTCATAGATTTTATCTTCAGTCTTCCCATCAGCCTGAAGCATGGTCACTTTACTCTGATGGTCCATGGCCTGGCGTTCAAACTCGCTCCGCAGACACCCCATCATGGCCACCAGACGCGAGTCGTAGTGCTGGTACGAGATGACCAGACGCGAGATCTGGTCGAGATCATTGGTCCGTCTCAGGTGGTGTTCCTTCATCTGGACGCGCAGGACCTGTTCCTGCTGCTCGCCTTCGGACATGGATGACCAGATGGGCTCACCTGTGAAGGGGGGGGGGAATAAAGACAGAAAAGTGCATTATTCAGAGTTAAGCATGAAATTGGGTGAAAATATTTCAAAAGGTATATACATGTATATTATGGTTTCTTTTTGTACATAGCAGCCATAAAGTTGAATTGGAACAATATCACAATAAAATTATTAAATTTACAGTTATTATACATACAAATTCAAAAACAAACAGATCAATACGGGTTGAAAATCATAAAACAAAATTCTGAAATACACGATTACTAAAAAGTTTACTTAAACAGTCTATTGTACTTAACATTGTATTGATATAAACATTTAAAGTTAAAACTGAAAACAAGCAGACAGGGTGATAGTTTTAGGACGGGATGTCAAGGAGGGGTGTTGAGAAGAGTTGGTGCTGCGGAGGAGGGAATAGGTAGAGATAGGGGAGGGTGGGATGTCAAGGAGGGGTGTTGAGAAGGGTTAGGGTTGAGGAGGAAGGGTAGGTAGAGAAAAGAGGTGGGTAGAGATAGGGGTGGGTGGAATGTCAAGGAGGGGTATTGAGAAGGGTTGGGGTTGAGGAGGAAGGGTAAGTAGAGATAGGGGTGGGTAGAGATAGGGGTGGGTAGAGATAGGGGTGGGTAGAGATAGGGGTGGGTAGAGATAGGGGTGGGTAGAGATAGGGGTGGGTGGAATGTCAAGGAGGGGTGTTGAGAAGGGTTGGGGTTGAGGAGGAAGGGTAAGTAGAGATAGGGGTGGGTAGAGATAGGGGTGGGTAGAGATAGGGGTGGGTAGAGATAGGGGTGGGTGGAATGTCAAGGAGGGGTATTGAGAAGGGTTGGGGTTGAGGAGGAAGGGTAGGTAGAGATAGGGGTGGGTAGAGATAGGGGTGGGTAGAGATAGGGGTGGGTAGAGATAGGGGTGGGTAGAGATAGGGGTGGGTAGAGATAGGGGTGGGTAGAGATAGGGGTGGGTAGAGATAGGGTGGGTAGAGATAGGGGTGGGTGGAATGTAAAGGAGGGGTGTTGAGAAGGGTTGGGGAGGAAGGGTAGGTAGAGATAGGGGTGGGTAGAGATAGGGGTGGGTGGAATGTCAAGGAGGGGTGTTGAGAAGGGTTAGGGTTGAGGAGGAGGCGGCGGTGGGTAGAGATAGGATAGGGTGGGATGTCAAGGAGGGGTGTTGATAAGGGTTGGGGTTGAGGATGGGATAGGTAGAGATAGGGGAGGGTGGGATGTCAAGGAGGGGTGTTGAGAAGGGTTCGTTTTGACAAGGAGGGGGTAGGTAGAGATAGGGGAAGGTAGGTAAAATGGCGAGGGAAAGAGAGGATAGCATGACTCAAAACAAAAATATTTAGGCATGAAAAATTATTGAAGCAAATTATATAACACGACATTCTTTCAAAAGACAGACAACAATGAACAACATCTGAATAAATAAAAACATTAAAAGACAAATAATTTATCAACTGTAATAAAATCTGGGTTTTATCACCCCAAACAAAAACAAATTATACAAAATTAAAAATGGAACTGCTAAAAAAATGAGGACCTTGACTCACCAATGTGTTTCTTGACCGCTTCCCACAGTAGCTTCTCTCTGAGGATGTCGTATTTTTGTTCCAGAGCCTCCATAAGATCTTGGACAGTGACGCGGTTCCGCATCTTATAGTCTACTTCGTAGTCCTGTCCGTCGTCGAAAATCAACGCCTCTACGCCAAGATTAACCCATCTGTGAGAAACACAGAGAACAGAAATGAATATGCATATTTAATTTGGAAATAAAAATTCAAATACATATTTTGATTTTTGCATAATAAAAACCGTATGTCGTCATTTATGTATTATTTGTACAAAAATAAGACAAAAATACAGAGCTATACAGGGACTGTACACCATTGGTAAAATGTCCGTTAATGCATTCATACTTTATAAGAATCAAGAGATGCATAAACACCAACCTGTGAAAGTAGAAGCACGAATTCAATATAAGATCTTGCTGCTTGTGTACAGTTGTCTGAATCCTTGCGCTCCAACATACCTGACCGACATACTGACAATCAAAGCAACTCTCTGAAACCTGCGCTCCAGCCGGCTTTTTTTATTCCCAGAAGCAAGCGCAGTTTGGGAGATCATGCTTTTTCCCATCGCTGCACCCCAGGATCTGGAACAATCTTCCTCGCAACATCAGACAATCTCATTCAATATCCATGTTGAAAACTTCACTCAAAAACCCACCTTTTTTCAAGAGCTTACTGTACAGCGCCATGAGCAATGACTGTTGGAATGGCGCCTTATAAATCTAACGATTGACTGATTGATTGAATAGATTCTTATGTGGAAAATGGATCACAGCCACAATCCATTTAAATTTTGTAATACATTTCGCGTTTTCCCAATTAATGACAGCATGTCTTCAGGGTTTTTGGTGTCATCCCCAATTTCACATATAGCAAGTTTTTATGGGGAACTCTCTATTGCCTGTCTGTCTATAAAAGCACGGATGAACAGTACGGCCATTTCTTGACCGGTGCATTACTGACCTGTTGAGTTTGCGTCTTGACTTCCTGCGGAATTGATCTTGATACTGGTGTCTGTTTTGAGCCTCCAGGGTCTGGGTGAATTCGTCTTCCTGTTAGGCACCCACGCAAAATATTGTTAAGATTACATGATTTTATCGTTTTCTAATCATCAAATTACCGTAACGGGAAAGTATTGTCACAATCAGAGCAGACTTTCATCAGGGCATGGAAATCGGTGTCCTAGTTTCAGATGAACACAGTGACTGAATATTACTGGTTCGTTTTATATGCGGTAGCAACGGTAATATGACCTTATCATGGGGTTTTATTTTCAGTCACTGAGTTGATCTAAAACTAACACTCCGATTCCATGCCCTCTTTATCACGCCCTCTTTATCACACCCTCTTTATCACGCCCTCTTTATCACGCCCTCTTTATCACGCCCTCTTTATCACGCCCTCTTTATCACGCCCTCTTGATCACGCCCTCTTTATCACGTCCTCTTTATCACGCCCTCTTTATCATGCCCTCTTTATCATAAAACTGAAAGTTAATCAAGTGATGCATGAATTTTTGTCCACTGGACTGAGGAAGTAATTTAAGCATCAATTTAAGTATATACCTTTAATCTCACTCGCTCGTCCATCAGTTTTTCCAGACCTAGGCCTACAACTCAATTTCTCTACTATGAACAAAGTTTTTATCCCACAAATTCAGTACTTTTATTATGAATCACAGCACAGATTTGGTTATCATCGTTTTTTTTTATATTTTAAAATTTATAGCAATTATGTGACCCAATCTTTGTCTGAAATAGCCAAAGATGCTTTTGTGCAGAGATGCCAACATTGAATTCCAAAAAAGAGGAGCATCTATTGAAAAAAAAAATTCGCAAAAATCTAACGCTAAAAAATGCATGTCCGGATTTTGGGCAAAGTCAGCGCCGCACTTGGTGTGAACCCTGCTGGCGGTAGTGGGACCGGGGGCAGAGTAAATTGGAGGAAAATACTCAATGAAAAATTATGAAATTATAACAATGCTAGACGTATCTTATCTTAAAAAGTTCACAATAATGATCTTCCGAATTAGTAATCCCTGCATCAGTCACATTAGAAATTTTGATTATAATACTAACTGTCTCGAAGGCAAATAGCAAATTGAATGACAGCCTTAGCTAGGCCTAGCTCACGTACATGGGCCCAATTTCATGGCGCTGCTTACCACAGAATTCTACGCTTACAGCGCCATAAAAAGCGTGTGATTCTATGCGCCGTAAGCGCAGAATTCCGCAGTAAGCAGTGCCTGCATGCCTGACACTGAAGTCGCACTTGCAAAGAACGCAGAATGCATGGAAACTGTCAAGCTTAGATCTCACAATAACAGGCCACTCAGTTGTATATTCCGGAAGGTATTTTTGTTCAGAAAGTCTCCTTTTTTTCTTAGGAGCCTCCATTGTTCCGGCCTTCTTTTTTAACCTTTGAGAAATTAAAAGGTAATGCACGTGCGCGAGCACAATGCGCGCATGTACACACAAGCTACCTCACAGACAACCTCATTCCCCACGGGTATGCTCATTATTCCCCATTATGTAATAGAGATCAATGGGTACGATCTTGCAAATAATGTACAGATGTACAGGGTACATGTGGTAGGTGTATAGGCAGTCTAATCCAGCACGCTCGCGCTTGTGATATGATACGTACATAATCGTGTGAATTCGCCGCTAATCCCGCTATCGTCGCTTTTTACCACCACTGCGGTTTACATTTAAAAGGTTGTTTTTTTGTTTTATTTTTAAAATTATTTTTCATCATTTTTATTTCCACTTAACAGTTCATTCATTGTTTGCTTGTATTGTAACTATACAATTATACTGGGGCGGCTTGTTTAGCATATTTCAATGAAGTATTATCGTAGAGTCGTATTCACGGCTCAAAATTGTATTTGCTACGCCCAAATCGTGTATGTTGGCATCTCTGTTTTGTGTAGCATGCCCTAAAACATGCTTTGTCACAATGTGAATCAACAAAAAATGTCAATGAATTTCGCCCCATAAAAGACTAATAATTCACAAGGTGTTTGGTAATGAACTAAAGATAACAATATGATTGTTTTACTGAGCTCATAAATTAGTGGAAAAGGCCCCCCAAAAAAAGTCTCTGGTTTCTGGTTTCCATGCGCGTTGCCTCAGACCCGCGCTCTGCATTTTTAATTTTCTTTTTTTATGCTATGAAACAATGTCCAATTCGGTCGATTCACAACAAGGGCGCCGCCAGCGGCAAGCCGGGAAAAGGCCAAATTACGCAGTGCATCATGGGAAAAAGTCGACATCGCAAAACCGGAAGCGGGTATCGCCAATGCATCGACCGTACTTCTTACACCCCTTCTCCGCTAAATCTATCAACTCTTCTCTCTTTTTTCCCGCACAAGGTATTCCCCGATTTGTCAAAAATTGATTTAACTCATCCACTCGCATTCGCGCGAAATCCATACTGCTGTTCTGACCACCATCTAATACAACGCGATAGACGCGATGTCGACCCTGAAAGTTTGAAATTGGCCTTTCCCGGCTTGCCGCTGGCGGCGCACTGAGTTGTGAATCGACCGAATTGCATCCAAAATTGCTGGATCGATTGGAATTCTGTCATGCTGTGTTTTAAATGACTCGTTCACATAGGGGAATGAACGTTTGCTGGATTTGTGACCCCTCTCTTAGCCACCATACTTTGTATTGGGAAATTTGGTCCCCGCATATAAATGTATCACGTATTGCCCAGTTGGCAAAAAAAAAAAAAAAGCATGTCACTGCACCGATTTTGAAGCTGACCGATGACCAGAAACTGGAAACTTTTTTGTGGGGCCTAAGACACATTTAGTAGGATCTGGTCAACATTTCTAAATCGAACCATGTGATAGTTTCAGGATGTGTTTACCTGTAACGCAATAAAGTCCTTGTGGGTCTGATAATCCATTTTTCTCTTCTCCCTGTCCAGTTGTTCCCCGGTGACTATGACGTCCCTCAACTCACACGCCTCCCCGCCTTGTAGCGGCGGGTTACACAGCCACATCCTGATCTCGTCGAAGGTGACGTCGTCATTGGACATGCCCCGTGACTCCATGAACATCTGCCATGTCGGCATGGTGAATTTCTCCTGGTGCGTCGCCTTCAGGAGGATCAGGGCGTCTCTCAGGGAGATGCGGTGGTTGCCACGGCGATCAAGGGCCTGGAAGTCCCACCATGCTCGCTCCTCGATGGTCCGCCGTCTCTCGAGCTCCAAGAGGACATCAAGGAAGCAGAACTTGGGACATCTGTCTCCGCCATTACACACCTACAAAAACGGGGACAAATTTATAAATTTATAAATTTATAATTTATTTTTTTAATTTTTAAAAAATTTTAACCTGCAAGCTCTGCAGAGATTTTTTCATTATTATTTGTTTGTTTGTTGTTTTTTTGGGGGGAATGGTAAATCTTGCAACGACCACATGTTTAGCCAGTTTGTAAATGTAACGTAATTTCAACATAGACCATGCCTCCTTCACATGGTGTGGTTCATTGACCACTTTTTCCTGATAGAATTACAGAATAAATTGTAACGTGTTATAGGTGAGAGTGATTTTTTTTTTGGCAAAAGACAGAATCGGAAAGAACGTACAATACAACCACCACTTTTCTGTCCAAATATGACAAAATATCACAGATTTTCCTTTAAAAGATGATAGAGGACATACTTAAGGAGAAGAAAGTGTAGCCAAGTGAGGATTGGAAACGATTTGGGAGACTTTGAGCAATGAATGTAAGCACATCCAGTGAGATGTTGGCCATTTTGTCATCTGCTCAAAACACATGCTTAGACATTGTGCACAAGTGGCGGTTGGGTTTGACATTCTTTCCACAGAATCATATTGAAAGATTCTGAGCTTACATGTATGTAATTGCACAGTGAATTATTGTTGTCTTGGAGTCACAACTTGAAAACTGTGTGTGCGTACTGTTAGTACATTCACATTTGATGCATCAACTGATAACGAGGATAGGGACTATTTGGGTTTTTACCTGATGAATTGACGCTTCCACTTGATCAGCATTTATAGACGTGAAGTAGAATGCTTTGTAGAATTCCTGCAGTTGTTCTACATCCACATAACCCCGAAAAGTTGGGTCTAGAAGGTCAAAGATGACTTCAAATTCTTCTTCCATTCCCATGATGATTACTTGGCTATAAAACTCCTTCTAGTGAAAGGAAGAAAAAAAATAGATGAAAGTAGTATTTATTTTATTTTGACAAAATTGTATGTTGAATGATGATTGTCTGTCAGGATCACATGCACATTGTACATGTATGCAATAAAAGTTTTCACAAAATTTGATTGAGATTATTTTATTTTTTCGTCTTACTTTATTTTACACAGCAGTTGTTTTTTAGGAGAGAGTAGACCTAACAAGTTCTTTTTACGTTTTTTTGTTTTTTTTGTTTTTTTTAAGTAGCCCTAAATTTGGCTGAAAGAAATGGTCAAAATATAGCTGTGTAACTGTTAGATATATTTTGTTTTAATTTATATCAAGTAGTAGAAGTTGTGGAACTCTTGTCTTGAAAGATGTTGTGTACAAAGCAGATGACAAAATGGCCAGCACCCAATAGGTAATTTATACACAAATTAATGCTGAACATTTCTTCTAAAGATATGCTGTTGATGAGTCTGAGATTGAGAAGGTATTTATTCCCCATGCAAAATTCCTCAACAAAAATGTTCAGTTAAAAGTTAAAATCATAAATAAACTAAAACAGTGGGGAGTGGTGTCAAAGAAGATCTCAGGCCTTGAATAAGCCTGCCGAAAAATCAATTTCAGTCGGTTACCGAGTGATCTATTAACTTCATCACTGACATTCTTAACATAATAATGAATTCATATCTTCAATGGAACGATTCACTAGCTATGCGTAACGTTAGCCGTACAACTTTTTGTACACAATTCGAGATTTGTGTTGTTTGCAGTGCAAAATTAAAATTTCAACTAGACTTAACTAGTCGAACATATCCAAGCCAAATTAACAACTTATTACGATTTTATACACTGCAGAATATTAGAATAGCTTATCATCTCACCTTATAAACAACATCTCATATTTTTAAAGCACAATCTGGTGTGAAGTTTTGACCAGTTCCGGAAACCAGTTCTGAAAACACTACAGTACTGTAGGTACTGTTGTATTTACGTATTGACGTCATCTTCACTCGGGCAACGTTAAACAAATAATTGAAGGAGACCCATGACAATGTACTATGTGCGCACAGCTAACAGAGTACTGGGGACTAGACTAGCACTGGGTCCGTCGGTGGGTACGTCGGCCAAACGGCGGTAAACCAGAAGCTAGCCGCATATTATTGGCCAGAAACTACCCAGCCGCGTATTGGGAAAAATTAGAATCCATGCAGTTCAAGGTGGTGAAATAAAACTCCGCATTTCAGGTTTTTTAATGGGTATTTTGAACAAAATTTGATATTATCCTTATTTATGAGTACATTTTGTTCTTACATTCTTAAAAAGCATAACACTGAGCATACTTGAATTTGGAAATGGGTAATTTGGCTGACTAATTATAGTAAGTAATTAGCCGCTACAATGTAGACCTCCGTCATTATCAAGTAATAAGTTCCACTTACCCCAAACAAAATGTACGTTTCATCAATAAAAGTTGAATTTTAAAATAAATAAATTTTATTCCAGAATATTAAAGACGATACCACTGGGCACACTTAATTTTGGAGGCGGCTAATTTGGCTTACTAATTAATAGCTATTAGGAATAGACGTCATTTTCTATCAATTTCCGGTATATTGTACACATTATTGACTATGACTGCACTCACCCCACAAAAAGGTACCCGATAAAAAAACTTAAAGTAGGCCTAAGTGAAGAGTTATAGTAATGGCCAATAATTGAAGATGATTGTATGTAAAGTTGAAAGCGGAGGGATTTTCAGGAAGTCAGAAATCATAGGTTTACGAGTTAGAGAATTTGCTCGACATGTTATTTAGCGTGTGGGGCAGGAGCCGTGTTCTGAAGTTCACAGCGACAAATTACATAGGCCTAATTATTCTTTAAAAAAAATAGGAGAGTGTGAGCGGAAGAAGCATTCGGACTATATTAACATTACTTACAACAACCTACATGTATCATACAAACACATATGAACCAAGATTGGACATTTTATGGGACTAGTATTTGTGTAGAGTAGAACAATTCCCATGCTATAAGGCATTCCCATGCTATAAGACATGTACTTGTAACAAGAAGTTTGTGTTTTTAAAGATAGTTCTGACAGTTGGGTCTGGATCTGGTTGGGTCTGGTCACTGCTGTTACTCTGAAAAGGGCCCCAAATTACGGAAGCTTAAATGACCATCCTGTTACCGCGTTACTTAGATAATTTATCGTGGGAAAATGCACAACATATTACGGATTTCAAAGATATTTTTCTCAGAAACATAGAATTCCATGATAATGTATCTGTGAAACAAGTAGGCCTAATTCCATGATAATGTATCTGTGAATCATGGAATTCCGTGTTTCACAGATACATCATCATGGAATTCCGTGTTTCACAGATGGGTACATTATCATGGAATTCCGTGTTTCTGAGAAAAATATCTTTGAAATCCGTAATATGTTGTGCATTTTCCCACGATAAATTATCTAAGTAACGCGGTAACAGGATGGTCATTTAAGCTTCCGTACCAAATAATATAGTCTAATGTTCATGTATCCCATGACATGGCTGGACTGGTTCAACTTCGTTGCGCTGTCCTATGCTTTTGAAAGTTTGACTGGTGAAGAAATTGATAACCTGAGCAGTTACAGTTAAGGATTCACTTCAATTCAATTCAAATTGTATTTCCATAACTTCCTTAGTGAAACAATAAATTCAATAAAATTTATTTAGGACTTATAGAACACGCCTTTTGAATACCTTACCCCCCCCCCCCCCATTCAAGAAAAAATACAACGCCAAGATGTTCCAAAATGCACACTAAACATAAAGGGAAAACAAAGCTGAAAGATTAACACATAAGGCTACTGAGGGGAAAAGACCACTCAATTTTCTAACAGGTAACATTTGTAAAGTGACTTGAAGGTGGCCAGTGACTTGCTTCAGAAATATGTGGCAGCCCAGTCCAAAGTTTACAACCTTCGTAGCGGAGAATATAAGCTGAAGAGTTGTAGTTTTACATTTAATCTGGGAGTATTTATTTGGGCAACGAGTATTACAATTATGTCTGTGATACGTGGTAAAGAAGTTATTGAAAAAGGGTAGGACTAGGAGATTATTGTTATTGTAATTAAACATAAATATGGCAACTCATTTCTGAATATTTTTTTTGGCTTTGGAATGGTGAAACTTGTTCAAGTTTCTCTGCTGTTCTGATACATATGTAAATATTTCCAACATTCTTGCATTATGGAGAATTGCAACACCATACATGCCCATTGATTATAAGGACGCAATTACTCAAGTGTAGTACTCACTGAGCTGCTATCCACCAAATATAATTTCTGATGTTTATGCAGGAAATTACGGAGCCCCTAAGGGGACAGGTAAAGAAAAAATCGGGAAGGTAAAAAAAAAAGGGGGAAATGTATTTCGTTCCCTCGAATTAATATTTCGTTCCTCCGAAATAACATTTCGTTCCCTCGAATTCATTTCGTTCCCTCGAAATATTATTTCGTTCACTCGAAATATTATTTCGTTCCCTCGAAATCATTTCGTTCCCTCGAAATAACATTTCGTTCCCTCGAAATAACATTTCGTTCCCTCGAAATAACATTTCGTGGGAATGAAATAAATTATTTCGAGGGAACGAAATAAATTATTTCGTTCCCACGAAATCATTTCGTTCCCTCGAAATCATTTCGTTCCCTCGAAATAATATTTCGTTCCCTCGAAATAATTGAGCTGTACGGAATCCTTGATATGCCATTTAATTTATTGGGATATGAAAACTATTTCCGAGGTTGCCGTAGCACTGAGAGCCCCTTAAGGGACAGATGGAAAGAGGGACTGGTTTTTCCTTTGTTAAAGAAGCATAATCTTGACCCAGTTTTAGAAAATTACCGACCAATCACCAACTTGCAGTTTTTGTGTAAACTTACTGAGAGTGCAGTGTGTGCTCAAAAGCCTCAAATTAATAATCATATGGCTAGGCATTCATTATTTCCACTATTTCAATCGGCATTTACAGGGAACGGAGGAACTTTGCTGTTAAGCTTATGGACAGAGCTAGACAGGACTTTTATACTACACTTATTAATGATAATTGTTTTGACCCTCGGAAGTTGTTCAAGGTCACGAGAAAATTACTTTAAAAAACTACTGTCACTCCCTTACCACCGTTCACAGATAAATTGACATTTGCTAATGAGTTGGGTCAGTTCTTTATTGGGAAAATTGATCATATTCACGCTAAGCTTGACAGGCAACTGCTGAGCTATGGACCTATGGAGTATTTATCTGACGTCAGTGCATCTCGGTGCACCATGGACTGTTTTTCACCGCTTACTGAATTGGATGTGATGAATCTTATTAAACAATCTGCGCATAAGTCTTGCCCTCTGGATCCCATGCCGACACCTGTTGTGGTTGATTGCATTGAGGTCTTGCTTCCGACTATTACTAGGATCATCAATGCATCACTAACCTCCGGTACCTTCCCAGAAGATTGGAAAGAGTCATTGGTAACACCTCTGTTGAAAAAACAAAACCTTGACCCTGTGCTTGATAATTACCGCCCAGTCAGTAATCTTTCATTTGTGTCAAAACTGCTTGAGAGAGCTGTTTTTAATCAGGTTCACGAGTATTTAACTGGTAATAATCTGTATCCACCACTTCAGTCTGCCTACCGGAAGAATCATAGTACCGAAACAGCACTTCTTAAAGTATACAATGACATTATTATGAAAATGAACAGCCGGCATGTCGTCCTTCTTACTTTATTGGACCTCAGTGCAGCGTTTGATACAGTTAACCACAACATTCTTTTAAATCGTCTTAAATCTAAATTTGGGATATGTGGACTTGCAATGGATTGGTTTGCATCGTATTTAACTGGCAGGAGTCAGCGTATACTGATACAGGGATCCAAGTCAGATAAGTTTGATCTTACCTGTGGCGTACCACAAGGTTCATGTCTCGGACCCCTGCTGTTTGTCATGTACTCCTCAAGGTTATTTGATATTGTTGAAACCCACTTACCTGATGTTCATTGTTATGCAGACGATACACAATTGTACATATCATTTAAACCGGTTAGTTTGGCTAATCAACAGGTTGCCATCTTGGCGATGGAGAATTGCATCAAAGATATCAGAGAGTGGATGTTACATGATAGACTTATGTTGAATGATAGTAAGACTGAGTTTATTATTCTGGGTTCCAAACAACAATTGTCTAAGGTCAATATTTCTCATATTACAGTGGGGGGTACTAATATCACGCCTGTCTTAAATGTTAGAAATCTGGGGTTCTGGTTTGACTCCAATTTGTCTATGAATTCTCATATCACTAAAGTCTGTTCTACCAGTTTTTACCATCTCCATAATATAAAACGTATTAGTAAATATTTATCGCATAATTCTCTTATCATTTTAATTCATGCGTTCATCACCAGTCGTCTAGATTATTGTAATAGTTTATTTTATGGTCTGCCACTTGTTCAACTAGCAAAGTTACAAAGGATACAGAATGCTGCTGCCAGGGTAGTTGTAAACACACATAGATTTTGTCATATTACCCCCATTCTTAAGGATCTGCATTGGTTGCCTATTAAATTTCGAATTCATTTTAAAATGTTATTGCTTGTTTTTAAATGTATTAACTGTCTAGCACCTGACTATGTCTGTGACCTTTTTACCGTCAAAAGACGGCACACTGAGATATAGCCTTAGGTCAACAGGCGAAATGTTACTGGAGTACCCGAGGGGTAGAATGCTGCACACTTTTGGCGATAGAGCATTTGCTTCGGCTGCCCCAAAGTTGTGGAATGCACTACCTTCATCTGTTAGGGGGGCTCATTCACTGGGGTCCTTTAAGGAGAAATTAAAAACTTACTTGTTTAAAGAAGCCTACAGTCTGTAAATACTTATTCTTTATTCTTAATTTTAATTTAATTTAATTGTGTATTCTTGTCTTGTCTCCCCTGCTGGATTTGTATAGTATATTATGGTTTTTAAAAATGGAATTTTTAGAATGGAATTTTTAAAAATGGAATTTTCCCCTCCCCCTTTAGGGGTGAGGGTGTCTGACTGTAATTGTGTGTATTTTTATGCTGAATTTGTATAGACTTTTAGATTCATATTGTATGATTTTTAGGCTTTATTGTATATGTATTATTGAGTCTTGATGTAATTGCGCCCTCGAACATCTTCGGATGGAGAAGGCGCACTATAAATGTAATAAATTATTATATGGAACGCCTTCAGTCAAAGCTTGGGATATCTGGCTTGGCGCTCGATTGGTTTGCATCTTACTTGTCTTCCAGAAGCCAGCGGGTGTCTATAGATGGGACCTTGTCAGATAGGTTCAGGCTTGACTGTGGTGTTCCCCAAGGATCATGTCTGGGTCCACTGCTTTTCACTATCTATGCTTCTAGGTTGTTTGATATTATTGAGTGCCATCTGCCAAATTCCCATTGTTATGCAGATGACACACAGTTGTACATAAGCTTTAAACCTGACGATACAACAAACAGTCAGTTGGAAGCCGTAGCGGCAATGGAGAGATGTATTCAAGACATCAGGCAATGGATGATTCATGATAGGCTTATGATCAATGATAATAAAAGTGAATTTCTTGTCATTGGTACCAGACAACAGCTACAAAAAATTAACATTCCCAGCCTCACTGTGGGGACATCTGATATTCTTCCCAATTCATGTGTTAGGAATTTGGGATCATGGTTCGACTCACAGTTGACTATGAATAATTTTACTAAGGCTTGTTCGGCTGCTTTTTTTCATCTGCATAACATTAGAAGTATTAGTAAATTTTTATCTCGTGACTCTCCATTGACTTTAATCCATGCTTTTGTTACCAGTCGAATGGATTATTGTAACAGCTTATTGTACGGTCTACCGAAAAGTCCATTAGCCAAACTACAACGAGTCCAGAATGCTGCGGCCAGACTTGTGTTCAACACACCTAGGTTTCAGCATATAACACCAATTCTTCGCGAATTACATTGGTTACCTGTTTCGTTTACGGGATTAATTTTAAAATTATTTTGGTAACTTTCAAGGCACTCCATGGTTTATCTCCAGTGTACATAAAATATCAACAAAGGTTCCCGTTATATTCTCAGGTCAAGTAGTAATGGTCTTGTTTTAGAGTACCCTAATGCCCCAGTCACATTGGAGCTGCGATTGCCTACGACCATGTCAGTCGTGCGACCTAGGGCGGTCTTGGCCCGGTCGTAGGTTTTTTCTGCGATGTCGGCCTAGCAGTCACACAATAAGACCTGTCCCCGACTGCTCTGCGACTTGTAGCCAACTGATAGCACGACTGGTCGCAAGACCTTGAGGGACTTGTCGTACGATCACCCAAGACTACCTACGATTGTCAAGGATCAGTCGCACGACTAGTCACGACTGGTCGTGCGACTGGTCGTGACTATTCGCACGACTTGTCGTGCAGTCGTAAGACTAGTCACGCATAGTCGTGTGACTAGTCGTGCATTCGCACGACAAGTCGTGCGAATAGTCGTGCATAGTCGTGCGACTGTTGGACGACTGGATAGTCCCACGATGAACCACGACTACGTAAGACCACCCAAGACTTGTAGCACGACCATCGCACGACTATTAAAGACCTACCTACGACCAGTTTGGTCGCAGCCAGGTTTTTGAACATGATCGAAAATCTCCCCAAGACCGAATTCGGTCTTGCGACTACCCAAGACCACCCGGCACCCGCAACCACCCGGGACTTGTCGCAGGACTTTTCTACGATTCCTTGTAATTTCCAGTCGCAGACGATCGTAACCTGTTGTAAGTTGTCGTATCCTCCAGTGTGACTGGGGCTTAAGGGCAAGATGCTTGCTACACTGGGTGCTAGAGCATTTTCATCGGCAGCCCCAGTGCTCTGGAATACACTTCCGTGCCATATTCGCAATGAACAGACACTTGATTCTTTTAAACGTAAGATTAAAACATACCTTTTTAATGAAGCCTTTTTAAATTAATTTTTTTTCTCCTTTCCTTAATTGTACTTTTGATGAGAACCAAGCCAGTTAGGCTATATTCCTTTAATTAGTATAGGTAGGTTAAAGGCGTCTGTCTCCGGGAAAGATCGAGACATCATCACCGATGCCAGTGGGGGTACATTGACATAGATCCTCCTCTGGCGGGACAGACGCAACTCCATACTGAGGTTTGGGAGCTGGCTTGGCAACCTCATCTGTTCTGATTTAATTTTTTTTTAAATGTGATACCGGTATGTCATTAATTTCTTGTTTGTATTCATATTTGTTTATTTAATGGCGTGTTTATTTTTGTTATGCGCTTTTGATCATTTTTAATGGAAACAGCGCAATAGAAAATGTTTAATTTATTATTTTTATGGAAACAAATAAATAAAATAATATTATTTTATTTATTTGTTTCCATCTGTCCCTTAAGGGGCTCTCAGTGCTACGGCGACCTCGGAAATAATTGTCATATCCCAATAAATTAAATGGCATATCAAGGATTCCGTACAGCTCAATTATTTCGAGGTAACGAAATATTATTTCGAGGTAACGAAATGATTTCGAGGGAACGAAATGATTTCGTGGGAACGAAATATTATTTCGAGGGAACGAAATAATTTATTTCATTCTCACGAAATGTTATTTCGAGGGAACGAAATGTTATTTCGAGGGAACGAAATATTAATTCGAGGGAACGAAATACATTTCCCCTTTTTTTTTTACCTTCCCGATTTTTTTTTACCTGACCCCTTAGGAAATGATATTTTCAAATGTATAATTGTTTCACCAAATGAAAGTGTAAAATGTACAAGATCGCATAATCTCAAAGCAATTAGTGTTAACCAAAAAAGTGTAATATGCATTTAAATCATAATGAGAAGGGTTGTATATGGCACACTATCTTGAGTGCATGGGAATCAATTCAGAAAAAAGGGAGGAAAGTACAAAGTAAATTGCTTAGGATACACTTAATTATTCAATGAGCTCATTAACAGCATTTCCTTTAAAATGTGTCCCTTTGGAACAAATTACAAATTAGAATGTGTACAGTCATGTTTATGGTAGGGAATGCCAATGCACAGGCCCGATGGGCAAACAAAATACCATTACCATTAACGGGGCATGGAATCGGAGTGCGTATATTTAGAATAACTCATAGTGACTTAAAATACCATACATGATAAGTTCACAAACCATCGCTATATTGTATAATGAGCCAAGAACCAATTCCATGCACGTGAGCTGGTTTTGCTATCCAGGGTTCAGGCTGGACAACCCCACCCATTGTATGTATGCAACAAATTATTCAAATAGTTACTGGCTAATTACAGCACCCTCAAATACCAGGTTAAAGAAAGTCAGTAAATGCATTTCATTGAGGATTTGGCCGGGGCACAAAAAAGGGGAGCAGGGTAAATTGGGGAAACTCTGCCTTAGAGATGGCAACACCAAAAAGGTACGACAAGGTGAGGGGGCGCATACTCCCCTTGATCTGCCATTCTTTATTAGAAACCCTAGTATATGAAAACATTAACATATTTAACTATATATATATCTTTCTTTCTTTCTTTCTTTTTTGTTTTAATACAGTAATGTAAAACCTGTGCACAACATTTGTGCATGAACTCTTAATGTAAAAGATTGAAAACCTCATTTTTAAAGAGCTATAATTTATGGCGGACAAGTCCCTTTTTTTTTTGAGTGAAACCCACTCTGATTCGATTGAAAAATACAGTACAAGGCTACCAATTCACTCTTTATCCTCCAAAAAAAAGACTTTTCCGCCGTATAGCTCTTTAAAACAGTGGGTTTTTTTTCACTCTTTTACATTAAGAGAGAAGAATGTAGTCTTTTTTTAAGTCACTTATACTGTACACAATAAGCTTTTAATCAAGCAAATGCTATAAACATTTTTTCCCTCGTTATTTTCCCAGTTTAATGCATACAATTATTCAAATCAGATACAATGGCTTCAAGTATATGTATACTGATGAGTAATACTGAATGAAGTATTTCAACCACTAAAGGGAACACTTATTTCTCCTAAAAAGGGAACGGTACAACAAGGGTGGAGTTCTGAAAGCCAGTTAACAT
Source organism: Zoroaster sp. YZ-2022 (assembly GCA_029582265.1). NCBI lineage: Eukaryota > Metazoa > Echinodermata > Asteroidea > Forcipulatida > Zoroasteridae > Zoroaster > Zoroaster sp. YZ-2022. The sequence continues at coordinate 475,899 of JAQQFT010000025.1, read as the reverse complement.
GAACAAACTGGTATGAAAAGTGTACATGCATTTAATTTTTAATACAATTATAATACATTTAAAAAAATCAAACAGAATACAATTTAAATAATAGTTTAATAAAATTGTGAACTTTTTATAAACCTTGCATTTTACCAAGCATTAAAGGGGCAGTATCGTCACAATCAACTGGGCATGGAATTGGAGCTAGTTTTCAATTAACAGTGACTGAAAATACCCCACATAACGTCATATCACCACAATTTCCGGTAACTGCTGAAATGAGCCAATAACTTTGTCACTATGTTCATCTTAAACGAGAACACCCATTTCATAACCATGTTGAACGTCCACTCTGATCGTGATGATACTGTCCCTTTAATTTATACAGTACAATAATACTTGTACATATGCAATACATTTTCTCCTAGAGGTATTCCAATAAGCTAATTCTATACAGACTATGCTTTCTAAATGTACATCTGTTGTATGACAATGTACAGTGAGTGGTCCTATTTATATAAAACATTAAAATAACGTTAATAATAAAATAAACAATTATACCATTATCAGTTAATATATACAATGTAGGTCTAGCTTATGCAATGTTTAATTCTCTTGCACACAGCACTAAATATAAAAACTCCAATATAACGAAATATCAACCGTGTCCACACATTTACTTTAAATTTATACATCATGATGTAAACAACCATGTAAATGTTTAACCAATTGTTAACCTTAGTCCTAATTATAAAACAATGACTGAATAATATTGTTTTATTAAAAAACAACCATTATACAAGCATCATTTAATATATATATACACACACACAAGGCTCAAATTAGGTCTATATGCAATTTATTCTCTTACAAACACTAAATATAACGGCAAATATACAATTTTATCAAAGGCAAAAAGCTCAGTAAAATATACAGTCACATAATTATGCACTATTAAATGTCAACAAATACACAAAAGGTAGCTAGTTCACCAATTATTCAAATCAGTACATGGTTTCAAGTATATTGAATAGTATTTGAAACAGTAGCCTACATTAATTTAAGATTTTTTTTTATTACAGTTATGTAAAACGTGTAGGACAATTGTACAATATACATGTATGTATTGAATTTTTTATTACAACAAACTTTAAATTATCAACTTTCAAACCTCCGTCTTTGGTTGCCAGGGATTGGCACGTGAAGCCGGACAGTAGGTGTTTGATTACTCGGAGAGGCTTTTTCGAGATGCATCCTAACCTTTAATCCCCGGTTTAGTAATAAGTTGTGTTTATTTTTTAACCGACGTCGCGAACTTCCCGTGTGGGTTTATTTTGTTTATTTCTTAACCGACGTCGCGAATTTCATGTGTGGGTTTATTTTGTTTATTTCTTAACCGACGTCGCGAATTTCCTGTGTGGGTTTATTTTGTTTATTTCTTAACCGACGTCGCGAATTTCCGCTGTGGACGATTTTGTTTATTTTTTAACCGACGTCGCGAATTTCCTGTGTGGGTTTATTTTGTTTATTTCTTAACCGACGTCGCGATCTTCCTGTGTGGGTTTATTTTGTTTATTTTTCAACTTTTTTTTCAACCAACGCTACGAACTTTTGGTTCAACTTTTTTTAAACAAATGCTGCGAATTTTTGGTTCAGCTTTGCTTTTTTTTTTTTTTTTTTTTTTTAAAAAAATGCTGCGAACATTTGGTTCGACTTTTTTTTCAACCAACGCTGCAAACTTTTGGTTCGACTTATTTTCAACAAAATGCTGCGAACTTTTGGTTCAGCTCTTTTTTTCAACAAATGCTGCAAACTTTTGGTTCAACTTTTTTTTCAACCAATGCTGCAAACTTTTGGTTCGACTTTTTTTTCAACCAATACTGCAAACTTTTGGTTCGACTTATTTTAAACAAATGCTGCGAACTTTTGGTTCAGCTTTTTTATTTCAACCAATACTGTGAACTTTTGGTTCGACTTTCTTTTTTTTTTGTTAACCAATGCTGGGAACTTTTGGGTCGACTTTTTCCAACAGACACTGCGAACTTTTGGTTCGCCTTTTTTTTTCAACAAATGCTGCGAACTTTTGGTTCGACTTTTTTCAACCAACGCTGCGAACTTTTGGTTCGACTTTTTTTTCCAACCAATACTGCGAACTTTTGGTTCGACTTATTTTAAACAAATGCTGTGAACTTTTGGTTCAGCTCTTTTTTTCAACAAATGCTGCAAACTTTTGGTTCAACTTTTTTTTCAACCAACGCTGCAAACTTTTGGTTCGACTTTTTTTTTCAACCAATACTTCGAACTTTTGGTTCGACTTATTTTAAACAAATGCTGCGAACTTTTGGTTCAGCTTTTTTTTTCAACCAACGCTGCGAACTTTTGGTTCGACTTTTTTTTTCAACCAATACTGCGAACTTTTGGTTCGACTTTTTTCAACAAATGCTGTGAACTTTTGGTTCGACTTTTTTTTCAACCAACGCTGCGAACTTTTGGTTCGACTTTTTTTTTTCAACCAATACTTCGAACTTTTGGTTCGACTTATTTTAAACAAATGCTGCAAACTTTTGGTTCAGCTTTTTTTTACTCAACAAATGCTGCAAACTTTTGGTTCAACTTTTTTTTCAACCAACACTGCGAACTTTTGGTTCCACCTTTTTTTTCAACCAATACTGCAAACTTTTGGTTCGACTTATTTTAAACAAATGCTGCGAACTTTTGGTTCAGCTTTTTTATTTCAACCAATACTGCAAACTTTTGGTTCGACTTTTTTTCAACCAACGCTGCGAACTTTTGGTTTGAATTTTTTTTCAACCAACGCTGCAAACTTTTGGTTCGACTTTTTTTCAACCAACACTGAACTTTTGGTTCAGCTTCTTTTTTTCAACCAACACTTCGAACTTTTGGTTCAACTTTTTTTCAACCAACACTGCAAACTTTTGGTTCGAATTTTTTTCAACCAACGCTGCAAACTTTTGGTTCGACTTTTTTCAACCAACGCTGCGAACTTTTGGTTCGACTTTTTTTTCAACCAATACTGCAAACTTTTGGTTCGACTTTTTCAACAAATGCTGCAAACTTTTGGTTCGACTTTTTTTTCAACCAACGCTGCAAACTTTTGGTTCAATTTTTTTTTTCAACCAATACTGCGAACTTTTGGTTCAGATTTTTTTTTCAACAAATGCTGCAAACATTTGGTTTAACTTTTTTTCAACCAACGCTGCAAACGTTTGGTTCGACTTTTTTTTTCAACCAATACTGCAAACTTTTGGTTCAGCTTTTTTATTTCAACCAACGCTGCAAACTTTTTGTTTGACTTTTTTTTTCATCCAATACTTCGAACTTTTGGTTTGACTTATTTTAAACAAATGCTGCAAACTTTTGGTTCGACTTTTTTTAAACAAATGCTGCAAATTTTTGGTTCAGCTTTTTTTCTTATTTTTTTCATCCAATACTGCAAACTTTTGGTTTGACTTTTTTTTCAACCAACGCTGCGAACTTTTGGTTCGACTTTTTTCAACCAACACTGCGAACTTTTGGTTCAGCTTTTTTATTTCAACCAATACTGTGAACTTTTGGTTCGACTTTTTGTTTTTTTTGTTAACCAATGCTGGAAACTTTTGGGTCGACTTTTTCCAACAGACACTGCGAACTTTTGGTTCGACTTTTTTTCAACCAACGCTGCGAACTTTTGGTTTGAATTTTTTTTCAACCAATGCTGCAAACTTTTGGTTTGAATTTTTTTCAACCAACACTGAACTTTTGGTTCAGCTTCTTTTTTTCAACCAACACTTCGAACTTTTGGTTCAACTTTTTTTCAACCAACACTGCAAACTTTTGGTTCGACATTTTTTTTTCAACTAACGCTGCAAACTTTTGGTTCGACTTCTTTTAACCAACGCTGCGAACTTTTGGTTCGACTTTTTTCAACAAATGCTGCAAACTTTTGGTTCGACTTTTTTTTCAACCAATGCTGCGAACTTTTGGTTCGACTTTTTTTTAAACCAATACTGCGAACTTTTGGTTCAGATTTTTTTTTCAACAAATGCTGCAAACATTTGGTTCAACTTTTTTTCAACCAATACTGCAAACTTTTGGTTCAGCTTTTTTATTTCAACCAATACTGCGAACTTTTGGTTCGACTTTTTTTTGTTTTGTTAACCAATGCTGGGAACTTTTGGGTCGACTTTTTCCAACCGACACTTTTTTCAACAAATGCTGCAAACTTTTAGTTCGACTTTATTTTCAACAAATGCTGCGAACTTTTGGTTCGACTTTTTTTTTCAACAAATGCTGCAAACTTTTGGTTCAACTTTTTTTTCAACAAATGCTGCAAACTTTTGGTTCGACTTTTTTTTTCAACCAACGCTGCGAACTTTTGGTTCAACTTTTTTTTAAACAAATGCTGCGAATTTTTGGTTCGACTTTTTTTAAACAAATGCTGCAAATTTTTGGTTCAGCTTTTTTTCTTATTTTTTTCATCCAATACTGCAAACTTTTGGTTTGACTTTTTTTTCAACCAACGCTGCGAACTTTTGGTTCGACTTTTTTCAACCAACACTGCGAACATTTGGTTCAACTTTTTTTTTCAACCAATGCTGCGAACTTTTGGTTCGACTTTTTTTCAACCAACACTGCGAACATTTGGTTCGACTTTTTTTTCAACCAATGCTACAAACTTTTGGTTGACTTTTCAAACCTTACCACTTTACCATCTCACGTGAGATTATTCTCGTACCATTCCATCAACACATTGCGTTTCTTCTCATGCCGTTCCATCGATGCGTTGTGATTCTTCTCGTACCAGTCGGTCCGACAATCCATTGACGCGTCAGCTGAAAGAAAACTTTAAAAATACACCATCAACACACAAAAAAACGCTCAACACACACAACAAAAAAACACTGAAAGAGGAAAGGAAAACAGCACACCACATTATGGTCAGTGAAATTACAACAAAAAATTTCATTGGCCGAAAGTTTCTAGTGCCAAAAATTTTCCAAGAAACATTTTCTACCTTTTTGGTTTGATAAATTTGGTTCAAAGCTTTTTAAAAATAAAAAATCCAAAACCTTGTTTTTTTTTGCATCACTTTCAATCAAGTTTTAGTTTGGGCCTCCAGAAAGATATGGCAAAAGTCTAATTTATTCGCCAGAACTAACTCCGTCACAAGAACGATAAGGCAGGAAGTAATGATACCAAAGACACTACCCATCCTAATTTGTTCCTACATGTCACAAACTAAATCAACGCCAAGCAAGCAGACCCAAGGAAGTGAACCTATCCGGAAAGTAATTAATGCACTACCATGACCATCTTTTGATAATGTGGCAATCCTCACTGTCTCAGCAGAAACCATCGCAACCAAACCCCCTCGTCCAGGCAACCAAGTCAGTCCAAAGATAAAAGCCTCATTGTATTTCCAGATTTCGATGAAAGTGATGTTGAAACAATTCAGTTTTAAGAATTGAATCATTTTGTGGTTGCTGGGGGGAAATAAGACAGGCGAGGAGGTAGAGGGCGCTTATTCCCCCACTCTGGCATAGACACCAGCCTCTCTCCCTTAATACCTTATTTTTTACACTTTGGGCATCGGATGACTCGAGACGTCTCGGTGCAGACCAGTCCGATGAGATGGTAGAAACACTGGTCTTGTGGTTGTCTCACCCAATGTTCGCTCCCCTTCAGTCGAATCCTGTATTACAGAGGACACAGTGAAAAATAAAGTGAGGTTTGTGATTACAATTTGTTGTCTGAAAAAGTCAGAAATGTTTTGCCTTCAAGAACCTGCTAGGTTTAAAAACGTAAGGCCATTAACCATCGTTTTGCATTTATACTTGTCATTTAGGTTCATTGGTAAGCAGTTTGCTACAGCTAATAATTTAGCACCCTGGCAGCATAAGCGGGGGGGGGGGGGGGCAAGGGAGGTACTTCCCCCACTTTAGAAAAGATTTTGATTTAATTCAGTTAAATTTATATCATATTTTTGCAAACATGTACATTTTCAACCGTGCATAACAAAAAGGAAAACACATTTTAAGAATACACTTTTAAGAATACTCTATAATTAATATATGTTTAAAAATATGCAAAAGATTGTATCACAGAACATCTAGAACAATTAAGCTTCCCCACGCCGTTGTAGATTTGTACTGTGCTCTTGCCTGATTCCATTTCCCAATAATTACAATGGATTTTATCCAAATGTTTCCCCCCACAATTTGGCCTGCAGCCAGATGCCAATGTTACCCTCTTTTGGAGACTTTCTGGTCATTTAAAACAAACCTTAAACAAATTGTGATTAAGATTAAGAAATCATTTTCCAAATGCTCACACAGAGCATCCTGAATGAAAACAAATCCCAGGGCCCTGAACACCATGCCGAGCACTCGCTTTGCTCACTGGTTAAAATTAAGAAATCATTTTCCAAAATGAACTCGATAAAAAAAAAATTACAGGTCACAGGCATGTCATATTTGATACCTTTAGCGTCACTGAAGGTGCCTGCTCACAAAGAGGACTCGGTGGCACTGGCTATGTCTGTGGAACTCTGGCTATGTCTGTGGAGACGTGGGTTCTTAGATGACTCCGCAGTCCGATCCTGGATTTGCATACCCTGTCACAGTGCTGGCAGAAGAACTCCTTGGGAGGGGACTACACCTTGTGGGTCCTGCTGTGGCTGAAGAGATCTATACGAGACAGGCATTGTTTGCCACAAACGGTGCAGCCAAACAAGCTGTAATGATAATTAATGTTAAGGTAATTAGTATCGGTTTATTGAACAAGATTACAAATTCATGCACAGTAGATTGACATTAAAATGGATTCAAAATCAATTAGCCTATTATAACCAATAATTGGCATTACATTTAAATCATGAAACAACCCCAACAACACAGAAATCGGAGAGAAATGAGTGTATGTCATCGATGACACCATTATACTTTTTGAAAACAAATAAGCAGAAAAACATACAAGATGACATACAAAGAACACACAAGATTCTAGCATTACATTTTATATGAATGAGCACATTTAAATCAAGGATAATGACTATTCATGATCAGACACATAGGAAAGGGGGGGTCGATGGGTCACTGCACTCTCCCCTAAAAAGATGCTGGGGGCCCCTATATCAATAACCAAAACAATTACCTATAAAATAGGCATGTTATACAATTATGCCAGATTTTTGCTTAAAATAAAAGTACACTCCAAAAAATTCAAGTATTGAATCAACACTCTAAAAAGTTCGGTCAAGTTTTTATAAAGTTGGATTTAAATTTTGAAAGTGTTGAATTTAATTAACATTGATAAAGTTACACTTGACTCTGTGTTCATTCAACACTTTCTTTGAGTTGAATGTAACACTTAAGTGTTGTCACTGATTCAACAATTTAGTTTTAAGAGTGTATTCATAATGTTGCATCACAAAGCTTCTAGAACCCTAACGCTTCTCAGACTTGTGAGATGCTCTCACCCGATTCAATTCCCCCAATGTTCACAATGGGTTGAACTCAAATGGGAGACTTAAATTGTGACGACAACTTTTCCAAAATAAGTTTTGAACTGTCTATAACCTACATTTGAAACACAGATGACCACATTTTTGGAAGCAGTGTTTTGGTACCAACAAAAACTTGTATTAAATATATCGTTATACCAGTCGGTTACACCAGAAACTGTTATACATATACACACAGTTGTTTAGCAAGCATTTTTTCTGAGGGGGAATTGTCTATAAAATTCAAAAAAATAATTAAAATTATTTTTCATGTTAAAATTTCAAACTAAGACAGAGTGGGTTACTTGTTTCCCATTGTAAGTTTGTGTAATACTCAATTCATAGTGTATTCTGAAGAATAATTTCTGGTCGTTATTTTCCAAAATATAAATTTGTTTGTGGTCAACAAAAATCAAGAAATCACTTTTCAAAATGGACTCAATAAAATGACATTTTATGAGCTGAAATAGCTTAACCTCCTACACATGGAGGCCACTCCGATCCACTAAATTCTGTTCTTTAGCAACTAGCTTCAGTACATACATGTACAAGCCTGCTGTCCTTTCCAAGTTGTCTTACAAAATCAACTGTGTGCCACCCAAGGACACTAAGTGTTTGAACAGTGGCCTGCAATGTATCGATGGGAGACCACTTTACCCTGTAATCTCGGTGGTGTGATAGTGCACAGAAGGGTAACCATAGGAGGCCACTGGCAATTATTCAGCTAATGGCTTGGAGTGGCCTGAATGGGTCGTTTCAAAAATTGCACTGATTGTAGCATGGAGGAAGGAAAAGACTTTTCCTTCCTCCATGATTGTAGGAGGGTTTTAAATATCATCACATGGAGCTTAATTCGCTCACTGGTTTTTATTCCCTCCTCTGCCCACTTTAAAAATAATTCAGCTGCCCTTGAGCACAAACACTGGTATTTTACAAGACAGCAGGTCACCCGTCTTGAAACAAATATACATGTACTAAAAACAAATGTAGATATTAATGTAACCCTAACCTTCCCAAATACTCCAAAATCCTCTTTGCTAAAGTGAAGTATTTTGAAGGATTGAGGTTACATACTACATGCTCTTTGCTAAAGTGAAGGATTTTGGAGGATTGAGGTTATTAGGCATACTTGCCTTTCCATGGTACATGTACATCAATGTTTGCTGTAGTGATTGCAAGGTCAGTGCTTGGGTCAGTGGACACTATTGCTTCATGCATGCAGGGAGGGTCCCTGGCCATGTACATGTATCACATATTAGAAACACACGTGTGCATACATGTCATGTGCTTGCTTTACTACTGAAGGATTTGGGAGGATTCAGGTTATGTGTAAGCAAATGGGCCTAGAGAGTTAGAGTTAATGGATATAATCTGCCCCCCTGCCGTCTGCAGATGTTATTGGCTCATTTCAATGTTCATCAATTTTTTTGGTGAAAACTGTTGTAGTTCTTGAAATAAGACCTATTTATAAAGACGGGAGCTATGGATGGTTCATTGCAGCTAACGTGGGAACCTTTCTTGGGTGTGAGGACAGTGCAGGCTCATACAAAATGTGAGGACAGAAGAACACTGTGTGAGGACTTTGTCTTGTGGGTTTTTCTGTGGCTAAAGAGGCCAATGCACGAAAGGGATTGTCTGTCACAAATAAAAATTGCACACAAGGATATTTAAAAACATGAAACAACCCAAAGAGCAGCGAAATAAGATGTAGTTAAAACAAAGACATCAAAAGGGCATAAGCTAACCAATGTTCACAGAGGAATACAAATACCACAATATTACTCTTTAATTCTATCAAACAGACACAACAAAACACAAACATGATTGGACAACATGATCTGATGAAAAGATTATCGTAATTAGCCGATTTAAAATGTTTATGCATTGTTAATTAAATGTTACCTGGTCAGAGGTGGCATGTGTACTTCAGCCTCTTCAGCGTCGAACAGTGATGTGATATACTCCAGCAGTACAAATCGTTGCTATTGGAGGGTGTCTATCTCCTTGGAGACACCGGTTCTCTCGTTGTCTAGGTTGTTTTCTTGCTGCGGGATAGCTTTTTGGTCATAAATCCTTTGAACAGTTTGTCCTGCTCAATTCCAATGTCATCGTACCTCTTTACTACCTGACTCAAAACTGTACATGGGTGTCAGCCAATTCGAGACCCTTTCGAGTTTTCAGAGCAACCCCTTTTTATTGGCCGTTCTGAATCTGACCCAACCACATGCCCAATCCAGTGTTCTTGCTGATCGTGTATGAATGTGTGGAGTGGTTGGGTTTTGCAGATTTCCAGTATTCGTTGGTTGGAATTTACGTATCGGAAAAACTGCTCAGGGTTCTTATCGGGATCATGCTTTTTCGCTCATTGGAAACCACCTTTCACCATGTACTGAAGGTACTTGACGTACGTGGTGTCGAGTTGGTCGTACTGCCTAGCCGTAAGTATCCATCATGGGTCTGCTCACTCAACGGTCGTGATCTGTGAATGAAACAAATCAAATGGTAATTTAAGCATTTTTATCAGTAATGATTAATTGATTACTCAACTCGATTATTCAGATTATTTTAATAAGCATGTGTTAATTTAAAATAATTATCTATGGTTTTGAATTATTCCATGTGTACAATTTAGTATAATTAACCCTAACCCTCCCAAATCCTCCCAAATCCTCTTTGCCAAAGTGAAGGATTTTGAAGGATTGAGGTTACATGCTACATGCTCTTTGCTAAAGTGAAGGATTTTGGAGGATTGAGGTTATTAGGCATACTTGCCTTTCCATGGTACATGTACATCCATGTTTGTTGTAGTGATTGCAAGGTCAGTGCTGGGGTCAGTGAACTGACCATTAGAAACACATGTATGCATACATGTCATGTGCTTGCTTTACTACTGAAGGATTTTGGAGGATTCAGGTTATGTGTAAGCAAATGGGCCTAGGGAGTTAGGAAGGATTCAGATTATGTGTAAGCAAATGGGCCTACGTAGTTAGGAAGGATTCAGATTATGTGTAAGCAAATGGGCCTAGGGAGTTAGGGTTAAAAGACATAGCATTGGTATTTGGTAGCATACTGTCATGTATCAAATTACACTTCAAAGTTTAAGAACCTTAACCCTAACAATCTAATTCACCAACATCCAACACCATGCATGGGCTATACAATACTGAGTCAATTAAAATACAACATATGATGGGTTTGCAGTTGTTAACAGATATAATTCACAATGTTTGCATCATCAGAAAGATCTCAAATTATATAACATTTCATCCACAAATATGACCCCAATTTGACCTTTCCTTCCGGTCTTAAGCAGAAGTTTAATGGGGGAAAAAAAATTAAATACTACTATTCAAATTTTAAAAATTTTCACTGGTACATTTTATTTAGTTTTTTTTTAGAAAGTGATATCACATTTAGACAGAATAACTTCAGCACCATTACCATCTTACAAGCATATGAAAACAAATTAAAGGAGAAAGATATTTATATTTACATTCACTATCATATTTATTTAAAAAGCTATCACATGTACAACAAGAAAATGTTTTATAGGTTTCATGTTTCAGGTTTATTTCTCCACAGAATCACAAATAAATATAACAAGTATATGTTAAACACATTTTTAAAGGAGGAGTGATCTGCAGAAGGGGGCTTATGGACAAGTTGGTGGCTTAGCGAAATTTAAAATCTAAGTTTTTTGCCCTAAGTTTGAAATTTATCTCGGTGTGTTGCCGGCATTACCAGGGCAGCCAAGAATGAACAAACTTATGATGAATATCTCATGGATTCTCTGAGTGAACCTCAAAGACACTCGATACTTGACAGCATCACTGACCTTACATGTCAATGACTCAAATTATAATGACGTCATAATTCTAAATATCATCTCCTAAAAGAATATATAAATTATTCATTTAATTAGTCTGTACTCTTCAAGGACTTGCTTAAATGCGACATATTTCTCACAGATGTGTAACAAACGCGACCTTTTCTTCTGGTGTAACTGGAAGTTCAAATTTGAAAACATTCTAATGCGACATTTCTAGGTCTTTTGGGGATGAAATTATTGTTAAAATAAAAGACCTTTTCAAAAACATGATGACATCAACAATGATAATTTGACTGAAATTTCATATGAACAACGCGTGTCTGTTCCAACAAATACTTTTCCATTTCCAAAGCTGTCAAAAGTCTATTACCTACACGAAGTGTCACTCATGTACAAACCTAGTACATCCATGACATAGTACTCCAATAACAATGGATTTGGCCCATTCGTGACGTATTGTTCCACAAACTGACATGCAAAAAAAAGTGCAGTCTGGGAGACTTACCCGGCGTGCGAGAGAACTGTATATCACGCATGCGCCTTAGCGTTTATCAAACGCCCCATTGTTCACCACAGAGGTTGGCACCCGTGTCTAGTTTAAGATTGCGTTTTGTTCTCTAGGAACTAGCTTCGCGTGGAAATGCCTATCCCATGATGCCCCACGGCAGGCCAGGCAGGGGGAGCAAAACCCGTAACCAAGCTTGTTGTGTGTGCGTGCATTTAGAGTACAATGCTGTGGTGCGGGTTACACCAAATAGTAAACTAATACTAGTAATAGCTCCAATCACTGTATATCCCTACCTCATTTGGCCATATATCACCACATAACAAATGACATGTTAATGTTATTTGAATCAAGCTTGAAATTCGTATTATTAAACCCTTATAATCCAAGCATACACATGTTTGGCATGGGATTCACTTTTGGATCAGTTTCTTGACATTTTAATTAAAGAGAATGTGCCGCATGGTGTTCTGTACACAAACGAATGCAAGTGGCATTCAAACAAAGTGTGGTTGGGCGAGTGAATACTAGATCATACCGGATAAATACAGAGACATCTCACAATCAACAAGTTGTTGTGCATGTTGTGAGCCACGCATTGCAGCCAGAACTTTTCCAAGTTATTTTTAGAAAATGCAAAATGACACCATTTATGAAGTGGACAATTAAGAAGTGTATAATTTATGATGCGTCAAAAAACGTCGATAGGTTTGCGTTCTCATAAATGTATTGCCAAGGATCCAGGGACCCTGCCACAAGTGGAACTAGGAGATAGGACCATAATTTTAAGAATAATATCCTGTGATTTGTGCTATTTAAATAAACAACTTTTTAAAAACTTACCAAGTCATAAAACCAGCGCTGTTATAAACATATCGAGCACTACGAGATATGTCATGGTGTCTTTCGTATTAACAGGTGCGTCGTTCTAATCCCCGTCCAGTGTTTTTATACCGAAAGCTCTGCGCGGGATCGTATGCCTTTGTTGGTATTTAAATCATTAAGAATCCAGCTGGATGGACGTAGCCTTCGTTCAAGACGTCAGTTGAGCAATAAACACGCAACGGCAGCAAGCCAGGTTGATTCTATCAGGGGAAAGGGGAACCAGGAAATTGAGGGGCGGACATGAGGCACACTTCACCGGGTCTTATGTTTTTTAGGGATCCCAATTCTGAGTTGGGGGCCAGGCACCCAAGTCTTTGAACCTTCTTGTAACGTAAGTCAAATTGACCCCGCAATTTAACCCTTATCTATGTATTCCCCTCCCTCTCCTCTATCCCCCACTCTCTAACAATGTATAAGCTACTGCGGCAATCTATGCCATTGGGTTAAAAAACATCTTGAATAAGACTAGGTCTATGGGAGTTTGCGACTCGTTAGCAGTTGGGGACTGAATGAGTACAACTCGTTAGCTATGTGAGTTACATTTTAATTTAGGGTGGGCAATTTCAACTCCTCCAAAGCAAAACGGTCGATCGCCAGCGGCGTAGCCAGGACTTTTTCAGTGGGGGAGGGGGGGCACAGGGGGGCTTGCATTTCAGTGGGGGACCCAGGGGGTATGGTTTTCCCTTTTCTTTTTCTTTTCTGTTTTTTGGGGCACTATGAGGATTTTTCGTGGGGGGGCACCTGGAAATTTGTGGGGGAAGCACGTGCCACCCCCCCCCCCCGGCCCCCGTGGCTACGCCGCTGTCGATCGCAAATGACCAATATAATTATCTAGCTATTTATGGAGCAGCTTGGGTGTTTGAACGTTTTAATTTTAACGTTAACTGCAACGTTTTTTCGCTAAATTGTGTTCAAATTGTTTTAAAGCATCATAAAATTTGTAGATGCCCCTATCTTATGAGTTGACAGTTCTAGAATGCTAGACAATCACCAGGTGCGCGTGGTCACAGTCACTTTTTATACACCGGTTAACCTAGTATAGATTACTGATAGTCTGTTGTTAACGAATTCCCACCTGTGTGTATGGTAGACAATGCATTTCCAATGGGCTCTTCATCATGATCCTTATCGACCCAGCACGCGTATCCCCCGTGTCTTATTAAACAACTTTTTGTTAAAAGACAAACGTTTAAAAAATGGGAATTTTATAGAAATTGCCACGAATTGCCCCAAAGTGGGCGTGGTTTATGCTGGAAATACGTCACACTTACCAACAGGATAGTTGGGGCGTGACAGTTACGGCCCTGTATATTATGCCTACATATACAATGAATGATTTACTCGAAGTATTATAATTTACTGGCAGTATTATCGAATACATGAATATTTCTACGCCCCCTTATTCTAGCGGCAAATTGGCTATTAATTAGTTAGCCAAATTAACCACCTCCAAAATTAAGTGTGCCCAGTGGTATGGTCTTTAAGATTATGGAATAAAAATTCAACTTTTATTGAACATAAAGGGTACATTTCCTTTGGGGTGAGTGCAATCATAGTTAATAATGTGTACAACATACCGCGGCATTTTGCGGTAGAAACGTGTCTATTCCAGCGGCTAATTAGCTATTAATTAGTGAGCCCAATTAGCCACCTCCAAAATTAAGTGTACCCAGTGGTATGGTCTTTAAGATTATGAAATAAAATTTCATTTTTTTGAACATGAAGGGTACATTTACGAGTGCAATCATAGTTAATAATGTGTACAATATACCGGATATTGCGATAGAAAATGGCGTTTATTCTAGCGGTTAATTACCCACTTATTAGTAAGCGAAATTAGCCACCTCCAAAATTAAGTGTGCCCAGTGGTATGGTCTTTAAGATTATGAAATAAAATTGTATCTTTTATTGAACATGAAGGGTACATTTTGTTTGGGGTGAGTGGAACTTATTCAATATTTGTATATTATATACTGGATAATGAGGTCTACGTTGTAGCGGGTAATTTCTCACTAATTAGTTATCCAAATTACCTATTTCCAAATTCAAGTATGCCCAGCGTTATGCTTTTTAAGAATATGGAACAAAATTTACTTATAAATAAAGATAATATCAAATTTCGTTCAAAATATCCAAGAAACTTTCTGAAATACAGAGTATTTATTTCACCACCTTGAACTGCATGGATTCTAATTTATTTAAATACGCGGCTGGGTAGTTTGTGAATATCCGCGGTTGGAATTTCTGGCCCAATACGCGGCTAGCTTCAGTCTGGTAACAAACCGGGGCGTGTCCATAGTGGCTGAAAAGGGGAAGCTCTATCCCAGCGACCGACAAAGAAATGGGATAATTTTAAATATTTGGCGGAAAAGGGACAAAGTGTCCCCTTTGCCCCCGATTCACCATTGGCGCACAGACTTTTGGTGCTGAAGAATCGAACTTACATCTTGCGGCTTTGTTGTAAACAAACAAAAAATATCTATATTAATATAAAAATACGAGATGATTATGATTAAGATTATACTTATAAGTAATACATTATGAGGTATTATATTATTTGTTTGCTTTTCTTTCTCATGTTATTGCAGCAGCGGCGACAGTTTATTGTGACAGGCAGAACTATACCGATCCCATCCTCGTGAACCCCTGCGGCCTGCTTTTTTATGCATTCTATATTTTTAAGAAAATGATCAAATTTTATTTCTGAAACAAACATTCGTGAAATGCAAACATTTTAGACGTACGTGACCCCTCTTTTATCGTCGTGCATGTAAATTTCACATATGCTGTTTTCTGTGCCCCCTTTTTTGGCAATGTGATCCCTCTCCTTTTCAAGACCATATTCTGGATCCACCCACCCCACCGCCTGAAAAGTATATTTCAAAAACTTTTCGAACTAAAAAAGGAAATTTCGAAACCACTAAACTATTGAGGGCGCTCGGCATAAATTGCGGTAGGCGCATCATCAATCATGTTTACACACAGTCGAGTCTAGATAGATGATCTAGATAGGGTCAGCCTTCAGCAGCAGATCCCTAGACTTCGCAAAGGTACGATTGAATAATCCCTACAATTAATTTGTTTCCCCCGTCTGATGTATTTAAACAATAGTCAGGATACTTGAAACTGTAATGTCGAGTGGATTGTAGTGAAACTTTACACTGTTTAACTCCTGAACTTTCAGTAGACTACCTACTTCCGTGTTTTGTTTTTATTAATTTTGTAAAGCACACTGCCACACACAGCATTGTCATTGCACTAGCCGCGCCCAGATCCATAATTCCCCAGATCAGACGAATAACGTGTTGCACGTCTCTGTCAGAGTCCGGTAGCTAGGAATAGGATAATAACATAACAATAGGATCATCCTAGCTAACAGTCCGGATGCTTGAACCCTGGCCACATTGCCGAGAAAATGAGGAAGCCAATATTACAGATTTTATCTGGATAGGTTCACAATATTTTGCCATCATTATGCTTCAAGTTCATGCTGTTAAGTGTTATCGACTGTGAAATTTCCGTAATGAAATGTTGATTTATTTACTGAAAATTATAGAAATTCTGCAATGCGCTTACTGCCACTGCCAGCAAGTGACCTCCCATGAAGGTCAAACCACCTCAGATCATACAACAGACTTCTGCTTGTACGCATTCAACTTTCCTGCACTCATTCTTTGGACTAAATTTTCTTGAAAAAAAACCCCAGATGTTATTGCAGAAATTTCTGATGAGATGCTTATATTTATGTTGACTTTTGTGTTTATCATACGTAGGAACAATGGCCAGCTCTGAGGGCAGCGACAACCAGTCGAAACAGCTGCAGTTTGCACCGTTTAACAGCGCCCTCGATGTTGGATTCTGGCACAGGTTAACGCGGAAGAAACTGGAAGAATATAAATTAGACGACACATCAAAGCAGATCAATGGATATTACTACAATGGTTAGTCAGATCGCTGATCAGGATTGATTTTGGCCTCACCAAAGGATGTCAGCTGTCATTTTACCTGTTACATAAACTTCAAGATATATCACCTGTGGTTTGGCTATTTTAACAGCAATTTCCGGAAATTTTCTTTTTCATTGGAAGAGTGCTATTTCACTTCAAGAAGGGAAAACAAATAAAGAAGGGACTCACTTGAAGAAGGGAAAACAAATGCTTTAAAAATATATATTTCTCAAAATAATTATGAGAAGCATGGTTTACGATAAATAAGTACCAACATTAATTTTGGCACAGTTTTACTGTTAAACCAAGCTTCTGACAATTTGTTTTCAAAGTATTTGTTTTCCTTTCTAAAAGGAAATTATCAATATTATATTATCATATAATATGGAAACAACATTTTTTTTAATTTGCTGGTAAAGCACAGCTAATACATCATTAACCCTAACTCCCTAGGCCCATTTGCTTACACATAACCCGAATCCTCCAAAATCCTTCAGTAGTAAAGCAAGCACATGACATGTATGCACACATGTGTTTCTAATCTGTGATACATGTACATGGCCAGGGACCCTCCCTGCATGCATGGAGCAATAAACAGTGTCCACTGACCCAAGCACTGACCTTGCAATCACTACAACAAACATGGATGTACACTCACTGGCCATAAGTATTGCAACATTGAAATTCACACCAAAGTTCAGTTTGGAGAACTGTGGTACAATAATTTATTTTATTTTATTTACACTACTTAAGACTTCTTGACAGTGCCTGTGTTTTGAAGTCAATGTTCTTTTTTACTGTTCTTGCTATGTAATACACGATCGATGAAATCGGATTAAATGATCATCTCACCTGTTACTGTAAAGTGCTATTTTGAGCATGTTGCAATACTTTTGGCCAGTTAGTGTACATACCATGGAAAGGCAAGTATGCCTAATAACCTCAATCCTTCAAAATCCTTCACTTTAGCAAAGAGGATTTTGGAGGATTTGGGAAGGTTAGGGTTAACCCTAACTCCCTAGACAACAAAGGCAGTTGGAGGATTTTGAAGGATTTTTATTGTTCACTAACAATGCTTAAGGAGTTAGGGTTAAAGCATTGAAAATAATACCCCTTAGATAAGGTCGTATTACCGTTGCTGCTGCACAAATGAGCCAGTAATTTTCAGTCACTGTGTTCTTTGTAAACTAGGATACCGATTCCATGCCTTGTTGAAAGTCTGCTCTGATCGTGACGATACCGTCCCTTTAAGTAGATTCATTAATTTTTATTCTACAGGTGACCCAGATGGATTGCCATCCAGAACAAGTTTAGATTTTAATTCCTTTGATGAGTAAGTAGCATATATATATTTGAACTTTTTGAACCCTTTTCTCTTTCTTTTCTTTTACAAATTCTAATGCTTATAATGTATAGGGCCTATGAAATAGCATTTTCTAACTTGTAAACATTATGTACAATCAGTATCCATGCTTACATTACTTTTCTTCCTTTTAACTGTCAATTTGTGGGTGATTTGATACCTTTTTGGCACTTTTTGGTATTTATGCTAATGAAAACATGCATATTCATGAGCATATCAGTGATGCCTCAGCAGGATCAGATGCAACTGCATTTTTTGGGGGAAGGGTTAAGATTTTGATATTGTGCACTTTTAGTGGTGCTGTGACACCGAGTTCCTGTGTCAAGGATAAGCATGGATTTTTATTTATTTATTTATTTTTTACACCAGGAGTGTACAGGTTTTTCTGTACACATTGATATGAATAAAACATGTAGCATTCCAAGGTGAAAAGGATAGGTAAAAACTGTTTGCAGCGACACGATGTAGAAATTCTCTTTTGAGTAGTAAATAGTTCTGAAGAACCGGTTGGTTAGAACTCAATGTTTTGTATGCTCTGATCATCTTCAGGAGAACCAGAGCATATTGATCGAAACATTGAGTTGTAACCAACCGGTTCTTTTCAGAACTAATTACTACTCACAAGAGAATTTCAACATGGTGTCACCGCAAACAGTCTGTACATATTGATATGCTTAAATCTAGCAGGTCTTCTCGCCCGACCTGAGGTTAATGGTTTGGAATGGTTTGTGTAATTCATCATTTAATATATGGCAGTGAATTTAAGTCAACTTTAGAAAAAAAAGGTTTTACTGAAATGCAACTGTTATTTTTTCCTTTCAAATTCGACAATATTGACATTTTTGTGTATATCTTTTTGTGGAATTTTGTTTTTGTCTTCAGTCCTCCAGAATGTCCTCCGCATTGTTTTCCATCCCATGGTGCACTGCTGAACTTGAACACAATGGACGCCTTCAAGTCATGCGACAAGAAATCCGAGTTGGAAAAGGCAGCAGACACAGTGAGTGTAACCTGTGTCGTTGAAAACGACAACAACAAAAAAAACAAAAAAAACAACAGCAATGGACCAATCACTGTTTGGAGACTTAGCGATGCCCTCTCACACAAACTAAGTTTGTGCAGCAGTTAATTTGTTGTCCGTTAATACTTTGCTGCACATTGCTGGTTTATAAAAGGAATGGACTGCTTTTGGACATTATTTCAACCCTCCTACACATGGAGGCCACTCCGATCCACTAAATTCTGTTCTTCAGCAACCTTCAGTACATACATGTACAAGCCTGCTGTCCTTTCCAAGTAATCTTACAAAATCAACTGTGTGCCACCCAAGGCCACTGTAAATGTTTGAACATATTAGTATGGCCTGCAATGTATCAATGGGAGACCACTTTACCCTGCAATCTCAGTGGTGTGACAGTGCACAGAAGGGTAACCATAGGAGGCCACTGGCAACAGCTAATGGCTTGGAGTGGCCTGAATGGGTTGTTTCAAAAATTACACTGATTGTAGGAGGGTTGACTGTGTTTCACTCTAGGCCTGTGTTTGCGGGTACTCGACCATTGAGTTCAATACCTGGTTCCTAATTATCATCGGTCTGCTACCCGAAACCCACTTTTTTAAAAATCTGATGTAAACATTTCAAAACCCAAATGCCAGTCTTTGATGAACACTTGCCGATCTTCCATGTTTATAATAAGGGTTTCAGGTACTTTACAAGCTTGGGCGATATCAATTTTATTTTTCATTCATGATATATCGGCAAACATATATCGCGATTTTCGATAGTATCGTGATTATTTTTTTTTCATTCACGCACGATTGCTTTACAAGCGTCATAATGAATCACAAATTCGTTTGCGTTGTGTGTATGTACTTCTGAAGTAGTTCGCCTTTGTTTGTCACTTCCGAAAGCTGAAAAGACTGTCCAAATTTTATTTCCATGGAATTTCTGACTTGACGCACAATGGTGATTTTTTTTTAATCGCGATATATTTTTTTAAATCATGATTTGCCGACATCTCGAGAATTAAACAAATTGAATAAAAAAAGATATCGTGATATTCGATATTATCGTCATCGCCCAAGCTTAGTATTTTGTTTTATTTCATTAAAATGTTATTATTATTTTTAGAATGAATGTTATGGTGATAATGATCAAAATTCAACAAATGGAAATGTCTTGCGCTTTGTAAGGACAATGCATCACACATGGAATTATGGAGCATGGCGGCATGGTGGAAAATACGCTTTTTATGGTTACCCGGGTACCAGACCGTTACGGCAGCCGGGTACCCAGTTCCAAAATTACCCATGGATGCACAGCACTGGTTCACTCAATTCTGTCACGATAGGTCAGTTGGATTAAATAACCTTTTTTTTTTAAAGCCAGCTCATAAATCTTTTATTTCTTGCACTTATTCATTGATAAATTTGCGTCATTGCTTTATTTGAATTTATTTCAGATCTGGAAAGATATCACATCTGGTGCAGCAATCACTGACCCATCCCTGTTGTCTCGATTTCTTCTCCTGACATACGCGGTAAGGTTCACATTTTGAGCACAAGAGTAATCTAACTGGAAAAACACTGGAGTGCTGGGCCGCCATCGTACAATTAATCTCTTTTAGGTTGAAGTATGGTTCCCAGAAGAACCAGCGAAAATAGGTCTTCATGCTTCAAACGGCTTGCTCTGTCTGTCGCTGTCAAGCATATCATTTAGACCACAAGTCATTGAGATCCAATAACAAACATCTCTTAAGAAGAATCAAGAAAGATCATTTGCTTCAGCTGCTTCTTCATTGTGGAATGACTTACCGGAACATGTCAAACTTTCTCCATCTCTGGCATCATTCACAACTGCCCTCAAGACACATTTAATGAGCAAGCGTGATATTCTTCCTACTTCTGTAGGAAATCCTACCGTTTGATTTTGAAAATCCTACCATTGAAACCAGGTTCCGACTGACTTCAGACCATGGAAAATTTCCTTGTGTATCATTTTATTGTAAATACCAAGATAAAAAAACACAGTTTCCTTGCTATACATGGCTATAGAGGTGAACCGCTATAGGCTAGTATATGCCTTATGATAATGGCAAACATTTTTCCTACCTTTTCATTTTCTCACAATATCATCCCTGATGAGTGTTGCATAATTGTACCCTGTTCATAGTCTGTTTTTGTATTTTTCTTGTACACCAAACTACCTACGTGAACTGATTTGCATCAAGGAACCTTCGCGTACTCTAAGATCAAATGCTGCCATTACTCTTAAACGTAAAACTGTGAACACCGTCGCTTACGGCCAGAGATCTTTTTCTTATGCAGCTCCAGAACTCTGGAATCGGCTCCAACACATATTAGAAATTCAAATTCTCTGGATCAATTCAAGAATTCACTCAAGACTCATCTCTTCAGTTTGTAACTTTTTATTGTTTCTTTTGTCAGTTACCAGATGGCAACTGCACGCTTGCGAGTGTTGGTCAGCTTGTTGTTTCGGTTTGTCAGGCACGGGCAGGAGTTTCAGTTACTATCCAAGTTTCTCATCATATTATGTATTTTTCATGCCTTATAATTGTATTTACATATTGTGTAGTAATGCATGTACAGTGCTTTGGGGTCTTGTCATAGACAGAATGTGCTTTATAAATGTGATTTATTATTACATGTTGTGCCGCTGCGCCATGAGCGTTTTTAGATGGATACCGGCGCATTACAAATACTCATAATTATTATTATTGTGACTATCAGGCCTGGAATTTCACAGAGGCTATGGCCTTCCTTGCCCTGGTCTTCCTTGCCCTAGTCTTGACCTTGGTGCCCCGAAAAAAATATATTCCCATAGACATTTCTGATATTCTAAGGGAAGTGCCCTTTACTCAGGAAAAGTGGCCTTGCCTGTACAAGAATGAAATGCCATGCCTGGAGTATGCTTACTTCTGCTGGGTATTAGTACTGGTTGACATGGTCATAGTCTACTATGTCTACCAACGTTTGCCGACATTACTGCAGTGGTCGCATACTCTCTTGTGCACATCGCACGCATACTTTTCTCCAATTACGTACACATCATGGGTTGGAGAAGCGTGGTCTGCTGAATAGAGAAATGAAGGCTTGACACGGAATATGTTACCATTGTAATGGAGGCCTACAGTGAAATGGTCGGTTGATTAGTCTATAGAGAGATATTTGTTTTATTATTCAAAAACACTTGTTACCTCCAATGAATTGATAACTTCCTCAAAAACATGAACTAGCAAGATTTGAACTCATGATTTATTGTTTGTTTGTTTGTTTTTCAGGACCTAAAGAAGTACCACTTTGTCTTCTGGTTTTCTTTCCCGGCACTTTGCTCCCCAGACAGTATTATCATCACTAAGACCCAACATCTGAATCAATGCTTTAGTCCAGAGCAGGTAAGTTATGCTCTTATAATGACAACATCACTCACCAGTTCTGTATCAAGGAGAGATAAAATAATTCTATACAAAACAAATTCTGTATCGGTAATAAAATATCCCTCTCTCTGTCTTGATAATAGAATAATCCAGTCTATTGTCCTGAGCCCCGCCCATGCGAAAACTCTGTCACACCAGCTGCGTAAAAAGCAAAGCGCTTGACCTTCATAGCAGCAGTTGTCATGGTTAAATCTGTATTGTCTAATTGGTCTATTTCATAGCTGTTGAAAAAAACACATTTCAGAACGGTTGAACAATACTTCAGTCAAGTATTATGTGAAATATGTCACATTAATTAATCATCCTCTCTGCAAGATGAAATGAATTTATCAATTTAAAAACAAAATTGCTTTAAAATAGTGACACACTTAGAATGTGATCGTCTTCTCCTGAAGATGATCAAAGTATACGGATTAAAACATTGAGTTGTCACAACGCCGGTTCTTCTCAAAACCAAGACACTTTGATAACTCCTTAGAGATATTACATGGTGCTACCACGAGCCTTCCTCTTACTTGTAATACACTTTCTTACTCCATTCTTCCGTTAGAAAATTATTTTCTTTTCTAAATCTCCCTGATATGAACAACATTTTTTAGACAAGAAAATATTGAACACTGAACCAAATTTATTCTTGAGAACATTTGGGACGGCGGAGCACACTCGCCTCGCGTTTTATTCTTCACATTCAATCATTAGGTATAAAAAACCAATATTTTTTATCCATAATTTATTTTCACAGCTCTTTTCAAGCTCGTTATACATAGCAATATGAACAATTTATTTCATTTCAAATTCCAAGTACCGTGGAAGGGATCAAACTCGTTTGCTTATCGGTTTTGATATATACATTCTGGCTTTTGGTGTAGACGCTGTAAGTCTGTTATAGCCTTGCAGAGTTGTTTTAATCAGTGGATCGGCTGTAGGTGATGGCTTCTTTGTGGTAGATGTAGCCCTAGATGACATTAATAGTTTTGGTAGGGTTCCAACGGCCAAATTCTTCAGCTCCGGTTGGTTACAGAACGAGCAAGCGTTAACCATCTGTCTGAAACGAAAAACAAGAGAGCAGCAAAATGTGCCGATACCATATATGTCACAAAGGAATATATATGCCTTATGCCAATGCAATAAATGCCGGTAAGTTTAGGCTTAAAAGGTCCGATCTGTGAGATGCATGCAAAACATTCAAAAAGAATTTCGCCTCGTTACAGTAATATGTCACACTTACTCGGCGTCCAACATCGGTCCGATTGGCGCTCAGTGGCCACGTAAAACCCCAACTTGTGGAGGAACCGTGGACGCCGACCAGGATGTTGGACGAGGTCGCTGCATCTTTGCTCCGAGAAGATGCGATTGAGTTATTAAAATGCTATATATTTTTATTTATTTATTTTTTTTTTTGGGTATGGGAGGGTTTTGGGGTAGCGAGGATAAGCTGCTTCTACCGAGAGTGAAAAAGCTCAACTGACCACAACCGCTTATAAAGAAAACGCTTAATTACATTACGTAATAATGCACGCTCTAATAAGCATGCTTCACCTGTCAGATGACAACGAAAAGAAAATTAACTTTCTTACTCCATTCTTCCGTTAGAAAATTATTTTCTTTTCTAAATCTCCTGATATGAACAACATTTTTTAGACAAGAAAATATTGAACACTGAACCAAATTTATTCTTGAGAACATTTGGGACGCGGAGCACACTCGCCTCGCCTTCCCATTAGAGAACGCCAAAGAAAGGAAAAGAAAACGCACTAAAATTACCGCTTCTGGTAATTTGTTCGTTTTATATTCGTTGCACAGTGATACACGCAAATCGGTATCGGCCACAAAGGGCCAAAAATGCAATCAACTGCATTAATCATATCATTAATTACTTTATCTCTTAATTTACTTGGAAACTGTGAATGAACGATTTATTACAATTAGGGCAGTTACCATGTTCAAAAAGGCAAAATCCTTTTCCGGAGCTCGGCCTTCTTGGTCGTTGCAGATTTCTCCGCCTTCTTAAGTCTCTTTTCGTCGCCAGAGTCGTCTGTGAGCTCGTCTGCGACATATTCTTTGACAGTTGCCCAGCCTTGTGAGGATCTATCTGCCACTTTAATCAGTTTT
Organism: Zoroaster sp. YZ-2022; assembly: GCA_029582265.1. Classification (NCBI taxonomy): domain Eukaryota; kingdom Metazoa; phylum Echinodermata; class Asteroidea; order Forcipulatida; family Zoroasteridae; genus Zoroaster; species Zoroaster sp. YZ-2022. The sequence goes on along the minus strand of JAQQFT010000025.1, from coordinate 451,318 downwards.
TGGCATTGTTTGTTCAGCTCGAGAACTTGGTCGAGCAGACCTAATGCCGAGTCGATATCTCCAACTTTCAGTGAGGCAATAGTAGATTCAACTAGAGCGGTAATTTTGTCCGTGTGCCTGAATTGATCTTTATTTCCGACGCTTTTAAATTCGTATTGTGAGTCTGCAGAAGTGCGTTGTCTTTTGATGGCCGATTCAACCTTTATGTCGATAGAACTAGACAGGTTTTGAATGGCTAAAACAATCTCCTGATTTGAAGCCTCCGCATTCATTTTTGAAACTGTTGTCGTGCGTAGTATGCAGTTTAGAAATATGTGTAGCGAGGATAAGCTGCTCTACCGAGAGTGAAAAAGCTCAACTGACCACAACCGTTTATAAAGAAAAACGCTTAATTACATTACGTAATAATGCACGCTCTAATAAGCATGCCTCACCTGTCGTACGATAACGAAAAGAAAATTAACATCTTGAGAATGTAGATTGATAACATATATTATTTCTTTTATTGAGTTCTTACGGGGACACCATGTAATGATCTCTTCTTGGAAGAAGTCAAGTCAACGTTTCGACTAGTCTACTCTAGCCATCATCAGGAGACTGTCTCCTGAAGCCACCACTTCTTCCAAGAAGAGATTACATGGTGTACCCGAAAGAACTCAATTATATCTATCTCCACCGTGCAAAGCCTTAAATCCTACATATATTATTTCCTCAGATATTCAGTAAACTCACTCTGCAATTTCTGTTTTGTAGATATTTTCTTTGCAGGAATCATACGACGCCGTAGTGGATAATCACAAGGGCCTTGCCTTCTTCCTTGTACGCGAGGCAGACGATCTGCTGACGGTGTTCCACCTCAGTGACTGGGACCTGTTATCGGACAAGTCACAGGTAATGCACCCATCAACTGTTGCTCCTCCTCCCCTCTCTCTCCAGCTCCACTCAGCAGATTGTCACACATGAATTGTCCGTGTCCCGCATATATCTTTTTCCAGGGTGGTTTGGGGAAAATTTTAAATTAAACATAAGTTGATTAAATTCTTGCGTCGGGTGATAAACAATTGATTTCATTTTTTGCCCTACAAAACTCAATCTCTTAGCATCCACAGCAATTGAAATAAAGTAAAAAAATTTATTCGCATTGATGTTATCTTGATTAGAGACCAGATTTTGTTTTTGAATTTCCAAAGTGGCAAGGTTGTCGGGTGCTAAAGATACAATAGTCCCCGCCTGAAGCAATCTTTTACTGTAACTTGGGAAGATTTTGGGGGGTTTTTAACAGGATTTTAAAAGCCTGTCTTAGCACTCTTTCACTGGAAATATTCACTTTTTGGAAGATTTGGGGATTTGTTAAAAGATTGTTTTATTTAAATAGTTGGCAGCAACTTTCACAAATCTGCATATCTTCTTTAAGCTATGTTATGCAAAGCTGAAGTCTGTGATTGGATGGTGACATAATTCATGGTAATTTATGGTAATATATGCACTAGGTGATGCTTGGTTTTTGTGACCCTTGCACTCTGGATCAGTACCCGGGATGGCCGCTCAGAAACTTCCTGTGTTTGGCTGCATACCACTGGTAAGATGTGTGCAAACGCTCAGTCACTGATTTTGGTAATCTACCAACTTTTTGCTCCATGCATAAAGCTGTAGAGGGCCCCTGCTTCTATATCATTGGTTGAGAGATAAGGCAATATACAAATATAACATGGTTTGAGGGTGGACAGTTGATATTAGCTCCCCGAGGTATTGGAAGTCGACAAACTAGTTCTCTCGGGAACTAGTTTGTCGACTTCCAATACCGAGGGGAGCTAATATCGACTGTCCACCCGAAATAAACCGTGTTATATTTGTTTTACTATACCTCATACATATTCAGTTTCCATTACAGTAATAATGAGCTTGGGAAAATGCAAATTGACATTTACGTGTGCCGCCATATTTTCATGTGTATGTAGCTAGGGTGATGTTCGCTCGTGCGTACTACACCCGTGCGACTATTCCCCGATTGCTTCGTAAAGCGCATGTGTAGTAGACTGTAGCATATGCGACGGTCTACTACGCATGCGTATTTACTCTGTGCGTGAATACTCGCGGGCACTTGGTAAACAGCCAAAATAGCATCTGGCATGTGATGGTGAATGGACCAGTGAGAATTCGGCTCTTGATCATGAATATGTATGAGGTATAGTAATAACATATAGTGCGTCAAATGTCAAATATAGTGTGTTAAATATAGTGTGTTAAATGTGCATTGCCCATGTTCTCTGCTATTCTACTGGTCAAAAGTGGCCATTAAGCTAACTTGTTTAAAACTGAAAAATTAGCTTTAAACAAAACAATTTGTGATCAGAAAGTGAAACAAATATGAAAGTGTGTTGTCAACGTTGAAAGATCAGAAATATGACTTTCAATTTTCTGTGAATGACATTAAAGGGACAATATCGTCACGATCAACAGGGCATGGAATCGGTGTGCTAGTCTTAGATTGTTTTGGTTGGTATTTACAGGGCTGATGAACTTCAGAGTGTTCAAGTGTTATGTCTGAGGGACAGAACCAGAGAGGGAGTCCGTACCACAGACCATAGTCTGGTGTTGGACATCCAGCTGCCTTCGATGAGGAATCTTCAAGGTGGGCATCTTGACGAGGGAGAAGAAAAGGGAATGTGGAATGTTGCAGGAATGTTGAGGATGAATTTAGCATAGAGTACTTTGCAAATATATGCGCACATTGCATCTCGGTCTAGCTGGTGATCACAGTTCATATTTCCCTGTACGTTACTGTTTTAAAAAAATAGTTTATAATCAAACAATCTACGTAGTTGCACTATTAAACTGAATACAAACAAATCAAAGAAAAACATGGCTAATTGTTGTTCAGTTTGGTTGTAATATTGATAGGCAATATCTGGGGAATGTAAGGTCAGTTTTGCAGTATATTTGCATAAGCTAGACCTACATGTATGAGGTAAATTGGCTTGCGCATGCGCACTTTGGAATATGTGAAGAGGTCTACATAGTCATGTTGCTTAAGGTGTGTATGCCAGGTGCTCCCTGTATGTTGAGTAAATTTACCATCCGGGCAGTCAAAACTTCCACTCCAGGCTGGCGGGTAACATATTTTTTTTAAAATAGCACTGGTGGATTGCCACTGGTGTTTTTTAAATAATTTGCCTGCCCGACTGGCTTGTTTCTAAATACAAATTAAGGTCCAAGACCTGACCCCCTGTCACTGTGGAACCGTTTATGAGTTTTTGTATGGAATGACTTCAACTTGACTGATCTTTGTCGGTTTTTCAGAATGTCCTAAATGTGTTGGTTGGGAGAAGAATCAGAAGAATAAGGTGGCTCCTCGTAAAGTGGACCTAAGCGCCAGCATGGATCCAGCAAGGTATAATAATACTATCACTGTGTGGAAAGTTGTGCTAATTAGGGTTTATGCATGTACTGCAGCTTTTCTTTGGCTCTTTATTTGTTTAACCGACAGTGAAAGTATGATCTTCCAGCGTACAAACTTGATAATTCCATTGACAGCCGACAATTTTTTTATCATCCCCAGATTGGCAGAGTCGTCGGTGGATCTGAATCTGAAGCTGATGAGATGGCGTCTGCTGCCCTCGCTCGACCTCGATAAGGTGGCCAAGACTAAGTGTCTTCTCCTGGGGGCCGGTACCCTGGGCTGTAATGTGGCCAGATGCCTTATGGTGAGTGGGTACCAGCTACATGGCTTAAGGGGTCATCCATTTATTTTCATCCTAAATTTAATTTTCATCTGACCCCTGGGTTCAGAAGCGGATTCCAGGGTGGTGAAAAAAGGGGGAAGGGCACACTGCTTAAAAAAAGGGGGGAACAAAAAAGTATTGCTTAAGAAACTATTCTTTTCATTTATGCAGCATGTGCATTGAGCCCTATTACATGTAAATGTATATTGATATGTCCATAGAACATGTAGTGAGCCCATGGTACAATGGACACTCTTATTTCCTACTTAATGCATATGACATAAAACACAATAAAGGGGGCCACTTTCCTACCGTCACGTTAGCAGTTTTTCTAATGGTTGTAATTTTTTTTTAAATATATGAAACCACCCAAAAAGAATTTCAACATTTGAATAGACATGCATGCTTATCCTAAAGATAATTTGAGTTGATTATTACTATAATTTTTTTAATTACCCTAAAATTTCCATCAACAAATGGACGGAAAAGTGAGGTAACTTTTTCCGTCCAGTTTTTATGGAAATTTGAGGGTAAAAAAATAAATAAAAAAATTAAAAAATAAAATAAATCAACTCAAATTAGTTCTAGTATAAGCCTGCATGTCCATTCACATGTTGAAACACTGGTCGGTTTCAGGTACTTAAAAATAAATAACAACCATTGGAAAAACTGCTAACGTGACGGATGCAAAGTGGCCTCCTTTATTGTGTTTTATGTCATATGTTATGCTAAGGTGCTCTGCTTCTCAATGGGTCCCTCTGCAGTATCACCCATATCCTGTGCTCACTTTTACTTCCTATTGTGTCTGTACTTGTAATATTTTTATTGTTATTGATAAATTCTGATACTGTGGAAATAAATGAACCCTGAATCTTGAATTGTATATTGAAATGCATTCCTCCCATTGCTTCCCTCTCTCTTGGGTCCACCACTGTCTCGGACATTTTTGTTATTTTTCAATCTATTTACCCTAACCCAACACCAAAGTTCCATTAAATAGACCGATCTGGCCTGTCAATCAAACAGCACAGATTAGCCAATAGGGTTATATATGCCTAGCTTTCCATGGCAACTGTTGCGAGCCATATTGGCTTATCAGGCCGGTGTTTATCTCTGGTTTCGTTGGCATGAAACGACTGAGAATATTTCCATTCCCCCTGGATGGGATGCCAGTCTATCGCAGGTTACTTCCCTAGCTATTGCCAGGTACCCATTTATACTCCTGGGTGAAGAGAAGCAATTATGGTAAAGTGCCTTGCTCAAGGACACAAGCACCATGGTCGCGGTGAGGATTCGAACCCACATTCTGGCGACTCGGCCATCAGAACCCAAGTCCAATGCACTAGACCGCTCGGTCATGGCGCCCCCATATGTCAGTCAAGTGCTTCGCAATGTTCATGGCGGCACGGGTGGCTTGACCGACAGATTTCAGAACAGACCTTTATCACTGCAGCAGGACCAGATTGCCGCGCTTGCCATAGATCGCATTGCATGGAGGAAGATTGTGGTCGCCTGCTCTGCTGCCGAACGATGATGACGATTTATCATGCTGCGGCCATGTTTGTCAGGTTCCCTGTATACGCAAGTCAGAGTATAGGGCTAACTCTCAATGCATGATAAAGGGACCAGACTATTTCCCATCCAGCCTCGATTTGTTTACATAGACTTTCATTGAAGAAAAACCAAGATTGCTGCACCGTGATAAAGATCTATTGGTAAGAGATGCGGGTGGCGCATACGGTAGGGCCAAATCAGTCTTCAGAGACACCCAACGTTTTTTTTTTATGTTTGAATGGATATCGTTCCCTGCAGGGCTGGGGCGTGCGAACCATCACGCTCGTGGATAATTCCACCGTGTCTTACTCCAACCCGGTCAGGCAGAGTCTGTTTGAGTTTGACGATTCACTGGAGGGAGGGAGACCCAAGGCCCAGGCCGCTGCAGAGAGACTCAAGAAGATCTTCCCGGGAGTGGTGAGTAGATTTAGATTTTGTTGTCGGATTTATACTTCTGTTTTTCTCAAAATATCGCATTTTATAAATTGTGTGATTCAGATGTGTGTCTGCTTCTCTCCTATCTACCAATTGTTTAAGAGAGAGCCAAAGTAATTATATCATGTTAAGAAAGTTACCAAGCCATCGTAGAACAATAACGAAACAAAGATAGTTTCGACCAAATGCCATGAATCCATGGGAATGTAATGGTCTGCGTGGACTAACACTGGGTTGATAATCTTGAGAGATATCAGATTTAGGGTGTGTACTCTCAGGTGCGGACTGGAGAAAGAAACGTGCAACAACACCATAGATTCATGCAGTAGCTTCCTGCTTTATTCGTATTCTGCATAACCCGTAGATGACCTTATCAAAACAAACCCCTCCCCCCTCCCCGACACTTGATGTCATCTCTGTAAATCCTCACAAAGCCGCACCGAGTTCCCGAAACGTTGATTTATTGTTGCATTAAAAGTTGCCTTCTGTCTCAAAGAAAAGCTGTGCTTGTCTCGTAAAAGAGAAAAAGGAAACATCCACCTGGGCTACTGCATGAGGGCACCCCTCATCAGCGGCGTAGCCAGGACTTTTTCAGTGGGGGGGGGCACAGGGGGGGCATTGCTTTTCAGTGGGGGGGCCCAGGGGGTATGGGTATTTTCCCTTTTCTTTATCTTTTCTGTTTTTGGGGCACTATGAGGATTTTTCGTGGGGGGGCACCTGGGGGGGGGCACTGGAAATTTGTGGGGGCATGTGCCCCCCCAGGCCCCCCCGTGGCTACGCCGCTGCCCCTCATCAATATAAACTATTTCCGAAACCCTACAGGAATGTGATATCATATTTTGATATTCTGTTATTAGTGTGTTTGTCTTTGTTTGTGAGTAAAACAAATTCGCAAAACAACAGTTTTTAAATATTACATTATCACGAAAAGTGGATCCTAAAGCTGTGCCGGGACCGAAAATGTCATTACCCGGTTCCATTTTTCGGTTCCAATTACCCGTAAACGACTTTTTAAAATTCCGACTGCACATTTTAAGCCACACAAATTTATGGAAGTCTCTGATTGTTTGCGAACAAAATGAAGAAAACTTAGATGAAGGCTTTAGAAGTAACATTTGCCGACAGCCTTTCACAGATTTGCCGGCTTTTGTTTGAAACTTGAGTTCGTATTGGTTATTTTATACATTCGGGAGTATTTATGTGTTTTTTTACAAAATTGTTTTCGGGTACCCGGGTATCCAAAGGTTTCCAATTTCGGGTATCCGGTTCCTGAAATAATCGAAAACGCACAACCCTAGTGGATCTTCTGAGGATAAAAGATTACATGCTAAATGACCCAATCCTGTTACTTCTTAATATATATATTTTTTTAATGATTTACAGCAAGCCACTGGGTTTTCTTTATCCATTCCGATGCCAGGACATGCAATCGGATCCTCAGGTAAAAATCGAAAACCATTCATGTAATTCATTTTTATTTAGTTATTTTTGTTGCTGATCGAAAAAATCTGAATGCGTTTTAAGTAAGACATGTAGCTTTGCATGGTGAGAAGGATAAGCAAAGACTGTTTGCGGTGACACCATGTTGGAATTCTCTTTTTAAGTTGTAAGTGGTACTGAAGACTCGACGTTTCGATCAGCATGCTCTGATCGTCTTCAGGAGAATGTGTTTTTTTCAATGAATATCTTTAATCGTCAACAAAAATTGAAAATTGTACTGTGAAACAAAGCATGCAGTCTTGGGGGGGGGAATTCTTATACAATTATATACAAATAAGCATTAAAATCAAATTAAAAATATAAAGATAAACCTGGAAACATTTTTTTTAAAACACAATCGAATAAAAAATGTCTCCCTGTTTAAGATTAACGTTAGAGGAAAGAGTACATGAGCATTGCAGCCAAGTGAATACTACAACCAATGACCACAATCCTTTTCATGAAAAGATGTATCATACGAGCGCGTATTTACGGCACCAAATTTGTTAAAACGCCTGCGTGCTGCACGTGATGCTTACGCGTAACGCAGAACTATGTGTTCAAAAGTGGTTAGTCATTGCCCGTAAAGATGGCCGATTTCGTCAACTAAAATTGAAAATTGTACTGTGAAACAAAACATGCAATCTTAGGAAAAAATTACTAATACAATTTTATACAAATATGCATTAAAATCAAATTAAAAATATAAACAATACGGAAAAAAAAAAATGAAAAAAAAATACAGTCTCCCTGTTTGAAGTGTATAACACCAGTCCATTTTTGTGTTAAAATTGCAGCAAGTGAATACTATAACAAATGTAATACCACTCTTCATGAAATGATGCGTCATAAAAAGATGCGTCATTACGGCACCGAATTTGTTGAAACGCCTGCATGCTGCACGTGATTCTTATACGTAATGCAGAACTATGTGTTCAAAAGTAGTTAGTCATTGCCCGATTTTGTCAACTAAAATTTAAAATTGTACTGTGAAACAAAACATCCTCTTCATAAAAAGATGCGTCATAACAAGAGTATATTTACGACACTGAATTTGTTGAAACGCCTGCGTGCTGCAACGTGATGCTTACACGTAACGCAGAACTATGTGTTCAAAAGTGGTTAGTTATTGCCCATAAAGATGGCCGTTTTTCATTGTTTGACACCAAGTGATAACCATCTGTAAATATTTTCGGCACAAAGGGGGTAAAAATCATTGTTTCTATTTACAGAGGAGGTGCTGAAGCAAACCAAAGAAGATGTGAGCAAGCTAGAAGAGTTGATCGATTCCCATGATGTCATCTTCCTCCTGATGGATACCAGGGAAAGCCGCTGGTTACCAACGGTCATCGGTGCAAGCAAAAGAAAGGTTTGACGTTACTTTCCGAATGATTCATGGATCCACATTGGAATGCATACAAGCAAAGCTTAATATATTTTATCTTTTTTTTTTCTCGTCAACGATTCGCCTGTCATGTTTTCAAATATCATGAGAAATGATTCCGATTGGCATGCCAATTTGAAAATCAAGTTTCAGAATTTTCTTGGAAATCTGCTACCCTGAAATGAAAACTTTTACCAATTAATTTCTTTTAATTTTCTAATAACTTGGATTAAACAAAATATTAAACTAGCGCCGCTAAATCTCAAGAAATAAAAGATTAAAAAAACACAAAGCAAGCAGTGAAGCAGTGACGTAGCTGTATTTTGGCTTTCCGTGCAACTTTCCGTGTACTGCATCCAAGCCATACCTGGAAATGTGCATGGTCCAAGATGTATATAACCCCCATCTGGTTTCCACTCAATGAGGCAGGAATTATCGGTGCATCCATGTACAGGCTATGAAAATAATGGATTTCTAAGGCCTGTTTTTTTTTTTAATTAAAAGAAATATCCTTAACTTATTTCTTGATCTTCTTCAGTTATAAATACATGTAATAACCTTTTACTAGAAGCTTCAACAGTTTTAGCCTGTCAATTTAATTGTTAACCTTTCCAAACAAGTTAGACAAAATTATTTGGTGTTTTACTTCACAATTGCAATAGATGGTAATGAACGCGGCTCTCGGCTTTGACACATACATGGTCGTCAGACATGGTCTTAAACTGCCAAAAGAGGGCACCAGTAGTAATGATGCATCTAACATGGCAGCGGCAGCAGGCTCAAGCAGCGAGGGCGGAGATTCAACGGAGGGTAGGCTGTCACTGAGATGTATACCGGGGGATATGTTAGGGTGTTACTTCTGTAATGACGTGGTGGCTCCGGGTGATGTAAGTAATGACGTCATCGCAATTTAGAGTCAGTTAACATCATGGACGTTTGAATTGATGTAAAGATGCTCATAACAATTTTTTTATTTTTGAGAAAAAGTTTCAAAAAAGTTAAAGTTATTGGCTTTATGTTTCTCAAAGGCAAAATGATCGATATACAAACATGCACACATATATAAACACAAGAGTGAGCAGAAGTTAGTCAGGTGTGAAATGAACACAATAGAAGAGAAGGTACAAAAAACCCAAAAAGTTTTTTAGGGGTTAAGATCTTTTTCAGAAATTGGTTCTTTTTTTTTTCTTCTGGTAGCATGTCTTAGAAATATATCTGATAATTATTGATTTAGATAGTTTAATCATTTTGAAAATATACTTAATACTGATCATACAACTATTGTTGCATGTTTTGATAGTCAACCAAGGATCGGACGTTAGACCAGCAGTGTACAGTGTCCAGACCCGGTTTGTCCATGGTGGCGGCAGCATTGGTCGTTGAGCTATTGATCAGCTTGTTACAACACCCCAAAGGGTAAGTCACATCTGTACGTAGACACTTATAAAGTGCCAGCATCTTTCAAATTATAACACTCGTAGCATATATCATCATGTGTCCTGAAGAAGGTCGTAAGGCTCTACGACCTTCTTCCGGGCACACAAAGTACAACTTTTTGTCCCAGCAGAAGGTCGTAAGCAATAAAATGGCTCCTTTGAAAAAAAAAAGTAGGGCATAACTGTTACTAATTTGTTGCTAGAATTATTCCCAAGACATGTTTTTCCATTCCCATGCGGAATTTAACTTTCCTACAATGACTTATAAATGGCAGAAAAACGACCAAACTTTCACACTCAGTTTTCTTGAAACACAATTTTGCACATTAATTGCTTACGATCCTTTGCCGGCCACACTTTCACTATGTCCTTCTTCCGGGCACACGACGATATATTAATGGTCATTACCTCTGGTCATCTGGCCGATTCGCACTAATCCTAGAACCATCTCAGCTCCCCCGGTGATCATGCAGCCCATGCTGCCAAATGTGTAGCGTTAACGAGCTTAATTATAAAACACAGGAACCGTCTCTGCCCACACAGGTCCCTGTTTACTCCTGGGTGGAGAGAAGCAAGTATGGTGTCTTGCTCAAGGACCCACGAACCAACCTGGCTAGGATTCGAACCCATATTCTTTAGCCTCTGCCACCAGAACACAAGTCACAACAGGCGTGATATTCTTCCTACTTTTGATTTTGAAAATCCTACCATGAAACTAACTTCAGACCATGGTAACTTTCCTTGTGTATCATTTTATTGTAAATACCAAGATAAAAAAAAACAGTTTCCTTGCTATACGTGGCTATAGAGGTAAACCTCTATAGGCTAGTATATGCCTAATGATAACGGCAAACATTTTTCCTACCTTTTCATTTTCTCACAATATCGTCCCTGTCACAAGCATATTCTATGGAGAGAGGGGGGGGTTGAATGACCCATCTGACCCCGCCCACACCCTCTCACAAGCAGAGGTGTTTAAATTTGTGGCCATTTCTCCCGCTAAATTATTCTTAATTTTCAGCTTTCTTCCACTCTTGTTTCAGGGGCTATGCATCTGCAGACACCAGTGCCAAAGATGATCACTTGACAACATCCCTCATTTCGCCTCTGGGTTTAGTCCCACATCAGGTATGGTCAATTTCCTCCGTGGTGCGCCATGGGGTGGGGAGGGGATCGGGGAGGGCAAGGTGTAATTGACATATTGCTGTTCACGACTTGGCCACGCCCTTAAGACACACCCTTAATAAGTGTACACATACAACACATGGGAATATGTTAACAATAGCTTTTGGACGACTATGCCGTGGACTAGGTTTATATATAACATGACTGGCACGCTTCATGTAAAGGCAACAAAATTATGATATTTTTTACCGTCTTACTATAGCTGCACTTTAACCCTAACTCCCAAGGTATTCTGGCTAGGAACCTTCCTGAATCCTCCAAAATCCATCAGTGCACTTTTGGAAACATGCCCTTATCTTCAAAGTGCACCATGCATTTTCGTTGATCTTTCATATTCAGCACTTATGGCCTGTACTTCTTGCCAGGTAGTAATTTTGTCCCATTTGAAGAGGTGAAAGTACCAGTTTCCAACAGTGCTGTATGTTTCCCAAATAGTGGCCCTTGGAGGATTTTGCAGGATTTGGGGTGGTTAGGGTTAATGGCAAGTAGCTATAGTGGTCAAAACCAGTCAACTGCCAGTTTTGACTGTTGACCCAAATGTGCACACGGAGGCATTTTTTTGACTGGTTTTTAACTGTCATTTTGACCACCCTGAACAATACCAGACAATGCTTTTTTACCAGTCAAAAACGGTCGACTCCTTTTGACCTGTAAATGTACTTACTGCACGTAAGGTGTGACAGTGTTTGTCTTTTTAAGTGCACTAGATATACCTTGGGAGGTATATCAACATTTTGACTGATTTTGACCCTTGTAGTGGTAGGAGGGTTAATGTTCCATAAAAGAATGCTAGCATCATATAATCGTGACAGTTTAAGTGAGCCAGGATTAATGCAACTATTGCGGAGGCCTTTATACTGTGACTACTATAAGCTCAACCAATCACATTTTTTTTTGAAAGACGTTAGTTGGAAACCAAGGTTGTCTCTCCATAATCTAGAACAGCCTGATGTTCGCATCACTCGACCGGATGTTATGTATGTTCTGAGTACCTTCTGTGCACGTGTTGACGGCTAGCGCCATGACATTTATGCCCCACACTCTACAAATAAATGAAGAGTTTGTCATAGCTTGGATTATACCAACTCTGACAGTGGGGGAGGGGTATTTAAAAACCAGTATACACTTTTGGTATAAAAACCAGCCTCTAAAAGTTTTGGATCATTTCTAGGTAATGAGAAAATAGTGACATCAATTAAGATTTGTAAAAAAGATTATACATACAATATTAAAGGGAAGATTGTCGGACTGTCCCAACTAGAACACTTAAATTCTCTGTATTTTAAATTTTTCCAGGTTGCATCCTCAATGAATTCTTTATTCCTTTGATTTAATTTACGTCAAAAGCTATCCCTGGGACTGTTTAGCGGATCCCCCGCTAATTTGATGCGATGGTCAACATTGATAATTACCAGAATTTAACAAATTATTGTAAAAAAAAAAAAAAATTATTGGGTGAAAAGTTGATGCACGTTTCAATCATTCTGAGAAATGATTTCCTCGGAAGTGCTTTCATCTTAGAGAAAACAGAAATAAGTAATATCGAATTTACCAAAAAAAAATTGCCTGCTTGCAACTCTGTGTTAAACATAAGAAAACAAACAAAAATTGTAACAGCTTTTTCGTCATTTTCTGAAACATTTTAGTCCCTCTTCTGGTAAAACTTTTCACAGGTTAGTTTTGTGAAATATTTCTTGGCAACTGGAGGGTTGAAATGAACTCGCGTTTCTAAATACCAATATTGTATCTTCCCTTTAAACTAGCAGTTATCAAAGCTTCACAGATGTACAGTGATGCGTGTGAGGGTTGTTATGAATAATGTCACTCGACATTATGTGATATGCTCTTTGTATACAAAGACAGCTGTGTTGGTGACAGCCTTGGTGCTTTCTTAGGACCCACTACTTATCCATGTTCAGTGGCCATTTTACAACCAGTAGAACTCTCATTCTCCTGAGGACGATCAGAGCATACTGATCGAAACGTCGAGTTGTACCTCCAGTTCTTTTCAGAACTAATGTCTACTCAATTGAGATTCCACATGGTGTCACCGCAATTAGTCTTACTTACTAACCAGTATGTAGTTCATGGATATTCATAGTGTATGTGGGGTTCATGGATATTCATAGTGTATGTGGGGGTTCATAAATATTCATAGTGTATGTGGGGTTCATGGATATTCATAGTGTATATGGGGGGTTCATGAATATTCATAGTGTATGTGGGGGTTCATGAATATTAATAAATGTATACTGTGGGGGGGGGGGTGTTCATGAATATGAAAGTGAATTTTGGGTTCATGAGAAAATTCATAATTGGCTCATGATTAAAATAGATATATTTGTGTTTGGGGATCATCAATGATCATAAATATTATACTAGATTAATATTCATGAATAATCAATATTAATCAGCCAAAAGCAAATACTACTATAGTATATAGAAAAGTTCTGGAATTTTCCTAATCTATTCTGAATGATTGCATTTGAGTGGTTTTGTAAAAATAGATCTACACCTATGTCATAATAGTGAAAATGACAAATTGTGCACTGTAAAAAGTTCAAATTTGATTTTCCACAAAAATAGAGAACTTTTTAATTTGAAAAGTAAAAAAAAAAATCGATTAAATTTACAAACAATTTCTCCCCCCGCCCCCCTTTTTAGATACGTGGGTATCTTTCTCGCTACCACAGCTTACTTCCCTCCAGCATGGCCTTTGACATGTGCACAGCCTGCTCTCCCATCATACTAGACCACTATGAGACAGAGGGATTTGACTTCTTGCTGCAAGCTTTCAATCAACCCCACTATCTGGAGGACATGACCGGGCTGACCAAACTCCACTTGGAGACTGAGAATTGTGAAGTAAGTGGTAAAACTTTGATCGGTTTATTTGGGGGTGATCACTGTCTGTTCCAGTGCATAAGCGATGGGAGCTCTTTGAGACACTAGAGGGTGGCAGACTTACCGGTTCTTCTCTATTGATCTCAATATCGTGCGCATGGTCAGAACTACATGTATGCACTACGGGAAAAGAACCGTCTGCTGCCACCATTGTTTCAAAAGTTGTCCACCGAGGACGCATGATTTAAGATCTTCGCTTGATTGCAAGGACAGGAATAGTGCATCGCCTATGCGCGTAAGCAATACAATTTCGTATGAGATTTGGCATTGGACATAAAGAGTGTGGAGTTCTGCTATAAAATACACTCATAACATGTAGGCAGTGTCCTATCATCTAGAAGCTGGGTGTGTTCCCAGCCTCTACAGTTCTATTAGATGTGCACAGAACAGATAAACTGGCCTGTTGATCAAAGTTTGGATGGACCAATAAGGCAAAGATATAGACTCAGTTGGAAAACACCCAACAAGGACTTGACTCTATTCGAGAATAGGGTAGTCACCAAAGCATTTGAGTTTAGTCTGCCTCGAGCCAAGGTAGTTCATCTTTGGTTCTGTTTGAAGGTGTAGTCAATGGCAAATTAAAGGGTGCCTGTATGCCTCTTCCGTCTCCCCCCCCCCCCCCCCCCCATCTAATCCACCCAACCCAACAGATGGTAGAGCGCTCGTACAGTATTCGAGAGGTCGCGGGTTCGAGTCCGGCATCAGTTAATTTTTCTATGCTCGCTTCCCGTTTTGGAGGTTCCCCTCCCCCTTTCTGAAATTTTGGATTAACCCCTTGTAGCTGCTTGTGGATCAACAACGACTGATTTCTATTTCAGATCCTCGACTTCAGTGATAACGAGAGCATCTAGTCTGAAGAGTGAGTTACCCATCATGCTGTGCTGCAATGAAAGACATCCCATAACCCTTTTAAGCTATATAAAGGCATTTTCCAGAAACTCAAATGTACAAGTACTCCAAGCTGCTGTAGATGAACATTTTGAGATGTGCATCAGTCACCGATTTCGCTTGTAATTACATGGCAAAAATGCTACATAAAATTCCCAATTTGCAAATCAGAATTCAAGATTTACCTTTCAAAAATTAGCTTTACGTACAGACGACACAAACTTGAGTTTTGCTATGCATAGAAACTTTGATGAAAGAAATCATTCCATGAATATGTGTATTTAAATAACAGTCTTTGCTCAAATCGTACGTAAACTTGTGCTTTATTTTCTAAAAAATGTAAATGTCTTGGCAGAGTCTGGTAGGTTAGTAAGGGAAGCATATAGGCCCTGATGAGAACTGAGTCCAAATATGCTGAGCACAGACTATAAGGTTAGCAGCCAAATTGTCATGTCCTAATTTCCTAGAGGCATTTTTAAAAATGTTGTTTTTTTGTATATTTGTTAACATTGATCATTTATAGATTTAATAATTAGAGGATAAAAGATAACATTTACCTGAAGAGTTATTTTCTGCCATGAACTTGGTTTAAAAAAATTGTAGGTCAGAATTTCTTGTTAAGTACAGCACTGGTAATGTAAAATAAAACTACTTATAATAGTATGCTTACTCTCTCTGAATAAAGATATACATTGAAGGGAAGGTACAACATTGGTAATGTTGGCGTATAACTGCTTCTATGAGTATGCTTACTCTCTTTGAATCAAGATATACATTACAGGGAAGGTACAACATTGGTAATGTTGGCCAAAACTGCTTCTATGAGTATGCTTACTCTCTTTGAATCAAGATATACATTGAAGGGAAGGTACAACATTGGTAATGTTGGCAAAACTGCTTCTATGAGTATGCTTACTCTCTTTGAATACAATACAATACAATACAATGAAGGCATTTATATAGTGCTCTTACACAAACGGTATCACAGCGCTTTACAGTGAGATGCAAGTACAATTTAAAAATACACAGTGCCTAAAATAAATGAGTCTTGAGAGATGTTTTAAATTGACTCAATGAAGAAGCATGACGGATACCAGATGGTAGTTCATTCCAAATGCTGGGTGCAGCAGTATAGAAACCCTTGTTAGCCGCAGTTAAATGTGTAATAATAATAATAATAATATGTGGACTTATATAGCGCACGTATCCACCAACTAAGTGGTGCTCAAGGCGCATTCTTTTTTACGTGCATTACACAACACACGGGACCTACGGCTTTACGTCCCATCCGAAGGACGAAGCAATTATGGTTAAGTACCTTGCTCAAGGACACAAATGTCACGACCGGGGCTCGAACCCACACCCTGCTGCTGGCAACACCAGAACTTGAGTTCGGTGCGCTAGACCGCTCGGCCACGACACTCCAGTGTAGTTGGCTTTTTGAAGATCCGGGAATCAGAATTTGAACGGAGTCCACTGTGGTTAGGTTGGTATGGTGTAATAAGCTCACAGAGATAGGATGGCGCAGAGTCAGTAACACATTTATAGGCAATAGTCAATGTTTTGAAATCAATCCGGTCTTGAACGGGAAGCCAGTGCAGCTGTCGTAGGAGAGGGGACACATGGTCATACTTTTTAGCCTTGAAAATTAATTTTGCAGCACGATTTTGAAGCCGTTGAAGACGTTTGATCTCTTTGCTAGAGGATCCTTGGAGAAGTGAATTTACATAGTCCAAACGTGCTGTGACCAGAGCACGGACTGCATGATGACAAGTGATTTCATCAATAAAGATACGAACTTGCAACAGATTTCTTAAATGAAAGTTAATGGTTTTGCATATTGAAGATACATGGTTAGACATACTCATAGTACTGTCAAAAATAACACCAAGGTTTTTTACACATGAGGAGGGTTTGATAACTGTATTACCAATTGTAATGGTGACGTCAGATAATGTTTTCAAAAGTCTATGGTTGGCAGCAACAAAAAATTCTTTTCATCATTGAGGAGGAGCATATTTTTTGACATCCATGCCTTGATGTTAGAAACACAAGCAGATAACGTTGAAAGTGCACGATCTGTTTCACCAGGTTTCCTGGGATCAACACACATATATAATTGGGTGTCATCAGCATAAAAATGGAATTTGACTCCAGAATGATGCTTAATAATATCTGAGAGTGGGTGTGTGTAGTAAGAAAACATCTGAGGTCCGACACAGGAACCTTGTGGTAAACCATAATCAAGAGTTTGCGGATCAGAATAGTTATTGGCAATCTTAACTCTACAAGTCCTACCAGTAAGATATGACTGAAACCAGTTGGAAACATTATTATGAAAACCAAAAACACTAGACAATCTATTTAACAATATACAATGGTCAATGGTGTCAAAAGCAGCAGACAAATCTAGCAACACCACAAAAACGGCTTGTTGATTGTCACTTTTGACTCTCAACAACGCCGTCTCCGTGCTGTGGCCAGACTTGTAAGCTGATTGAAATTTACAGTGTAAGTTATTATTATCAATATGATCAGAAACACGTGTCAAAGCAGTCTTCTCAATAACTTTGGATAGAAAAGCAATGTTTGATACTGGTCTGTATTTTTTCAAAGTGTCCTTATCCAAGGAAGGCTTTTTCAATAAGGGAGTATCCACTGCATGTTTCATAACAGTGGGAAAAATTCCAGTGTTCACGATAGATGTAATGGCCGGGACCATGGTGTCCATGTTCTGTTTAAGGAGCCATGTAGGTAGGGGATCCAACGAGCATGATTTATTGGGTGATTTTGAAATTATTTTGCACACTTCCTCCTGATCAGCAGGCTTAAATTCAGAAAACATAGGAACAGAGTGATTAAGCACTGGTATAGACAATGGCACACCATCAAACTTAGTAGAATCAATTCTGTTTCTAATATTAACAATTTTGTCAGCAAAGTATTTGCTAAACCGATCACTCAGATCTTTAGATGAGTCCATGTAAGGAAGAGCTGGAACATTTCTATTAAGTAAAGTATTGACAGTTTTAAAAACTGTTTTAGTGTCTGCAGTGGATAGTTGTTTTGTGTAATATCTTGATTTTTCTTTCTGAACAAGATGAGAAAAATCATGAATACTGTCTAGATAAAGCTGATGGTCATTAGGATCGCCAGACTTCTTCCATTTGCGTTCGAGCATACGACGTTTGCGTCTCGCAAGATGAATTTCATTGGAGTACCAGGCCAGTTGTGATTTGAATTTGTGTGTACGAGTAGTAACAGGGCAGTGATTATCAAGAACAGAAATAATGGTCATATTATAAAATGACACCTGAAGATCAAGGCTGCTTTCAAGATATACATTACAGGGAAGGTACAACATTGGTAATGTTGGCGTATAACTGCATCTATGAGTATGCTTACTCACTTTGAATCAAGATATACATTAAAACTAAATTTAAAAAAATTAAACCCATCCTGTGAAAGTTTCAGCTTATTACATTGTGTTGTTTATGAGAAAACAAGTGAAAATGCATTGAGATATTTTGTCCTCATTCTAATGTGGAATTTAGGAAAGAATACTTTTCACAATAAACTTATTGGCAGTGATTTCACTTTTTTTTTAAATTTGCTTCACCTCAGATAAAATCATTCCCTAGATTGATATCATCATCAGTTTTACACCAAGTAATTTTTACAATTTTATTTTACCATTTCATAATTTTTAAATTACCAATTATATACCTTACCTTAATTTTTTTTTTTAGTTTTCAGAATGTGGCTTTCCCAATGAAATTGTTCTTGCCAATTTAGTATAATTCATCATTATTTTATCTTTCTATAAAAAAAAACATATATTAATAGTATCTAAGGAAATAAAATAAAATTCTGATAAACATCAGAATACTCTATCGCCAAACTGTATTCCAACCTCTCTAGACCTTTGTGTGCAAAAGAACATTGTGTGATCCTTAAATCATGTTGTCAATACCAGAATGTATCAGCGAAATGCGTTGAATGCCTGAGAATCACTAACTTACACCCAGTAAGCCAGAGGTGGTTAAGAAAGGAGTGTGTCACAGTGTCACAAATGAGTTAGTCCAGCCCTGTGGAATTGCCGGCATATTTTAGATATTGCACCAAAAAATATGGTCATTTGTGGCGTCATGTTTCAACTCCAGCAGGATATTTTTATCAAAGGCAAAAAAAAAAATGGGTACCAGAAACAATTGTTAGAGTTTGAGTGAAAAATACCTAAATGTTGAAAATTGAAGCAAATTTTAAAAAGTTGGGGAAGGGGTAGATGAGTTCTTGTATCACTGGATTAAAGGCACTAAGTTAGTATACACTTTTGTTAAAATATATATAAATGCATCTGTACTTGACAAATATTTGTATAACAAACAACTTGTGAAACAAGTAGCTCGTTTCATTGTGTCATTTACGAGAAAATAGTGGAAATTAATTAATTTTACTAAAATAATAATAATGATGGACACTTACATTGCGTCAGTATTCGCCAAGTTTGACGCAAATGGCGCATGAACATTATTACCCCTGTTTGGCGCATTTTGTTGTCATTCCAGAAACACCAGGGCAAGCCCCTTCTCTTTCACGATAAGTGTCCTGGGTTCTTTTACGTGCATTACACAACACACAGGACCTACAGCTTTATGTCCCATCCAAACGACGAAGCAATTATGGTCAAGTGTCTTGCTCAAGGACACAATCGCCACAACCAGCCAGGCCGGGATTCGAATCCACATTCTGAACACCAGAACTTGAATCATATGCACTAGACTGCTAGGCCACGACACTCCAGGTGATAGTACCTGGAGTGAAATATTTCAAGGGATGTTTGACACCATCAACTTTACAACAAGTAAGTTTCCCGTAAATCTGTGACCACTTCATGTTTTGTTTAATCAAAAGTGTGCAGTATGAGTAAGGTTGAAACCAAGCGTAACCGAACAAACCGCTCAAGTTTGGTCGGAACAGTGATGCGATTGCAGCACATATTCGAAAAATGCTCAACCCATGACTGAAAGCTGAAAGCTGTTTGTGGTCATGATCCCCAAAAACTCACCCCTGGTAAAATATTGTAAGACAATCCAGTTACCCTCTACAAGTTGAACTTAGTTTGGGGCCCGTAAGAACATTTCTAAAGTTCCAGTTAAAAAAAATCCAACTAAAAAGCGTCGCCCATACAAATACATAAATATCCTCTGAGAATTTCATGTTACAATGTTTCATGTAATTGTCACCGGCGTGAAGTTGGTTACTTATTCGACGTTTGACATTCAATATCAAACAAGTAACGGTTACTGGTTTAACATTCGATTTAATGCATGTCCTATATGGGACAATTGCATTCGGTCAGTTTCTAGTGGTCAGACCCTTTTGGCCGGGCACTGTTAGGTATCAATGTATAGAGGATGACCCAAGGATGACCTCAAAGGTCACCTTGACCCGGCCATTGGGGTCCTTATATTTTTTATAAATTCTTTAATATTTTTATTGTCATATATACAGTGTACATGCTGTTAAAAACGCCCCAAATGTAATGGTCAGTTTCTAGTGGTCAGACCATTTTGGCCGGGCACTGTTAGGTATCAATGTAAAGAAGGATGACCCAAGGATGACCTCAATAGTCACCTTGACCCGGCCATTGGGGTCCTTATATTTTTTATTAATTTTTAAATATTTACTATATACAGGGTACATACTGTTAAAAACGCCCCAAATGTAATGGTCAGTTTCTAGTGGTCAGACCCTTTTGGCCGGGCACTGTTAGGTATCAATGTATAGAGGATGACCCAAGGATGACCTCAAAGGTCACCTTGACCCGGCCATTTGGGTCCTTATATTTTTTATTAATTTTTTAATATTTTTATTGTCATATATACAGTGTACATGCTGTTAAAAACGCCCCAAATGTAATGGTCAGTTTCTAGTGGTCAGACCCTTTTGGCCGGGCACTGTTAGGTATCAATGTAAAGAGGATGACCCAAGTATGACCTCAATGGTCACCTTGACCTGGCCAATGAGGTCCTTATATTTTTTATTAATTTTTAAATATTTTCTATATTTTATTGTTATACAGTGTGTTTAAAAAAAGGTAATCCTACTTTAAAGGGTTAATATGGCCAGACTATATGTTTACCAGCAAAAAGCATGGTATCATCTTAAAGCAGAAGCTATGTGCTTTCCAATGATACCTTGGGTTACATTCCAGGGTCACGCATCATTGAGCACCACTGTCTTGAAATTGTGGTGCACAATTGCAGTTGGTTCACTTTCCTGCTGAACAAAATCGACACAGATTTATGTTCAATCATTGGATTGAGTGAAATGTCAATGGTCAGGCCTATCTTCAAATGATCAACGAGGAGGTTGTGCCACAGATGGAGATCCACTTCCAGCGACAGCAAAATGGAATGTTCCGTTATGTGTGGTGGGCTCAAGATGGTGCACCAGCCCATCGTCTCATCGCTGTTCGAAATCGCCTCCAAGAACTCTTTCATGAACGCGTGATTGCTCTGAACCTCCCCGTTGAATGGCCCCCAAGGTCACCAGACCTCACCCCCTGCGACTTCTTTTTGTGGGGTCATTTGAAGAACAAAGTTTTCAGCACCCCTCCACACAACATGCAGGATTTGCGTGAAAGGATTCATCGTGAGGTGGACAGTTTGCGACAAGATCCACGTACCGTGAGACGAGCTGTGGACGACATGCGCCGTCGATGTCAACTGTGCTTGGATAGGGGAGGTGGACACGTGGAGGGCCTTGGCCAATGAGAGAAAATCAGAAACTTCTGCTGTTAAATGTTTTACTCATGATCATGAATAAAATATTGATGTTTGCATATATAATGAGCTGCGAGTGTCAATTTTATAAATGATGTCACTGTCACAACTAACCCGTGAGGGTTCTACGCGATGACCTAGGAAGCAAAACACATACTGCAGAAGTAAATCACCACAAAGAAATCCAGAAAATATATTTACATTAATTAAAATTTTATTTACAAATTAGTTATATTCTTTTACAATTCATTTATTCCTTTCAAATTATTCCATTAATTATCCAAATCACTATAGGCCTAATATAACCATTAATTCATGAAATTACTTTAAAAATCGTATCCTTGATCTTTATTACTTGATCACACGATTACTCGACTAACCACCGTATCATTATAATCCTTGACAACTTAGTTATTCCATTCCAATTACTCCATTCCAATTATTTCATTATTTATACAAATCACTAATGAAATTACTTTATACTTCAACCAACTATAATCTAGATCTATTTATCCAATCCAATATAATCACTGAACAATTCTATTCCAATTATTCCATTATTTATACAAATCACTAATGAAATTACTTTATACGTCAACTAACTATTATCTAGATCTATTTATCCAATCCAATATAATCACCAAACAATTTTATTCCATTATTTATACAAATCATTAATGAAATTACTTTAAATCAAACAAATAACTTTGTAAATTTGTCATAGTATATACATAATACATAATATAGTATACATCGTATAAATTGTAACTGTTTTGTTTAGCTAGTTTTCTATGTATTCTAATTTAGTTGTAACTGTTGAATTATTTTATGTACTATTTATTTTTGTTAAATAAAACGCCAAGTTGAAATTATTAGGCCCTTATTTGATTTTCTCTCTTACTTATACTAAATCAGTCTCAATAGCGCCTAATAATTCATTAAAATATTTATGTCCCCGTACATCCTGCCTTTATAATAATGTTTTATTTGTTCTCTGATATTAAACCAGTCTCAATAGCGTGAGATGCGTCAAAAAATTACAGGGGGCGAGTTTGTCGGGGGGCGAGCTTTCCGAGGGGCGAGCTTGTGAGGGGGCGACTTTGTGAGGGGCGAGTTTGTTAGGGGCGAGTTTGTACAAGTAGGGGCGAGATTGTAAGGGGCGAGTTTGCCAGGGGGCGAGTTGACTGGCATGCGGTCATATTATCGTTGCTGTTGCATAAATGAACCAGTAATTTTTAGTTATTTTGTTCATCTTTAAACTAGAACACCGACTCCATGTCCTGATGAAAATGTGGTCTGATCATGACGATGTTGTCCCTTAAATTCACAAACTATATAATCTTTAATCAAACGTTTCCCTTAATACGAATAAGAATACGTTATATCACCCTGCATCGTAGTTCCAACCGTATCCTTAGACCAGACGATATCCACCAGGGTATCATACAAAAGACAATTAATTCCCATCTATATAACCAACCTCCTTTACACATGTGTAGTTGAAGTACTTTGTTGCAATATAGTAATATGGATTATACAGTTGGAATCTCATAAGGTATGCAATTAGTATCTCACATCAAGTACAAATTAGTATGGTATTTGTATTAAATCATATTTTTCACATAATTATACGGGCTACAATTAGGTCTGGGCTTAATTTCATAGAGCTGCCAAGTCAGAATAAAAATAAAAATCACTGGGCTTGAAATTGGGACCTTAGAATGACATCAGTCAGAATAAAAATAAAAACACTGGGATTGAACTCAGGACCTCCTACTTATAAGCCAAGAGTGTTATCCACTAGTAAGACCACTTTCCGTCCTTAGGACATTTGTGTTTGAGTTTATTTATAAATCTTAGACATAAACATTAGAATGACATCAGTCAGAATAAAAATAAAAAACACTAGACTCGAACTTAGAACCTCTTACTTACAAGTCAAGAGTCTTATCCACTAGACCAATTGCTGTGCTTAAAATAATTGCATTTGAGTTTAATTATATACCTCTTTTTTATTTACTGTGTTAACACTAGTGTCATGATTATAGACTCTTTCTTAATCTAGTGTTTATATCATTAAGTAAGCATATAATTACTGTTATTTCTTTTAAGTCCATATCCCATGAGCTGACTTCCAGATAGAGGGTGCTAAATTTCCTCAAGTATAGACTTTGAGGTTTATATATTAAAAACACCGGGGGTGGCTCAACTGGTTAACCCACTGTGAGATAGAAACCCAAGATTCCCCAGATGGGTTCAAGACCCATCGTGGTCCAGGGTTTTGATTTTTTCCCCTCAGCTTGCCTGGCTAGCTAGCTTGCCTGGCTAGCTAGCTTGCCTGGCTAGCTAGCTTGCCTGGCTAGCTAGCTTGCCTGGCTAGCTAGCTTGCCTGGCTAGCTAGCTTGCCAAAGGGTCCGGCCAAAAGGGTCTGACCACTAGAAACTGACCATTACATTTGGGGCGTTTTTAACAGCATGTGCACTGTATATATGACAATAAAATATAGTAAATATTTAAAAATTAATAAAAAATATAAGGACCTCATTGGCCGGATCAAGGTGACCATTGAGGTCATCCTTGGGTCATCCTCTTTACATTGATACCTAACAGTGCCGGCCAAAAGGGTCTGACCACTAGAAACTGACCATTACATTTGGGGCATTTTTAACAGCATGTACAATGTATAATTATAACAATAAAATATAGTAAATATTTAAAAATTAATAAAAAATATAAGGACGTCATTGGCCAGGTCAAGGTGACCACTAAGGTCATCCTTGGGTCATCCTCTTTACATGGATACCTAACAGTACCCGGCCAAAAGGGCCTGACCACTAGAAACTGACCATTACATTTGGGGCGTTTTTAACAGCATGTGCACTGTATAGGATATGACAATAAATTATAGTAAATATTTAAAAATTAATAAAAAATATAATGACCTCATTGGCCGGGTCAAGGTGACCATTGAGTTCATCCTTGGGTCATCCTCTTTAATTTACATTGATACCTAACAGTGCCCGGCCAAAAGGGTCTGACCACTAGAAACTGACCATTACATTTGGGGCGTTTTTAACAGCATGTACACTGTATATATACCAATAAAATATAGTAAATATTTAAAAAATTAATAAAAAATATAAGGACCTCATTGGCCAGGTCAAGGTGACCACTAAGGTCATCCTTGGGTCATCCTCTTTACATGGATACCTAACAGTGCCCGGCCAAAAGGGTCTGACCACTAGAAACTGACCATTACATTTGGGGCGTTTTTAACAGCATGTGCACTGTATTTAAAAATTAATAATAAATATAAGGACCTCATTGGCCGGGTCAAGGTGACCATTGAGGTCATCCTTGGGTCATCCTCTTTACATTGATACCTAACAGTGCCCGGCCAAAAGGGTCTGACCACTAGAAACTGACTGAATGCAATTGTCCCATATAGGACATGCATTAAATCGAATGTCAAACCAGTAACCGTTACTTGTTTGATATTGAATGTCAAACGTCGAATATGTAACCAACTTCACGTCGGTGTAATTGTCAGCGTTTTCCCCTGGAGTCAACGCATGGCAGGCAATGAGGCTACACTGAATTGAAATGAATTCCAGTAAAATGATACCTCGATGTGTGATTACACAGCCCTGGAATATATCTGGCCAACCCCGAGGGTATAGTTTGAGCCATAATGTTCCATGCTGGGCGCAGACATGATCATGTCGGACTGAAAACATATTTGAAATAATGTCATTACGGTTGCCATGTGGGGTCATCAACATACAACTGACTGAACTAATGAAGAAATTGTGAGTATGTGAGAAACCTTCCGACTCGCTGTGAAGTTGTGAGGCCCTTTAAAGTCGCTGAGAAGACTCGGAAATCTTGGCAGTGTGTCAGTTTTAATTTGCTTACTGAATATAATTTGCTAAGCCACATTTTCTGGTTAAAGGGAGCTCACTCCACTGGTAATTATCACCCCCCCCCCCCCCAATTTTTTATTTTTTTTAATAAATAAATTTAAAAAAAAAGTAAACAAAATATGATGCTGAAGTCACAAAACATCCTGAGAAGCTATTCCGTCTGATTTTTTTTTCTCAAGAAAACGTTAAGAAGAACACAAATCCCAAATGGATCATCACCTGAAGATTTTATTAATTTCCAGTTAGAATGAAGACAAAACATCTGAAAACATTTTCACAGTTTTCTCCATCGACACAATGGAATAATCTGAAACTTTCACACGTTTCAAGAGGTTTGTATCATCGTTCGGCTGCTGTGCAGGCAAACCACAAGTTTTTTTTCCATGTTGCTCTATCTTGAGCTGTTTCTGAGATCATGGCCGGGGTCAGCATCCCTTCCGAATCTCCAAGCAGTTTTTGGATGTAGCTCAGGGACGTTGTTGGTTGTTGGCGACCTCGATGTATTTTTTGCCACGAGATGGTGTAAATGAGCAATATGCTCTGGCTGGCTCCTCTTTGTTCATTCGGAGGACATGACTGATGAATTGTAATTGCTGTTGTTGGAGTAGATGAATTATAGGCTTGTTGTCTGTTTCGTAGATTGTTCCTCTGTGCATGCACGTAGCCAGAGTTGGAATTTTTGGGGGGCACATTCCGTGCATGCTCTTGTGAGCCAGAATTTTTCGCACAATTATTTGTTGGTATGGGGGGGGGGGGATGAATTTGAATTTTTGAAACTAACATCCAATTTGCAAAATGGTGATACCTTGTTTGTGAAGAGTATATCGAGACAAATTATGGTTAATTAGGTAATTTAAATTAGGTTATTAAATTTAAACCAAACTCTGTCATTTTTTTTGGGGGGGGGGGGCACATGCCCCCCCACCCCCGTGCCCCCTCGTAGCTACGTGCCTGCCTCTGTGTTCATACGGAGGACATGTCTGATGAATTGTAGTTGCTGTTGTTGGAGTAGATGAATCAGAGGCTTGGTGTGGGTTTTTTTCGTAGATTGTTGTGTTTGGGATGTGGTCGATGCACTTGATGCCCAACATGATGCGGTAGCATGAGGTAGCGAAGGCACTGATCTTGTTCTCCAAACTTTTGTACTGCATTTAAAACTAAAAGGCATGTTGGACTTTTAACCTAACATGACCAAAACATTATCTATCACCAGCTTAAAGAAAATAATAAGAATTGGTAATAACAATTTAAAAAAATTGCCAAATTGTCAATTTTTAATATTAAACTTACTGGGTGTAAAGATTATAAGGTATCAATGTTCCCTAGGAATAATTTTGTCTGAGGTGCTGTCAGTTTTAAAATAAGTTTGAATTTAGGAAAGAATAATGTTTTCTAATTCTGCAGTAAAATAAACACACAAAATCTGAATGCCTTTTGTTTTGCCAACATAACCAATGTTTTTAGGCATTCCTTTCCTTTAATTGTTGTATAGATTAAGGAACAGGAAATTTGTCTACATCCTAAGAATAGAAGTGATTCTGTCCAAACATACAGTGGCTTTTTGGAGTTAAATTCTACTGGATTGCTTTAAAGTCAATGTTGAAATACAGTTCGTCAGTCTGGAAACTGTGAGTGATTGGGTAAACAAACATTGAAAAACTGGCGTCAATCTAGGTAGATGCGGTCAGTTGTAAGCTGGTAATTTATTTTCCACCCAGAATACTGGGATTTGTAAGACTTGCAGCTTTGCATGGTGAAAAGGATAAGTAAAGACTGTTTGCCGTGACACCATGTGAAAAAAAAATCTTTTGAGTAGTATGATTAGTTCTGAAAGGAACTGGTAGTTACAACTCGACGGTTCGATCTTCTCCTCAAGACGGTCAGAGTATACTGATCAAAACGTCGAGTTGTAACCAACCAGTTCTTTTCAGAACTAATCACTATTCAGAAGAGAATTTTTTTCACATGGTGTCACCGCAAACAGTCTTTACTTATACCATGGAGGAAGGAATCCTCCATGCTTATACTGGGATTAGATCATAATGATTAGAAATATAAAACTGGTTTTTTTTCATGAGGTTCAAATGCTGTTCTTATGTTATATAGCACCGCAGGCACGAATCCAGGGTCTTGAAAAAGTGGGTGGGGCATATTGACAAAAAAAGGGGGAACACTGCCAAAACAGGAAGGTCAAACAATTGTTTTTGGTAAACTATTCATGGCAATAAAAAAGCACAGCCCCTCTGCACCATCCCCCCCCCCTCCCCCCAGTGGCCAATGTATGACTGAAATCATAAGGTGATGACTGATATACAGTCTCTGTGCTGACACAGCTCTGCATATACAGTATGCTGTTGAATGCATGTACAGTTGGTGGACTTGTACTTTGTAGCTCGATCACGGTACTGAAGAGCCAAACAAGATGGCAGCTAAAGTAAAGATGCCAGACAGTTAAGTGTGTTTTGATTTGGACAAGTAAACACTATAGATCAAGACTTCAGTTACAGAAGGGATCCATCAGTCCCAGTCACGTTAAAGGGCCAAATTAACATATATCTACCCCTGACTTTGAGTAATATAGCTCTCTTTCAAAGAGCTATATGGCGGACAAGTCTTTTTGGAGTGGATAAAGAGTAAAATTAGTAGTGTATAAACAGTGAATTGGTAGCCTTTTACTGTATTATTCACTCGAATCAGAGTGGGTTTTACACTCCAAAAAGACTTGTCCGCCATATAGCTCTTTAAAAGAGTGGTTTTCACTCTTTTACATTACGAGAGTACCAAGATTGTAAGAAAAAAATTGACCTCCCAGAATCAGCCATCACTCTTGGCTGTTAAAGTCCCCCTTCTTTATACTCTTATAGTAATCCCCTGTCACACTCTACACTGCAGGTATGTTCATGGTATGTATTAATTGGTGCCTTTGGTGTGGCACCACCCTTTTGACATATAGCACTTGAAGACATTGTTAAAGTTACAGTTTTAGCAGCATATTACTGGGTTATGATGTAGCTGCACTAGTGCTGTATCTAAAACTTTGGACTTGTCGCTGGGTCTAATCAGACTGATTCGTCCCAGGTCTTGTCATTGGGTCGAATCAGACTGATTCATTCCAGGTCTTGTCATTGGGTCGAATCAGACTGATTCCTTCCAGGTCTTGTCGTTGGGTCGAATCAGACTGATTCATCCCAGGTCTTGTCATTGGGTCGAATCAGACTGATTCATTCCAGGTCTTGTCGTTGGGTCGAATCAGACTGATTCATCCCAGGTCTTGTCATTGGGTCGAATCAGACTGATTCATTCCAGGTCTTGTCGTTGGGTCGAATCAGACTGATTCATCCCAGGTCTTGTCATTGGGTCGAATCAGACTGATTCATCCCAGGTCTTGTCATTGGGTCGAATCAGACTGGTTCATTCCAGGTCTTGTCATTGGGTCGAATCAGACTGATTCCTTCCAGGTCTTGTCGTTGGGTCGAATCAGACTGATTCATCCCAGGTCTTGTCATTGGGTCGAATCAGACTGATTCATTCCAGGTCTTGTCATTGGGTCGAATCAGACTGATTCATCCCAGGTCTTGTCATTGGGTCGAATCAGACTGATTCATCCCAGGTCTTGTCATTGGGTCGAATCAGACTGGTTCATTCCAGGTCTTGTCATTGGGTCGAATCAGACTGATTCCTTCCAGGTCTTGTCGTTGGGTCGAATCAGACTGATTCATTCCAGGTCTTGTCATTGGGTCGAATCAGACTGATTCGTCCCAGGTCTTGTCGTTGGGTCGAATCAGACTGATTCCTTCCAGGTCTTGTTAACATTTGGATAACCAATGTTATACCTTCCCTTTACATAGTCTGTATACACTTGAATGAATCTTATAACAGTATTGACCAACACCCATTGAACAACCCGCCAAATCACATGTTTGTCCCGTAATATGAAGAATTAGTTGTGTTATCAATTTGAGCATTTATCAACATTTTTACATTTTGAATGAGTGAGCAATCCTGCATACATGTGACTGGCTCTGGCAAAACCCTAAAATTGGACCCAGTTTTCAAAAGTGACCTCCCAAATGTATCGTGATTATTAACAATGTTCCCAACAACGTTTCAGGATTTTTCTTTTTCCATCAAAATCTAGAGAAAATGCTCTGTATGGTGACATGAAAACTGTTCCCTCAAACTGATCAGGTCCCTGGGGTCAGTTTTTGACCTTTTCATGGCTGTCACGCATTATGGTAAATTCCAAAAAGTTTCAGGTTTTGTCAGAGTGGGTCACATTATACCACTGAGTAAAGGAATGGGGGTTGGTGCAATTAAATATTTTTCACTTCTGAGTCAAGGGGGAGGGGGAAGGAATTTGGAGTACATCTTTCAGTGGGCGAGGGGGCATAAGGCTCTTCCAATTTGGTCTTGACCCCCCTTCCCTCCCCAACCCCTTTCAGACACCCTGGTTTCACCCGTGGGAAATAATTGGTCTTTCCTCAAGTCACATTCTTAATTCAACATTTCTGTCTGTTTAGGTGCGATCGGTCAACTCCTTTCCCCCTGTCCCTCCCCTCCCCTCCCCTCGGCATAGCTGCATGTTCACAATCACTATCCTCTGCGACACATGAGTCTCCGATAAGTTCATGAATGTCATAACTGCAAGCAGGTTTATCATCAATCATACTGCTTGCTCCAAAAACATCAGGCAGCATTTCACTGAAGGTTAATGGATATTAGTTAAACAGAGATATGTCCCCTGAATCATGGAGCCTGATGTCTGTTTTTCATAATGTAGTGGCCCATACTAATTTGTTTTAATTTGTTTGTATCAGTGCTACATACATTACTTGAAAAATAACCTCAATGCTTTGGAATGGTTATTTCATTCTCAAGACCCGGGTTGAATGTCAGTTTAAAATGTAACCTTTGTGCAGAATTACATAATTTTGTGTTCTGGAAGAGGTATCTTTGGTTTGGTTAAACTGTCACGTACTTGGTGACAAGCGATTTTGTATATTTTAGTGGCACTTATATCTGTTGCTGTTTTCCATTCATCTCTGAGAGGTGACATAACTTAGGCAAATTTTCTGGCAACTCAAACAGAAACCCAATCTTCAATCTGGGAACATTTCTGCTTAATTGGTCTGCTGGTATTGAAAACAAATTGCTTTTCAATTCGTCACACTATAGTCAATACACAGAAAAATTGCCTACGAAGTAGACTTGCATTCCGATGGACACAAATTTTAGATAAATATTTCTAAAACAAAAACATTTCAGGCAAATTTTGTTTCCATTTATATGATTGATAGCATCACAAAATCTACACAAAGTATGTTTTCAAGTTTCTTTTAAAAATTACAATCAGCGTGTTGTTAGGCTTTTGTTTTAGTACACTTTCAGAACTGCTGTGCCACCACCGAGTTCATAATGTGACCTCACAAAACAGTGCCCTCATGTGTTAAGAATTTGCATGAAAAATTTAAAGAAAAAAATATTTAAAAAAACAAACAGTTTTCACTGTAAATTACAAATAGACTTCCCAGTTTCTTTCAACTGATACCAAGTAGCACAGATACACAACATGTATCTGCACAAATATATTTAATTATATACACTTTGATTTCATTGGACCACTTTAATTTTAGAGCTTCCAGCTCGCCAGGGTAGATATCGCAATGCCATGAATGCTCTCCAGCTCCCATGGAGGCATAGCTGTCATTCCTGGAGATCTATCTGCTTAATGCCACAGCTTGGGAGTCACACACACACCAGCCCCAGATCCATGGATCAGACGGCAATCAAATTGTCAGAATTCCACACTGGCAAACCCGCTAAACACATGGATCGGTGACAGAGACAGGCATTTTCCAAACTATTTGGATGGACATCAATTGTGTCCATCGAAATTCAATACCTCTAATTCGTTGGACAACTTGCTCTCTAATAAATGTCGTGTGACAAATTGATATAAATATCCCCCCCCCCCCCACTAAAATGCATGTCTCTGCAAAAATGACAAACATCACTTTTTGCTCAATCTAAAATCACCTATAAATATTTTCACCTTTATACATTGTAGTTTATATTCTTCAGAACAAATTTATCAGTGAACAAAGAAAAACTGAAGCAGAAGCAGTAATTTAACCCTTCTGTGACTGCAAGGGTCAAAATCAGTCAAAATGTTGATATACTTGCCAAGGTATACCTTACGTGTAGTTAAGTACATTTACAGGTCAAAATGAGTAGACTGTTTACTGGTAATACTGAGTAAAAGCATTGTCTGGTATTGTTTAGGGTAGTCAAAATGAAAGTTAAAAAAAATATTTAAAAAATCCCCTGCGTGCACATTTGGGTCAACAGTGCAGCTCAAGTGCAGCTCAAGTGCAGCTATTGTAGAAGGGTTTTAATCTTGGATCTCTGAAAACAACAAGGAATATACCTAACAGTTTTAGGGGGGGGAAAGGGGTCAGAAATTTACTGCAATTAAACTGTTTAAACTTACGAGTTGTGTCATGAAACACATTTCTTAATGAATCAAAGACAAAGAATGCAAGATTCAATCATTCTCATTTATTGGAAAATTTAATTACTTTTCAGTTTTTCCCGCCCCCCAAGAGAATACAACAAGATATGACTACACATTGTAACAATAATATTTACACATACAAATTTAACTTAATTGCTCTTGGCTTATTGTAACATGCACTCTGTGTACTCATGTATGTCATTAAATATATAGTGTATTGTCTTAAGCCACTAATACACCTTATTCATGAGTCGGCCATCTTATGTCTTATTCCCTGAATACAAGAGATTGTGTACCTTGCTCATTATAGTAACCTGCCTGATTTTGTCTGTTTGCAGGGGGCAACCTCGCTTTCAAATGTCATTGAATTTTAAGTAAATTAATGGAAATAGCTACATCCATTTATTTAGTCCTTATGTTAGGAATGAATGGAACTATCAGATTATCAGATCGCTGGTGCATGCAGCATGTAAGCTACAGAGTGTGGTTGTGAGAATTGCAGCCTCACTCTTATTTATCTTGAAGAAGGCAAATACACTATTGGTAACCTCATAAAAACCCATTAACCCTAACTCCCTAGGCCCATTTGCTTTCACATAACCTGAAACCTCCAAAATCCTTCAGTAGTAAAGTACATGACATGTATGCACACATGTGTTTCTAATTTGTGATACATGTACATGGTAATAATATAATGCGCGCCTTGAGCACCAGTTTGGTGGATACGTGCGCTATATAAGTCCATATTATTATTATTATGGCCAGGGACCCTCCCTGCATGCATGGAGCAATAAACAGTGTCCGCTGACCCACGCACTGACCTTGCAATCACTACAACAAACATGGATGTACATGTACCATGGAAGGGCAAGTATGCCTAATAACCTCAATCCTCCAAAATCCTTCGCTTTAGCAAAGAGCATGTAGGATGTAACCTCAATCCTTCAAAATCCTTCACTTTGGCAAAGAGGATTTTGGAAGGTTAGGGTTAATGATGACAGTTTCACATAAAGCTGATGATTGCATCAAAACATCCCTTGACATATTACTGTCTTGGGATGTGCTATTGTTTTAGTAAAACAATTTCCAATATTAATTTCAGTCATCTGCAGACAGAAATTCCATGTCGGCAGAGATGCCAACATTCCAAACTGAAAAAGAGTAATTCGCCACGGTGCATCCGCCTCGGACACAAAAATACCCAAATTACCCCTTTTCAAACCTCACACTCAAGGCTTTACATTTTTATAAATCGTAAAAATTGATAGAAGAATCGTACAATCGTAATTGGACTCAATAAATCCTAAAAATTACGCCCAAATCGTAAATGTTGGCATCTCTGCGTCGGAATGACTATGAACAATCTGAATGCATGTTAAGAACACAATGAATTAATAAATCTCTCCTATTCTCAAAACCATTCGTTTTTCATAGGGTTGAGGGATCGAACTATACAAGGGTTTAAAAGCTGAGGTTAGTTTTTATTTCTTGATTCTTATAAAGTGTGGATGCATTTACAGAGACTTTACCAAATGTGAATACTATAGCCTTCTCAATGCAAGGGAATAAAATGGTCTCATTACCGAAACCCCCCGAATCACAAGATAACAGCAAGTTTATCAATGCATAAACAATGCCCTAACAATTGGAAATACATATATGTTTTGATATAGATAGTATATTGATATATACAATGCAAGTTAATATATAATTACAAATATGTACAGAAAGTGGGTTTTCTTCATTAGAACCCATTTAAGCTATGGAATATAACCTACAAAAGTATTGCTCTGCGAACACATAATACAATTGCTTTGATAATTTAAGGTGGTCGGGTACGCCGAGTCAGAGAGCACACTCGATTGTGAGCTTTCAGGTTGGACAATCCTACTGTGCCTATTTTTTTTGTCCGATACCCAGATCATCATTCAAATTTATAATGAAGAAAATCGCAGTTTGAAAGGCACCAGTCTATTTGGGACATAAAGCCTCATTCTGATTCCTATACACTTGTGTGCTAGAAAAACAAGATGACCGTTTCTGATAATTGACTCAAGGCATTGTTCATCTACATTTCAGAAATTGAAAAGCATCGCAAACAGTTTTAATTTTTAGATCCATTGTATGGGCTTCAAGCAAGTGTATTTACTTCATAATTAAAAAAATACCTATTTGAAGCCAACTGGTAAAAATATATTAAATTTGCAAGAGGTTTGGTCTTTTTTTGGTATCCGAAAAAAAAGAAACGGGAAAAGGTAGCTTTCTGTACACAATTATGCGAGATGAAATATTTTGCTGTAAAATTAGCACAGTACATGCAGTAAATATACAGGCACATATGCGTTTACAGAGGATCATAACAGCGTTTCTATTGAATAATGTCAGGAATGTGTTAAATTATCACTATGTACAAACATTGTTTACATTTTTATGTTTTAGACCCTGCATATTTCTGTTTTTAAGTATCCAGAAAACACATTCTTGAAATAATTCACTTCAGCTCAGACATGATTTACAAATTCTTTTGAAAACCTGGCGATCAATCACTGAATATTTACAGCAGAAAAATTAAACATTTACTTTATACAGTTCTGTATTTAATAATATTTTTGACACCACAAAAGCAATTTTATGACATATTTCCATGACAACCATTTTTATACTTACATATGTTGAACTCGTTAATAGCAACATTTCAGTGTAAATAATTTATTTTAACTATTTAAGTATTAAGTTTTAAAAATTTAAAATTAAATAATGTATTTCAATAACTAAAATAAACTAATGTGCATTGTTTTCAAATGAAAATGGTCCCATGCAAATGAATAATTTCAAAGATGCGAATATTATTAAACAACATCTGGAGTGTTGAGAACATTTTAACCTCCAACCAAAACAAATTTTGTAAAAACGGAGAAAACAAAGAAAAAAAAAACACATCTTCGGCTTCATGTCTGGTTTGAAGATATCGGAATAAACTGTTTCTCTTTCTGTTTTGATTAAATACATAACAAGGTCACTACACTATTGGTATTCCCCAATAAGCTTGGGCGATAATATCAAATATCGCGATACTTTTTGTTTTATTCGATTACAATATCGAGAACTTTTCAAGATATCGGCACATCGCGATTAAAAAAATATATCGCGATTAAAAAAAAATAAATAAATAAAAATTCACCATTGTGAGTCAAGTCAGGACAAAATTAGAAGTCTTTTCAGATTTCAGAAGTGACAAACAAAAGCGAACTACTTCAGAAGTACATACATGCTATGCAAACGAATTTGAGATTTATTGTGACACTTGTAGAGGGGTACATACCTGTGGTTATCGGCTCTAAAGCAATCATGCATGAATGAAAAAATATTACGATACTATCGAAAATTGCGATATATATTTTTGCCGATATATCGTGGATGGAAAAAATAAATAAAAAATAAAAAAATAAAAAAATAAAAAAAAGATCGCCCAAGCTTATTCCCAAAAACATAAATATCAGTTTTACATAAAATATACTTAGTGTAAAGTTGATGATGGTATCAAATATCCCTTGAAATCTTTCAATAATTTTATCATTTTAGTAAAATTTAGTTTAAACGAATTTACCAAATGAATGTTTGACTTCATGAGATGAAAGTTGCCTCAGACTCACACGTTGGCATTTTTAGTTCTCATTTTTTTGCTATGAAACAAGATATACATTGAAGGGAAGGTACAACATTGGTAATGTTGGCAAAACTGCTTCTATGAGTATGCTTACTCTCTTTGAATCAAGATATACATTGAAGGGAAGGTACAACGTTGGTAATGTTGGCAAAACTGCTTCTATGAGTATGCTTACTCTCTTTGAATCAAGATATACATTGAAGGGAAGGTACAACATTGGTAATGTTAGTAAAACTGCTTCTATGAGTATGCTTACTCTCTTTGAATCAAGATATACATTGAAGGGAAGGTACAACATTGGTAATGTTGGCAAAACTGCTTCTATGAGTATGCTTACTCTCTTTGAATCAAGATATACATTGAAGGGAAGGTACAACATTGGTAATGTTAGGAAAACTGCTTCTATGAGTATGCTTACTCTCTTTGAATCAAGATATACATTGAAGGGAAGGTACAACATTGGTAATGTTGGCAAAACTGCTTCTGTAAGTATGCTTACTCTCTTTGAATCAAGATATACATTGAAGGGAAGGTACAACATTGGTAATGTTAGTAAAACTGCTTCTATGAGTATGCTTACTCTCTTTGAATCAAGATATACATTGAAGGGAAGGTACAACGTTGGTAATGTTGGCTAAACTGCTTCTATGAGTATGCTTACTCTCTTTGAATCAAGATATACATTACAGGGAAGGTACAGCATTGGTCATGTTGGCTAAACTGCTTCTATGAGTATGCTTACTCTCTTTGAATCAAGATATACATTGAAGGGAAGGTACAACGTTGGTAATGTTGGCTAAACTGCTTCTATGAGTATGCTTACTCTCTTTGAATCAAGATATACATTACAGGGAAGGTACAGCATTGGTCATGTTGGCTAAACTGCTTCTGTGAGTATGCTTACTCTCTTTGAATCAAGATATACATTGAAGGGAAGGTACAACATTGGTAATGTTAGTAAAACTGCTTCTATGAGTATGCTTACTCTCTTTGAATCAAGATATACATTGAAGGGAAGGTACAACGTTGGTAATGTTGGCTAAACTGCTTCTATGAGTATGCTTACTCTCTTTGAATCAAGATATACATTACAGGGAAGGTACAGCATTGGTCATGTTGGCTAAACTGCTTCTATGAGTATGCTTACTCTCTTTGAATCAAGATATACATTACAGGGAAGGTACAGCATTGGTCATGTTGGCTAAACTGCTTCTATGAGTATGCTTACTCTCTTTGAATCAAGATATACATTACAGGGAAGGTACAGCATTGGTCATGTTGGCTAAACTGCTTCTATGAGTATGCTTACTCTCTTTGAATCAAGATATACATTAAAGGGAAGGTACAACATTGGTCATGTTGGCTATAAACTGCTTCTATGAGTATGCTTACTCTCTTTGAATCAAGATATACATTGAAGGGAAGGTACAACATTGGTAATGTTGGCTAAACTGCTTCTATGAGTATGCTTACTCTCTTTGAATCAAGATATACATTACAGGGAAGGTACAGCATTGGTCATGTTGGCTAAACTGCTTCTATGAGTATGCTTACTCTCTTTGAATCAAGATATACATTACAGGGAAGGTACAACATTGGTAATGTTGGCAAAACTGCTTCTATGAGTATGCTTACTCTCTTTGAATCAAGATATACATTGAAGGGATGGTACAACATTGGTCATGTTGGCAAAACTGCTTCTATGAGTATGCTTACTCTCTTTGAATCAAGATATACATTAAAGGGAAGGTACAACATTGGTAATGTTAGTAAAACTGCTTCTATGAGTATGCTTACTCTCTTTGAATCAAGATATACATTGAAGGGAAGGTACAACATTGGTAATGTTGGCTAAACTGCTTCTATGAGTATGCTTACTCTCTTTGAATCAAGATATACATTGAAGGGAAGGTACAACATTGGTAATGTTGGCAAAACTGCTTCTATGAGTATGCTTACTCTCTTTGAATCAAGATATACATTGAAGGGAAGGTACAGCATTGGTAATGTTGGCATAACTGCTTCTATGAGTATGCTTACTCTCTTTGAATCAAGATATACATTGAAGGGAAGGTACAGCATTGGTAATGTTGGCTAAACTGCTTCTATGAGTATGCTTACTCTCTTTGAATCAAGATATATCAACCTGTGTGACAGTTTCAGCTCAATGAGAAGTCCAAGTCGTGAAAAAGTGTGCTAAAAAATGTCAAAAAGCATTTAGTATTTTTACAGAAAACACTTAAAAATGTGCATATTTTTCCACCCGTTTTCTCTAAAATGACAGCACTTCAGACAATTTGTTTCAGGATGATTAGTAACTTTACCAACTTCACATCAAGTTAGCTTTCAGATAATCATTTGGTTATTTTGTCATCAGGTAATTACCAATGTAATACCATCCCTTTATTAAGTGAGATAAACAAAAAACACATATTTGTAAATAACATTCACTACGCAGAAACCTGGGTACAAGGTGAAAACAATTTTTTTTTAATGTAACTTTGGTCATTTGTAATCAAGGTTTGAATTCCTTAAAGCTGGAGAAATATCCAATATTAATTTAAACGGATCTTAAAGTACAGGAGCCAGTCTGTAAAGGAAAACAAGCGATATTCCCAAACATGCCTTGCCACATTAGGAAAGTACCTGGCACATGTAATTTATCAACGGTCAACACCAATTTAAATGCTGTATATTATAAAAATCACATTGAAAATACTTCAAAAACGTTCAATGCTGAAAACGTACTTTATTTTGGTCTTTTCAAAGTTCTTGGAAAATTGGAATTTCATTTATGTGGCCTTTCACCCCAATAATCCAACGCCAATCTTGCATGACCCCAGCATGCATATGTACATGTATGCAAAGGTATTGATAACTTATGGCGTTAGAGATTCTACTGAATTTATACAAACGCTACAGACTACTGTGGTGCTATGTATTTGGAGACAAAAACTCTCCAAAAAGGGATGAGAATACTAACCTGAAGATCTGACGTCATGCTTTGAGGCTCGTGAATTTCGCCAGATACCGGCCGTCGTGTTTCCAGATGATTCAACTTTGATATTGGTTGGTAGTTAGTGCGCGAGCCTCGTCAGAGCGTGACATCAGATCTTCAACATGACGTATCCAATGAAATCCCTTGAATGGTACGCCAGGAAGCCGTCTTTATCTTCGAGGATAAAAGACAATGGGACCAGTCTATGAGAATACTTGCTTCGTGCCCCCTACCACTCCTCGACAACTATGGCGAATATGGAATTGCACAGCCGTGTGCACTGCGTGGGAAATTTTTAACAGTGATATTATTGATAATGCGTGTTACGTTGACATGACCGATGCTTGGTGGACAACGTGGGGGGATGACGGTGGAGACTGACCAGTGGGCTCCATAACATTCTTGATCTGCGGCCACTTATCGCCCAACGCCTTGGCAAAGTGGTCATCCACTGAGCCTGTGATCATGGTAACGACTCCGTCGGTCGAGCTGGATGGCTTGGTGGCGCCGTAATTCTCCCTGTAGTCTTTACCTAGACTCCGCCGAAAATGTTCCTCAATGACTGGATCGCAGACACCTGAAGAAAAAAAAAAAAATAAGTCAATACAATCATACTATGAGGTTGGGGTCAGAAATAATTGCT
This sequence comes from Zoroaster sp. YZ-2022, assembly GCA_029582265.1. Lineage (NCBI taxonomy): Eukaryota > Metazoa > Echinodermata > Asteroidea > Forcipulatida > Zoroasteridae > Zoroaster > Zoroaster sp. YZ-2022. The sequence goes on along the minus strand of JAQQFT010000025.1, from coordinate 411,798 downwards.
TTGTCACACTTTGTGTATAACCGAGGAGAAGGCAGCTGTAAACATTTCCTAAAAATTGTGGGTTTGGGGACAATATCACTGGGGCAATATCACTGGGGCAATATCACGTTAAATCAGCAAAAGGGCCATTAGGGAAGGCACAATAATGCCAATAAGATTATAAAATTTTCTTTAAAAAAACATTAAAAATCTAAAATAAAATTACTAGGTGTAAAATTGGTACAAGGTAGCAATCATTCTTAGAGAAAAATAATAACTGTTCTCTCAATTTTTCAGGACGTTACCATCTGGCAACTTTTTGTTGTTTCGTTGAACGTGAACAGCAGATTTTCAATGTTTTCTCCAAAACAAAAAAACGTGAGCACATTTTGTGATGAAACTTTCAAAAGGTTTGTTTTATATTTTCTTGAAAAGGTTGAAATGAACGAACGTTTCCAAAAACCAAATTCTGTACTTTCCCTTTAAGTCTTCAAATCTCATGTCAAACTTGATATATATATTTTTTCTCCTTATAAAAGACCATTCAGCTTTCCTTCAGCCATTTATATCTCGTACTTTGACATGATGTCATCCACTGAAAGACTTGCATGGAAAACGTTATTACCCTTTAAAATGTATATTTCATCACCTCACTACTCCAGGTAACATTCATGGTGTCACAGTAATCTTTCCTTAATAACAATGTTTAAATGGACAGTATCAGTCACGCTCAACAGGGCTTGGAAATCGGAGTGCTAGTTTTATATTAACGCAGTGACTGAAACGCACATGATAAGGTCACATTACCATTACTGCTGCATAAATGAGCCAGTCATTTTCAGTCACTGTGTTCATCTTAAAACTAGGACACCGATTCCATGCCCTGTTGAAAGTCTGCTCCGATTGTTGTCTCTTTAAATCTTTAGCGGTATTTTCCACAATTGGTTCCTCTCAACACAGGTTTTACTCGTCTACGTGCCCAGGACAATTTTCTTTGTTCATACAAATATGAACCCCTCTGCATAAGGATCAGTGACATGTCTGCTTCCTAAAAATAAAATAAAATCCTAGAGGTCACATAACTCGGGTCAAGAGCCTCAAAAAAAAAATTGGTGAAATGTCATCAATCATTGGGCAAGCCCACTTCAGACAGATTCATTATACACAAAAGGCTTGGAAAAACTCTGGGAAGAGTTCCATGTAGCATGCACAGGAATGCCAAATCAGTGTGTATTCAATCATTCCATACATGCGTCTTTCCATAATTGGACTTTATTTTCCCCCTTTTTATTATTTTTTATTTTTTATGCATTCTATGATGTATGATTAAGATAAAATAAATTCTCAAGAACTAACATTATTTGGTATGCAATTGTGTAACCAGTTTGTTAAAGACTTTCAACAGGGCATGGAATCGGTGTCCTTGTCTAACATGAATACAGTGACTGAAAATTACTAGCTCTTTTATGCAGCAGCAACGTTAACATGACCTTATCATGTGGGGTATTATTTTAAGTCACTGACTTAAATGAAAACTAGGACTCTGATTCCATGCCCTGTTGATCGTGACGATATTGTCTCTTTAAAGTCTCATTTTTGGTCTACATTCAAAGAATTTTGGTCTGCCATTCAAAGAATTTTGTGGGAATGTTTAAGTTTCCCGACATAAATGGCATCTCGTTTTAAGATAATTGCTGTCTCTGCTAGGTTTTAATCTAGAAGCATCCTACTAGAATGGCAAGAAGGGAAGAGGTCTCCAGTGTACGAAGGGGTCCAGAACCCGCTGCTATATAGGATTCTAGCCAGCCAATCGCCATCGGGCAAGCTCGGTGGTCGAGAGGTAAAACGTCTGCACTAGTAAGCAGGAGGTCGTGGGTTCGAATCCCGCCCGAGTAGTTTTTCACAGAGACTCGGAAAGCACCGAGTATACAGTGCTTATACACACGTCGGTGTTAGGGCAAAATTAAATCAATTATAGTAGGAGGGTTAAGACCAAAATTTGTTGCAACCCTATCAGACGACCTCCATAGATATAGATATAGATATAGATATAGATATAGATATAGATATAGATATAGATATAGATATATATACTCCAATGCGAGTCCCAATGAGAACTTCACAGTACAAGTCAGACAGGAGCAGCTTGGTTGCTAGAGCGGGTGTTTGGAACCAGTCGAGTTTCCAGTTAAGCCTCACTGATGGAGAGGATTATGGCTGATGCTTGCACGGACAGGTGGATCTCCACACTCAGGGAGACCAGAGTGGGCTTGTAAACAGTGTAGGGTACTTCAGCTATGAAATGTTAAACTGGTTCCCTTCAGATCCCCCCTATCAGTCAAGTTTTCTTTGTTCACTCCAACTGATTTGTGTACCTACATGTAGTCCGTTTTTTCCCCTTGTGGACCATTTTTGAAAATTTCTCCTAGTCTGGTTTAAAGTCGGTATACATTTTTTGGTAAAATGTCTGTAAATGTCTGTAGATTCAAGATAAAAAATGAATGAAAATCAACCGTTGAAAGTTTCAGCTTATTTCATTATGTTGTTAATGAAGAACAAGTATTTCAGATTGTTTGTATTTCAGATTGTTTGTATTTCAGATTGTATTTCATCCCAGCGTGGAATTTCTGCTTGCCATCAGATGACAGAGAATGCTGTTATTTCCCTAATTTTATTAAAATTGATATAGTGCTGGAAGGTAACTGGTTAGTTCGCTAACCGTTTAACCGAATCCGTCACGGTCGGTTAACCAGTTAAACAAAAATCAGCACCCGACGGCCACACAAACTAGACCGTCTGTAAATGGCACAATGTGTAGACATTTTCAATCAAAAAGCATCAATAAACTTCCCGCAATGATCGTTTAATAACCAATGCCGCCAAAAAAAAAAAAAGTCTAGAACAGTAATATGGGCAGCAAATTCTTCCAAAATTGTTTGTCATATTTTTTTAAATATTGGTTTCGATTAGCCGGTTAGCCGATTTCAGTCGGTCAGTTGACCAGTTAACTGTCCCAACACTAAAACGACAGCAGCTGAAAAAAAAAAATTATTCAAGGGATGTTTGATACCTTCATCAACTTTACACCGAGTAAATGCCATGTAACACTGTGTTCCTTTCATGTCCCCGTTCCCCCCCCCCCCCCCCCAGAGATAACAAGAGTGCATATATAGTGGTTTAACATTCGTCTGGAATTTCATTCTTGTAGGAGCAAGGCCACTTTTCCTGCATAAAGGGCACTTCCATTAGAATATCAGAATGCCTGTGGGAAAATATTTAAGGGGTACCAAGGCCAAGACTCCATTATGCCTCTGTAAAATACCAGGCCTGGCTTTAAGATCGCGATAAATGGCTGAAGGAAATAGAGTGGTTTACCAACGCATCTCACTTAAAAAAAAAAAAATAGATAAGGCCAAAAAAAAAAGCAGACATGCAACTTTGTAATTGCAAAAAAAGAGGAAGTGGCCGAGCACACAAATCTTTGTACAGTGTTTTTCAGTTTTCTATAGCACTATTATTAAAGAAAAAAAAGAGGAAATCAGCTGATCAGCTGAAAAGTTGCATGCCTGAAAAAGTCTCCGGTTTCTGGTCACAGATTGGCTTCAAAATCAGTGCAGTGACGCACTTTTTTTTTTTTTTTTTTTTTGTTGTTGTTATTTTGGGTAATCTTTTTTTTTTCTTCTTTTTTTTTTTTGCCACAGGAAAATACATGATACATGCACACACGGGGACCAAATTTCCCTGTGTACAAAGTATGGTGGCTAAGAGAGGCCTCACAAATCGGGCAAACATTTATATCCCTATGAGAAAAAGTCGTTTAAAATACAGCACGGTAGAATTCCAGTCGATCCAGCAATTTTGGCTGTATTTGGACATTGTTTCATATCACAAAAAAAAGAAAATTATATATAAGGCCAATGCGCGGGTGTGAGGCGACACTGAGGCCTCAGCATCTTAATGGTAGAATGACTGTTTGTTTCGTCATCGAAACTGAAGTTTGAGACATTCTAGCATACACACCTAGTGATATTTCTCGGCGATGACAATTCGTTTGAAGTGACGATGACGTATAACCATTGCTCCTATGACCCTCCCGCACAGCGCCTTCTCTCGACTGTGACGGTGCACAGGTTATCACCGACGGCCGGAGTTGCTGCGCCTCCTTGCCGCCGGATGGGGTTGGGAGGTGTGTGGGGGAAGGGGTGAGGTGTGACGTGCTGGGGGTGGGGAGGGCTGGATTGACTTCCGGAATGCCCACGACGTCTGTGTCATCCAGTCTCATGGTAGTTATTTCTCTGCAAAGAAAAAAATTGACAGAAATAAATAATGTGTTACACTTAATTATAACCTCTTTATATGAATTGTATGCTATTGTGTATGCATTTTTCAAATGCGCTTGTTTTTTTAACTGCAGTACATCCACTCTCTCCTAGCAGGGTTAATTAAAACTCTTTTATATGAATTTGTAAAGATGACTAACTGAAAAGTAATGCATGAACAACATTAATAATTGTGATCGTTTCAAAGTCTTACAATATAAAACTGTTTTCAAAACATAATTTCAATTTATCAAGGAAATTTTTTGTAAAATGTCAGTATATGAATTCTTACTAAGAATTTACATATAAATATATTTTTTTAAATCAACATGTGAAAATTGCAAATGTTAACTTTCTTACCAAAGACCCACAGAGTTAGTTATATAATAATTTTGAATTTTGAATAATTTTGAAAACAAAATTTTTTTTAAAAGTATATGCCAGCCTTTTTCACTTATTAAACAGAGCACTTCAGAAAAATTACTTTATAGGATATCTTGATACCCTTCCGCCAAATTTACTTTAATTAATCTCACAATTTGAACATGTTAGTACCACAAGGTTTAAATTCTCTGTAACTGTAATAACTATAAAATAATTGTTATTGGCCTTACATTTCGAATCTAGCAGGCAAAAATGCCTTTGAGAAAGAACCTGCTTGGTTCGAAACACAAGGCCAATAAGAATTATTTTGCATTTATACTACAGGTCCTTTAGGTTAAGTAAGCAGTTTGCAACAGCTAATTTTCTATAAGTATACAATCAAATAGTTCAACAAGTTCATATTTTTATCAACATAACAGGACCACCGAAGCAGCCAAGAACCCATGGACTATGCTTTTAAATTGTTTGTTGTTCAGAAACTATGTAGGGTTCATCTGATCATCAACCCACACAAAGCCTAGTCCTACTCGCTTGGGATGTTCCAAATATTTTCACCACTTGCTGGACCACCAACGAATACCATCCCAAGCACATTAAAAAGATTATTGTTCAGAAAGTGTATAGCGCTCTTGACTATGTGTAAACAGAACTCGTGATTATAAAAATGTGGTTCATTAGTCCAACAGAGATGATTGCAACATAAGCCGCCCATGGAATGCTTTGAAAACAGTGTTTAGGCTGGGTGTGCCCCTAAGAGCACCCTTCTTGGTAACAGTTTAAAAAAAAAATAAAAATAAAAAAAATTATATTTTTCAAAAGTCTCCAGTTTCTAGTCATAGGTCGGTTTCAAAATCAGTGTGGTGATGCATTTTTTATTTATTTATTTTTGTTGTAATATTTATTTTAATTTTTTTTGCCAACAGGGAAATATGTGATACATGTATGCACAGGGACCAAATTTCCCATATACAAAGTATGGTGGCTAAGAGAGGCCTCACAAATCAGGAAAACGATCATACCCCTATGTGAAAAAGTCGTTTAAAAACACAGAACGGCAGAATTCCAATCGATCCAAAAATTTTGGGTGCAACTGGTCATTGTTTCATAGCAAAAAAAAAACTAAAAATGCCGACAAGTGAGTCTGAGGCAATGTGCGAAGACCAGAAACCGGACACTTTTTTTTTTTTTTTTTTTTTTTTTTTTGACGTGACAAGAAAATTGTCATAAATTGAATGTTGTATTCATTTGAACTAATTTTCATCTCATGAAGTCAAACATTCATTTGGGAAAAAGAAATTAAACATGCCGACATGCAGCTATGAGGCTGGTTTTTCTAAACACTATATGTACATTAAATGAACACAGAGAACTACAATCCCAGCCAAAATAGTTGGGACACGTGACAATAAACATACCCTCCCCTGTCCCCCACTTCCCCCACCAATGTTGTCATCTCCAGCCAGAGCACAGACCTTGGAATGAGAGCCAACATTGTGAGGGGGATCGGGGGACCCAGCGAGATTTGACCGGGATTGTCTAAATTCCCTTGTAGTATTTGTGAGCGACATGCCCATTTTATCCATGCGCTTCTTGTCTGTTTTTGTGAATTTTATTTAATTTCATTTTTTTTTTTTTTCGGAATAAGGGGATGAAATCAAATTGAAGAGGCTTGTATATTGTTTGTGTATCCTAATGCGCTTTTCGCGTTAAACACGAACTCTCTTTTAAGTAATAACATGTTTCTGGGTGCAGAAAATATTGTTTAAGGACGATGCATGGCTGCAATGCGCTTGCGCACAAAACACAGATGATCAGAACTTTATTGTAGGGTGCACCGTACACGGTTCACCATGACGGTTCACCATGCCATTTTGGTCCATAAGTTCCCAAAAGAGAGTTTGTGTTCAATGCAAAAAAGCACATTAGGATACACAAACAACATACAAGCCTCTTCAATTTGATTTCATCCCCTTATTCCGTTATTTTGACGAAATATCCAACGGTGATCCATCGAAACCAAAATAGAAAGGAAGGGAGTGACTCCTTTATTGTACAGTGGTGAACCGTGGTTACATTATCCATCGACAGATGAATGGGATCGAACTGGGGTCTTGTCGGCGGATACCACGGTGGTATAGTGGATAAGACACCTGCTGTGGAACGCGGGGATCATAGGTTCGAGTCCCACCCCAGTAGAATTATTGTGATTTTTGTCCGCAGCACTCAGGAAACACAGAGTATACAGTGCTTATCACACATGATGGTAAAATCAACAATAATAATTATTGTATTATTTTTGTTTTAAATATTGTTGTCTTTTCCCCCAATGTTCTTTAATTCAACCTTTGCCTCCACTTCAGCGGGTACCACGGTGGTGTATTGGCTAAGACTTCTGCGTTGGAACGCGGATCGTAGGTTCGAATCCCACCCAAGTAGAACCATTGTGTATTTTTGTCCTCAGCACTCGGGAAACACTGAGTATACAGAATGTACAGTGCTTATTACATATTACGGTAAAATAAAAAAATAACATGTTTTTAATATTTTTAATATTGTTGTCTTTTCCCTCAATGTTCTTTAATTCAACCTTACTGTCCACTTCAGCGGATACCACGGTGGTGTAGTGGTTGAGACATGTGCGTTGGAAGGCAGGGATCGTAGGTTTGAATCCCACCCGTGTAAAACGATTGTGTGTTTTTCTCCACAGCACTCGGGAAACACTGAGTATACAGTACTTATCACACGTTAGGGTAAAATCTGCAATAATATTTTATTATTTTTCCCCAAAATAAATGTTCTTTAATTCAACCTTTGGATGCCATTTCATGTTTGGGAAACAAAACCAAACACCCGTCCAGGGAAAAAAAAATAATAGTATTACTGTAATAATAAAAAATTAAATTAAATTAAATGAAATAAAATTCACAAAGACAGACAACAAGCGCATGGATAAAATGGGCATGACGCTCACAAATACTACAAGGGAATTCAGACAATCCCGGCCAAAATAGTTGGGACACGTGACAATAAACATACCGTCCCCCTGTCCCCCGCTCCCCCGCTCCCCCTGTCCCCCGCTCCCCCCACCAATGTTGTCATCTCCAGCCGGAGCACAGACCTTGGAATGAGAGCCAACATTGTGAGGGGGTCGGGGGGCCCAGCGAGATTTGACCGGGATTGTAGATTTACCCATGTAGTGTGATACAATGTATATATTGTCCATGAATTAGATTAGGTTTTTGCTACAGTCTGCACATATCATGACTTTAAAATGAACAATATCATCACGATCAACATGGCATGGAATCGGAGTGCTGGTTTTAGATTAACTCAGTGACTGAAAATAATACCCCACATGATAAGGTTGTATTACCGCTGCATAAATAAGCCACTTAATGTTCAGTCACTGATGTTCATCTTAAAATCTATAGGACACCGATTCCATGCCCTGTTGAAAAGTCTGCTCTGATCGTGACAATACGGTCCCTTTAAAGTGAAATTAACAGATTGGATCACACAGCCTTTATTTTCCAAGCGCTGACAGCTGGACAAATTAACCATGCTTGCAGTGAATATCTGAAACCTAACACAAGCATGGCAATCACATGGGGACATTAATACGATCCTTGCCAATTTGTGACAGCATCAGTATCAGTGGATTGCAACAATCATTACCATCGCCAATTTACTGTCAAGCATTTTCATGAAATTGACACGCAATCACGCGTACAGTATGCTTTCCATGGGCATAAATCCAAGGAGGCCAAGTAAAAAAAATGTTAACAAAATCTATATCATTTTAACAAACTCCCGAGTAGCACTATATTACATTTGAAAAAACAAAATTGGGCCTACCATTTTTCCAAATGTTCAACAAATTTCAAACAAAATACAAAGTTTAAACAAAATTCGCATTTTTCAAATTGATACCAAATTTTCCAATATTTTTACTCAAAATATATTAATTTTAATAGTCCAAAATAATTAATTGATTACACTTATGAATGCATATCAACTTGTTAAAAAAATATTTGACAGTAAATTCAGTGGTGGTCATTAGAAATGGAAACTGAATCATTCTCTCCCTCCCCCCCCCCCCCAACACATCAAATTTGACAGCACATTTTCACCACAGATGCTTTTGCAGAAAGGCAGTAGGTGGAATAGCGATACCATAGCCATATCATGCTTTATAACACACCAAATGCATTTAGAAACCTTGCTTATCTCTTCATCAACATCACATTCAGCATTCCAGTCCTCTTCTCCAAACAAAGGTTTGTGCCTCTTCAACTAACAAGGACATCAGCCAAATATTTCAGGATTGCAGGCCAAATATTTAGGCTTCAATTAAGACAGGTTAGAACCCTCCTACTACTACAAGGGTCCAAATCAGTCAAAATGTTGATCTACTTGCCTAGGTATATCTTGTGCACTAAGTTGAACACTGTCAAACCTTACTTGTAGTAAGTACATTTACAGGTCAAAATGAGTCGACTGTTTTTGACTGGTAAAAGCATCGTCTGGTATTGTTCAGGGTGGTCAAAATGACAGTAAAAACCAGTCAAAAATACCCCTGTGTGCACATTTGGGTCAACAGTGCAGCAATAGTAGGAGGGTTAGTGGATGGATAATCTTGTTTGCATTTGCATTAATTATCAATCGGGTAAAAAAAAAAATTAAAAAAAAAAAAAACTTGTGTTGTAGTTATACTAACGTTTGCGTTCCCGCACACCGTGTTGATACCGCTGCTGCTGTCTCCATCATGGACGCTGCCACCGTCCTGCTGCTGCTGCTGCCACCGTTGTGAATCTCGTCAAACCTCAGCACCTGGGCCAGCTCTCTCCTCTCCGTGCTGCGCCTCTGTCGGTTGACACGGGACGGCAGCTCCTTGGATGACTCCGATCTCATATTGTCGCTTCGTAGTGCTGCATTACCTTGGAGATAAGAGAACAAAGATAATGATCTCATATCCATTTGTTTTTGTTTATACAAACGTAGGACCTTTCACATAGTTTAAAGCCACTTTACAGTACTGGATGTCTCAAAAAACAGATCACAGTTAGATGAAACTTACTTAAATTGATGACATTATTTACCCCTTGAAATACATTGTATTTCTGTTTCATGTGCCAAAGATTTAATAAAAATTTGTGAAATTATTTGCAAAATCATTTCCAAAAATGTATTTCTGCCATTTTCACTATTTTTCTTGAGAAACTTTGACAGGTTAGTTTGTTATACATATGTCTGGATTCTTATTTGTGACTGGCTCTGGCAAAACCCTGAACTTGGACCCAATTTCAATAAGTTAGATTTTGGTAGTTTGATTCTCTAGATTTTCCTCATTCATTTGATACCAGATTTGTATAAATCAGAAAAAAAATCTGATTTCTACAAATCTGGTATCAAATGAAAGAGGAAAATCTAGACAATCAAACTACCAAAATGTTACTTTTGAAAATTGGGTCCAAGTTTAGGGTTTTGCCAGAGCCAGTCACATTCAGTATGGATGGAATAATTTACAGACATTTCAAGGGTGTACTGGCTTTTAAGCGTGTGGCAAAGCCAAGCCGTTTGACAGTGGGGATCAATGGGGTGGGACCGTGGTCATTAAAGGGATTTTGTGGGGCCATTTTAGTGGCACAACAATGGAAACCCTAAACCCTTGTTAATCACAGGTTTCATTTTCCGTGGGGCACCGACTTTTAAAAGGGACAGTATCATCACGATCAGAGCAGACTTTCAATGGGGCACTGAATCGGTGTCCTAGTTTAAGATGAACACGGTGACTGAAAATTACTGGCTCATTTATGCAGCAGCATGTGGGTTATTATTTTCAGTCACTGAGTTAATCTAAAACTAGCACTCTGATTCCATGCCCTGTTGATCGTGACGATATTGTCCCTTTAAGACAAGTCTATTCCCTACCCAAAGCTTCTTCCCCACTGAAGAATCCAGGGGCTTCACATAACATCTTAAGAGATAAACCAAGTAAAAATTCGGAAACACCCCCAGATGAATTCTGAATTCTTCCCAGAATGTCCTCAGCAGCTCTGGGTATTTGACTCCCATCTGAACCCCAAGTTGGGAAAACCACACTTCAGTGAGCTCAATTTGTGGTTTCCCCGAGTGAGGCAGGACTGTCCAAAAATAATAACAGTCTATGCAGAAGTCAACTGCCATTGTGCTTGGCCTCAAACCAGATTACTATATTTTTTTTTCAAGCTGGAAGTAAAATAAAAAATGTTTTCAAGAGGCCAGCCAAAAGGGAATGGCAGACAGTCGGTATTTAATCATAAAAGATCACTCATGCCCATACCTGAAGAAATTGGAAATTAAATCTATGGATGACCTTTAGTCAGGACTTCCGCTTCATTGGGTTTGAAATTTCTATACAGATAATTTGTGTTTGACCATTCTATGATATGTGGGCACCGTTTTCTGTTTTCATTGCTTATTATTTGAAGGGGAAAAAAATAGGAGAAACGGTGTGGGATCCAGAAATGGCACTGTCTTAATGTAAAAGAGTGAAAAAAACACTCTTTTAAAGAGCTATATGGCGGACAAGTCTTTTTTTCAAGGTTCAAGGTTCATTTATTTTTCCCACAGTATCAAAATTCATCAATAACAATAGAAAGTAGTGAAATGAGTAATGAAATAAAAATATTACAATAGGAGGTAAAAGTGAAGATATGGGTGATACTGCAGAGGGACCCATTGAGAAGCAGAGCTTGTAAACATGGGCCCCATAGCATACATGTGCATTGTGCCATGGGCCCACTGCATAATGAGGTTCCATGGATATACCAACATGTAATCAGACTCAATGTACATGCTGCATATATATATGAAAAAAATATATAAATATAAAAGAAATAGTTACTTATACTTACTTTTGGAGTGAAACCCACTCTGATTCGAGTAAGAAATACAGTAAAAGGCTACCAATTCACTCTTTATACACTACCAATTTTACTCTTTATTCACTCCAAAAAGACTTGTCCGCCATACTGTAGCTCTTTGAAAGAGTGGTATTTTTCACTCTTACATTAAGAGAGTATGGGTGCTGAAATTGTAAAGATTTGCTTACACAAATTTGGTAAAGAGGGCCGATTGAGGGACAGGGGAAGGTAGGAGATGGGGAATAAATCTCCTAAAAAAGTACAATGGGAGAGACCCTGAATTTTGCCTGGGAGTAAGAAACTTGGGACAACATTTATTTACTACCATATTTCTTACTACTACAAGGGTCTAAATCAGCCAAAATGTTGATATACTTGCCAAGGTATATCTAGTGCACTTAAAAAGTCGAACACTGTCACACCTTATGTGTATTAAGTACATTTACAGGTCAAAATGAGTCGACCGTTTTTGACTGGTAAAAGCATAGTCTTGTATTGTTCAGGGTGGTCAAAATGACAGTAAAAACCAGTCAAAAATGCCCCTGTGCGCACATTTGGGTCAACAGTCAAAAACAGGCAGTTGACTGGTTTTGACCTCTGTAGCTACTTGCCACTAAAGTGCAGCTATAGTAGGAGGTTTAATTCTCATTTCACAACCATAATTAACAAAAAAGTGTTTTCACATATTCCAGTGATGTGAAACTCTATTTCTAACAGTCTACAATATACATGAACAATGAACAGATATGATTTTTTATTTTTTATTTAGACGTAAGCAACAATTTCCTTAAGCAAGTCATGGAGTCCCGGACCCTTTCCAAATAGGTCCGTGACCAAATCAAATTTTGGCGTTTTCGTACACTTTGTGCAATAAATACATTAACTGGTAACCCGCAAATTGTCCCACTCAGCAGATCTATAAAATTGGTCCCCTGGCACAAAACATGCTCTGAATTTTCCGGTTGTATTAACTATTAAAAAACAAATTATCGGTTGAACTTCTTGGGAATCGTGATATAATAAAAGCGGGGCCCACTGGTCTCTCTTCGTGAAATAAAAAAAAAGACCGGCCAAAATATCATGGAAATGGAAGGTTCCATTTCTTAAATGTAGGATTTATTTTACACGTTTAATGAATTTGAAAACGTTCAGTGAATTTATTTTCGTGTACATGTGTAAAGGTCCCAATGCTAATACAGACTGTGCAACTGTAACCCCCCCCCCCCCTCCAAAAAAAGAGAGTATTCCTGAAATGGGAGCTAACCCTCCTTTTCTCAAACCCAATCATTTTTAATAGGGTTTTGTAGGATCAAACTACATGTATACTAAGGGTTTTAAAACACAATATAAAGACTGCAATTGTAAACCCCCAAATTGTTGGGTTTTTTTTTTTTCTGAAATAGGATGACTGAAAAACTTCCTTATTTTGGAAGTCACAAAGGGATAGCTTCCCCATTGATCAACTTATCAGCCCGGCCCAGCAGAATCAACCCCATGCGGTGACAACTTCTTGGGGCTCTGTGTGGACGACGACGACCATATCATCATGCTGCTCATTTGAAGGGATTATGTACACACCAAAAACCCAATGAAAAACGTCTCGGGCAATTTCCCACGCTTAAGCAGTGCTGCCCTGCTATGCCGGCTATGCCGAGTATGGCAACTTATAAGATCGGGGACGATTTCTCGGACCACTCCCTGTGACTACAGTGGACCACTTGACAAGGGAAGTAAATTCCGGTCAAGTACTGCATGTATGTGCACACAATCATGAAGCTCTTTGTTGGACAATCTTCAGCCGATAAGGATGATACTTAACATTTTTAGTATTATTTTTTTTTTGGAAAAAGCAAGTCTCAAATGGTTTCTCGGGTAGGGTACACCTTTGGTAATGACCCAATTCATAGGTGTGATTTAACGAAAGTAAAAAATACTGCAAAATGGGTAGCAGGCCTGGGTCTCCCTTTGGTCTAGAGGACAAAGCCCCCCCCTGAACCTCCTGGATGTTTAATTTTGGGGGATTTAAAGACTCCACATCAAGGTGTTAGCCAGGATTTAGAAATAGGATGTCCACATTTGATGGAAATTCCAAAACAGGGTGTCCAAATTGTTCACTTGCAATATTTTTACATGTAAATGACAGATGAAACATGGTGTCCAAAATTGAAACAGGGTGTCCAAAAGACACCCAGACACCCCTCTGGCTAATACTATGGTCCACATCCCCACAAACAAGAAACTAGAGGTTTGGACACAATACAGGCTACTTCTTTCTTTCCTTGGTGGCTACTTCTCTTCTTTCAAAAAAAATTTGAGACAAATGGAGATTTGTAAAAAAAATAATAATAATAAAAAATAAATAAAATAAATAAATTTAAAAAAAAGGAAATATGGAGTGCCATGGTCGAGCGGTTTAGTGCATTGGATTTGTGTTCTGATGGCCGAGTCGTCAGAATGTGGGTTCGAATCCCAACCGCGACCATGGTGCTTGTGTCCTTGAGCAAGACACTTTACCATAATTGCTTCTCTCCACCCAGGGGTAAATGGGTACCTGTGAGGGCAGAGTTGGTTGTTGTGTTTGATTAGCCAATATGCGCCGAAATGGCAGCAATTGAGCTGTATACTCCCAGGGAGCTGAGATGGTTTCAGGAATGATTTATGAGCCTGATGAGCAGGGGTAATGTAATGCGCCTTGAGCACCAGTTTGGTGGATACGTGCCTTATATAAGTCTATATTATTATTATTATTATTATTATTATTATTATTATTATTATTATTCCGAGAAATCACAGGCCTGCCAATTACTAAATTTTCAAATTGTCTAAAAGCTTACATGTACTTGTTGTGCAAGTAAGGCTTTGCATGGTGAAAAAGGATAATTAAAGACACACATGTAGAAATTCTCCTGAAGACAATCGAAGCATACTGATCGAAACTATAAGTTGTCACCATCCGGTTCTTTTCAGAACTACATTGTATTTACTACTCAAAAGAGAATGTCTACATGGTGTCACCGCAAACAGTCTTCACTTTACTTGATGTGAAGTTGGTATTATTATCAACCCGAGAAATAACAAGTGTATTTTGTAAAGTGCTTTTATTATTTGAGAAAAATATAAAAATTACACACAAAACATAAGTTACAAACGATCACCATTCACCACTGCAGTCGATTTTGAGGTTGAACAAATTGTATACAAATTTTAAAAATTATCTTTTAAATTTGTGAACTCATTCAGGTGATATTTTCACAGAATCATTTCAAAACATATTTCTTGATCTTTATCAATCCATAGATCTTATTATAGATCTTATGGATTGTACAAGGACGTTTTTACCCAGAATGTATTCTGAATTCAAATAAAGAAACTTCAACCAAAAATGTTTTGTGCAAATCGTTTCGAACAAGTTCATTAACCCTCCTATGTACAGTGCAGTTGCCATAGAATTGTCAAACCTTTCAAAACCTTTCAAGTTTGCTGTACTGAAGGGTTTTGAAAGGTAAGAAAACTGTCTGACAAAAGGGACCTATGAAAGGTTTCGAAAGGTGTAACAACTCTCTGAACAAACTGGTGTTGAAATGTTTCAATACCTTTCAAAGGGTATTGAAAGGTGTGGTTGTTCAGTAGCAACAAATTCTGGAGGGTTTTAAAGGGTTCATAATAATTGATAGCCATTTTGGCCCGTAAGCAGATTTTGAAAGGTTTTGAAAGGTCAAACCATGAGGGTTAATTCACTTCTCCCCTGGAATACCGTCTCAGTAAAAAGGTAATTTTATGCATAAATAACCCATCACTTTGAAATGGATTTTCTTTCAAATCCTAGATAAATGGATTTGAAAACAATTGAACAGTACAAAATTGATTGGCATAAAAAATACAAACCAAACGACAATTGTGATACCACTGATATTGGTAACTAATCAGTTTTTCACAAGCCAAAACAAAAATTACAAGTTGACCGAAAATGCCAGGAATGTTTCCCGTCCGCCACACGCTGGGACCAAAATGTCCACTTTTGGGGGAAATCAATTAATAGGCTTAACGAATCCCCCTCCTGGCTCCTGTGGGAGCAATGGGACATTAATTCATAGATTTCCTGAGGGATAACTGGGATAGGATGGAACCTGCTGAGTACCAGCGTGCTGAGCATTACTTATTCTCATCCAGGAGAAACTGTAGATTTCGAAGCATATGGTCAACATTAGGGAAGTTTGCTGAGAGGGCAATCAGAATTTCAGGATAACGGGGCATTTCTCCAAATACGTTCTAGGTTTCCCTCGAGTCTAGGGACGAGACTTGATTTGCTACACGATTGTCATTCAAAAGCAACCGACTATAAACTTTTTAATTTCAAGTTGCATTTAGGTCTGGAATTTCGTTCTTTTAGAGACAAGCCAGTTTTCTTGAGTAAAAAGACACTTCCACATTGTATCTAAATGTCAAATGGGAACATTATCAAGGGGCATCAAGGCTAGGACCAGGGCAATGGTGGCTGGTCTATGTGGCCTCAGTGAAATTCAAAACAGCAGTGTATTGCCCATGTTTTTCAAAAAAAAAAAAAAAAAAAAACCTAGTAATTTTCTTTTTCATTGGAGCGTTGCTTTCCTTTTATTTGAGGATAGGAAAACAAATGCTTGTTCAGATTGCGCACAAGCATGGCTAGCGCACAAATTTTGTGCTAACCCTGTGTGCAGTAAATGATGATTGCACACGTTCCAGAATTCCAAGTTACGTGGCGCCATGAAAATAAGTAAGATTGAATATGTACTTTTTTTTACCAATTCTTTGGTGTGCTATTTGCATCACAGAACCTTCGTTGATGCAGACAGGAAAAGACGTAATCAGACCATGATCAGATACACAAATTTATTGTAAGAGTTTGGATAGTGTCGATACAGATCACTAATTAAACACAATGAACTTAACTGCAGTGGGGTCTATAGTATTTTGCATTTTCTGGCCTCCCAGAATGACAACATCACACTGAATTAAACACAGAATGGCAAGGTCATTGTGACAGCAGAGCAAGCTGTGACCATGACCAGTCAGTCTAAAAACCCCAGCACTTAGAATTGTCTTCCATGTACGTGTTCCTTTGACCGGACAAATGTTGCTTGAAAAGAAAGTTACTAATACGGTGATTACTAAATAAATATCAAAAAGCTAAACTTGATGTGCAGTAGGTAAAAAAGGTACCAATCTGAAATGCTCTCACGGCAATTTTGTGCTCCAAGTCCCAAGTGTTTTCTATAAAAATTGTAAAAAGCCCTTTCACACTTTTCTCGTGGCTATGACGACTCCAGAGTCCACATTGAGCTGAAACTTTCATACATGTACATGTAGTTTAAATTAAACCAGGGAAGGATTTCATTCAAAAATTTTGCATAGCAAAATCTGTATGCAGAAATATTTGTGTGTGTACGTAATGCTAACTTTGAAGAGCTATTTTTGAATTCTGTGTAGCAAATAGTGAATTTTGGGTAGCATTTTGGTATGCGATATATACATGCAGAGCTGCCAACATATGATTTTGAAAATGAGGAAGATTTAATTTTCTAATCAGAAAGACTCAATCGAAGCGAACGCAGCGAGCGAGCCGAGCGAACGAGCCCTTGCGGGTGGGGTCCAGGGGTTTTAGGCCTTTTGGCACCAAAAGGAGAGGCCTCCTTGCATATATTTTAAATAAGTAAATTACCGTCAAATACGGAAGTCTTCCGCAGAATCCGGAAGAGTTGGCAGCTCTGTACATGTAAGGGGAAATTGTTAACTGGGTTTGGTTTCTTTTTTATATCAAGTTCCAAAGAAAACAAACATAATCATACTAAAAGCAGTTTCGTCAACTTTACCAATGTTGTACCATGGAATTGGTTGGACATGTACATTTTCTTGAAACCACATAGCCCCCATTCTAGGGCCAATGCGTATCCTTGGCCCTAGCCCCACATGTACAAAAATGGAGCGATTTTTCAACTTTTGATCTGCTAATTATTATGATCTAAAACTTTGTGATTAGGTAAGCTTGCCCAAGCAGACGCTTTTGGCATAAAGTTTACTATTGTGAAATCGGTAATTTTGGTGAAATTTAAATGTAATTGTTTTTTTAAATTTTATTTCAGACATTTTTCAAAAATTTCATGAAAGTGAGATATCCCAGAATAATGGATGTTATGCCAAAAGTGTCTGCTTGGGGAAGGTTACCTAATTACTAAGATTTAGGTTGTAACAATTAGCAGATCAAACAAATTGAAATAAAAGAAAACTCGCTCCATTTTTGTACATTTGTATGGAGGAAGTCCAGTGTATTGGCCCTAGAATGGAGCTAGAACCCACATTACAAGACACTACCAACGTTTCTATACCAAACCCCTACCTTCATAAAAGGCAAGCCGCATCGGATCAAAACACGGAAGCAGCTGGGTATATGTCAGTGTCTCCATTCTCATCCTTTGCAAAAACATCCAAGGCCGAGAACTCCAAAACAAAATGTCTCAAAGAAATGTGAAAACTGCAATTTACACCTCCTAGAGTTAATGGCTGAATGGGGGGAGAGCTCTGTCATAAAATCCAGTGAGATGATGTGGCTGTATCTAACACGCAATAGATCTTCCATTCAAACTGAAACAGTACAGACACTTGCTCTATCTGGTCACACAGGTTGTTGGTTCAGTCAGGATCCTTCTAGTTCTACAGTGTGATGAACACGACTCCGATAGCCTGGACTCCCCTGACCAATCGAGTCAGAGCACACATACCACCACCACCACCACCACACAGCTGGCCAATCACACGGTCCGTAAAACCCCACTCCAGGCTTGTTTGGATAACTATGCAAATTGGTATCCATGGAATGTTAGCTATGTGGCCTAGGGTGTGTGTGTGTGTGTGTGTGTGTGTGTGTGAGAGAGACATCAACAGCTTGTGCACAAAACTATAAAAAATTGTTTGTTCCTTAAAAAAAAAAAAAAAGTAGATTGTATGTAAATATTTTGACGTTAAAGGAACAATATCGTCACGATCAACAGGGCATGGAATCGGAGTGCTAGTTTTAGATTAACTCAGTGACTGAAAATAATACCTCGCATGATAAGGTCATATTCATAATACTGTTGCGGCTGCATAAATGCGCCATTAATTTTCAGTCACGGTGTTCATCTTAGGACACTGATTCCATGCCCTGTTGAACCTCTGCTCTGATTGTGACGATATTGTCCCTTTAATGTTCAAAATTTGATTGTCAAGTTCAACATGTTGATGGACGACAAGTTTAAAATGACTTGCGTTAAAAATAATGCATTTCCATGGAATAAGCGGAGGATTACAAAAAGGAATTGACTTGACTTAAAATGTTTTTCTTCCTGCAAAAATAATTTCTGCTTTTCTTAATGTTCAGAAAATTCTTGTCAAAATCTACAATTCAACAGTCACCATTCAACTTGACTTGGTTGGACCAGAACTTTGAAACGAAACAAAATTTAAGTGATTGTACCTAGAATTTACAAATAAAATCCGAGAAACAATTTTTTTTTATGATAATATAAAATATGAAAAACAGCAAGAATGAAATTCAGCAGTATACCCCTAGGACTTTTACACCATTGCTAATACATACCAGATGTCAAATAATGTGTGTGCAATTTCAGTGTTTGTCCATTTATCAATATTTTTTCATCAGATACAATTGGATAATAAATGTGCAACAATAATTGTATCTACCAGATTGACAGACTTCTATTAAGGTTGGGCGACATCGATTTGTTTTCATCCATGATATATCGGCAAACATATATAGAGATTTTCGATAATATCGCAATTATTTTTTCCATTTATGCGTGATTTCTTTAGAGCCAATAACCACAGGTATGTACCCCTCACAATAAATCACAAATTCGTTTGCAGAGCGTGTATGTACTTCTGAAGTAGTTCGCCTTTGTTTCTCACGTCCAAAAGCTGAAAAGACTGTTCTAATTTTATTTCCATGGAATTTCCGACTTGATTCACAATGGCAATTTGCCGATATCTCGATAACTTAAAAAGGTTCTCGATATCGTAATCGAATAAATTTAAAAAAAAAGGTATGGCGATATTCGATATTATCAAGCTTAACTTGTATGACTCGTACTCAGACTGGAATCAGACTCAAGTAAAATTTTGTACAATGAGTCAGAATCGACCAGTGGGACTCGGAGGTTTGTTACTTGGAGGCAAAATGGTCTGTTTAACTTAAACCATTTTTAAACCAAATGACTCAATGTAAAAAAAAAATTCCCTTGAACTAATTGAACAAATTTTAGAAAAAAATTCCTAATTATACAAAAAAAGTTTTACAATACACAAGATATGATCTTAATGGTGGCAGAATTGCCACAAACAAAATGAAATATTGGACGTCTGTATCCAATATTTTGTATTCTCGGACAGTATCGTCACGATCAGAGCATACTTTCAACAGGGGTCCTAGTTTAAGATGAACACAGTGACTGAAAATTACTGACTCATTTATGTAGCAGCAATGGTAATATGACCTTATCATTTGGGGTATTATTTTCAGTCAGAGTTAATCTAAAACTAGCACTCCGATTCCATGCCCTGTTGATCGTGATGCTACTGTCCCTTTAAAAGGACTCCTGACTCGGACTCACACTCGGACTCGGACTGGGACTCGACATCGAGGACTTGGACTCGGATTCAGACTCGAGGACTCAAATATAAGTCTTTAAATTGACCTTCCCAAAAACAGCCATTTGTCATAGTTACTTCTGAATAAAATGAGGTCTCTTGAAGTGTTGAAAATGTACATACAGTCTGTCTGATTATACATGTACAAATGTATGTCACCAGTTAAGTAACTTGTTTGATGGAATTTTTTCACCTCACCACACACAGTTTAAAAAATATCAATTTTACATTTAACTCCACTATACAAAAGAAAAATCCGCATTTGATATCAGTATTTTTTTCAAACATTGATTTGATATAAACTTCACAAATTGTTATGGCCTAAGGTGTATAAACTGGCCACTCTCTGCGTATTGGCCACGGTTTCTGCCAGCCAGCTGTGCGTTCATTAGCTGGTAATCCGAGGACTATCAAATATTTTCAACATATTTGCGCTACATGTGAACATGGATTGGGTGACTTGTGAATGACAAGATAGCATTACACCTAACAGTTGACAGTTTTAGGATATCAGTGACTTGGAGGATTGCCAAATTTATAAAATAAAAATGGAGGATTAAATACAGTTATTGTTTATGCTTTGTAGTGTGTTTCAGTTCTGCAGTATTTCACTTTACATTGACCGAGTTTTTGGATGGAAAGTGTTTTTATTTAAAAAAAAAATTGTTTTAATCATGTAATGTAAACTAACATGAACAAACCATAACAAAGGAAAAACATGAAAGTTAAATAATAAAACAATAAAAACATTTTCTCAAAGCAAACGGCAAAAAAAGAAAAAAATATATATAAGTAATTCTTCACTGATATGTTATACCAGAAGTCTATTATCTACATGAAGTGTGCCACTTATGTGCTATGATAGTCTATGACATAGTACTCCAAGAACAATGGATTTAGGCCATTCGTGATGTAATGTTCCACAGTGCAGTCTGGGAGCCTAACCCGACATGTGAAAGAACTATCTTGTGCGTGTGCCTCAGCGTTTGCGCGTTCTCGCCACAGCTGATGGTTCGCCTGCATCTAGTTTATGATTGCGTCTAGTTCTCTAGGAACTAGTTTCGCGTAGAAGCGCCTATCCCATGATGCCCCATGGCAGACCGGGCAGTGGGAGCAAAACTCGTAACCATGCTCGTTGTCCGTGCATGTGTGCGTGCATTTGGAGCACAATGCCATGGTATGGATTACAGCAGGCTGGCACACTTCATGTAGGTAATAGACTTCTAGTTATACCAATAGAAAACAAAACTGAGTTTCATGGAGGGCCCTAGATACCCGTAGATAGCAGAGGCAATAAATTAATCAAAAATACAAAATGCCATGCAGATAATCTGATGGAATAAATGCAATACAAATGTTTGAACGCTGAAACAACTGCAGATAAAGTACCTTTCATTGGATTTTGACAGGACCAGAATATAGGCAGCAACAATAACACAAAAAAAACTAGACCAACGTCTGCTGTCTATTATCACGGCGTCATAAATTATCCACATAACCAGGCATGAAATGCCCAAGTACTACTTTACTTTTATGTCTGCATCAAATTGGAATTATTGCCCAGATGATCACATAAAATGTGGATGGGCTGTTAACTTAAAGGCCCATGGTTGCGTCAAGAAAATTGTGCACCTCGGAACATGTTAAAGGGAAGGTACAGCACTGGTATTTGGTAATGCATTTAAACCCTCTAGTTTCAAGAAAACACATCAAAAAACTAAACTGAATATTTCATCATAAAAGGTGAGCATGTTTTTTGAGAAAATAATGAAAAACTGTTCCATGTTTTTTAGTTTTTTTTTTAATGTTTTTATGTTTTGAAAATTTGACATGACAATTTCCGTTTTCTCTAAGATGAAAGCGCTTCAGACAGAAGTAAGAATTAAGTCAATATATTGTTAATTTGATAATCTGGTAATTTACCAATGTTGTACCTTCCCTAAAAATGTAATTATGTGGACAACAATTCTGGCAGCCAACATAGAAAACAAGAAGGAATAAAAAAATTCACTGCAATATAATATTAATAAGTAGGGCTTTTTATTAATTTGTACAGGGATGATATTGTGACAAAATGAATAGGTAGGAAAAATGTTTGCCATTATCACTGGGCATATACATTACTAGCCAATAGCGGTTTACCTCTATAGCCATGTATAGCAAGGAAACTGTTTATCTTGGTATTTACAATAAAATGATACACAAGGAAAGTTTCCATGATCCAAAGTTACTCGGAACCCGGTTTCATCATAGGATTTTCAAAATCAAAAAAGGTAGGATTTCCTACAAAAGTAGGACAAATACCATGCCTGTTTATATAAAAGTCATTTTCTCAGTCAGAAAAACCCAATGACTTACATTCAAATCCCTTATTTTAAAAAAAGAAAAGAAAGAAAGCCAACAACACATATCCCTATTTTCCATACTTTGTCCCTAAAATGCCACTGATATGTTATCTTTAAGGATCAAATCTTGCTGGATCATTAGGGACATCACAACTATTCCATGTATTAAAAGGCAGGCCAGGAATTCTCAACATCTTGTTTGATCACCGGGACGGAAAAAACAGTACCAGGGTTCAAATTTGACAGTGGGAAAACATCGATCACATTTTCGCGCTGGAGGCAGTTTATTTGTACGAATTTATTTTCTCCGACTGTCAAAATTCATGTAAACAAATGGACAACTGAAAAAGAAAAAAACACAACAATTTTAATGCATTCTGCATTTAATGACAGATCTATGAAAAGATTTATGGGAAGGGGGACTCGGGGGGGGGGGGGGGGGGGGAGAACTGAATGAAGAAAGTTATTCCAAACAATTTGTACTTGTACAAAACATTTAGTTGTCGGTGGATAAGTATGTACCAATTATATTTCTTTGAATCATGATATACACGTGTACATTAAACAAGCAACGTGTAAAAATTTCAGCTTATTATGTTGTCGTTCATTTGAAAATAGTGAAAGTGCATCAAGATTTTTTTTATACATTCAATCATTCATCCCAACTTGGAACTTAGAAGAGTTTTTCTTTTTTCCTAAATTGAACAGGAAATTCACTTATTCTTAAAAAAAGACGGCACCTCAATTAGTCTTATTTGTAGGGAAACTTAAAGGGGCAGTATCGTCATGATCAGAGCAGACTTTCGACAGGGCATAGAATCGATGTTCTAGTTTTAAAGATGAACACAGTGACTGAAAATTAATGGCTCATTTGTGCAGTCAGCACAAACGTGGCCATACTGCCCCTTTAATATGGCAGGAGGGGGAGTTGTCACCTAGGATACTCCCAATGGTAACCCAGGCAATCTCAATCCTATGCAGGTTTCTGTCCTGTATATGATCAGCACATTGCCTCACGTTATCATCATCTAAACACCATGAATGTGACCATGACATGTGACACACCCGTGCAAACACCTCGTGCATGCTAAACCAAACAGTTTGTGCATATCCGAAGCAGCCACATCAGCAATTAAACCGGTCCACATTGTACTCAAACTATACATTATCAGTTTAACATGGTGATACCGAATGTATACATTGACCCTTTTGGGAAAAAGTGTCCATGGTTTTGTAGCCAGGATTTGGGAGGGGGAGGGGGGGGGGTGGCTGAAGAAAAACAGTGGGTACTCAAACTTAAGTACCAAACTCTCCATTAACCCTCCTACTACTACAAGGTTCAAAATTAGTCAAAATGTTGATATACTTGCCAAGGTATATCTAGTGCACTTAAAAGTCAAACAGCTGTCAAACCTTACGTGTAGTAAGTACAGATTTGCAGGTCAAAATGAGTCGACAGTTTTTGACTGGTAAAAGCATTGTCTGGTATTGTTCAGGGTGGTCAAAATCACGGTAAAAAAAAAAAAAAAAGTCAAAAATGCCCCTGTGTGCACATTTGGGTCAACAGTCAAAACAGGCTGTTGACTGGTTTTGACCTCTATAGTAACTTCCCTCTAAAGTGCAACTATAGTAGGAGGGTTAAATGTTTTTACTCCAAAAAGCCTTTTGTACAAATTCCCAATCGGGTTTGCTTGCTGGTAATTTACCAAATGTGACAAGGTCACAGTAATTTGGTAATATTCATGGACATAGCCAGGGGGTCCTGTGAGTGGTCCAACTCAGGACTTGACCCAGTGTGACACTGACCACAAACTGGCCATTAGCATTGCAGTCAGGATTATTCATCTCCAAATATTGGGCCATAGTACACATTATAGGTTATTGTGTTAGTTTTAGATTATTGTAACTCAGTGACTGAAAATAATATCCCACATGATAATGCCAAAACAAAAAGTCTCTGGTTTCTGGTCTCCACGTGCGTTGCCTCAGACCTGCGCATTGGCATTTTTAATTTTCTTTTTTTTTGCTATGAAATGATGTCCAATTGCAGCCAAAGTTGCTGGATCGATTCTGGAATTCTGCCGTGTTGTGCTTTAAAACAACTTTTTCACATAGGGGTATGAAAGTTTGCTCGATTTGTGAGGCCTCTCTTAGCCACCATACTTTGTGTATGGGAAATTTGGTCCTGGCGTATACAATGTATCACGTATTTCCCTGTTGGCAAAAAAAAAAAAGGTGGCAGAAGAAAAGAAAAAAATAAATTAAAAAATTAAAAAAATTAATAAAATGCATCACCTCACCGATTTTGAAGCCGACCGATGACCAGAAACTGGAGACTTTTTGGGGGGCCTAAGGTTGTTGCTGCAAAATTGAGTCAGTAATTTTCAGTCAGTGTGTTCATCATTAAAACTAGGACACCGATTCCATGCCCTGTTGAAAGTCTGCTCTGATTGTGACGATAGCGTCCCTTTAAAAAGGACCAGCAAATCTGTTGCCATTCTTCCATAGTTCCATCCTTGCATTTACACCACTGCACTTTTCTCAAATAGCCTATCAACAGAGGGCACTATAACCAAATTACACACCATCATTTTCTGAGGTACTCTGAATGTCATGCAGTACCCCCCCCCCCCCCCCAGGGCAGTCAATAGTGCATATCTGCATGTACATCATTCAGCTAACAACTTGACCCCTATTGACCTCTCTCATACTTCACATACCGATGAGGGTACCTGTCACCCATGGCCCTCCATAGCAATTTTGATAAACAGTAAATATCAGTATATTCCATTGATCATTACTGTTCAAATATTAATGTAGTTGAGGTCCTACTTGTGTCATATTCAACTTTGAAGGATTGATAGAGGAATATAAAAAGTATCTGCAATGCTCATTAATAATATCCCTTGTAGAAGCAAAAACTAATATACTCAAAATGAATTTATGAATTTTAATTGATTTGTTTAATAACTGCTATAGAAGGCTTCAAATGGATCTGAGAAATTTTAAATTCGTCGGGTCAGAGCAGAAAGGACTTATAAGATATATACATGCAATGTGTGAGCAGAAAGGACTTATAAAACCTATAAATTACGTGCAATTCCATTATGTTAAGAAAATTTAATTATTTGGATTTATGTTTTATTTAACAATGGTAATACTCACAATTTATATTTCGCACTCAAGATCCATTATCTTGTACTTAATTTGGTAATTACACTTAATTAATCTTATAAGACCTTTTGTCATTAAACAATAAAATTGTCATCAAGTGTGTATAAGTCCTTACTGCTCTAAGCAGACGAATTATTTGTTATCCTTTATTCAAGGAAATCAGCAATTTCTAGGTGAAAACAGTCAATACAAATTGGTAATTACCATTGAACATTAAGTAGAAACATGGTTTAACCTTAACCCCCTAGCTGTTTTGGCTAAGAACATTCCTCAATCCACCAAAATCCAACACCATGCACAAACACTACCACCCAAATGTTGGACTTCACTGTAATTAGGACACCCGGGCCCCATGTAATTATCCCTGTCTGGGTTTATACAGTACTGCTGCTGGAGTTTGAATGGTTTGGAGTGGTTAGGGTTTTAAAGAACCATACAAGCGGAGAACATCTGAAAACAGCATGATCACACAACACGTACTGAACCCTAAACGAACTGTGTACACCTGAAAGCATTGATTATACTAGTTGATATCAATAGTTGATATCAATAGTTGACTACATCAAACGGCACACTAATTTCGCTGTGCCACCACCTCCTCCCCGACAAAATGTACATGTGCATTACTTATTGGTTTCTTGATCATCGTTAATCAAATTAAAGGACCATCTCGATCCAAAGAACTTTGCCGGCACTGTTAAAATTGCAAAACCAAATCCGGAAGAGTCCGAACCCTTGCACAACTAGAGTACCTTGTAATTTGTAAATAAGCCAAGTTGGAAAAAAGCCAGATGTAAAAATCAGATGAATTGAAAATGCAGATATATGAACTTCGACTTCCTACTATAGCCTATTTTTAAATGTACATTCAAGCCTGCTTTTACCATACATAAGGACCACCTGTTCCCCCAAAAAAAGTTTAGTGTAAAGTGAACAAAACTGTTGGCATACTTTGACACAGTAAATAAAGTCTCACCAAGAAATCCCCTCCTTCCTTCCTTCCTCTCCCCTTCCCTCCCTTCCCTTCCCCCTCCCTCCGGATCTATGTATACAAAACACAGATCTATACAGATCTATGTATATAGATCTATGTGTATAAAAAAGCAAATGATCAGACCATCTACATGTATTGACTCTGGGCATGTAGCCATCAGGTAGCTGAAATCTCTCTAGACTTTCACAACAGTGCATGATATATTACAAATTATATACCCATAAATGTAAAAGATCTTTCTGCAAAAAAATGCCCTGATGTGGCAGCTCGAAAATTCAGACTAGCTATCCATAAATGAAACCATGTGCATTTAACCTGTGATCTGCTCCACATGTTTAACTTTGGTAGAGTTTGATCCCTCTAAACCCTATGACAGACAATAGGGTTTTGAAAATAGACGAGTTTTAATTGACTCGACCAGAACCCAGAATGAAAAAAAAATAAAATGAATATTTCCCTAGATCCCTGATAAGATTTCATGTCATCACCTCATTTTCTTTTGGAGTAGCCTAACTAATTGCTCTGGACCCAATTTCATAATGCTGCTATTAAAGCGTAAACATATTGCTTAGCAAATTTATCTGCTAAGCCACGTTTAGCCGAGAACCTGCTAGAAACAATTATACATTAAATGGCAATTTGGCTGGTAACCTATTCGAATGCTGAGCAGCTCTATGAAACTGACCCCAAGTTATAGTGGCTGCAAGAATGTCTGATAAAAGTATACGACATAAAACACAATAAAGGGGGCCACTTTCCTACCGTCACGTTAGCAGTTTTTCTAATGGTTGTAAATTTTTTTTAAATATCTGAAACCACCCAAAAAGAATTTCAACATTTGACTAGACATGCATGCTTATCCTAAAGATAATTTGAGTTGATTATTACTATTATTTTTTTAATTACCTTAAAATTTCCATCAACAAATGGACGGAAAAGTGAGGTAACTTTTTCCGTCCAATTTTTATGGAAATTTGAGGGTAAAAAAATAAAAATAAAAAAATAAAATAAATTAACTCAAATTAGTTCTAGTACAAGCCTGCATGTCCATTCACATGTTGAAACATTTTTTGGTCGGTTTCAGGTACTTAAAAATAAATAACAACCATTGGAAAAACTGCTAACGTGACGGATGCAAAGTGGCCCCCTTTATTGTGTTTTATGTCATATGTGTACAGCTGGGGGGGGGGGGTGCCTTTCCAACCTCCTCACTCAGTTACAGTACATATTCCTCCACACATCCGTTCACTTCTAAAAGTACCGACAATGATGACAGAGCTTCGCCGGGATTATTTCAGCCGAGACTCATTTTCTGCCCTGCCCTTACTCAAAAATTGACCTATTCACTTAACTTGAATGATTTCTGTTAATGGCAGGCCCATTATTTTCACTAGCTGGGTTCTGCAAATTCCTTTTAGAAATGGTACCGACACTCTAGGCAAGATGTCAAATTGAAAAAAAAAAACCTAAGGCTGTGCGTTTTTGGTTATTTCAGGAACCGTGTACCTGAAATTGGAGATGTTCGGATACCTTACCCGTAAACAATTTTGTAAAAACAAATAAATACTCCCGAATGTATAAAATAACCAATATCAACACAAGTTTCTCTAGTTTTATTAGTCATAATAAATGTGGACTTACTGTCATAATTTACACTCTATATTAAAAACGACTCGCAACATCCCCATTCCCTGCACATTTTGTTAAAAATAAAAATTTAAAAAGTCGTTTGCAGGTAATTGGAACCGAAAAATGGAATTGGGTAATGACAGTTTTGGTTGGGTATCCAGGTACCCAGATACCCGGCACAGCCTCAGTTTGCACAAGAATTCCACCTGGTATCACAAAATTGAGCTGTAGTTTGCGAGGATTAATTTGCCAGGAAATCCAATTTGAAAAGTTTTTTCTCAGTTCTTACAGGGGTGCGATTTGACAAAAGTAAAAAAAAACTGAAAAAAATGCGTATCAGGCCTGGGTCTCCCCTTTGGTCTAGAGGGCAAAGCCCCCTGAACCTCTTGGATGTTTAATTTATGGAGGATTTACAGACTCTCCATATCCCCACAAACAAAAAACTAGAGGTTTGGACACAACAGTTTACTTCTTTCTTTCCTTGGTGGCTACTTCTCTTTCAAGAAAATTTTGAGGCAAAGGTAGATTTGTAAAAAAATCTCTGAAATCAGGAAAACTCTTGAGAAATCACATGCCTGGTTTTTAGCCTCCCCTTATAGAAAGGAAAATACAGGTACTGAGTACTATGCAGTGAAGGTTTTTTTTTTAAAAAAGGGGGGATGGGGGCTTGGAGAGCTGAAGCCCCCCCCCCCCCCATCCATACTTTAGCCATTTTAGTCCCTTCCCTATACCCTCATTAGTGACCCTAACAACCCTTAATAGGTACCTCCGCTTCCTGTGTATAAATCACCAATCAAGCGATACCAGAATAGGGTTGGGACGTTTACACGTCTACACAAATAAATTCAATAAACGTTTTCAACTTCACAAAACGTGTAAACGAATCCTACATTTAAAAAAATAAAAAAAATGGAAACTTCCTTTCGATATTTAATATTTATAAGTCCGACTAGCGGCCCCGCTATTATTATATCACGATTCCCAGGAAGTTCAAGTAACCAGAAATTTTGGATGATGTTTTGTGCCAGGCTTGGATTTGTTTAACTAACCCCCTAGGTAAGTACCTAGCCAGAATATTCTGGCTAGGAACCTTCCTGAACCCTAACCCCCTATAGGTATTCTGGCTAGGAACCTTCTTTAACCCTAACCTCCTTAAGGTATTCTGGCTAGGAACCTTCCTGAATCCTCTAAAATCCTCCAGTGCACTTTTGGAAACAGGCCCTTATCTTCAAAATGCACAATGCATTTTCGTTGATCTTTCATATTCAGCACTTATAGCCTGTGCTTCTTGCCAAGTAGTAATTTTGCTCCATTTGAAGAGGTGAAAGTACCAGTTTCCAACAGTGCCGAATTTTTCCAAAAAAGTGCCCCTTGGAGGATTTTGGAGTATATGGGGTGATTAGGGTTAATCTGTACTGTTTTTTCTGAAACCGTATTGCCGTATTTTGGATTATTTTCTGTACTAAATACGGACAATACGTCTGCATCATACCATTTATTATTGATAAAAATATTTGTTTACATGTGTACATGGTCTGTGTCAAAACGTGTACACGTTTCGCAAAATAAACAGCAAATGCCAAGCCTATACCAGAATCTCACATTTTTCATTACTATTCCGTTTTGGTTTATTTTCCCCTAATTTGGAGGTGCCAGGTCGCATTCAAAGTACTCTTAAGTTTGAACTCATCCCCCATCAGCGCACTCTAACCTAGTCCGTGCTATACAACCCACATGTGATGGTGTGATGTGTTGGCGAAAATGTCACACTATCCAACAGGTATCCGTACACAAACATTTGGCGCATCTAATGTGACAGCTTTTGGGAGTGGTCTGGGGAGCACCCTATGTGTCATCTCTATGACCCCCCGACTCAAGAGGGTCAGGTAAGTAGTGGGTCAACAACTCCCTAATCTAGACAAGGGCGTTAACTTGGGAGGTAATAGGTAGTAATACTGCTTCCTTCCCTGATGTCTCCATCCAACGCACGCCAGACGGGCCTTGCAGCCACGACTTCTCGGTTTCTCTTTTAGGTTTCAATTAAAAAAAATCCGTTAAATGGCACTGAAAGCATTGAAGCCCCAGACAAGGA
The DNA here is from genome assembly GCA_029582265.1 of Zoroaster sp. YZ-2022. Taxonomy (NCBI): domain Eukaryota; kingdom Metazoa; phylum Echinodermata; class Asteroidea; order Forcipulatida; family Zoroasteridae; genus Zoroaster; species Zoroaster sp. YZ-2022. Next base: position 381,298 of record JAQQFT010000025.1, on the reverse strand, counting down.
CACAAACTGCAGCAAATTCAGGTGGCAGGATGTCTTCCCCCATGATGTCGTCTTGTGATAAAACTGAGTAACCTTCGGTATTTCGCTGATTTCTCAAGTTTTAATCTTTGTCAGAACCAACCTGGCAGACGGCCATCCGGACACAAGGTAAACTGACTTAACGGACTGGCACTGAATCAAATCAGGATGTCGCATCTAATCTTTTCTCGAAAATTGTACAGCTCTTTCAAAGAAGCATGACAGGTCTATTCATCTTGGAAAGTTCTCCCAAGAAATTTCTTTGTAACTTTTATATCCAAGAAATGTTCAGAGGACTACCTTTTTGGTAATTTCCACATGTGTGCTAAAAAGTCAAACATAATCAAAGTCTTAAGGGCTGCAATAATATTTAAATGATTGAAGGAGGAGGGGGTTGAAGGAGGAGGGGGTTGAAGGAGGAGGGGGTTGAAGGAGGAGGGGGTTGAAGGAGGAGGGGGTTGAAGGAGGAGGGGGTTGAAGGAGGAGGGGGTTGAAGGAGGAGGGGGTTGAAGGAGGGGGTTGAAGGAGGAGGGGGTTGAAGGAGGAGGGGTTGAAGGAGGAGGGGTTGAAGGAGGAGGGGTTGAAGGAGGAGGGGGTTGAAGGAGGAGGGGGTTGAAGGAGGAGGGTTGAAGGAGGAGGGGGGTGAAGGAGGAGGGGTTGGAGAGGAGGAGGGGTTGAAGGAGGAGGGGTTGAAGGAGGAGGGGTTGAAGGAGGAGGGGTTGAAGGAGGAGGGGGTTGAAGGAGGAGGGGGTTGAAGGAGGAGGGGGTTGAAGGAGGAGGGGGTTGAAGGAGGAGGGGGTTGAAGGGGGTTTAAGGAAGGGGGTTGAAGGAAGGGGGTTGAAGGAAGGGGGTTGAAGGAAGGGGGTTGAAGGAAGGGGGTTTGAAGGAAGGGGAGTTGAAGGAGGAGGGGTTGAAGGAGGAGGGGTTGAAGGAGGAGGGGTTGAAGGAGGGGTTGAAGGAGGGGTGGGAAATGCCCGGAAGGGGTTGAAGGAGGGGGTTGAAGGAGGGGTTGAAGGAAGGGGTTGAAGGAGGGGTTGAAGGAGGGGGTTGAAGGAGGGGGTTGAAGGAGGGGGTTGAAGGAGGGGGTTGAAGGAGGGGTGGGAAATGCCCGGAGGGGGTTGAAGGAGGGGTGGGAAATGCCCAGAGGGGGTTGAAGGAGGGGTGGGAAATGCCCGGAGGGGGTTGAAGGAGGGGTGGGAAATGCCCCGAGGGGGTTGAAGGAGGAGGTTGAAGGAGGGGTGGGAAATGCCCCGAGGGGGTTGAAGGAGGAGGTTGAAGGAGGGGTGGGAAATGCCCCGAGGGGGTTGAAGGAGGAGGTTGAAGGAAGGGTGGGAAATGCCCGAGGGGGTTGAAGGAGGGAGTTGAAGGAGGGAGTTGGAGGAAGTTCATTTGTACGATAAATTTCTTAAAAACTAGAGGGTTTACATAAAAAAAACAATGTTGCACTTTCCCTTTAAATTCGGCCATTTCAGTAAGATATAGGATTGATAATTCAAAAATATTAACATTTTCAAATTATCTTTGTATGAAGCCGATGATGGTATTAATCTTCCCTAGAAGTAATTTTGTCTGATGGGCCATCACGTTTGAAAAAAATGTAAGAATTTTTAGTTTGAATTTAGCTCTCCTAATTACAACATTAGGTTGATGAAATTCTTGCATCAGGTGATAAACAATTGATTTAATTTTACCCTACACCGACGTGTGTATAGCACTGCATACTCGGTGCTTTCCGAGTGTCTGTGAAAAAAACTTCACAGGCGACTCGGGCGGGATTCGAACCCATGACCTCCTGCTTACTAGTGCAGACGTCTTGACCTCTCGACAACCGAGCTTGCCCGATGACGATTGGCCGGCTGGAATCCTAGCGGGTTCTGCGATAAATACAGGTTGATGAAATTCTTGCGTCGGGTGATAAACAATCAATTTAATTTTGCCCTACACTGACGTGTAGAATGAAGTCTGAATGCATTTGTAAAATGTTCTCATAAAATGTTCTCATAGACAACATATGGCAATCCGCTGAAGCTTATCACAGGTTGGTTGTATATCTTGATTCAAAGAGAGTAAGCATACTCATAGAAGCAGTTTTGCCAACATTACCGGTGCTGTACCTTCCCTTCAATGTATATCTTTATTCAAAGAGAGTAAGCATACTCACAGAAGCAGTTTTCCCCCCAACATGTTGATACAGATTACAGAGCAGAGTATTGGACAATATTTTGAAAAAGGGTGCTCAATTTTGGTCAAATTTGAAAAACAGGGCGTCCAAATGTTAAATGTAAAATACTTTCACATGTAAAAGGGCATCCAAAAGACATGATGTATTGCTGGCTATTACTATGTCACAGAGGCAGAATGAATAGACAGTTTAAAATGAATTCAAGAAAAGCAAGGATGCTTACATGTGATCAAAGCAAAGTTAAGTTGAACTAAATAATTTCAATTTTGCAATAAACCAAAACAAGTGCCTTCACGTTTAATAACGAGAAATTTCTGCAAATACTTGGGATCCCACACATGTACATGTCGATAGTCCTGAACAATTCATCGCCACATTGTGTGTGCCCTACACAGCCTTACGTGCACGTCAAAATGCTTGATGGAATTTTGCATTATTCTCCAATTCATCAGCAATTTTTTTTTAAATTAAAAAAAAAAAAAAAAATGTGGATAATTTAATAAGCAGGTGTTCGAATGTTGCTGAAAGGTCAAAACTGAAAGTCTGCGTTTGATGAGTATGCATGACCAGACACCAGATCTGTAATGAAGGGTTAGCTCTACGAGTGAATCATCTTCCTGAATTGCCCAATCCAAAGAATTAAAATAAAAACAGGGCTTCCCACACATTTATTTCCCCCCAAAAAAACTACCAGTTATTTATCAGGAAATAGTGTGCAATTATCAGGGGGCGGATCCTCAGTGTCAACACACAAAAAAGGGGGGGTCCACACTGATAAAGGTATTATCCAGGATTTAGAAATAGGGTGTCCAAATTGTTCACTTACAAATACATTTACATGTAAATGACAGATGAAATAGGGTGTCCAAAGTTGAAACAGGGTTTCCAAACGACACCCAGACACCCCGCTGACTAACACTATGGAACAAGGTGTTATCCACGATTAAGAAATAGGTAGTCCAAATTTGCTGGAGATTTCAAAACAGGGTGTCCAAATTGTTTATTTCCAATACGTGTACACGTAATATGACAGATGAAATAGGGTGTCCGAAATTGAAACTGGGTGTCCAAAAGACACCCTGACACCCTTCTGGTTAACACCACTGAGGGAACATGATTACAACAAGGGGCCATGCTCCAGTCTTTGACCCCCCTGTTGAAAACTGTCCCATTTGAAAGAACATTCATGTTAGATGTGTATTTGTTCTACACATAGTGATACAAGTATAAAATAAGTTCAAAAATGAAGTACAAAAAAGATAAGTTATTTTTCAGGAATATTAAAGTTTCTGTGGGAAAGAGACCCACAAGGCCAGCTCTTGGAACAGACTCAAGAATCTTCATATGATGAAATGGCGATGGCATAGCCGCCGCCGCCCCCCCTCCCCCCCGGATTACTTAATGAAAATACCACATCCGCATATATTGGCCATCAACAACCGGAAAACTGTGACGGTGTGCGACTTAACTGAGGAAATCCACCGAGGAATTATACTGATTATCATGTTGTACAACGTACACAAAAAAAACATCTGTAGCATCAAAAACAGACAGTAAATGAATTGTATTTTGTAATTTTGTGTCTGTGCTGCACACACACCAGGGAATCTAATATTGCCCCAAAATTTCCCACTGAAAGTTAGCAGTTTTTTTCCCCCTTAAATATTTCTGCAGGTGGTTCCAAATTCATGGCATTAATGGTTTGTTAGCCAGCTTCTCCGTTGGAAGGGGTGAAAAATGAAATAATATTCGACTAAAAAAATGTGACATGACTCATACCAGGGAATAATTATATTACAGCTAATAACAGCATGAACCCTCGTATAACGACACACAACCAGCACATGTATGAGACATTATGCAGCATTTGTGGTGTTCCGCCGTATTATGCATGCATGCATATCATCCAATTCATCGTTCCACTTCGGTTCAGCATCGCACAACACTTCACATCCAGTTAAAACAAACATTTTGATGAGGAAATGTGCGCAGTTATTTGCTCTTTGCTAACATGACCAATGTGGCATTATTTAACACTGTCTAGAGTAATGAAGGTGTCGTGAACACAAGATGCAGCATGTAATGTACACTTGCATCAAAATTCAGTTTCAGTTTTTGGACTGAATTTTTCATTTTAAAATATCCATATCGAAGCCGATAATAAATGCATTTTAACTTCCTTCAAATTTCAAAATCCTTGCTAGAAATTAAATTCTAAATGAAATCTTCATATTATATGGGTATTTACCCGACAAAAAGCAGGCCTGGAATTTTATTTTTGTAAGGGCAAGACCACTTTTTCCAAGAGTATGGAGCACTTCCATTAGAATATCGGAATTTTGTGGGAACATTTTTAAGGGGTGCCAAGGCCAATACAAGGGCAATGGAAGCCATGGCCTCTTTGAAAATTCAGGCCCGAGTAAGGCCACTGTGGAATTGTGAGGGCAGTTTAAAAAAAAAAACTTCTGAATTTTTTTTATAAACACTGAACAATTAGATTTTATAAAAAATATATTTCCATATATCATCATGTAATTTTTCAAAGATTATTTCAAATCTGGCTAAGATACCAATTATACTGGAAAATTTATATTAGCCGAAGTGGACCAGCAATTTGTATCAAAGATTTCACAATTAAACTTAACAGCAGAAACATGACAGTCAACCCCTCTTCTATCTATACCATCACACAAGTGTATTGGTACTGTATACTTTATATTCCTAGCATGTAACTGGAGGAAAATTTACAATAAATTGGGGGGGGGGGGGGGGAGGAACAATGCATAAATAACCAAATTAAAATTTCAAAACCATATGAATATAAAATGTATGAATATAAAAAGGAAAACAAAAACAACCAAATTAAATATAACGACATAAAATATGTCATAAAAATTGTTTCAATCACCAAATATTGGGGTAGAAGGTCGTATCCGACTGCCACTTTTTCTCATTCAATATAACCAATAATGTAATTTTACCTACCTAGCAAGGTGGAGAACATATGGATGATGATGGACATATACTTCAAATTATTCCAGGATATTTATTTCATGAAAAATCAGAAATTTTTGGAATACGATGACTTCCTCAGTCATGTCAGTCTGATCTTGTCAACTCCCCCATAAGTGACCAACATGGTCATTGTACATGCACAGTGGCAACTATAATAGGATCCTTCTATTTTCTGAAGGGGAGGATTTTTTTTAGAAGGGAAATCAAGTCCGAAAACCATCATAAAAGTGGATTTTAAAGATAGTTTTCACTTTCTGTACCCCCAAAAATCGATGGAATAATTTTTTAACTGGTTAGTGGTTGTAAAAAAAATTCCAAAAACCCTTAAAAAGTGGCAGTCGGATACGACATTCTTTCCAAATATTGTATGTATTTTTTTTCTTCGGATTACAAATTATTGTAATTTTTTTTTAAATACAATGTTTTACAGTATCCTTAGAACATAGTTCCACTATAATAATTAAATTGAAATTGTTTTTGCCAATCATATCCACAAATATATTTGATGGTTTGGTTTATTTCCTATTCTTTGCTGATTGCAGGCTGATTATTTATTACAGTATCAGGCATGGTCTGTTATAACAAATATAAGGAATGTATATTGACAGAACCATAGGACCGGCCATCGTAAATAAATGATCTCAACTCAAGGCCTATTCAAGGGAGTTTATCCTATGAATACAATAGCATTGGTATGTCATTCAAGTGTTCGTTTCATTTTTTTTTAATACAAATGTTCACATTCGCAATATTATTACGTGCGGTTGTGTGTGCCGTCAATGTTGTTTTGGACCGATTGCCGATGCAAATAGACAAGGATTTGAGAGCTTGAATACTTACGATCTGGTCCGTCTGTTTCCACCATGGTAGCTGCGCGAGATAGTACATCCAACGGAGTCTCCATTCCGCGGTGGTAATGTTGGCAAAACACGGTGGATAGATCGATGGCAAACTCAATCCGTTGATTACTGTGAGAATCCGCAAAACGCAAGGTGTCTGTCCACAATTTCGAGGCTAAAAACAAATAATTATTTCAGCAAAGAAACCGACGAATTTACATCAGTACACTCGAAATCAATATTTATATTGAATCCTTCCTACCTGTGGACCGATCTTGGTGTCGTTGGGGTTTTTATCCAGGCGAAATTCGGTAGTTATTGCACACCCGTTGAGGGTTCGATCGTCTCATGCGCGGATCAAACAAGTTGCAATGAATGGAAAATATGCCAGGAATGAAGGTATGCACCTTACGTGGAACGTTCTATTTTTGTACGGGTATGTATAATCTGTCCGATTTGAGAGGGGACGTTTACTCACCTTACAAATGTAAACACGGAGTTCTTCTTCTACTATGCAATAAATAAACAATATAATTTTGATAATTCAGTAAGGCATTTAGTATTCCACTTCTATTCTTTTCACTGTTAACGAAGTTTCGGTATATTTTGATAGACAGCCAAAACCATTATCGCGAAGGCTGTCCCATTCCAGAATGGTACTGGCTTTTGGGTGATATAAAAAGAGCGAAGGGTAAATCATGAGGGCTTCGGTCCCTAAAGAAAAATTCCAATGCTGAACTTTTGTATTGACCCGTTGCCTACAAAATGTGCAATGCACCTGCCCTAATCCACCACCGCCCTGCTACTGAGCTAGCACGGTCTTTGTTGATAGAAGAAGGGGGTTCAATTTTATGAGTACATCTCTTTAATCAAATGAACAACCATAGTGCGTCATAGAACTATAAAAAATTAATTAAAATATTATGTATTTTTATATTGTAAATTAGCCCTTTTGAGTTTTGTATCGACTGTCTTTCCCGTATTTATCGATCGGGTGAAGGCAGATCCGACCATCTGACTTTTATCCGATTGTAGACGTTCAATAGTCCACACGAAGCAGTGGTAACATTTGCTTAGATAAACTCTAACTAATGGGGTTTATAACCAAATACCCAAATAATCCGTGCATGCCCTGTACGTGACACGATGTTAACATTATGTACACAACAAAAGCGCCCTCTGTTCAGGAAATGGATGTATTCTTGTCAATAGTTTGCCATTGGACGAGATGTTTCTATAGCCTTAGGTCATTCGGACTAGGGTGCATCCCACTAAATAAACACCCATAGTAAACAGTGCTAAATACAAAATATTCAAAAATCTTTCTTTTTTTAAATACTTAGAAGTCCTACAATTTTTAAAACCAAAAGAAAACATATTTATCGATATATATAACCTTTTATTTTTTTTCTCAATTTATTGTGGATAGTCCAGGTTCCCGTCGAGTTATTTTCATCCCAATGAAAACTACTCTCTCCAGTAGTGAAAACTCCCACATTGAAAAGCAGCCATTTTGGAATGAAAGGCCTTTAATACAGTACGCTTGAAATCAAATTAGTACCACTTTTTCAGGGCCTAGGCCTATATGTATCCAAAATACTCAAAGTTGGAAGGCAACGACCCCCAGATCATGATATTGGACCATTTTTACATAATCCCTCAAATGAATGGGCCTCAAATCTTTGTTGTTTAGAAAAAATTGAGGACACTGATAAACAGCTCGGCGCATGAATTTCTCACTACTGTGGGGTGCACCCTAGCGCCTTTAGACATTTATCACGCTGCGGCCATCTTGGTCAGGGTCCCTGTATACACAAATAAGATTATAGGGCTAACTCTCAATGCATGAATAAAGGGACCAGACCATTTCCCCCATCCAGCCTCGGTTCGGTAACGTGGACTTGTATTGAAGAAAAACTAGATGGCTGCGCCCAACCAACTATAGTATCCCAACTAAATGTGAACAGATCAGAGCTAAAACAGATGTTACATGGTCTATAATAAAAATTTAAAAATAAGTATTATTCTCATGCAAGTATCGTTCTCTCCTATTCTGATGGTGATTTTTTGTAACTCGACAACGTGACCAGTTTTACATAAATTAAAACTAGTGTCATTAAAATTATACCTATTTACATTAAGCCCGTCCGAGAAGGTATACATAACAGCAAAAGAAACGTCACCCCCTAAATTTTGATAAGTCTGAGAACGTGTTTAGCTTATGTGTCCTCAGACGTCATGCATGACGAATTTTGAGGTCAACCAAATTTGCCACATTGTGTTCGTGTTACACTCCATACTCATAATATTCTTCATTAGACAAATTATATTAATTATAAAATGAAAAAAATAAATATTTTTAGGGGTGACGTTTCTTGTGCTGTTATGTATATAATAATAATAATAATAATAATGTGTGGATTTATATAGCGCACGTATCCACCAACTAAGTGGTGCTCAAGGCGCATTATATTATTATCCCTGCTCATAAGGCTTATAAATCATTCCTGAAACCATCTCAGCTCCCTGGGGAGTATACAGCTCAATTGCTGCCATTTCTAGCGCATATAGAGCAAACCAACTCTGCCTTCACAGGTACCCATTTAACCCTTGGGTGAAGAGAAGCAATTATGATTAAGTGTCTTGCTCATGGACACAAGTGTCACGGCCGTGATTCGAACCCACATTCTGTTGCTAACACCAGAACTTAAATCCGGTAAGCTAGACCGCTCGGCCACGACACCTCATTACATCATTACAAAATATGGGGCGGCAATGGGTTTGGGGACCCATACAATTGAACATTTTCCCAGCAGTAAATGCACTTATATTTGTTTGAAATATTACAGGAAAAAAGTGGAGACACAACCTAAGGGACACCCGGCCCCTGGGGAGTTCGACGGGGGATATTTTTAGCTGGCCAAGGCTGTCTGATGGGATTTGACTTGAGAGCATCTATACGACTCTATACGGCAAAGGGTGAAAGAATGAATGGTTATGCGGCATGCCTACCAATTGCATACGACAGCGACAAGCAGACATAATCTCTGAGGAAACCTAGTCCGCCTTGTCTGCCCACAGGGCAAGGACCCTGGTATGCCGATCGAAGCTATTAACTTTGGGAAGCCTGCACGTACTAGTACTATAAGGCACAATGTACCATGATTGAAATTTCCTCCGTCATAGGCCTACATTATGTGTATCTCAAATGTGTTGTCATTGGGTCGAATCAGACCTTTAAATCTATAGACTTTTACATTTGGGAGACACTCGGGGGGATTTTGGCTCCTTTTAAATATCTCCTTAAATATTAATGTAAGGTGCCTTTCCTCTCCACAGAATGCACCTAGATACTTCCTCTATCATTTTGAATGGATCAACAATTACCAAAAACCGATTTGAAATGCCAAAAATTTGACCCTTTGACAGAACAACTCAGCTTGCATTATGAAGTCATCCGAGCCCAATAGTCTTGAACCCATATTACAGACTGTATCTTATGATGTGAATCAATCTGTGTAACCAGTCTTTTTTGGTTCGTCTATACAAAGAATGGTTCTCCCAAATTTCCTATGTAAAAGTCTGTAGCTCTGTAAGGTTTGATTCGACCCAATGACAAGTCCTTTGAGATACAATAATACTGCAGCTAGTATTATGCCAATGTATACTACTCAAAACAATTTAGGGAACACCGGAATAATCTCAGTTAAAAGCAAGATCATTTATTTCAGATAAACACAATGTTTCACAGAATTGATGAGAAACAACTGCACAATGAAACAGATGATAAAGGATGCATGTAGTGATTACACATTTCATGACATGACTACTGAAAGAGAGAGGGGTTGCAAATGAAAATCCCGGTTCATGGAACATTTCAAACCTATTTGATGTTAAAAATCTGGTGTTCCCTAAATTGTTTTGAGTAGTATATATAGTTTTAGCTTTCCCTTCCCGGTACCGTGCATCGGCAGGGCTTGATGCCCTGTTTCCCAGAGACCCAGTCCCACAGCCTTATCTCCCTATCTGCCGTCTTGTGTGTCTGTTTGACGCGCCTGGTCCCCGGTTGTGGGTTCCGTCCATGATGGGCGTCTAAGTTTTTTTTTCTCACAAATTCATTGGTGTCCATTTTACCCCTGACTGGAACAAAAATCCTTCAAAATTGACATTTTACTGTGAATTTATAATAAGAATGTGGACTTATATGGCGCACGTATCCACCAAACTGGTGCTCAAGGCGCGTAACATTATTACCACTGCTCATCAGGCTCATATATCATTCCTGAAACCATCTCAGCTCCCTGGGGAGTATACAGCTCAATTGCTGCCATTACAGCGCATATAGGGCTAATCAAACACAACAACCAACTCTGCCCTCACAGGTACCCATTTACCCCTGAGTGGAGAGAAGCAATTATGGTAAAGCGTCTTGCTCAAGGACACAAGCACCCCGGTCGCGGCTGGGATCGAACCCACATTCTGACGACTCAGCCAAATCCGATGCACTAAACCGCTCGACCATGGCACTCCATGCAAAGAATGGGTCTCCCAAATTTCCTATGTAAAAGTCTGTAGCTTTAAGGTTTGATTCGACCCAATGACAAGACCTTTGAGATACAATAATACTGCAGCTAATATTATGCCAATGTATAGAGTTTTAGCTTTCCCTTCCCGGTACCGTGCATCGGCAGGGCTTGATGCCCTGTTTCCCAGAGACCCAGTCCCACAGCCTTAACTCCCTATCCGCCGTCTTGTGTGTCTGTTTTCTTCCTCCATGGTCTGTGTGACGCGCCTGGTCCCCGGTTGTGGGTTCCGTCCACGATGGGCGTCTAAGTTTTTTTTCTCACAAATTCATTGGTGTCCATTTTACCCATGACTGGAACAAAAAATCCTTCAAAATTCACATTTTACTGTGAATTTAAAGAAGAATTAAAACAAAATTAATATGCTAACTGATTTATTTATTATTAAAAAAAAAAAATGCTGGCATTTATTGGTCGGGGAGGGAGTTGTCAGTTGGGGGTGGGGGGTCAGGTGGGTGGGGATAGGGTCAGTGGCGCACCCAAGGGGGGGCTCGGGGGGCTCGAGCCCCCCCCCCCAAGGGCCCGCTGATGTTTTATTTTTTATTTTTAAAGAAGGGGCCGGGAAAGAGAGCAAAATCTGAGCCCAAGTCTTCTCTACATACAGAGGAGTTCGGCAAGGAGTAGGGCAGTGGTACAAGGGATGGGGACTCAGGAGACTCAAGCTCCCCTCCAAAAGTTTTCCATTTATTCCACTCACTATTATATTTTACGGCGTTGCGTATGCATGTGCATGTAAGCTTGAAGGGCCACCAGTATATATAACAAGCATTTTTAGACATTCTCTCCCCCCCCCCCTGCCATGGTGCACCCTGATCAGGGAGCAGCTTTACTTAATTTTATTTACATTTTCTGTTGTCCGTTTCTCTTGTTGAGGTCGTTGACTGTCGTTGAGGTTACTCGTAAATGTTTTTGAACATTTAAACACGCCCGCATTATAATAAACTCCTTTCCAGTTTGTACACAATGGCCCAGGATCGGGTTTTAATTTACAAAGATTATGCGACACTGTTTTAGCAAACACCGATTGGATAATATTGGGATTTAGTTTTGCCGCCAAATTCGTGTTTGAGAAAATTTAGCTCCGCCCGGAATGATCACAAACTTTACGTCCGCGCAATGAAAATATTTAAATATAGAAATCTTACAGACGAAACAATTAGCTCAAGTTCTTTACATCAAGAGGAGGAAATTATATGGAAGGTAAAACCCTACGAGTCTGAATCATGTCATAATGTCTTCTTTTTATGACTAGAAACCACCAGGAAACATTTAACATGTGCCGTAGGTTCACTGACGAGCACGATTAGGGACATGGCTACAGCCGCGCCAGCGGTTATGGTTTGGGTCCGCCATGTCTCTCCCCCATATTGGATTTAAAAAATAAAATAAAATTGAGCCCCCCCCCCCCAATAAAATCCTGGGTGCGCCACTGGATAGGGTTGGTTAAGAGTCCTACTCCCTCCCTAACAGTAAAGCAATTATTGTCTGCTTTTACCGACTGCTTTTACCGACACGGAGTAATAATTTCCTCGTAGGTCGTATAATTATGATTGGAAGTGTAGTGAATGAGCCCCACTATAATGAGAAATTGTATGTGGTGACATCTATATATAAAAACCATGAAGCGCAGCTGGTCTTCTTCTCTAATGCTATATCACCCTCATCATTCGCAAAAGGTGGTCATGGGATGCCACGTCACCGCCTGGTCGTCTGCGAGATGGAGTACTGGGAGCGTATGATGCTCGATATGCGACAGACATTGTGTCTTCATTGTGATTTTGGAGGAAGGTCCGTTAACAATAGAACAACAATGTGTTAGTGTATAGGGACATTGGGGGGGGGGGGGGGTGGCACTCTGCAGCATATCGAGCGTGGTATAGCTGGGAGGCCGCCTTGGAACCGCTGCAGAGGGCACTCTTCCACGACATGTTCCATCGCAGCTGGTAAAAACTAGTTTCATATCCTAATAATATAATCCTTAGGGCCGTGATCATTGCTTTGCATCTAAACAGTCATTGTACGAAGAAAATAATGCTCTGTGCCGTATGAGGGCGCTGCTCAAGAGAGTAGCAATGCTTCCTCAAGACTAATGTTACACATCATGGTAAAAACAACAAATCGGGATCCGTATTATTTATAAGCCATGACTTGCACCGTTCATGATGGAGTAGGCGGGAACACTAAATACAAAATATTCAACAATCATTAAAAAATACTTAGAAATCTCAAAAAGTGTTAAATCTATAAAAGACAAAGTATTAATTGATGTCTCACCTTTTATTTTCTTCTCAATTTAATGTGGATTGTCCAGAGGCCCGTCGAGTTATTTGCATCCCAATGAAAACCACCCTCTGCACTGTGAAAACGCCCGCACTGGAAAAGATCCATTTTGGAAAAAAAGCCCTACGCTTTGAAGCAAATTAGTACCACTTTTTTCAGTTGGGCATAGATTATCCAAAATAATCAAAGTTGGAAGTCAAAGACACCAGGTCATGATATTGGACCATTTTTTACACTATCCATCAAATGTATTGATTTCAAATCTTTGTTGTTTTTTTCAGAAAAAAATTGAGGGCATACAAATTATGATATACACCTCGGCACATTAATTTGTCACTATTTACTGGAGTGCACCGGCCTTCCCTGGCCCTAGGGCATAGGAGTGCCATGGTCGAGCGGTTTAGTGCGTTGGAATTGTGTTCTGATGGCTGAGTCGTCAGAATGTGGGTTCCAATCCCAACCGCGACCGGGGTACCTTTGTCCTTGAGCAAGACACTTTACCATAATTGCTTCGTTCCACCCAGCGGCGTAGCCAGGACTTTTTCAGTGGGGGAGCGCACAGGGGGAATTGCTTTTCAGTGGGGGCCCAGGGGTATGGGTTTTTCCTTTCTTTTTCTTTTCTGTTTTTTGGGGCACTATGAGGATTTTTCGTGGGGGGCACCTGGGGGGGCACTGGAAATTTGTGGGGGAGCACGTGCCCCCCCAGGCCCCCCGTGGCTACGCCGCTGGTTCCACCCATGGGTAAATGGGTACCTGTGAGGGTACAGTTTTAATGTGTTTGATTAGCCCCGTATGCGCTGAAATGGCAGTAATTGAGCTTTATACTCCCCAGGGAGCTGAGATGGTTTCAGGAATGATTTATGAGCCTGATGAGCAGGGGTAATAATGACATGCGCCTTGAGCACCAGTTTGGTGGATACGTGCGCTATATAAGTCAACATCATTATTATTATTATTATTGTTAAACATATTGCCTACTTCCCACCGATGGAAGCCCAATCTCTATATACATAAATATGCCCTTTGCCAAATTAATGCCGACTTCAGACGACTTCAAATCATTTTGATGACCGTCCGGATTAACGCTGTACAAATGTCCTACAATATTAATCGCATCTCAACGAAACCTTCGTATTTTTTATATTATATACATCCCCCATTAGTCTATTTGGGCCTGTTTTTTTTCTCACAAATTCATTGGTGCCCATTTTATTCCCCGGATAGTGTAACTGATTTATTTATTTCAACAAATACTGGCATTTATTCGGGGGTGGGGGGTGTTGTCAGTTGGGGGGGGGGGTCATTTGGGTGGGCACAGGGTAGGTCATGAGTCAGTACTCGCTACCTTTTCCTCTCCCCAATCGTAAAAATAAATCGCCGCCACTGGTTGTACGGCACACTGTTACTCTTCCTATATGCCATATGGGCCGACATTAAACCAATGTATTGCTGACTTCCCAACTTCCCAACTTCCCAACCACTACCGAGTGCCATGACTGAGCGGTCTAGCGTATAGGACTTGTGTTTTGATGGCTGAGTCGTCAGAATGTGGGTTCGAATCCTAACCGCGACCATGCCACTTGTGTCCTTGAGCAAGACACTTCACTGTACAGTGGGTACCTGGGTACCTGTGAGGGTAGTGGTTGATATTGTGGTTGAAAAAAGCTTCTGATGCGCTACGGTAGCTTAGGGCTGTATAGTCCCCAGGGAGCTGAGAAAGTTTAAGGATTGGCCCAATGACCAGGGATAATAATGTAAAAAGCGCCTTGTATCCTTTGGCAATTTGGCACTCTATAAATCCAGTTATTATTATTATCTAGATTCCCCGGCCTTTGCAAATGTTGTCGACTTCAGAAAATGAGTAAAATAGTGTAATCGGGCTATCATTTTAAATCACTTTTGATGACCGCCTGGATTGACCATGTACAGTAATCCCTGGGGGGGGGGGGCACGGTAGGCTAAATAGACTGGAATCAATAAACCAGTATGCCGAGGCATAATTGTAGTTCTTAAACAAAATAAAGACATTATTTTAAGTCCACTTCATATCTATTGTTTTATGGTGGGTTTGAAATTACCTCCTTGCATAGAAGGACTGTGTTTGTATATTTTTGATACACAATCCATCGCCGCACGCCGCATCACTAGGTTCGTGTAAAATAATGCCCATCTCTATTATAATACTAGTAGTGGTGTGATAGCGGTTCATGTATGTAGAGATAGCGCCCTCCTGCGGCGTGCGGTGATGGATTGTTTATCAAAAACACACACAAATACAGTTTTGAACCAATTGACGAGGAAGGAGATCTCAAGGAGACTGTCATCTTTATTAACTGTGCGGATAATCCTGAGGGAATGGTATCTTTATCATTCTTGAATCAATTGTCCACAAATTTGCCACTTTGTAAGTTTACTGTTTTTGACTACTGAAGCTACTTCACCCCACCCCACCCCACCCCAGGTCCCCGGGTCCCCGGGTCCCCCGCTCACAGCGACAAATTACATAATTATTCTAAAAATAGGAGACTGTGAACGTAAGAAGCATTCGGACAAACTGACACATGGAGGAAGAAAAATCTTCCTCCATGGTATAACAGAGATCAGGGCTTTGACCATTGTGCTAATTCTGCGTCCGCCGTGTGCGCCCTCTGCCTCTGTAAAATATTGTTAGAAATAAAAAAATTCTAGTCGACCTAAATGTCGCCCTCTCTTGACAAAGAATGCGCAGCCGTTTTTAAATTCACTGGTGCCTCATAATCAATCACCTGCACACAAATCGCATTGCTCATGCAGCTGGTATGCACAACTAACTAGCGGCCTCTCTACTGTAGAGATCCCATTGATCGCACTGTTTGCATTGCATTGCAGCAAGCGAAGCTAACTAGCTGCAGTGTGTGTGCAGTACACAGTTAAGTACAACACACCAACGGCATAACGTTGGACGACCTTCACTTATTTTGCATTCAAAAGTAGTTTTTCAACGCCGTTAAACATGTCTTATTGTACAGATGTTAAAGGAACGATAATTTGATACCGATACAACCGGTGGGAATTTTCTACAAAGTTAAAGGTATGTAATTATGTAGGATAATTGTCTTCAAATTATTGTTGACATTGTGTGTGTATTCACTATTTGTTGATCATGTTGACCAAAGTTGTTTGATCTTGGTACACATTCCTCCATACATTGTCGTGATCATCACATCAACTTGTGCCTTTCTCTATGTCCCAATGATTTATCGGAATGCCTGACTGTTTATTTTTTTTTAAATGTTAAAATTGTTTGTTAGGGGAAACTTACCTAGTCGAAAAGTCCAAAAAACGAACCAAATGAACGTTATTTGGTTTTCTTTTTAGGATCTTGTCTCTGGTGTTTAAAATTTCTCCTGTTAGTCTTTTTTATAGCTCCATGCTTTAGGGTAGGCCTACCTGTACATATGTAACGTTAATTCATGTCTTGCTGCCAGGCGATAACTGTCTTTTTGTCCAGTGGCTGGAGGAACCTAGTCCGAGATTGACTGTAAATATGCTATATTAAAGGGGACCCCTGATAGTAGCAGCGATTTATTGTTGTGATTGGGGGGGGGGGGGGCAATCAGGACCCTAACTTACTCTCCCTCCCGCTGAAGTTCTGAGACCCCCCTCCTCGACACAATTGTTTTACAAATCTTATCTTAATTGTGTTATATTTTTACATACAGTGACAGTGTATATTTGTTTGATTTATAAATTTAAAAAAAAATCACAAAAAATAATTGTGGTTTTCACAACTGGGGAGTTTACTCAACTGGGAGTGGACTGTACACTAATAATATTGGTACAGAAAGATTCTTTAAAAAAAAAAAAAGGCCCAACTACTTGTATGCCAGTATTTACTCGCCGTACATCAGTGCCAAGACATTGAGGGAGCTCATAATCATAAACGCTTATTGTCTAAGTCTCAGAAATGTCTTCAAGTAGGGTTTTCAGTTTGTACGTGCTTGACCGAAGCCCTCCACACGCACAGCGCATCGCCCGCAACAAAAAACATCAACATTTTAATCAAAAAAATTCTACTACTTTTGCCCGTCGAAATCTTACATGTAATAGCTCATTGGAAAGCTTATAGTTTCAGCTATCCAACAATGTACATAAAATAGCAATCTGAACTACGTGCGAAAGCCTAGGTTTTTATGAATGAACCACTCTTGCACGCCCAGCCTTTCGCGAAGTGTTCCGAGATCGCGTGCATTCTGCCTGTAAAATTTGGTGCGCTCTGCTGAAGGCATCCACTTCGGGGCTGTCTCCGCACCCGAGTACATTGTGATTGACATGAAAACGGGTTTCCATATTAAGTCAAAGGGCTCCTTTACATAGCCATGCTTGCTCGATCTCCATAACTACTCTACAACTGAAGTTACGAAGAGATAAAAATTAAACACCGTTTTTTGAGGTGAAATCTTCAAGTTGAAAGGTAAGAGTAGTGTTTGAATGAATTTTACACCTCTTTTCTATCATATTTGAGCCGTAGTTTTGAGCGGAGAGTGTATTTTTTACACCCTTTCAAAGCTCTTATGAGGGAAACGAGCACGAACGCTGTGCGTGTGTATCACGGTGTGTGTAGGCTGATTCAACGGTTTTGTTGCTATTAGGGATGTACACAGTGTATGGACAGTCGGGCTTCATCGAATGCTGTATACTTGATTAAATAAAACAGGATTCCTCAAAAAATACTCGTCCGATTTTCTTGATTTAAAAACCATTGTATTTCTTTCATCAAGACCTTCAATTTGATATAAATATTGAGTATATTGGTTTAGGAATAATCTTTCAACTGAAAACCCTACTTCAAGTCCTTTCAGTATGTTTTTTCTTAATGTGATAATTTGTGTGCTAAATTACAAAGTCTTCGGTAGTTGATATTGTCACATTTTTTTATGGGAGGTGGGGGATGGGAGTGGCATTAAAAAAAAAAAAAAAAAAAAAAATTCAAACCTACTCCCACTCCAACTACACTTTTAACTGTTTTTGACTGTTGACCCAAAATGTGCAAACAGGGGCATTTCTGACTGG
Source organism: Zoroaster sp. YZ-2022 (assembly GCA_029582265.1). Taxonomy (NCBI): domain Eukaryota; kingdom Metazoa; phylum Echinodermata; class Asteroidea; order Forcipulatida; family Zoroasteridae; genus Zoroaster; species Zoroaster sp. YZ-2022. The sequence goes on along the minus strand of JAQQFT010000025.1, from coordinate 363,329 downwards.
TTTTTACTGTCATTTTGACCACCCTGAACAATGCCAGACAATGCTTTTACCAGTCAAAAACAGTCGACTCACTTTGACCTGTAAATGTACATGTACTTACTACATGTAAGGTTTGACAGTGTTTGACTTTTAAGTGCGCTAGATATACCTTGGCAAGTATATCAACATTTTGACTGATTTTGACCCATGTAGTAGTAGGAGGGTTTTAACATGGCATGGTAAAAGGGGGGGTGGGTTCACAACTAAAAAGTGGGGGAACTACATCTTACATAGCATAAAAGGTTTGGGTGGAGGGGGAAATATCCTTTGGGGTTCAATTGCCCTCTTTTTGGGGTTATGTTTTGCAATATACATAGTGTACATATCCACTGATTTCCACTCCCCAAGTTTTATTTTAGGTGTGTGTGGGGGGGGGGGGAAGGGGGAGGAATGATAATTACTGGGGGACATTGCCATTACCGTCCCCTTGACATACATTGAGGGGACAATGGCCAGATGACCAGATATACTCTATGTAGTGTTACTGTAAGCTCTACTTTATTTGTGTACATGTGCCTTTCAGTTGACCAAATTGCCATTTTTAAAACTTATCAAGACTAGGGTAAAAGTGTGACTGAGTGTCCAGGGTGGACAGGGATTTTGGCTAAAATCTGAAATGCCACTTGAGTCTTCTAGAACTCATCTATATGTAAATGCTTGTAATGTGACCTGGAGTATTAGGACTAATTCTTCAGTCACCTATAAAAAAAAACACCACTTTTATTTTACTTGGATCTGCAAGAGTACAACACTTTTGTGTAACTGTTCCGTGTTCTTACGCAGGCCTTGAATTTCAGGGGCTTCCATTACAACAATCTACATTGCCTATGGGAATCATTTGAAGGGCCAACAAGGCAAAAGACTGGTGGCAATTGTTCCTGTTGCTTCTGTGATATTCAAGACCTGATAAAAAATACCTTTATTTACTGAATTTTGAAAAGAGAAAAGAATGATCCGCTGAAAAATCATTGGGAAAATCAAGTAGCCTGAGCAGTACCGAGTGCAGTATCGTGCCGTTTACTTTCAATACAATCCTCTTTCGGGCATGAGAACTGTCTGCTTAGTGTTCTTATGACTACCAATGTACATTATACCAGTCCATTTGGCCAAGAGATCTGTCAAAAGTTTGACAGCAGACCGCAGCAAGGCCCTCCTCACACAATAATGACATCGGCCACCGCACACAGGAATTCTAAGACGGGGAACAAAGGCGGCAAAATACTTGTGTAAAGAAATATTAACCAACCCTCTCAATGGAAACGGTTCTGCGGGGTTGACTCTTTTGTGCGTGCTGTTGCCAGTGGGTTTGTGAGTGTTTCCGTTTTTCTGGTTATAGGGTGTCAAAGGTTCCTTTTCGTCTGCTTTGAATCATGAAAATTGCTTGTCTAGACTCGAGTCTTTTCACTTTGATTTTGATTTCCGACCGTTACTTGTCTGATGATGAACATATACAGGATCGTAATATAAAGGGTCGTAATTAATTGAATTTTGTATGATGAATCTTTAGAATTTGACACTTGTATTCTATAACTGCCTTGGGGTGTGATTTACGATTCTTCAGGTTCCATTTGTGAGCACTCGTAAAATGTATGAACGCAGTTAATAGTTTGTAAAATGCTGAATAGAAATTCAAATTGACAATTTACCTTTATTCATTCAGGTGTGTGATTTCTCGTTTTTTCCCCCTGATTTCAGGATTTTGCCTCAAAGTTTTCTTCAAAGAAGAGAAGTAGCCACCATTGAAAGAAGAAAAATGTAGTCTGCATTGTGTCCAAACCTCTAGTTTTATTTATATTTTTTTGTGGGGATGTGGAGAGTCTGTCAATCCTCCAAACTTAAACATCCAGGAGGTTCATGGGTCTTTGTCCTCTAGACCAAAGGGAGACCCAGGCCCGCTACCCATTTTTCAGGATTGTTTACTTTCGTCAAATCACACCCCTGTAAATTATTCAGTTTGTCCGTGGCCTCAATGTATTCTGTGATGCAGTATGAGCAAGATTTAAAAGGATTAATTGTATAAGCCCTTACTGTTTCCCAACATTTCTTGAATATTTGCTGAAATGTTGTTTGGTGGTTGTATATAAATTAATAAATTAACCCTCCTACTGTTTGACCATTTGAAACCATTCAAAATTTCCACTTACCAAAATGCCCATTGGTTTTGTACACACATGGTGATACCATTTGAACAACAGTGTTGGTAGCAAGCTTTACTACCATTCAAATCCATTCAAATGCATAGAGGGTCCATTGATTCACCACTTAGAAGTATCCAAACAAGGTTTTGTATTAGCTGTACTACCATTTGGAAAGATCCAAACAAGGTTTTGTATTAGCTGACCTACCATTCAAAACCATTTGGGGGAGTCAATACTGTACACAGTTATTTCACCATTCAAAACCACAAAAGCGAATGGTTTCAAATGGTGCATCAACTTGTATGAAAAAGGTACCAGAAATGTCATATTACCGTTACTGCTGCATAAATGAGCCAGTAATTTTCAGTCACTGTGTTCATCTTAAACTAGTACACTGATTCCATGCCTTATTGCAAGGATGGATGCATTGTCTGTGTTTTTTGCTATTTTAACGGCAATGTCCAGAAATGTTCTTTTTCATCGGAACATTGCTACATGTATTTTACTTGAAGAAGGGAAAACAAATGTAGATATTTCATGTATTAGCAGGGTTAAAACTACACTTTCATGTTTTCTGTATACATATTTAAATCTGACTCTTGATTTAAAGAGAGCTCCTATAACAAAAAAACCTTGCTTATTCAAGCAAAATCTAAAAACCCCAAGTCACATTTTTTCTTATGATTTGTAGACCTCTTTAAAAAAAGCTAGAACCTTTTGTAACATTGTAATTTGACTGTTCCAGCGACCTTGTTGTACATGTAACCAGAGTCCAAGAGAGTCAGTTGGACGTGGTACATTTTAACTGATACTTGACCCTAAATGTGAAAAACTGCAAGCCCTGACCTGGCTGTCGGATTCTCTGAAGGTCAGAGAATGTTACAGTCAGAGAATCTTGCGGTCAGATCTGGCAGGCCTACACATGTACTTGTACAAATGTATCCATGATGATTTCCTGCATGATGTATGCATTTGCAGTAGTCACATCGGGTCAAATTTCAGTCACAAATTAAACCATGTTATAAAGTGTACAGAAATCAGTGACTAAGAGTGTATTCGTCTCCTGTGCATGTAATTTCACTCCAAGCCAGGACAGTAATCATTATACACTAGTAGGCTACACATGTAAATGGTATTTTGATCTGAAACTGTGAATACATTTCATTTGTCATCTTTTCCCTTGGGGCTGTATGTTTTTGTTTCTCATAAATATCTTATTTACATGTATACATGTAAAAAAATACGAACGTTTTTTTGAATGCATCCATATTAAAGTGTTGAGGCTTAATGTTGAAGATGAATGCAAACAGTGTGGAAGTCTTTGGAGAGAGGAGAGACATGTGTAGATTACTAATAAGATACAGATTGTAACGGGTAGCCACAGGTACATTTTGTATTTGCAGTATAGACTGGTGCGTGTACAATGAGCTCATGTGCTAAAAAAAAACAATTCAAGTGTACAAGTCTGTGATGCATGTATAAATCGTTATGAACATGTTCAGTACACCTACTGGACATTACCGATGGAAGAATCGTACTCTGTTCTAGTAGTGCTTCATCCCAGGAAGATGACGCATAACCGTGTCCATTCCACAGCTCACTTTGTGCGACCTAGAGGAAGAGATCCACATATATGATGCATCATGAGGATTATCATTTAGTCACCAGCGATATCTCAACCTACATACATGTACAGCGTTAACTTACTGTATGGACGCATTCCTGTGACCTCGCTCCATCCGATTTCAAGCTTCACTTTCCACAGTGTCACGTTGAGGGGGGGGGGGTTGCTTTATTCGATTTGTCAAACCAAATGATTCAGGAATTAAAAGCTCGAGTGAAATTGTCACTTGATAGTAGTGCTGGGGGGTACGGTTTGGTTCGCTAACCATTGAACTGAAACTTTCATAGTCGGTAAACCGAAAGTCGGTACCCGCTGGCTGCACAAACTAGATAGTTGGGAAATGTGTGTATACATTTTCAATAAATAATAATAATAGTGGATTCTTATATAGCGCTCAATTCCGTCACGCAGTGATGCTCATGGCACTTGACAAATTTGCAAACAAACAAATACATATGAAAACGGTAATATAGTAACAAAGAACTTAAATACAAATTTGGAAAGCGGAAAATAAACAATAGCTTACAACATTATGGGATTAGAGTGTGAACAAATAGGTTTTGAGTGATTGTTTAAAAGAACTGGTTGACGACGCTTGACGGAGGAAAAGGGGAAGACTGTTCCAGAGAGTAGGACCAGCATGGGAAAAGCCACGGTCACCCCAAGAGCATAGGGATCTGGGAACTTGAAGAAGGGGGGAGTCTGATGACCTGAGTCTGCGTGGAGAATTGTATGCCTGTATTGAATTCTGTATATAAACTGGTGAGGAGCCATGGACTGCGTGATAGACCAGCAACAGAACTTTGAAGGTGATGCGTTTCACAACAGGCAGCCAGTGGATGGATTCAAGAAAAGGTGTTATGTGAGGTGTTTTTGGTGAGGATAACAATCAAAAAGCGTCAACAAACTTCCCGCAATGATTGTTTCATGACCAATACGACAAAAGAGAAAGTCTAGAACAACAAAATGGACGGCAAATTCTTTCAAAGTTGTTCGTTTTTTGTTTTTTAATATTGGTTTCGATTAGCTGATTAGCAAATTTCTAAACGGTTAATTCAGTTTCTGTTGGTTAACTGGAATTATGTTTGGGGACTTCCCCTGTGATGTGTCTTAATGCTATACGTGATTCTCTATATTTTAAACCACCCATTACTCAAGCTTTTTAGCCTTTTGTGTATAACCGATTTATTTTAATTTATTTTCTTATCAAATTTTATTTGTAGCTCACCTGTTTTTTATATTTTGACCAGTGTATTTATCCTATTTTAAGGAGGCACTCTGGGGTCGTGTTCGGTTTTGTGATTCGCTCATGTATCAATGGATGGGGCCCTTGTTTTTTCCGCTTTCTGTTGGGTCCTCTACCTTTTGGAGGGTGAGCGGGACGCAGAGCTGAATTTGACATTGGAGTGCTTCTTTAAGGTTTTTATTAATTTTATGAACGATTGTGTTTGTGTATTCATGCGTATTTGTAATTTTTTATATATTTTGTTCTTTTTAATTAATATCTATATATTTTTTAACCAGCTGGGGAGGAAAGCCTCTTGATAGGAACTTTGTTTCTTTTAGGCAATGCTTCGGGCTCCAGCTGGTTTTCTATCCTTACTTTGTATTTTAATTGCTTTTTTCATATTTAAAAAAAATAATTTAAAAAAAATGTTTTTACCAATGTGCATTATTGTACTTTTTATCTGATGCCCGAGAAATGAAATAAATATAAATAAATATAAATATAAATATAAGCCATCCCAGCACTATTTGTCCTGTTTTTTTTCCATGTACCACAAACTCCTTTAACCCTCCTACAATCAGAGCAATTTTTGAAACAACCCATTCAGACCATTCAATAATTGACAAATAAACACAACTACATTCGGCTCGGTCCTTATCGCCCGTTAACCTGCGGTAAAGTGCAACATATTGTTATTCCCTTATTAACCCTCCTACACATGGAGGCCACTCCGATCCACAAAATTCTGTTCTTAAGCAACCTTCAGTACATACATGTACAAGTAATCTTACAAAATGCTACCCAAGGACAATGTAAATGTTTGAACATATTAGTATGGGCTGCAATGTATGATGGGAGACCACCTTACCCTGCAATCTCAGTGGTGTGACAGTGCACAGAAGGGTAACCATAGGAGGCCACTGGCAACAGCTAATGGCTTGGAGTGGCCTGAATGGGTTGTTTCAAATTGCACTGATTGTAGGAGGGTTAAAATATTTGTTTTCCTGTCTAAATGGAAATCAGCAATGGTCAGATTAAAACGAACATTTCTGTCAAAAAAAAATAAATAATAATAATTTAAAAAAACGTACCCCCAATACAGGTGATACCTCTTTAATATCAACTAATATTAAAAACTCCATTATCACTGGGATTCACTCCCACATCATCCAAAACAAATGCAAGCTTGTGTTGTCTCGTTATTAAATGGAGATTTCATTTGATGACTTCAACACTCCAACTTGAGCTGCAATTAATATTTGCTGAATAAGCAAAGTGGCCAGCTGTGATTCTGTGTTTAGATAAGGGCGCTAAGTAAATTTGCGTGTACGCAGGACCTAGAAAACGGGCTCTTGGTTTCCCTGTCTGTTTCGGATTGAATGATTCCTGTGACGTTAACTGACGTGTTTGTTCCGGGAACGTACAGAGAATGGATTGATAAAGCTATTTGAAACTTGTATCGGCGTTATCACCATCCAGTGCACGTGAACTTTGGTCCATCAATTCATGTTGCCCGCAGCGGTATCGGAACGTTTGCACTGAACAAAAAATATTTTCAAGTACCCGAAACTGAGATTGAAAGCAAATTCCATGACTGACTGGTATGAGTAAGCATATTGTTGTTGTACACTGCACAGATTGACATTGGAGTTCGCTATTTATTTGCATTTTGTTGGTGAGCATTTAAAAAAACATTTTTTAAAGGGACATTATTCGTCACGATCAACAGTCGGCAAATGGAACAATGTGTATAATTTTCAATCAAAAAGCATCAATAAACCTGCAAAGTCTAGAACAAAAATGGGCGGCAAATTCTTCTGAAATTGATGTTTTTTTTTTTTTTTTTTTTAATATTGGTTTTGGTTAGCCGGTTAGCAAATTTCTAAACGGTCAGTGTAGTTTCTGTCGGTTAACCGTCCCAACACTAGCATAGAGAGGTTTAAAATGTACTTTTCAAGATTCAGTTCGTATTTGGTAATCGTACAGGGGGGGGGGGGGGTACTGTCAACTGATTTTATTTTGTATAATTGTGTCTTGTGTAATCATTGTATCATTTGAACATGTTTGCATTTTTAATGTTTGTTTGGTTTTGTTACTGCTTTTTTTTCCGTAACCTGTGAAATAATTAATGAAATGAAATGGTAGTTTTCATTCTCTGTCTCTGCATTCTGAACTGTAACGTAAATAACATTGACTTAGTAATTCTCTGGACTGCTGTATTCTTGAAAATGTTGACAATTTTGGATGGCCCTTTGAAAAAGGATGGCATTTTCATTGCATAAGTACATACATGTACCATACTCTTAATGAAGCTGGACCTGGGACTCGTACATGTACGGGTGGTTTGTACGCTTTAAAAAAATGCAAAATAAACGTTATAGGCCTTACTTTTCTAACCTAGCAGGTTCTTTCTCAAAGGCAAAGTGAGGTTTTTAAAAAATGGTTAAAAACAAATTGACACAGATCTCCTGTTGAAACATGTACATGTACATGTACAGTAGTACACATTGTAATCCATTCTTGATACATAATATGTATACACACGTACTCTTTAAAATGTCCAGAACCCTCACTACTCAAAAGAGATTATTTCAACATTATGGCGTCCCTGCAAATCTTAAGGTATGTCCAAACAATTTGAATTTTTCATTGACCAGAAGCAGCCATTATTGGAATAATGCTGTTCAATATTCTTTACTTTATAAATTTATACAAAGAGTGTTTCATCGAATACCTTGATTCAGGATGAGCAGGAAATTGGCCAGTAATTGTATGGAGTATGAAGGATTAAGTAGGACTAAGTAGGATTAGTTAGGATTAGTTAGGATTAGTTAGGATTAAATATGATTAAGTAGGATTAGGTAAGATTAGGTAGGATTATCTGCTTTGTTATTTTTATACTGTTTGACTAAATGTGTTGTGTACACTTTTATTTTAAACCCTTTTATTGTAAACCAAGGTCATGGAAATGACTATTTCCTTAGAATCCATTTCAATGATTGGAATGGATTCTTGTTGTCATTACATGTCATGCAGTGTAGACGTGTATTTCAACATGTTTTTACCAGTTTTTAACAGCCTTTGAAAAAAAGACTCTGAGGAAGATGAATACGTGAGGCCATTAACTAGGCATGCAACTTTTCAGCTATAATAATAGTGCTATAGAAAACTGATTTAAACACTGTACAAAGTTTTGTGTGCTCGGCCATTTCCTCTTTTTTTGCAATTACAAATTTGCATGTCTGATTAACTACTTTTTTTGCCATCAAGTGCATAGCCTATTACCGTACGTGTACAAGAGATATATAATATGCTTAGACGTCATATTTTGCACAGATTTTACTCACCAGGGGCCAATTTGACAGAACTGCTAAGCAGAGAGTTTTGCGAAGCAAATATTTTCGCTTGGCATTATAAAATAGACAACCATGCCAAAATGCGTACATTTTGTATGAAAGTTTGGCTGGTAACCAAAGAAATCCGCTAAGCAAATTTTTCTGGGTAAGCAAAATTTATCTGCTAAGCAGTTATGAATTCGGCCCCCAGGTCATTCGACAAAGCTGATTGATCAAATGTGATTTGGATTGGCAGCTTTTGATTATCCAATTAGAATTTCAACCTCGTACTTGTTTGGCAGATAGACAAAAAAAACAACCCCCAAAACCCCGATGTATTTGTACTGTAAGTATACTTTGTGTACATAAAGTATACATTTAGGTATTGCCATAGACATTGTACATGTAATGCAGCTTTGATTTTTCTTGTTTGTAAATGTTGTGTTTTTAGTATGAAATAGCAAATTTATGAGTGTGTTAAACATTTAGAAGATTTGGTTATTATTTGATTTTAATTTTTGCCCTACACCGACGTGTGTATAGCACTGTATACTCGGTGCTTTCTGAGTGTCTGTGGGAAAAAAAACTTCACAGGCGACTCGGGCGGGATTCGAACCCACGACCTCCTGCTTACTAGTGCAGACGTCTTAACCACTCGACCACCGAGCTTGCCCTATGTCGATTGGCTGGCTAGAATCCTACATGTATAGCAGCGGGTACTGCGATATTTTATAGTTTGATGAAATTCTTGCGTTGGGTGATAAACAATGGATTTTAATTTTTGCCCTACACCCTGCCCTGGTTATTATTATTTGCTATTAATTGGTTGAATCATGAAATTACATACAATGCCAGAATACCATGAGAATCTATCAACATATGTCTACGCATGTCCTCTGAATGAATATTCAGAATAAACTGCTGTACATCATCACTCACAAATAGTGCCTACAAATGGTTATTCACAGTGTGCTGTGATATTCACTGTATTCCCATTAAAATTGACAATCTGTGGCCTTGGAAAATAAACCAATGTTATTCACAGCTGTTACTGCAGTGCCTCAAGGTGTAGCTGATGTGTCACCTGTCTCGGTTACGAAATACACTATGTGTAATAAAACAGATAATTGTACCAACAACTGATTTAGGTGTGAACAAAGTTATATTTATACATTTAATGAGGCTGTTTATGGGTACCCAGGTATTCGGAGATTTCCAATTTTGGGTATCCGGTTCCCGAAATAACCGAAAACGCACAGCCCTAATTTAAACTAAATTTTTTGTAGACCCCCATTAAATTTGTGCAATAGTGGGGCTTGCATTGTATTGTTTGAATTTGAAAAACCGTACAATCTTCTTTTGACATCCTGTGAAATAATCACAAAACATCAAGCTTATTATGCATTAAAATGTACTTTTGCAATGTGAATATTCAAATTTCTGTTTCTTTCGATTTCATTTGTTTAATTATTTTTAGATGAGTGAGGGACGGCGTACACAGGTAGTGTTACTGGATGACAAAAGAGTGGACCTCGTGGTGCAGGTAAATTACACAAACTATTAATTTCACACTCTTTCTCTTACACAAAATGCTTTACATAAAACCTCTTTTTCTCCTTCATGTATTTTTAAAACTAAGGTTTCAAGTATTTTCAATCCCCATGAAAAAGATCAGCCTAGATCGGCCAAGGATAAAATTGGAGATTGCATGTACACGTACACGTAGGTGAATTCAACCCTAACTCCCTAGGCCCATTGCTTACACATAACCTGAATCCTCCAAAATCCTTCAGTAGTAAAGCAAGCACTGACCTTGCAATCACTACAACAAACATGAACATGTACATGTACCATGGAAAGGCAAGAGTGCCTAATAACCTCAATCCTCCAGAATCCTTCAGTAGTAAAGCAAGCACATGACATGTATGCACACATGTGTTTCTAATATGTGATACATGTACATGGCCAGGGACCCTCCCTGCATGCATGGAGCAATAAACAGTGTCCACTGACCCAAGCACTGACCTTGCAAATCACTACAACAAACATGGATGTACATGTACCATGGAAAGGCAAGTATGCCTAATAACCTCAATCCTCCAAAATCCTTCACTTTAGCAAAAGAGGATTTTGGAGGATTTGGGAAGGTTAGGGTTCGTATAGTGACAATTGGATGTCCTTGCATGGAAAGGCTTATTAAAAAAGGACTGTGCAGGTAAAAAGGGTACATTTGGAGGGGGTTTGCAAATAAGGGACAATCCTTCAAGGAAAGTGGTCCGTTGCAATTCTGGTTGTTTTGTTTGATTGAAAGAAGGTGAGAATTCAGACGAGACTGGATGTGACAATACATGAACCAGAGGGTCGCCGCATTAAGAACTGCTTGTTACATAGGGCCTACGTGTAAGAGTACCCTTCATAAATTCAAATTATACTACTCAAAACAATTTAGGGAACACCGGAATAATCTCAGTTAAAGCAAGATCATTTATTTCAGATAAACACAATGTTTCACAGAATTGATGAGAAACAACTGCACAATGAAACAGATGATAAAGGATGCATGTAGTGATTACACATTTCATGACATGACTACTGAAAGAGAGAGGGGGTTGCAAATGAAAATCCCGGTTCATGGAACATTTCAAACCTATTTGATGTTAAAAATCCGGTGTTCCCTTTAATTGTTTTGAGTAGTATATTTCACTTTTCTTACAAAAATGACAGCACCTCAGACAAATATGATTTCTAGGGAAGATTAATAACACTGTTACCAACTTTACACTATAAACTAAGTTTGACTTTAAAATTTTACAATTTGGTTATTTTTGAAATTCCAATTAACCAGTTCGCGTCGGAGGCTGTGTATACACGCAATTTTTTTTGCACCACGGATCGGAGAGCGTCTAAACACGCTATAGGAAACTCCGGAATATTTGTATGCATGCTCGGTTAACGTGGCAACGAGCCGAGCGTACAGTGACATGCTCGGTAGACGTGGCCACGCGCTGTGGAAGCTTCCATTAACGTGTTTGTGTGGGAAAAAGAAACACGCACAGGGGCCCAGAAAAACTTTGTTATTCCTGACGCGAACTGGTTAAAGTACCTTGCCTTTTAAGTACAGGGTAAATTTGTACATTCTTGTAATGTAAAAACATTCTTGCAGGGTCACTGAAATAAGTTGAAGTAATATTTGTAGCTTTGCATGGTGAAAGGATTTAAGTAAAGACTGTTTGCTGTGACACCATGGAGAAATTCTCAAATTGAGTAGTAATTAGTTCTGAAAAGAACTGGAGGTTACAACTCGACGTTTCGATCAGTATGCTCTGATCGTCTTCAGGAGAATGCAGGACTCCGGGAGATACTGCTGCTTAAGTAATAATAAGTAAACACAAACAAGAGAATATATTGGGCCTGTAGGATGATTTAAAAATGGGTTTATTGGAGGAGGGGGGAGGGGTGCTTTTTGGAGTAAATTTAAGTAGAACTCAAAAATATGCAACAAGAAATGTAGAAGCAAAATGGGGATAATTTCCTGTGTTTATGCATGGAAAGTGGGAACTCACTTGTTCAGCAAACCCCCCCCCCCCTCCCCAGCCTGTGCCCTTTGAAACCTCAGCGGAAAAAAAGGTGACTCTATAAGATAACTATTGGATTTGGATTGGCCTAGATTGCACAGATGCAGCAACGTTGAATCATCTTGAGGGATTGTGTATGATTTAAAGTTTTTAATCCCGTTAACTTCATCGGTAATCCGCCAACATGTCACGTACATCCGTAGGGTAGGAAATGCACTGACGCAGTGACTGTAATACTTCCGTTGACGCTTCACCATGCTTTCACCAGTAAAGGTTTTTTTCCCCTTCCAGTTATCCTCTTTAACCCTCATACTGAGAGACCATTTGAAACCATTCAAAATTTCCACTTTCAAAAATGCCCATTGGTTTTGTACACACATGGTGATACCATTTGAACAGTGTTGGTAGCAAGCTTTACTACCATTCAAATCCATTCAAATGCATAGAGGGTCCATTGATTCACCACTTAGAAGTATCCAAACAAGGTTTTGTATTAGCTGTACTACCATTTGGAAAGGTCCAAACAAGGTTTTGTATTAGCTGACCTACCATTCAAAACCATTTGGGGGAATCAATACTGTACACAGTTATTTCACCATTCAAAACCACAAAAGCGAATGGTTTCAAATGGTGCATCAACTTGTATGAAAAAGGTACCAAAAGTAGGAGGGTTAATATGTTTTAAATCAATTGTACTTTATTATTACTTTCATTGTGATTGCTGATATTGTGAAATGAAAATAAGTGTTGAATTGAATTGAATAGAATTGAATTGAATAGAATTGAATTGAATAGAATTGAATTGAATAGAATAGAATTGAATTGAATGATGTCATTTGGAAATATTGTGAACCTATGCCTGTTCACTAGCTGGCTGGACCAGTAAGTTTGACTTTAAGCTATTCCACATGCATTTTCACTCAGTCTGCATGTAATATGGTTCTGCAGGGTGATCCACAATTATCAATATTTCTCGATGTTAGCATACTTGAAGATGATGAAAATATGCCCCAGTGTAATCAAATGTTTAACTCTAACCCCCTAGGTATTGTGGCTAGGAACCTTTCCTGAAACTCCAAAAATCCATCGGTGCACTTTTGGAAACATGCACTTATCTTCAAAATGCACCGTGCGTTTTCATTGATCTTTCATATTCAGCACTTACATGTATGGCCTGTACTTCTTGCCAGGTAGTAATTTTGCCCCATTTGAAGAGGTGAAAGTACACATGTACCAGTTTCCAACAGTGCCCCGTGGAGGATTTTGCAGGATGTGGGTCGGTTAGGGTTAATTATAAAATAAAAAACAACTACAATAGGATTCAGTGCAGTCTTTGTAATTTTGACTATCCTGCCAGACCACGTGTAGGAGAGGGGATCGACTTGTCCGCCGCCATTTTAACTGGCATTTTAACCAGCATTTTAAAACCCTTCTACACATGGAGGCCACTCCGATTCACTAAATTCTGTTCTTGAGCAACCTTCAGTACATACGTGTACAAGCCTGCTGTCCTTTCCAAGTAATCTTACAAAATCGTGTGCCACCCAAGGCCACTGTAAATGTTTGAACATAATAGTAATAGTATGGCCTGCAGTGTATGAATGGGAACCCTGCAATCTCAGTGGTATAACAGTGCACAGAAGGGTAACCATAGGAGGCCACTGGCAACAGCTAATGGCTTCGAGTGGCCTGTATGGGTTGTTTCAAAAATTGCACTGATTGTAGGACGGTTAACCAGCAAATTTAAACCCTGGGCCTACATACATATATACATGTACATGTACTTGTACACATTTATGTATGTATTATCCTGTACACAAGTACATGTACATGTAATCACAGTAACATACATGTAACTCTGATTTTGCTTGAAATTTCAATTTACATACATGTACGTACATGTAGAATTTAACCAAAATACAAACTACAACTCTAAACTTGTCAATGTACGCACATGTACACAATGTACTTATTTAGCCAGTTACATGTAATTTAGAAATTGCACGATACACGAACCCAGGTGTCAACCATGTGATATTTCTTGATTTTGAAACAAATACATAGCTCAGCATTCTCTGCATAAAGGGCATCGGAGAATCTCAGGAATTTGTATACATCATGTAGTGCCCTGCATGAGTTATTGCTGGGATTTTAGTGTACACAACATATCTCATTCTGACACACAGTTATCTTATAAAATGGTTTTGATTTAAAGGGACAATGTCGCCACTATCAACGGGGATTAGAATCGGAGACTGAAAATAATACCCACATGATAAGGTCATATTACCGTTGCTGCTCCATAAATGAGCAGATAATTTAAAAAAAAGTTAAGTTCATCTTTAACTAGGATAATGATTCCATGCCCTGTTGAAAGTCTGCTCTGATCATGACAATACTGTCCCTTTAAAGAGAAGACCTGTACAGCTTTGGTTATTATCGGATTATTAACAAATATTTATCTAGAAACTTATTGGTGTAAAGTTGGTATATTTATTTAATCATAAGTAAGAGTAATTGCGGTGACACCATGTGGAATATCAATTGAGTAGTAATTAGTTCTGAAAAGAACTGGAGGTACAACTCGACTGTATCGATCAGTATGCTCTGATCGTCCTCGGGAGGACGATCAGAGCATACTGATCGAAATGTCGAGTTGTACCTCCAGTTCTTTTCAGAACTAATTACTACTCAATTGAGCATTTCACATGGTGTCACCGCAATTACTCTTACTTATCCTCCTCACCATGCAAAGCTAGAAGTTCTATTTATTTAATCATCCTGAGAAATTATTTGATCTGAAATAATAATAATAAAAATAATAATAATAATAATGTAGACTTACATGTATAGTGCATGTATCCACTAAACTATTGCTCAAGGCGCATTACATTATTACCCCTGCTCATCAGGCGCATAAATCATTCCTGAAACCATCTCAGCTCCCTGGGGAGTATACAGCTCAATTGCTGCCATTACAGCGCATATAGGGCTAATCAAACACAACAACCAACTCTGCCCGCACAGGTACCCATTTACCCCTGGGTGGAGAGAAGCAATTATGGTAAAGTGTCTTGCTCAAGGACACAAGCACCACGATTGCGGTTGGGATTCGAACCCACATTCTGACGACTCAGCCATCAGAACACAAATCCGACGCACTAAACCGCTCGACCATAGTACTTTCCTTTAAGTGACAACAGTAAAAGTTGAATTTGCAATAAATTTCCGGAGGGTGACTTTTTGTAAGACGTAAAAATGGGAAAAATATGCAACAGTTTTTGTTGTTTTCTTTAAAAAAAAATTTTGTTTTTAATTTAAAAAAGAAATACATGTATTGTGGTGAAATTTTCACAGGTTAGTTTTACGAAACATGTACAGTATATATTCCTTGAAAACCAGACTAGAGAGTTAAAATGAATGTACTGTATGTTACCAACTTGTTATACGATTACTTTAAAGGAACACGTACATACATTTTGCCTTTAACAACTCCAGTGCCCGAGAAAACTTATCTTCAGCATCCAAATCTCCTCTCCTGTCAATTACATGTCCTCCCTGATTGATGGCTTCTGTACATGAGGGATTTCCAGTCGGGTGTGGTTTGATTTATTCATTGTCAAGCTGAGTTAAGAGGCATTTCCAGTGTGTGATAAAAATCTCAATAATGCATGTACGTGTGTCTACACTCAATACGCGAGTGCAGTTTGTTGCATGATTTCTGTTGTCAATCAAAATAAGCGTGTTATAACCCTAACCTTCCCAAATCTTCCCAAATCCTCCAAAATCCTCTTTGCAAAGTGAAGGATTTTGAAGGATTTTGAAGGATTGAGGTTACAAGCTACATGCTCTTTGCTAAAGTGAAGGATTTTGGAGGATTGAGGTTATTAGGCATACTTGCCTTTCCATGGTGTCCATGTACATCCATGTTTGTCGTAGTGATTGCAAGGTTCAGTGCTTGGGTCAGTGGACACTGTTTATTGCTCCATGCATGCAGGGAGGGCCCCTGGCCATGTACATGTATCACAGATTAGAAACACATGTGTGCATACATGTCATGTGCTTGATTTACTAATGAAGGATTTTGGAGGATTCAGGTTAACCCTCTCAGTACCGAATTGTTTGACCACTCAAGCGTGAAGCATACATTCTTACACAACAGAAAGCTTGTGTTCAAAGACCAATTTTACAAACTCTATTATCACCTTGAAGATATCATTTTACAGCAAAATAAATAATAAAAAATATCTTACTTATTGAATTCCCTTTCATAAAATCCAAAAAACATTAAGATTGGTCAATAAATGTCCAAGTTCTTGGTCTTTGTTTCCTCAGTGTGATCTGTAAACTCAAACACTTTTTTGTACACAAACACATGGTGCTCCGTAGGTGTTTGGCATTTCGGATCTTTCAACTCCAATTTGAAGGGATTGCATAATAGCAACCTTATTCTATTTCACCATCAATGGAAAGATCCGATCTTGCTCTTTCCAACCATTGTAAGCTTGGGTATGGAGGGTGAACATGGACAAAACTACAGCTTTATAACAAATGGCCTTTGTGCTCAGGCTTGAGTGCTTTTTTGTGTGAAAGCTTGGTTGACTCATGGAGGAAGAAAACAGAAGGAGTCACAACGAAGGCATATCAAAGGTTCAATGTCTTTTGCCGCGGTCGTAAAATTTCTAAGCCAGCGCTAATCGTTTAATCCGATTATCGAGGAGAACTACAGCCAGGCTTTCTTTGCACATGCGCATTGCGCGCATTGCTGACGCGTTGTCCTATTGCACTACACGGAAGGCTGGCTCCCGATCCAACTCGACCTACGAATCCAACACTGCAATATCTTCAGTGTACAGCATCGTACATATATGAGGATTGAAATGATAAAAAGCTAAACAACATGTCTTTGAATTTGACAATTGGTTGGCTTCCGGAGATCACCGGAAATATCCTTAAAATAAGTTGCTAAAAAGACACTTTATTGTAACATCTGAATGTTATATTTAGCGTAAGTCAGCTTCGGATTCGCCAAATTCGACGATCAAAACACCAAAATACTCGGTGGAAAAAATCGCTATTGAAGACAATGCATTGCGCAATATAAAAAGCCCGCGAAAAGTAGTGCGCATACGTTTTGTGTTTATTCGTTTGCTTCAGATTTCTACCCTCCAATTATGTATCCTGGTCGCGAGCAAGCCGAGCGGCAAAAGACATTGTACACAAGGGGATTATCGCGGTCGTTAAACTTGTAAGCGCAGCGGGTGGCCGTAACGTATTTCCAATGGGCCACTCCGAAGTGCTAATTGGTTATGAGATAAGAGGCTGGGCGATGTGACTCCTTCTGTTTTCTTCCTCCATGGTTGACTAAAGTCGACTATGGTAAGGAAAGGGTTAAGCAATAGGGAGTTAGGGTTAATCCTCTGTTGACCCGCGACATGAGTAATTTTTTTTTCCACATTAAAAATATTTCCTCACTCACCTTCTCATGGAAGGTGTCATTAAAGCTGCCCAGAATTATTTGCAGGGAACCACTTTGTTCAAAATGTTTGTACACTGAGCATATATACTACTCAAAACAATTTAGGGAACACCGGAATAATCTCAGTTAAAGCAAGATCATTTATTTCAGATAAACACAATGTTTCACAGAATTGATGAGAAACAACTGCACAATGAAACAGATGATAAAGGATGCATGTAGTGATTACACATTTCATGACATGACTACTGAAAGAGAGAGGGGGTTGCAAATGAAAATCCCGGTTCATGGAACATTTCAAACCTATTTGATGTTAAAAATCCGGTGTTCCCTAAATTGTTTTGAGTAGTATACAATGTATACGCACTCACTATGGCCTTTAACTAAGAAAAAAAACATGAGCAAGCAGTGAAGTCACAGCGAAGCGGCAGCAGCTATATATTGACTTTTGATATATTGACTTTTGATATATTGACTGTACATGTACGCCAGTCCTTGATCTTAACGGCGGCCGCCGCTGCTGCCATTGCCGTGGTACTGGTGCCCCTCCGAGTTGGCCATAATGCCCCTTTGGTTGGCCTTGAAATTTTGAGGCAGCCAAGGCCAAAGTGGCCGTGCCCTCTCGATCCTTAAGATCGTGGCCTTACATGTATGTGCGTTTGTGCTGTACAGTTTATATGTAATGTGTATATCGTGCTGTACCTCGCTTCCAAGCCGTACCAGGAAATTTCCACTGTCCAAAATACCGCGCCGCACCTCGCTTTCAAGCTATAACCTGGAAATTGCCACAGTCCAGAATGCATGATGCGAAAATAAATCTGTCTGATTGCCACACAATGAACCAACTTACAGCGAGTCTGTGTGCAGACTATGAAAAAAAAATCAACGAGGGAGGTTGCCCTCCAAATAGAAAGTGCCCTCGATCAGTCTTTTTAAAAAAAAATTTTTTTATCTGTTACCCACCCAACATCGAGAGAAAATATTCCATAATCCAAATAATTACCAAAAACAGTTTGCCTACTGAATTTCCATGCTTAGTACAACTTAAACATATTGACCACTTAACCATCCCAGCAGTATTGTATGTTGCCATGGACCCTCGACTCGCTAGCTGTTTTTTGAGCAGTGAGAAGCACAAGATGAAAGGTAACGGTTCAGTTAGTCATCAGTGAGGAACTGGACTTGTCAATTGATCCACTGTCATCCAATGTCATCCGATGCCATCCCTTTCTTCGATTTATTTGGGGGTCACTTGAATGCTGACACTGGCGAAGTGCAACTAACTTTAATCTTGGCATCAGGTTTAAGGTAACAGCTAAGCATTTCCCACACCTACATGTAGAGCCAGTGTATTAGCCAGGATTTGAAAACAGGGCGTCCAAATTTGTATATCTTTGATAAATAGGGTGTCCGTTATGTTTAACTTACAATACTTTTGCATGTGTTTTACAAACAAAACAGGGTGTCCATTTAGCAAACAGGGCGTCCAAATGACACCCAAAGGTATTGCTGGCTAATACTACGCCTAGAGCCTGGCATTCTCCTGAAGACAATCAGGGTATACTGATCGAAGCATCGAGTTTCTGGTTCTCCTAAGAGATTGTTTACTGTACATGATGCTAACGCAAACCTTACTCCTACAGAGCATTGGCAATGTCATCAAAACTCCTTTTTGTTTCACTCAAGCAAATAAAAAAAAAATTGAAAAGTGTTCAAATTTTTGACTTTCTGTTGACCTTAAAAAAATTAGCACCAAAAAAATCAATAAATAAAAAGTAATAATTAATTCTGAAAATAATTCTAAGCATAGTTCTAATCATAGTTCTAATCATTCCTGTGTTTTAAATTTTATATAGTTATATATGTGACCCCTCACGGCGAAACCCGCAAAAAGTCGCTGAACCCCAATCCAAGATACAGCCAATTTTCGACCAATGGGGTGTTATACGGCCTTTTGGGGTTTTTACTGATTATAGTTCCCGGATGTTTATTTCACAATTTCCTGCAAACAAAATTACTGAAATCGATTTATAAGTGTGTGAAAAAGCAAAATTCCGAGCACCATTTTGCGGTTGTTAGTGCGGTTTTGTTTTCAAAACATCCTGTATTTCTCGAAATCGTAATTTCATTGTTTTTCAACTTTCAAAGTCCATAACTTTCCAACAGAATGCATGATGGATATAATTTTTTCACCATTGAAAAGCTAAAGAGTTGCCCTTTCATATGATACCAATAACTCATTTTTTATTTCTGGGACGTTTTTGTGGGTTTTGTCATGCTGGGTCACATATATTTTTTTAGTTTCAAAAACTCAACAATGACCCTAAAACACTGTTCACATTGGTACCCTATCAGAAATCTAAAAACAAAATACCAAACAGAATACGCTACCAAAAAAAAAAAAAATTAACTCTTGCGGTTGGTCATGAAGTAAGATTTATTGATTCAAAGCTATTCAGAACTAAGCATTGTGCAGAACTGAATGACAAAATGGTCTGAGTAACTGTTCAAATATTTTCATTTCGGCTATGAATAACAAAAGAGGAAAGATAACTGCACAGTTGGACAGACATTCCTATGCATTCACGCCGCTCCGTAATCTATTCACCGCTACCCTTTCCCAGTTGGAGTTGCAAAAAAAAAAAATAGATCGTAGCCTGGGGTCCAGAGATAAAAATCATTATGACCATCCCTAGGAAGGCTTATTATTATTATTCTGTTTGGAGGTGCCCTCTGGCCGTTGAGGCTTCATCTACAGATGTGAATTCAGTGACTGTGTCATTGGCCTACTACAGGGCTGAAGAGAGATTTACATTACTGTGGAGTAAACCCAGTGGAATTCAATTAGTTCTTGCAACCAGTTGGCATTTTTTTTGGCCTCAGTTGTGTGTAAATGTACACAGGATAATAAAATACACACATACAATGTGTGTTTATTCTGATTTATGTATACATATGTATGCAGGGTTCTGCCCAGGAATTTTGTAGTGCAAAAAAAAAAAAAAAAAAAAAAAAAAACGGGGTGGGAGATGCTTAAATTTTTCCTGGTAAAGACAACATCTGCCATATTTTATTGATAATCTGTGAAAGGAAATAGGCAAGTTGGAAAATGAGCGGTGGTCAAAATTTTTTTTTAAAAAATAAAAAATTTGCCAGTGGTGGTCGTGGGTTGCCGAGTGCAGGTCGGGGTTTCCGGCACCGACCACCGTGGGTAGAACCCTGTATGTATGTAATGTACGTATCCCAAAATTGAAGTTCTTAACAAGTGATAGTACGTAAATACTCCAAAAATGCATTGATCCAGAATGTCATGTACATGTATAGTACATGTAACATGTCTTACTCTTACATGAAGGGCTGTTTGCAATCGTGCAATCGCTTAAATTTACTCGGATTCATTTAGATTCTGTTTGGAGGCATATGTGTACATGCTATGCTGACACGTGTGTTACCATAATAAAATATACATGTACCTTCAGGTATACATGTAATACATTTCTCCTGAAGACGATCAGAGCACACTGATCGAAACGTCGAGTTGTGACCAACCGGTTCTTTTCAGAACTAATTACTACTCAAAAGAGAATTTCTACATGGTGTCACCGCAAACGGTCTTTGCTTATTCACCATGCAAAGGTACACGTCTTACTTAGGTTTTACGTACATTAAAAACCAGGCTTCATTAATTCTCTCACTCGAAATTTAGCACGCTTGAGTGATGTAAATAAAAATTAAATACAAATATTGACTGCTGCGAGTGGTACAATTAAACTAGCCTCCCGAGGTGATCCTTGGAGCGTTCTAATTTCTTGAGGTGAATATTTGGTTCTTTTCAGAACTACATGTACGTGTAATTACTGCTCAATTGAGAATTTCACGTGGTAACAGCCTTTAATTGTACTACATTGACATTGTACATGTACGTTAACAGCATTACTCAGACATTGTATATTTGTTTCAATGACCACAGTGCAGACCAATGACGCCTGATGCTCATTTCCGTACATGTGTACACCCAATTATTGTACTATTCTAAAACTTCTCCAAGAATATGTATGCCCTTTTACATGTATTAATAGTATTCAGTGTATGGTGATCATGACTACATGTACATTACTGTGCACTATTGCTGTGATGACTATTGGGCAGTGGAAAAGTCAAAGTAAAACTGTTATTGTACATACGTACAAGTACATTGTACATGTAAGTGCCTCACTTTGACCCTCATAAACTTGTGCATTAACCCTAACTCCCTAGGCCCATTTGCTTACACATAATCTCAATCCTCCAAAATCCTTCAGTAGTAAAGCAAGCACATGACATGTATGCATATGTGTTTCTAATCTGTGATACGTGTATATGGCCAGGGACCCTCCCTGTATGCATGGAGCAATAAACAGTGTCCACTGATCCAAGCACTGACCTTGCAAATCACTACAACAAACATGGATGTACCATGTACCGTGGAAAGGCAAGTATGCCTAATATTCTAACCTGAATCCTCCAAAATCCTTCACTTTAGCAAAGAGCATGTAGCATGTAACCTCAATCCTTCAAAATCTTTCACTTTAGCAAAGATGACTTTGGAGGATTTGGGAAGGTTAGGGTTAAAAAAACCAAAAACAAGATGGCAACTACATATAAGACTAAGTGCAGATGATTATAGTCTATAGTGACAGCTCAAAATTCTGAATCAGCAGAGTAACAGTATAGCGCCCCTTGAGGATCATTACATTACAGTCACATGGCATTTTGGTCATATTTCTATTCCGAAGGGATTGGGGGGTGGGGGGAAAGCATTTAAATTGCCCACTTCAATCACCAATGCTCCACTGATGTTCAGATACTGTATCACTCTCCAACCATCTTGAGAATGTGCATCTAACATTTCTCTCTCTGTGAGGTCTGAAATAATTCCCCTGTTCACACTTCATCACGTTTTTTTTGGTTTTTTCCCCCCATTTTTCCATTTTACATGTAGTACACTGCACTCTTTAAGGTCACAAATAATTCCACACAGTTTCCATAGATATCCATCACGTATGAACCAAGAAATGGGACGTGACCATCTTGTGAATTTCTTCCCCGGTCTTGAGATCGGAAATCTGTTATTTTCTTCCCCTTGGAGCTTCCGAAAGTGGTACTTGAATTAGATCAAGTAAACCGGCTGGAATTCTCCCTCCAGAGGAGATGGAAATTTTTTTCTGCGTGAGCAAGCAAAGATGATAATATTTAAGACCCAGCTTTGCAGGATTAGTTTTCAGGATTTTCCAGTTTATTTTTGAGTGCCTTAGCCTGGCTGTCGTGAAATTGAAATTCTTAACTTTTTGAAGCAATCTCCATTGGTTTTTGTACACGACGTCCTTCTGAGGACCTCTGAAAACAAAGAACCGGCGACCGAGGACCTACTGTTCCCTTTGCTATTTATAAGTCCTCGGTCGGTTTGCAGTGCAAGTACACCATGTACATGTTGTTTTTGTAGGTTTTTTTAAAAGCAGTGTACATTTTTAGTAAAATGTGTATTTTTGTATGTGTTTTTTTTACCATGAACCAAGAGTACAACATAATTTACAGAAACAAAAAAGTCTGTGAAAGGTTCATTTTATTATTTTTAATTTGTTGTGTCCTGAACAAGAAAATAGGGAAAATGCATTCAGCTTCTTTGTGTTCATTCTAGTGTGGAAATCGATCACCAGCCACTGAAACATTTCAGATTTTAGGCCCCCCAAAAAAGTCTCTGGTTTCTGGTCATCGATCGGTTTCAAAATCGGTGCGGTGACACGCTTTTTTTTTCGGCCATCTTTTTTTTTTTGCCAACAGGGAAATACGTGATATATTATATACACGGGGACCAAATTTCCCATACAAACTATGGTGGCTAAGAGAGGCCTCACAAATCGGGCAAACAATACCCCTGTGTGAAAAAGTCGTTTTAAAACACAGCACAGCAGAATTCCAATCAATCCAGCAATTTTGGCTGCAATTGGACATCATTTCATAGCAAAAAAAAAGGAAAATTCAAAATTATGCCGATGCGCAGGTCTGAGGTGATGTGCGCAGAGACCAGAAATCAGAGACTTTTTTTTTCTGTGGCCTTAATTTCAATTCACTTTTTCTTGAAAAAATGGCATGTGCAATGGGATAACTTCTCAGGATTTTTGGTACCATAGCCATCTCAAAACCAAGTAAGCTTTTAGATAATAATTCTCTCGTTTACTTTATACAGTAATTACCAATGAGTGTACACCCTACAAAGGCTCGGTATAAAACCTTTCGATAAAATGCAACTTGCAGGTCTTCACGGAGACAACACAGGCAATTTACCTCAATGCCCCCCTGGTCTTTGCCTTGGTGACCTTTTGAAATGTTCCAATAGAAATTTACAAATTCCTCATAGAGGTGCCCTTTACCAAGGAAAAATTGCCTTTCTTCTTCAAGTATGAAGTATCAAGCCTGAACTTCTATTATGGGTATACTAGAGAAGCAAGGAAACATTTCTCAGAATTTTGAGAAAATACATCAGCTGAGTGAGGCCTTTAAGTTACTACGACAACACTCGCAGCTTGAAACTTGATTGTGCAAAATACAGCTATTTATAACACGTACACTGTACATATAGGCTGTTGCATACATGTACAGTCCATTTTACAGAAGGCCTGGTTCTCTGCAAGGGGTAGCTGCCTGAAGACAACATAGGCTATGTGCCTATCCTCTCAGATTTGTTGCAGTTAAAGTGCACATACAGCCAGGCTCCAATTTAAGAAAAAAAATCACTCAGTTAACACGACTTGTGATCCATAATTTGATATAAATAGACCAATAATTTGGTTTCACTGGCTCAGGACTTATAGTTTCAATTATTATTTTTTATTTATTAGCATAAAGCTTGTTTGTAACCAGCATGATTTATTAACAATTTATTTAATCGAAAATGACAGATTTTAGTTTTTATCATATCAGGCTCTCTCTCGGGGATGGATAAAAAAAGTGCTGAAATTCATGAAAAGTTGCAAATTTCTTTTGGGAGGTACAGGTAACTTAAGTTCATGCTAGAAAATGTAAGTTGTACAGTCAGGAATAAAATATTATTACAATGGTGGGATTCTAGTCCCAAATACAAGTACTGTTACTAGACTGATGCTTAAAGGGGAAGTATTGTCACGATCAGAATAAACTTTCAACAGGACATGGAATCGATGCCCTAGTTTAAGATGAACACATTGACTGAAAATTACTGGCTCATTTACATGTATACACATGTATGCAGCAGCAACGGTAATATGACCTTATCATGTAGGGAATTATTTTTAGCCACTGAGTTTAATCTAAAACAAGCACTCCATATCCTGTTGATCATGACGATACTTCCCCTTTAAGTCACTAGCCACAGTCAGTCCAGGGGTCCAGTGTTGATTTCGAGTACAGGATCTACATGTATCTTGAAGGCTGAATCTGCTCCGTGCATGACCTATTGAGGGCGCATGATCTTAGATCACCGCTGATCATTAGGGCAACGATGGTGCGTCACGTGTATCGTGTACATTGATATGCGTACACAGGCAAGTGTTCCAGCGATCGTTGACTGTTTGAAGTAAACACGCATTTAGTTGTGTATACGCGCATAAAGTGTACGTGCAGTGGTCAGTTGACTCCATCAAGACACTGGGTATTGTAATCACAGCCTAAAGGGGGGGGGGGGGTCACGATGTGCACGGAGAGGACAAGATCCAGCTACTCAAAATGAGTTTTAAAAAAACCAATTCACTACAACCGGTCCACATCTGGCAAACTGCTGACGAGCATCCACCTATAATGAGATTCCAGACCGTTCTTTGTGACTACAGGCATTTGGTGTCCTGGATTACTGCACGCTTGCCCCACCTCTCTCTCTCTCTCTCTCTTTCTTTTTTTTCCCTCTCTCTCTCCCTCATTTCCCATGTTCTTCTCAACCACGTACTGCCTCATGGCAACCTAGCCCCAATACTGACAGGTTTTAATTAGGATAGACCAATACATCTACAGAAGAATGCAACTATTCGGCACACACGTTCTTGTTGCCAATTTTTAAATGAAACCATCCTTTTGGTTTCCTTTTCACGGAAGTTTCAGTTTTATGTGCCGCCGGCGGAGCCCGAGGGGCAGACTGTTTCCATCTTGGTCTTTTTTTTTAAAACTAGAAACTCAAAATACAGTTCATGTGCGTGTCTGTATTGAAACCAACAACTCCTTCTGGAGAGATTTACTTCTTGTATTCAACTGAGATAATTTGAAAAAAAAAGTTGGAGTCTGTTTACAATTTTTTTAATAAAAGTTCTAAGAACATTATAGGTATGCTACACTTTTGGTTGTTTCCTAAATTTGAAAAAGTATCAAACCTGAAATACATTTGTTTTACATTTGTAAGAAAGTTGATAAAAATTATATTGTACTTTTTGTCTAATTATGGACCCCCCCCCCCCACAAAAAGTCTCCTGTTTCTGGTTTAGTTTTCTTTTGTTTATGATATGAAAGGATGTCCAATTGCAGCCAAAATTGCTGGATCGATTGGAATTCTGCCACGCTTTTAAACAACTTTTTCACATCTCATTTTGCCCGATTTGCCCGATCTGTCTTAGCCACCATACATGTGTACTTTGTGTATAAATGGGAAATTTAGTCTGGTTCCAATACTCAGACACATGTATTTCACTGGTTGGGAAAAAAAACGATTGCCAAAAAAAAAAAAAGCGTCACCGCACCCATTATGAAGCCGACCTATGATCAGAAACGAACACTTTTTTTCAGGGGGCCTGCAGTAATATTGCCAAAATTCTAGACTGGTTTACATGTTATGTACATGTACATGTATGATCCATTGAATTATTTATTATTCCATGCCTTTTTTGGGGGTCAGAAGTTAAAACATGAATTTTCTCATTACGTCTAGAAGCATGGAGTCAATTATCCTATCAAGTCCTATTACTTTTTTGGTCAAAAATGAGGCTGGAACTTCAATTATCGTGCCATGCTCCGACAGACAGAAATTGGGTCCTGAATTATTTATAATTCTCGGCACTTGTAGGTTAAAACATTTGTTGTTTTAATCACAGAGTATTACCATCAGGCTGCAGAAGTACAAAATTTAAAGCCAATTTAACCTTTTGGTATAAAAATATCTGTAAAGATGCATCCATACTTTATAAGAATAAAGAAGGCCCCCCCCCCCAAAAAAAAGAAAGAAAGTCTGCTGTTTCTGGTCATAGGTCAGCTTCAAAATTGGTGCGGTGATGTCTTTTTAAAAAAAACTTTTTTAAATTTATTAAAAAAATATTTTTTTAAAAATAAAGTGATGTATATATGCGGTTATTGGAACCAGACCAAATTCCCCATATATACAAAGTATGGTGGCTAAGAGAGGCCGCACAAATCGGGAAAAAGTTCATACCCCTTGAAATAGTCATTTAAAACACAGCGCGGCAGATCCAGCAATTTTGGCAGCAAATTGGACATCCTTTCATAACAAAAAAAAAAGAAGAAAAAAAAAGGAAAACTAAAAATGCAGACAAGCAGGTTTGAGGCAAAGCACGCAAAGGCAAAGCAGAAACTGGAGATGTGTTTTTTTTGGAAAGTTTAATATTCCATTGTGTCGTTTGTGAAACGATAGTTAAAATGCATTGTTCGGAATCTCAGTTTTCAGATGGAAATTATTTCACAAATTTTACTAAAGCGAGACAGAAACATTTCAAGGGATGTTTGATACCATCATCAACTTTACATCTAGTAATTTTTATGTAAAACTGTCATCATTATTTGCTCTCCAAGATTACCAATAGTGTCTAGTGGCTTCAATTAACAGTATACAGGTACATGTACACATAGATCTTTACATTAATCTCCCAACAGTGTTTTCCCAGACTGTCCAACTTTCCCATATTACCTAAATCTTTTCTCCCACACATACATACATGTACATGTACGCTTTATCACATCACTTTATCCATCTCTAAGACTAAGCCTGATATTTGAAGAAACAAAAATCCAAATTGGGGAAGCCCGTTATTGTGAGGTTTTCAGTGATGGAAATCATGCTGATTACAAGTTTTAGGAGAAACGATCAGAGCATACTGATCGAAACGTCGAGTTGTAACCTCCAGTTCGTTTTCAGAACTAATCACTACTCAATTGAGAATTTCACATGGTGTCACTGCAATTAGTCTTACTTATCCTCTTCACCATGCAAAGCTACAAGTTTTACCTAGTTTTCTTTTTAAATGATTGTAAAAAAAAACACCAAGCTTGGTCTGGTGAACAAATTATGGTTTATACAAAGTTTTTGAAAAGAGTCATATGGTCTTGGGTGATTATTTTCCCCCTTAAATTTTTGAGTCCTGCTCTATGCTGCTGATATCTGAAGGCAAGCGATGACAGCAGATCAGTATCTTTCCACTGATTCTGTCTCCTCTGTTCTCCTGGAGACCCAGTCGTAACTCGACCCGAGAAAGTTGGTCTGGGCAACCTCTGCTAATTACCAGATGTTTATCACTCAGGGATAAGATCCATTACCGAGACCACTGTTGAGACACCTCTACATTTGCCATTGTTTTGGTATTAATTACCAGAAAAGCACTCGCAGAAAGTGCATTTCCACGCAAAGTGAAATACAATCCCAGACCGGATTAGACGTCAATGCGATAACTTGATCTGCATCCCTCCCCCCCCCCCCCCCCCCCCCGCTTTAATAGTTTCTTTGACTATGGAATTGGTAACTAAGAGGTTGATTTTTAAGTGGATGATGTGACTCTAATGTGAAATTATGGTGTATTGTTTGATAGTTTTATTTGATGGTTTAATATTTCACTGAAGGACTTGTACAGATTA
This sequence comes from Zoroaster sp. YZ-2022, assembly GCA_029582265.1. Taxonomy (NCBI): domain Eukaryota; kingdom Metazoa; phylum Echinodermata; class Asteroidea; order Forcipulatida; family Zoroasteridae; genus Zoroaster; species Zoroaster sp. YZ-2022. The sequence continues at coordinate 335,054 of JAQQFT010000025.1, read as the reverse complement.
TGAGATAAATTACTTCTAAGTACATGAGTCATTTCGACGACACACTTTTAATCACAGTGAAATTAGCTGTTTGATGTTCATGTCCACGTATGTGATATTTTGATTGTTTGTGTCAAACCATGTTCTCACACAGGGGTTTTTACATCCAGATCCTCAAATACATAATCTTTTAAATGGACACATTGTGAAATGTGTATGTGAAATGTGATTTAATTGAAGGAAGCGCAGGTAATCTTGTCTGCTCACCGCCTTTTTCGACCTTAAAAGAATCGCGCACACCCAAGGGGTTCCAGAGGTATACTTTTACATGTGCCGTAGGCTGGCTTTGACTTTGAGTCAGTTGGGCGTACAAATTATGTAAAATATATATTTTTTGTCAGCCTTTCTTTTTTTTTTCTCTCCAAAAGGGGTGTTTATCAAAATAAAAAAAGGAAATAGTGTCTGGAAACTAAGGTTTACTGGAAATGAAATAAGTAGATTTTATTTTTTACAAATGTATCTTGTCTGATTTTGCTTCCCTTCGTCAATCACAACAAAGGTCATTCTGGATAGAGCTGCCATCTTTAAAGGGACAATATCGTCATGATCAACAGGGCATGGAATCGGAAAAGCTAGGTTCAGTTTAACCCAGTGATTGCCATAATAACCCACATGATATGGTCATATTACCGTTGCTGCTGCATAAATGAGCCAGTAAATTTTCACTGTGTTAATCTTAAACTAGGACATCGATTCCATGCCCTGACAAAAGTCTGCTCTGATCGTGACGACACTGCCCCTTTATAAGTATTCACATGGATTTTACACTGGGATTCACATGGAGTAATGTGTACCTTTATAAATCTCTATTCAATTCCAATATTTTTTTATCTTGTTTTGATGAAAGGTTGACAGCATTTCTTGATATGTTATCTCCAGCCCCAGCCAGGAGAAAAAAGTTGATGTAATGGTTTAAGAATGTTTTTTTTTTCTCTTCTGATTTTTTTTTTTCCAGCCAAAGTTAGTGGCCGGGGACCTTCTTGATCTGGTCGTCTCGTACTTCAGCCTGAGAGAGAAGGAGTACTTCGGACTGGCGTTCGCTGATGAAGCGTAAGTATCCAGCAATGCATGGGGATTAGGAATTACATATACCCATCTAAAGATCACTTATAAATTGTACAACAATGAAAAAATATTTTTCTGGATTGTTTTTAGTCTGTCTTGGCACAACTTTTGTTTTTCTGATTGTACCCAGTTTCCTCCACTGTATTGTAATAACTTACTTTGTGTTTTCCTTGAAATTTATGGAAATAAATGTTTGAATGAATGAATTAATTAATTCAAATCAAAATATTTTGATGCATTGCCCATGTCATTGTTATGTTATCAGCACCTTTTTAAAATTTTTAATCAGAACACATCAAATTTGCCTGTAGAAAGGAAAGCAAATGCTTTAAAATTTGAGATGTTTCACAAAATAATTTTGTGTGGTGTAATAGTAATGAAGTGCCGGATAATCGATAAAATCAAATAGACATCAGAGATTATTGATTGCAATGGAAAAACCAACATTATGTGGCTACAGGTAGGATTCAATCAAAAATTAAATGACATGTACGTGTATGTACTTTGTAGCTCAAAAATCTGGCATATTTTACCATGTGTTGAAAAACAGTCTCAAAAGCACGAACGTCACATCAACATTGGTTGACGTTCACTGACAAACTTTGGGAGAAGTGGACCATGGGATCAATATGCAAACTAGGCTTCTAACAGAAATTACCGCGTGCTAAGGCCATGTTTTTTTAATAACTTGGATTACGGAATCGCCGCTCGAAAAAATCGCGTTTCTGAAAAAATTTAAAAAAATCCCCGCCCGAAAAATCAAATTTTGTAGTAAAAAAAAAAAAAAAAAAAAAATCCACAACACTTACAACAGTGCCACCGATCGCGTACAAAACACCATCGTGTACAAAACAATACTTTTAGATCACATTTTCTTCAAATACAACAAGATCCCTACAATACATGTACAGTAAATGTGTACACGTACCGTGAGCCAGTGAGCGGAGAAAAAAATCGCTGACCGATGTATGATGGAAACCAGACCAATGTTATGCATTCACGCATACAAAGTGCGAGTCCGTTTATAGACTATACTATTTGCCCAAGTGCATACATTGGCCATTTAGTAACAACTTCATGTACGCGTGCATCGCGCGACTTGACCTCACGGCCCAAACTCATGCAATCGATTGCTGTGTCAACAAATGGTCTGTGTGCGAATTTGTTTAGGGTCGGCGTAAAGTTAGGGTCGGTCAGAAACCGGAAACAGAACATTTTGTTAAGCCTAAACACTCGCGACATTCATTCAGTGACTTTCTGCTTTTGTCTACATAAATTGTGTATAATGTACGTGTTTTAGAAGCCGCCTGCGTGCCTTCGGTATTTTTTTATTTATTATTTTTTCGCCCCGCCCGATTTCGTGAGCTCGGAATTCCGTAATCCCGATCATTTTCTTTTTTTTTTTCTTTTTTTTTCCCCGATCCCCGCTCATTTTTTGTAGCTTACAAATCCGTAATCCAAGTAATAAAAAACAAACGGCCTAACGGAACATTACCGCGTGCTGTGTGAAGTGGGTTATACGGAGGATAAAAATCCATCAGGATTCTCAGAGGCTGTTGAGCAGATGTGTCCGCCTTTGTCCAGATGTGTCCGCCTTTGTCCAGGTGTGTCTGCCTTTGTCCAGGTGTGTTCGCCTTTGTCCAGGTGTGTCTGCCTTTGTCCAGGTGTGTCCGCCTTTGTCCAGATGTGTCCGCCTTTGTCTAGATGTGTCCGCCTTTGTCTAGATGTGTCCGCCTTTGTCCACGTGTGTCCGCCTTTGTCCACGTGTGTCCGCCTTTGTCCACGTGTGTCCGCCTTTGTCCACGTGTGTCCGCCTTTGTCCACGTGTGTCCGCCTTTGTCCACGTGTCCACTGTATAACGGGTTTCACTTTACTATAATGAGTGAATTGAGTTTCAAAAAAACCAGACACCATATGTCCACTTCTAAACCAAATCTGTAATTAGCTAGAAGGTAGTGTCATCCACACGTCCTGATGTGGGTATGGAGAGAAGACAGCAAGAGAAGACAGAGAGCAAGTTAGAGAGAGAAAGAGAGAGATTTATGCAGAAATTGATTGGTTTTCTTCATTCGTTTCTTGTCATGGTTGTGATGGAGAAGAGAAGGAATGGGGAACTTCTTGGGACGGACGTCTCGTTGGGTGATCTGTCATATGAGACTGTGAAGAATCGATTTGTTTTTGGGGTCACTCGGGTGCTGTACACTGAGAAAACGTTTAGGAATATTATGTGGTTTAAAGAAGTATCGCTCATGGTTTTATTTTTTGGGGGCAATTTTACTGGTAATTTCCTGAAATTGTGCTTTTTACTGGAACATCCATATTTTCCTTTAAATGAGATATTTCACAATGTTAAAGGCCCCCCCCCCCCAAAGTCTCTGGTTTCTGGTCTCTGTGCACGTTGCCTCAGACCTGCGCATCAGCATTTTTAGTTTTCTTGTTTTTTTTTGCTATTGAAACGATGTCCAATTGCAGCCAGCCAATATTGCTGGATCGATTGGAATTCTGCCATGCCATGTTTTAAACGTGTTTTTACAGGGGGATCAAATGACAACATGAAACTGTGTATAATAAGTGTCGTTTTTTATTGTGTCTAAGTCTCTGTACAACATTGGGTAATTCACAACATTACTGACACTGCTTTTTTAGCATATTTAATAATAATAATAATGTGTGGACTTATATAGCGCACGTATCCACCAACTGAGTGGTGCTCAAGGCGCATTATATTATTACCCCTGCTCATAAGGCTCATAAGGCTCATAAATCATTCCTGAAACCATCTCAGCTCCCTGGGGAGTCAGTATACAGCTCAATTGCTGCCATTACAGCGCATATAGGGCTAATCAACCAACTCTGCCCTCACAGGTACCCATTTAACCCCTGGGTGGAGAGAAGCAATTATGGTTAAGTGTCTTGCTCAAGGACACAAGTGTCATGGCCAGGATTCGAACCCATATTCTGCTGCTAACACCAGAACTTGAGTCCGGTAAGCTAGACCGCTCGGCCACGACACTCCATATTTACAAATGTAGTATTCATGTTACATAGTACGTAACGTGATACATGTACGTATCGTATCGTGACCAAGTATCGCGATACGTATCGTATTGTGAAAAAGTGGTATTGTTACACCCCTAGTAGCAACGGAAAATATGACCTTATCATGTGGGGTATTATTTTCAGTCGCTGGGTTAATCTAAAACTAGCACTCCGATTCCATGCAATGTTGATCAGGACGATATTGACCCTTTAACAACCAAGTTTCACATTCATTCTCTTGAAGACGATCAGAGCATACTGATCGAAACGTTGGGTTGTAACCAACCGGTTCTTTTCAGAACTATAATTACTACTCAAAAGAGAATGTCTACATGGTGTCACCGCAAACGGTCTTTGCTTATCCTTTTCACCATGCAAAGGTACAAGTTTTACTTAGGTTTTACATTAAAAACCAGGCTTCATTCTCTCACTCGAAATTTAGCACGCTTGAGTGATGCATACAAAAATTAAATACAAATATTGACTGCTGCGAGTGGTACAATTAAACTAGCCTCCCAAGGTGATCCCTGGAGTGTTCTAATATCTCGAGGTGAATATTTGGTTTATAACACCTCATACATAGATTCTGCACAATTTATTAAGATACCTGCTACAATAAATCAAACCAATACATGACTTTCATTGTAATACTTCTGTAACACGTATTTATTAATGTAACAACAGCATTGATGCGTTTAGACCAATTTCATGGGCTAGTTCATTGGTTGCCATGGGCTAGTTCATTGGTTGCCATGTGCAGTTCATTGGTTGCCATGGGCTAGTTCATTGGTTGCCATGGGCTAGTTCATTGGTTGCCATGGGCTAGTTCATTGGTTGCCATGGGCTAGTTCATTGGTTGCCATGGGCTAGTTCATTGGTTGCCATGGGCTAGTCTTTCCTTGTTTGCTTGGCATTACAGTAAAAATAGCATACATCATGTGACATGCTCTCAAACAGAATCTACATATATGTATGAGGTGTTTTAAAATTTTACATTTTAATTTTTTTTTAAGACAATGAACGAATTCTGATGATAATTTCAAAAGCCCATAGATAGTATGAGCATCACATTTTGTGGTTTTGAAATCATGTAAAAAAAAAGCGAGAGAGAAAAAAGGGAATTATTTTTTGGAGGACACTTTAGTTTTGCATCTCTTTTGGTGGAGTTATATGTGCAAATTGTACATGTCATACGTAAATGTATGCAGTTTGTTGTGTGTGTACATGTATGTAAAGTATAGGTAGTGTTTACATCTACATGTACAGTGTACATGTACACTGTAATAAACAGTACATGGAAATAAGATTCCATCCTTCATAAAACTGGTCATTTGCATTCCTGATTACAGAAGCATTTCCCCAGGAATAAATACATGTAATCTAAATAAATGATATCTAAGGTTACTCTTGTTTATTCAGTTTGCCCAGGGCAGAGCGTGGCCCGGGAAAAATGTGGAGCATGGAACCGAACGAAGTTCCATCCCCCCCCCCCCCCAACCCCGCTGGGATTAGCTTTGAGTAGGATCTTGAGAATACAGCGGGTACTGAGTCATTATGACTATTGAGTTTAGTTTCTGTTTGAATCAGTCAATAGGAAGGATTGCACAATACAGTAAGTGACAGCTTATTACAAGCGAACGAAAAGGACCGTACGTTCTCTGTTCATGATTAACTTGTTAGATCTGGAGTGTGGCATTGGAAATTAAGCTTGTGCACTAGATCATGTTGTAAGTCGTACGTAAATGTACAGTTGTTCTGTACAGTGTGTAGGCGTACAGTTTTGGGGAAAGTCATTGGTTTGTGAGATTAAGCTGTCTTGCGTATGTTCTCTTTAATTGTGATGAATACAAACTATGGGCCCTTCCAAGGTTTTCTTGTAATTTATCAATGAATGTGTGAAATTGCATTTTGATTACTGTTTGCATCGCGACATTTTTTGGCGCATTGAAAACTGATTCAACAGCGGATTGGTAGCTTTGTACTTGTAGCTTTGCATGGTGAAGAGGATGAGTAAGGCTAATTGCGGTGACACCATGTGAAATTCTTGATTGAGTGGTAATTACATAGTACATGTACATGTAGTTCTGAAAAGAAGTGGAGGTTACAACTTGACATTTCGATCAGTATGCTCTGATCGTCATTCTCCTGATGATAATCAGAGCATACTGATCGAAACGTCGAGTTGTAACCTCCAGTTCTTTTCAGAACTAATTACCACCTGATAGAGAATTTCACGTGGTGTCACCGCAATTAGTCTTACTTATCAACAGCGGAATGCTGTTTACAGATGTTATCCAACGTGATTCCAAGATTGTAGCTGTACATCGAACTACTGTAAGATTTGGCAAGGTACACGTACAACGTTTGCAATAAACAGATTATCAAAGTAACGAAAATATTATCTGAACAATTCCTTGCAGAAAGGAAAGCAAATGCAGTATAAGTTTGGTACATCCTGAGAAATTATCCTATCTGAATTGCTTTTCATCTTAGAGAGAAAAAAAATACAAAAAGTTACCATCTGGCAACTTTTTGTTAAACATAAAAAAAAACATGTAATAGTTTTCAGGCTTGTGATTTCTCAGGATTTTTTTCCTGATTTCAGGATTTTTGTTTTTTTGTTTTTACAAATCTCCCTTTCTTCTTAAAAGAAGAGAAGTACAAAAATGTAGCCACCAATGTGTCCAAACCTCTAGTTTCTTGTTTGTGGGGATGTGGAGAGTATGTAAATCCTCCACAATTAAACATCCAGGAGGTTCAGGGGGCTTTGTCCTCTAGACCAAAGGGAGACCCAGACCTGGTACCCATTTTTCAGGATTTTTTGTTTACTTTTGTCAAATCACACCCCTCAGTTCTTCATTGTTTTCTCAAGTTACTTTTATGATACTTTTTTCTTGAAAATTATAGGGTTAAAATGAACAAAACACACGTTTCCAGAAACCAATAGTGTACCAAAAAACCCCAACAAATTTCACATCTAATATGGATTACCAGCTGGTGAACCATTTCCACATGAGAATGAATACAAATAATGTGAATGCTCTCTTTAATGAAATTTTCTTCAGCGGAAACTTTCACAGATTGGTTTCTGTACGTGAATCTCTTGGTTCTTACAAAGTACAGGGGCATGGATGCATGTACGGGCAATTGTTACCAATTAGTGTTCACAACCTTTACATGTAATTACTGCTCTGTTTCAACCCATAGGGCCAGGTTTCCCCTGTAAACCGACGTCATTCACAGATCCACAGACGTGCATGTTTTCTCATTCCGAACGTTGCCTTCAGTGATGTTCTGCATGTATCTCTGTCGGTGTTGGATTTTTTTTATATTTCTCCCCCCCCCCCCCAAAAGCAGTCAGTAATTTACTGAATGTACTTATGTATTGATTGGATTTTTCCATCAGTTGATTGCAGAGGGGTGGACTACTGGCTACCGACATGGAATTATATTAAGCCCATTGGTAATTTTGAAAAATGGTAAACTGTTCTCATATGACCAGAAACATTTTATGTAATTGAAGTAAAGGGGTTTGCAATAGATGCAATTTCGAATGGATAAGAGACAGTACATTGTACATGTACATGTATGTACAAGAACATGTATGCTGGGGGGGGGGGGCGGGGGGGCGACACAGGGGACAGGGGAGAATATGTTTATTGTCACGCGTCCCAACTATTTTGGCCGGGATTGTAGATGATTACCATTAGGCATGAAATACGAGAATTATTATCTTGGTTTACTTGGTCTGGTCTGTTTTTTTTTTTATTAGGGTAGTCATTGTTGGCATTGTGAGGATTGTTGACATTGTCGTCATTGCCATTGTCATTGTTGTCAATGCCATTGTCATTGGTTTCCCTGTTATGTTGTCTCAAGTCGCTATCTTGTCATGCCATTGTGTTACTGTTGTGTAGTCACTGTTGTCATTGTGGTCGAAAAGTTGAACTTTTGATTGGTATCAAACATCCTGAGAAGCTTTAGAGAAAACATGAAGAACCGGTGATCCATTTCCTCATTGATACAGTGTAGTATACCTGTACATTGCGAGGCTGTGTATTTCGTGAACCGGATACCCAAAATTGGAAATCTTCGGATACCCGGGTACCCAAAAACAATTTTGTAAAAACACATTTAAACTATTCCCGAATGTATAAAATAACCGATATGAACACAAGTTTCTCTTATTTTATTAGTCACAAGAAATATGAATAATTTCCCACCCTCTATATTAAGAATGACTCATAGCATCCCCATTCCCCACACATGTTTTGTTAACTAAAAATCGGAGACTTAATATGTGGCTTCAATGTTCAGTCGAAATTTTAAAAAGGCACTTACGGGTAATTGGAACTGAAAAAATGGAACCGGGTAATGATAGTTGCGGTCAGGTATCTGGGTACCCGGGTATCTGGGTACCCGGGTATCTGGGTACCCGGGTATCTGGGTACCCAGGTATCTGGGTACCCAGGTATCTGGGTACCCAGGTACCTGGCACAGCCTTAATACATTGTAAATATAATCCAGCGCTGTGGTGCCCCTCCGAGTTGCATGCCCCCCCCCTCCACAAATTTCCAGTGCCCCCTCCACAAATTTTCAGTGCCCCCCCCCCACGAAAAATCCCAATAGTGCCCCAAAACAGAAAAGAAAAAGAAAAGGAAAAAACCCATACCCCCTGGTCCCCCCCGCTGAAAAGCAATGCCCCTGTGTCCCCCACTGAAAAATCCTAGCTTCGCCCAGTGTTTTAGCCAGGATTTGGTAAAGTGGGAGTGCAAAAAAAAGTGGGAGTGCAACTTATTGGAGTCCAAAATTTGTGTGAAGCACACACAACTTGAGGCCTTGAAGTCCCTCACGGCCGAGGTCCAGGGCCTGCTTAAGGACCCTGGAAGCTCTGGCTATTTTAGATGCTCTCTGGTGGTCTCTAATGCATTTCTAATTTGGTTAGATTGTTTCCTTTTTTAATCAAAAAATAATAAGTTTAGCAGAAAATACAGAATGTGCAATAGTCCACTAATTTTGCATAGTGATAGCCATTAGTAATTAAAGTTTTTAAGAAAGTTTCTTGATCTCCGTAACATTAGTAGGCTCAAACATAGACAGTCTACAATGTGGATCCTTGCGTGGCGGTGTTTGTGATAGAATGGCAGGTACTGGGGGAAAAGAACGACGGATATTCTCAATTTTTGTGACAAAAAAGTTTGAAAATGCATTTGCGAGGTCCTGATCGGAGTGTGCAGATGGAAGCACTGGAGTTTTGGGTTTATGAAGGAGCTTTTCAACAATATATATATATATAAATTGTAGATTTGAATATTCATATTACATGAATATGTGAATAAATGATTAGCAGAACGAGGTACAGTGTGTAGTGGCTCTACTACTTTGCACCATGGTCTTTTTTTCATGCATTGTACACACTCTCTGGGATGTAGTGTATGCCTTGACTAAATGCTACAGAATTGTCGGTAGGCAGCGATTATTACTACATTATAAATGTAAGTAATGCCCAATCAGATCACGTCAAATTAACAGGGGTGTGATTTGTCTGGATTTTTCCGGATTTCCGTTTTTTTACGGAATCGCAATGTTGTGATCCTCCAAATTTTTAAGATTTAAACAAAGGAAAGCAAAGCAAACACTCAGAACTATAGATTTCACCCCAGTGCTGTTCACAACAGTGGCCCCAATACCCCTAGCAAAATTTACGTGGATTTTTTTCAAAACTGCCCAATCACACCCCTGAATTAAACGTGGTTGCCCCCCAAAAAATCAACACGTAAAACTCCACCACATAAAACTTCTGCGTTCAATCCAAGAACATTTTAGAAAATAATTTGCTCATTTTTAATTTTTGGGCTCGAGTACAACTGGCGATGCTTTTTACCAATGTGTACCATACATGTAGATGTACATGGTATGCATGTATGTACTACATGTACACTTACTGTATGTAACTTACAATTTAAATGGCTATGTTGATTGTACACATGATATTATAGATAGTGCAAGTAGTAAAGTGAATGAATTGCTGTGAGCTTCAAATGAAAGTGAGCCCTCTTTGGTCTCTGAAGATCCAGTGTGAATGTTGACCAAAGTGGCATACACTAATTACTTGTCATAGCGCCCTCTGTTGAGAAGACATTACAGCAGCAGGGATATTTTTAAAGCTACTCTGCACTGTTGGTTGTCTCAAAAACATATAATTAATCACAGTTTTACATGAAACGTACGTAGTTGATGAAGTTATCAAACATCCCCAATAATCATTTGAGTAAAGTTAGTAAAAGAATTTCCCAACTTATATTCCAATGGCATGAGACGAAAATTCCATTACTATAATAAGTACAACAGATCTGAACGCATTCTCATCACTTTCTCTGTAACGACACACATAAAGTAATTACTATTAGCTGAAACCTTTCACAGATTGGTTTCATTACAGACATACATGTACTGTATGCATGTTATCTCTTGATTTGTTTACAACATTTAAGGATGCATTCACAGAAAAATACTGGCTTTAACTCTAATGTTGAGGTGCCCAGCCCTCAATACTGGAGGCATAGCATTTCCCTAGCATTGCTTAACATAATTAATCAAAGCCAAGTGTGTGTATTTACAGTCGGATTGGAGATGTTATTTTAGGCACATCCCTGTGAGTGTATGATGTGGATTTGTGTAAATACACCCGTTATATAGGAGTATGCATGGTATTTATTTACGTAACTTAATATTACAGATTTTCCATGATAACTAATGCGTATTGAGCATAAATTTGGTGAGTATGAATACGATTTGAAAGGTTGGATAATAAATACATGTACAGGGGTATGTAGGTTATAATTTGAATGTTTTTCCCATTATTAACTCTCTTATTAATACAAGGGTCAAAATCAGTCAAAATGTTGATATACTTGCCAAGGTATATCTAGTGCACTTAAAAAGTCAAACACTGTCAAACCTTACGTTGTAGTAAGTACATTTACAGGTCAAAATGAGTCAACCGTTTTTTGACTGGTAAAAAGCATTGTCTGGTATTGTTCAGGGTGGTCAAAATGGCAGCAAAAACCAGTCAGAAATAGCCCCCGTGTGTACATTTTGGGTCAACAGTCAAAACAGGCAGTTGACTGGTTTTGACCTCTGTAGCATCTTGCCACTAAAGTGCAGGAGGGTTAAACAATATACTAGGGCTGTGCGTTTTCGGATATTTTTGGAACCGGATACCCGAAATCAGGAAACTTCGGATACCCGGATACCCGTATTCATTTTTGTTGAAAACATGCCTCCAGTGGTGTACAAATACATGTACTGTAAATGGTAACAAATTGACTTTTATAATACAGAGGATACCATACTTAAATCGATCTTTTCTTTATTGGAGTGCAATCTCTTGAATTTAAAGATAATTGTCTGCAAAAGTGTAAACATTACATTGTTCAAGAGTCACAGATTTATGTTCGCACCGCTCAAATGTTAAGTCCGAATTTTAAAAAGTCGTTTACGGGTAATTGGAACCGAAAAATTGAACCGGGTAATGACCATTTTGGTCGGGTATCCAGATACCCGGCACAGCTCTACAGTATACGTAATTGAATTGTTTGTTTGCCCTATTCACACCGTGCATGAGCCGTTGAGGGCACATGTTGTTTATAGACTACTGTGGGCGAAAGGGCAGCGATAGTGCATCGCGTTTGGCATATTTTGCAGTTGATGTGCGGAATATCTCCAGCGATCATTGGCTGGTATAAGTACACGCGCGCTTAGTACCATAACGTACGCACATAAAGTGTACGCACAACGCTTACACGACGCCAAAGTGGCTATCATCAAGACACTGGGTGCAAATTCTCCGCTGGAGGGCTACAATGTGCGCTGAGCGGATACCGACATTTATGTATCCAAGTGTCTGCGGATAAAACTCCACAAGTGACTCGGGCGGGACTCAAACCCATGACCTCCTGCTTACATGTACATGTGTACCGAAGACCTCCAGTTGAGGACCTCCAGCATCTCCCATTTGATTTGTACGTGTATGTTTTTCAACCGAGGATATTTCCGAGCGATATCCGCCAACCGAGGACCCATTGTTTGTCTTTTATTGTGAGTCCTGCAGTTTAAACCATAAACAAACGCAGACATCTTTATAACCTGTCAACAACCGAGCTTGCCCCATGAGGACTGGCCGGCTGCAATCCTATAGCAATGGGTACTGCTGCAATTATAGACATGTAAATAAAATAGATAGTACATGTACATGTATGTAAGATGCTGTTAGTGTTAATAATTCGTAGAATTTGAGGCTTTGCATGGTGGAGATACACGTAGATATTGTTTAAAAGTTCTTTCGGGTACACCGTGTATTAACCCTAATCCCCTAGGTACATGTATAGGAACCTTCCTGAACCCTAACCCCCTATACAATGTAGGTATTCTGGCTAGGAACCTTCCTGAATCCTCCAAAATCCATCAGTGCACTTTTGGAAGCATGCCCCTTATCTTCAAAATGCACTGTGCATTTTCATTGATCTTTCATATTCAGCACTTACGGCCTGTACAGTGTACTTCTTGCCAGGTAGTAATTTTGCCCCATTCGAAGAGGTGAAAGTACCAGTTTCCAACAGTGCTGAATTTTTCCCAAAAAAATTGCCCCTTGGAGGATTTTGGAGGATATGGGGTAGTTAGGGTTAATCTCTTCTTGGAAGAAGTGGTGGCTCTGAGAAGAAACGGTTGGTTTGTTCTCAACGTTTCGACTAGTCTGCTCTAGCAGTCTCCTGACGACGAAAGAACCTAACAATATGTTACTGTTTTATTTCAAATGGCCATACATTTTTATTGTTTTATTTTGTAGGAGACAAAAAATTACCAAAATTACTGAGACAAACATTAAACCCTCCTACACATGGAGGCCACTCCGATCCACAAAAATGTTCACCAACCTTTAGTACATACAAGCCTGTTGTCCTTTCCAAGTAATCTTACAAAATCGACTGTGTGCCACCCAAGGCCACTGTAAATGTTTGAACATATTAGTATGGCCTGCAATGTATCAATGGGAGACCACTTTACCCTGCAATCTCAGTGGTGTGACAGTGCACAGAAGGGTAACCATAGGAGGCCACTGGCAACAACTGCAACAGCTTGGAGTGGCCTGTATGGGTTGTTTCAAAAATTGCACTGATTGTAGGAGGGTTAAATAAAGATCTTTACCATCCGTAAAACAGCAGATTTGACAATGATTCTTTTTCCCATTTCAGGGGCCACTATAACTGGCTAGAGCTGGATCGTAAGGTTCTTGACCATGAGTTCCTCCAGAGAACCGGAACCCTCATCCTCTATTTTCAAGTTCAGTTCTTTTGCGAGAGTATAGCACAACTCAGGGACAGCATAACTATAGAGCTGTTTTATCTCCAAGCAAAAGGATCAATATGCAAGGTGAGAGGTTGTGTGTTATTTATTTGAAGATGTATCGCTTCGTCTTTATAACTATTTTAACAGCAATATTCCCCTTCTTCCCACCACACCCACAAAAAAAATAACAAAAATTTAAAAAAGGTTTATAAAAATCGTATGGTGTTGACTTTGAAAGGACATGTATGTCATAATGTAAAAACCATGTCGTACCCTGGTTTTAAAACAATTTACACAAATTATTATTATTTATTCAACCTCTAAAAAACAAATACCAAAACATGTAAAGCAAACAACTAGAAATACATCCCGAGACAAATGACGTAAAAACACAAAATACAAACCGTATGTGTCATGGCCAAGCGGTCTAGTGCATCGGACTCAAGTTCTGGCGCTAGTGTCAGAATGTGGGTTCGAATCCCGGGCTGACCGGTCATGGTGCTTGTGTCCTTGAGCAAGACACTTAACCATAATTGCTTTGTCCTTCGGATGGGACGTTAAGCCTAAGGTCCTGTGTGCTAGATTATTAACGTAATGCACGTAAAATGCACGTAATTCCACTTATCGTGGAAGAGTAGGGGTTTACCCCGGTGTTTCTGGTTTCGCATAAGAAGCACCCTTGTTTACTGGTTTCCTCGGGCTTCCGAGCTACAGTGCTCAAGGGTTACTTTGCATGGTGCCGGGTGTCCCAATTTCAGCTAAGTCCAACAGATGGGTGGCAGTGTTTGTGCACGGTGTTGGATTTTGGCGGATTCAGGAAGGTTCTTAGCCAAAATATGTAGCTTAGGGTTAAAGTACACTTGTTGTTAAGTTGGTACAAGTATCGATCATCCTAAGTAATTATTTCGTCTGAAGTGCTTTCATCTTTAGAGAAAGCAGCAATTGTTATGTCGAGTTTACAAAAAGTTCCTTGATGGCAACTTTTTTGTGAAATATGAAAAACATAAACATGAAAAACTTTAAAAAAAAATAATAACAGTTTTTCATTGTTAGTGCGGAACCTGCTGCTGTAGGATTCTAGCAAGCTCGGTGGTCGAGAGGTTAAGACGTCTGCACTAGTAAGCAGGACGTCGTGGGTTCGAATCCCGCCTGAGTCGCCTTGAAGTTTTTTTCCCCCCACAGACAGCACCGAGTATACAGTGCTATATACACGTCGGTGTAGGGCAAAATTAAATCAATAGTTTTTCATTATTTTCTCAAACATTGTGAGCACCTATGGTGAATAGGTTAGGTTTGTGATATGTCTTGAAAATGAGACGGGTAGAAATGAATGTACGTTTGTGTACCTTTTCTTAAACAGGGTTAGCCCAATAAATCCATTAATATGTTCCCGCTTCTCTGTTTTAATGGCCCCAAGAAAAGTGCCTAGATAGAAACAGCTGTCCATGTACACATTTGCCCTCACGCAGAACACGCCACAATCGGGTAACGGTGAAATGACTCGGCAGGAGAGAATTGCGACTTTGAAAGAAAAGGTTGGAAGTTTTGAAACTAGACACGGAAATTATCGCAAATATGCACAAGAGGGAGTACACATGCTTGTGTCTTGAAAATACTGGAAAAGGTGGTGGGATTTTTAAGTGATTCCCGTGGGCCCAGTAATTATGGATGCATTGCAAAGGAAGGTGGGTGGGGGTGGGGGGGGGGGGATAGGGGTCTGAAATGTGAATTGTGTTCCCATGGGGCATAAGGAAAAAGAGTAGGAGAAAAGCAAAATGAGGGTAAAACATGAAAATGGAGATTTCAACAAAATAAATGTTCTGTACAGATTTGATTGACACTGTTGTAACACAATTCGATTGTGTAAAAATGTACAGTGCTCAATGAAAGCAGTCTGTATGCTTTTTTCTTACATGTAACTAAGGGCAATTTCGTGGTTACTCACGTTACATTTATCGGACATGCATAAAAATGTTACGTTTTCTCTTATATAGTGTACATATAATACATTTCTGAATTATTATTTTGTGCCGAGTAAGGTCTGGGTATAATGCAACTACTACATGTACTGTAAAAAAAATCTGATGAGTGAAATATTATGGCATTAAGAGTGGGCCCAAAACCTTAAAAAATGTAAAGTGAGTAACTATGGCATTGCCCCATAAGCTTGATGAATGCAAATGTTGATGCCAAATACCTTCAAAGAAGTTTTACTGGAGACCAATACAAGAATGTGCTCCTTTTGTCCAGAAATACCCCCCCCCCCCCCCCATAACCATTTCCATTGAAATCTAGACTTAAGGGACCTGTAATGATTGGGAGTTGGCACATGATTGTTGTGAGAGTAAACGGAGACCCACGCTTTCGGACATGTCGTGCCGTTTGAGCAAACAGTGGAACAGACCGATACATTTCCTCATACCTGAATGTAAAAGCAAAGCAGCGAGGTTTTAAACCAGTCCCTAATGGCCATGCGAAGAGAATGTCCGCACTTGAAACGTAAAGCTTGGAGCGTGTTTGTCTTGGACAGGGTCCGATATTTAGAAGAAAACCACTTCCTTCTCTTCACAGATGTGCGATGTATACATTGTGAACTTTGCCGTCTTTTATTTCATTTTGTTAACCCTCCCATGAAAATTGCAGTTTGTGCCCTAGAAACTGCACCTTTTCAAAACCTGTCGGCTGGAGTGTTTTGAAATGTAGTTGCTTTCACTGGGCACTACACTGTCAGGTTTGAAAAGGTGGTGTATTTACAAGCTACTGTATACACTTCACTGACAGGTTTTACACTTCACTGACAGGTTTTACACTATAGGTTTTGAAAGGTGGTGTGATTAAATGCATTTAGCTATGCACTACACTGTCAGGTTTGAAAAGGTGGTGTATTTACAAGCTACTGTATACACTAATCAGTATATTTAACCTTTTATTTTCTTCTCAATTTATTGTGGATAGTCCAGGTTTCCGTCGAGTTATTCTCATCCCAATGGAAACCACCCTCTACAGTAGTGAAAACTCCCACACTGAATAGCAGCCATTTTGGGAACAAAGGTTTTAAGCTTGAATCGAATTACATGTAGGACCACTTTTTTCAGGGCCTATAGTGTATCCAAAATACTCAAAGTTGGAAGTCAAGGACCCCAGGTTATGATATTGGACCATTTGTACACAATCCATCAAATGTATGGGCCTCAAATCTTTGTTTTTCAGAAGATTTTGAGGACATACATGTACACTTTATGATAAATAGCTCAGCACATGAATTTCTCACTATTTAGTGGGGGTACTGCACCCGTATCATTCACAGCTGTACATGTACAGTACATGTGTTAATCACAGTGCAGTCTGCTTGTTTTTATTTCATACAAATCCATGAGGCCAAACCATGGCTGGAAGGCAAAATAGTCTGGTCCCTCGTATGCATATTGATTCATCTCAATAATGGACTTGTGTATACATACAGGGTATCTGACTAAAGATGGCTGCAGCATGATTAAGGTCTGAAAATAGCGGTCTGATTTCAGACCTTCTGTACCCTATCCTGGTCTGCGCTTTATGACTCTGACAACCAGATTAAATAACCGCAATGGCTTTTAAAATGTCAAGAGTCATTGGTTTTGACATCCATTCAGAGCTGGAATACATGTACATGTATGTGTTATTATTGTCTAGGTCAGTCAACTTGCACAAAGCATGTGTGCAGTATTCACATGTCATACATGTACAATTGTAAATTTACAAGGCGTCTGGAAACACTCACAAAATGCGTCCATGACAAAAAGACAATTTTTCTGTACATTCCCTGAATTTTTTCTTGTCATCAGAACTTTGATAATTTCCTTTTTAGAAAGGAAAACTAAAATACTTTGACGAGAGATATTTCACAAAATGAATGTCAGAAGTTTAGTTTAGTGATAAATAAATGTCATTTACGTGTAATTTATGAAGGGACCTACCAGAAATTAATTTTGGGACATACTTACAGTAAAACCATGATTCTAACTAATATTTTCAGAAATGCGTAATTTTAAACAATTTTTTCCCCCCTCGAGTAAAAAAAGAAATGTTTGGATGCAAAAACAAAATTACTGGATACACTTCTAATTTCTGTAGACCTTCTGTGTTTTTTTTCTTTTTCAGTTGTCCCATTTTCTGGAATTAAAATTAACCTTGAACGGAACTGTCATTTGGCCTTTGATTTGTTTGTAGTAATTTTGAAAGATCAACAAGTACACTGTAGGGATTCCTTCGTACCCTTGTACATGGACACGAATATCAAAAGCTAACACCTACCCTGCTGGTCTTGTGTACAGAGTCAACAGAAAAACCCTTACCCATTCATGCATGTGCTAATTAGTGCTACAGGTGAGCTTCTTTCCTGTGGTCTCCTTCCCCTCCACACTCAGGAAGTAGCCCCCCCTGGGTGCTGACAAATTGAATTAGACAGTTAGAGGTCCCCATGAGATTGATCATGTGAGGTCAGAGCAGTTGGGTTAATTTAAGCCAAAACTAAGGAGACTTTAATTTTTGAGAAGTGGGAAGCAGCTATATATGTCAAAATCAGTCAACTGCCCGGTTTTGACTGTTGACCCAAATGTGCACACAGGGGGCATTTTTTGACTGGTTTTTGACTGTCATTTTGACCACCCTGGACAATAACAGACAATGCTTTTACAAGTCAAAAACAGTCGACTCATTTTGACCTGTAAATGTACTTACTACATGTTAGGTGTGACAGTGTTTGACTTTTTAAGTGCACTAGATATACCTTGGCAAGTACATGTATATCAACATTTTGACTGATTTTGACCCTTGTAGTAGTAGGAGGAATAAGGAAATAGTGGACAATCTGTAAATATCAAAGGGACTTTAGCTCAATAAAGATGTACATTATCTACAGTGTTTTTTTTATTGTACCAGCTTTTTTTTCGTTTTAAAGGGAACATTTATGACATAAAACACAATAAAGGGGGCCACTTTGCATCCGTCACGTTAGCAGTTTTTCTAATGGTTGTTATTTATTGTTAAGTACCTGAAACCGACCAAAAAGTGTTTCAACATGTGAATGGACATGCAGGCTTATACTACAACTAATTTGAGTTGATTTATTTAATTTTTTTATTTTTTTATTAATTTTTTTACCCTCAAATTTCCATAAAAATTGGACGGAAAAAGTTAGCTCACTTTTCCGTCCATTTGTTGATGGAAATTTTAGGGTAATTAAAAAAATAATAGTAATAATCAACTCAAATTATCTTTAGGATAAGCATGCATGTCTATTCTAATGTTGAAATTCTTTTTGGGTGGTTTCAGATATTTAAAAAAAAATTACAACCATTAGAAAAACTGCTAATGTGACGGTAGGAAAGTGGCCCCCTTTATTGTGTTTTATGTCTTATACATGTATATCATTTATATATTCTTTCTCCTGAAGACGATCAGAGCATACTGATTGAAACGTCGAGTTGTAACCTCCAGCTCTTTTCAGAACTAAATTACTACTCAATTGAGAATTTCACCTGGTGTCACCGCACAAGTTTTATTTATATTTTCCTTCAACGGTCAGAGCACACTTTCAACAGGGCATGGAATCGGTGTCCTAGTTTAAGATGTTCAAACACAGTTAACTGCAAATGACTGGCTCATTTATGCAGCAGCGATGGTAATATGACCTTACCATTTCATTTCATTTCATTTCATTTATTAATTTCTCAGGTAAAAACATTAAAATACAGACATTATAAATCAAATACATATTAAACAAGAGGCAAGAATTAATAAATATACACAAATTGATTAGACAATAAACATTTTAAAGACAGGACAAATGGCACACCTGAAGGATTACAAAAAAGTAAACTTAATTACTATCGAGTTGTTTTCCGACTGCCATTAGACAATACATAAAACCACAAAAGAAGACAATTAAAATTGCACTATAAAAAAAAGAGATAGAAATGTGATATACATGTATATATATAAAAGTACTAAACAAAAATCAACAAAATTAAAATTGCACTATAAAAAAAAGAGATAGAAATGTGATATACATGTATATATATAAAAGTACTAAACAAAAATCAAAAAAAACAAAAAAAACAAAAAAAACTCAAAAGATAAAAAGTTATTTAATTTCTGTCATAGCTACCCCTGAACCTGGCACCAGCAAATGATCTCTGAGTAATTTAGTAAATGAGCTAAGGCTAAAAACAATGGCATCTTTGACTTCCGAGGGCAAAGCATCCCACAGTCTGGGAAAACGGTTAAAAAGAGAGTGATGCGCTGCATTTGTCCTCGCCCTTTGGTGTTGAAATTTAACAACATTAGAGTGTCTAGGGTTAACAACAACAATGTTATCAATAGGTAAATCAAACTTGTTGTGTAAGCATTTAACAACAAACAAAATGGCAAGAAAATGAATCCTGTTATTTAACAATGGGAGGCCCAATTGAAAGCAGCGGTCTGTATAGCACATTTCCCTGTCAGAGTTAAACAAAGCCCTTCTAGGTAAGCCTAGACAAAAACGAGTAAATCGCCTCTGAACCCTTTCCAATGTGTCCTGCTGGGTAGATAAAGCAGGGCACCATACAGGTGCTGCATACTCTAGTAAAGGCCTACTTATAGAACAGTATAATGTAGTAAGAATTTTAGTGTTTCTAGATTTAATTACCCTCCCCAAGAAACCATTGAGCCGAGTAGCTTTGGAGGCAATACTGTTTATGTGTTGTTTCCAACTTAAATCCCTCGATATGATGAGACCAAGATACTTATAGCTGTCAACATTTTGTAGTATTTGAGAACCGATGTTATAAATAGGTTTAGGAGGATTTCTAGAGCGAGTAACAGTCATAAGTTTACATTTCTTTGAGTTCAGCATCATATGATTTAATTCACACCAAGTGCCTATGTGCTGCAGGTCATCCATGTGGGGTATTATTATTTTCAGTCACTGAGTTTATCTAAAACAAGCGCTCCAATTCTGTGCCCTGTTGATGCCCTACGATAAGGTCATATTACCGTTGCTGCTGCATAATTTTCAGTCACCGTGTCTGTTGAAAGTCTGCTCTGATCGTGAGGATACTGTCCCATTAACCAAATACCACTGATGTACATGGACACTGTACTGTACCTTCCCTTTAAAAACCCTCATACACATTGAAGCCACTCCCAACCATTAAATTCTGTTCTTTAGCAATCTTCAGTACATACATGTACAAGCCTGCTGTCCTTTCCAAGTAATCTTACAAAATCAACTGAGTGACACCCAAGGTCACTGTAAATGTTTGAACATCCAAGGTCACTGTAAATGTTTGAACATATTAGTATGGCCTACAATGTATCAATGGGAGACCACTTTACCCTGTAATCTCAGTGGTGTGACAGTGCACAGAATGGTAACCATAGGAGGCCACTGGCAACAGCTAATGGCTTGGAGTGGCCTGAATGGGTTGTTTCAATAATTGCACTGATTGTAGGAGGGCTAAGAAAGGAAACCAAATACTCTAAAATGAGACAAATTCACAAAATAATTGTCAGAAGCATGGTTTAAATAATTAAAGTGTTCAAGTGAATTTATAATGGGATCCACCATAAATTTGATTTGGGACTTATTTAACCCTAACCCCCTAGGTATTCTGGCTAGGAACCTTCCTGAATCCTCCAAAATCCTCCAGTGTACTTTTGGAAACACTTCAAAATGCACCATGCATTTTCGTTGATCTTTCATATTCAGCACTTACGGCCTGTACTTTTTGCCAGGTAGTAATTTTGCCCCATTTAACCAGTTTGCATCGGAGGCCGTGTATACACGCATTTTTTTTTTTTGAACCGGGGATCGGAGAGCGTCTAAACACACATTCCGATTTTTGTGTGTGTTACCGGGAGACTTGTCAACACGCCACACGTGGCGTGGCGGCTGACTTGTATACACGCAATCGTTTCTCGGAGTCCATGGGGTCACGGTTTGGTTGCCCCGGACAAAAGGCACTGCAAACAATGAACGAGTTCACTCTTTTTGTTGATTTTTGCGTAATCCCTTTATCCAAGACCTGTTCCTTTGACGTACCAGCCAAGAATTTGTAAAGACGGATTCATATCCATTGTTTACGAGGCCTTTCCTCTCTCTCCCGGCATGCCGTCTGTTCGACCGGGCACTGGTCGCTAATAGGCTGTTGCATCGGAGCTTGCCAACGGTCTAATTGTGCTGAACAAACACAACCGTAATTAAAAAACTAGCCATTTAATTCTCGAAATGTCAATGAGTAAAGGTGTTTATTTGGGTGTCTGGACTTAGTTTCATTGACAAAAAAAATTATTAATGGCTCGAGATTTTTTCTGATTTTTCACTGAAAATAAACCCGCATGGGGGACCGGAAAAAAATATATATATTCCAGACGTGAACTGGTTAAAGAGGTGAAAGTACCAGTTTCCAACAGTGCTTATTTTTTTCCCCAAAAAAGTGCCCCTTGGAGGATTTTAGAGGATATGGGGTGGTTAGGGTTAATGTCAAAACATTCTTACATTTAATTTGTGAACGTACATGTACATATGTGTAATTTGGTTTGCTTTTCATATGTGGCATCGTTGCGATTAAAATAAAAAAATGCCTGAAATTGCAGGAACATTTTTCGAAAAACATGGTTGATGCATCTTTTATAATGACCAAGTGCCCTCTTCTAGATGATCGGAATGAGCTATTTGTGATCAGAGCTCAAGGACAGAACATCTTTTTGTTGGGGAATCTAGGTCTCTCGGGGGAAAATAGACATCAATAGACAGATCCATAGAATGCTTGATTAAAATTAATTCTGGTGCAGGAGGGGAAAGATTGGAAACTCCTATTTATTCAGTTGTGTTCTGGAATAATAATTATGTTGATTGAAAAAAAGATAAATATATAAAAAAATCAATGCAATTTTTTTGGTGGAAATGTTTTATCAATTCGGAATGAGACAGACACAGATGGAATTAACGCATTTGAAATCTTTCTTTTGAGTTCCCAAGTTCAAGAGCCATTAAATTAAAGCCAGTCCACAAATGCCTTTGTAAATGCACCCATAGCTAATAAGAATGAGGAAGTTGCGTCTGGTGAAAGCACTGAGTATATAGTGCTATACACACGTCGGTGCAGGGCAAAATTAAATCAAGAATGAGGAAGTTTGTAAAAAAAAAAGTCAACCAGTAAAAGCTTGAACAGAATATTTCATTTTCTCGTTAACAAGAAATTAAGGCTTGTACACTATTGTTATCTTAACCCTCCTACTATACATGTAGCTGCACTTCAGTGGCAAGTAGCTATAGTGGTCAAAATCAGTCAACGGACTGTTTTGACTGTTGACCCAAATGTGCACACAGAGGCATTTTTTACTGTTTTTTTTACTGTCATTTTGACCACCCTGAACAATACCAGACAATGCTTTTACCAGTCAAAAATGGTCGACTCATTTTGACCTGTAAATGTACTTACTATACGTAAGGTTTGACAGTGTTTGACTTTTTAAGTGCACTACATATACCTTGGCAAGTACATCAACATTTTGACTGATTTTGACCCTTGTAGTAGTAGGAGGGTTAAGTAACATAAAATGATCACAGTTTTACATACAAACTTACTTGGTGTTAAGTTGAGGATAAAACATCCCTTGAATGCTATCTGCTAAGGTGCTATCATTAAATTAAAATTAGTAAGATAATTTCCTAACAGAATGTTTGACTTTATTGGACCACAATTCCACAAAAATCCAAATGAATCCCTATATATTTTCTTGTTAACCAGTTCGCACCGGGAATAAAAAAGTTTTTCCGAACCCCCGTGACGGGTTTATTTTTACCGCACAAACACGAACAATGGTGCTCACCAGAGCGTGACCGGGGAGACCGCGTCTTCCACCGTATGCTTATGGCTCGTTGCCACGTCGACCAGGAATCTGTAGAAATATTCCCGAGAATAGTGTGGCGTGTTTAGACGCTCTCCGATCCGCTGTCCAAAAAAAATTGCGTGTATACACGGCCTCTGACGCGAACTGGTTAAACAACGCAACAATGTTGGTGAAACTTCCCAGGTCGGTTGTGTTACAATACATGTACATGTCTGTATCTTGTTTCAAAATGAGTACATGCATACAGTCGTACATGTACCAACTATTGCTAATTCTGTACCCGACCTTCAAAGAGACAATATCATCACGATCAGAGCAGACTTTCAACAGGGCATGGAATTGGTGTCCTATCAGTGAGTGAAATAATGATATGTATACGTCCACCACGTTGATCTTATCGTGTCCTGTTATCTACATGTAGGCCAACAGGCGTTCATCTGTGGGCCAATTTCATAGAGCTGCTTAGTAGAGAATTTTGCTAACAAATGTTTTTGCTATAAAGGAAACTAACACAGGCTACCAGCCAAAATGCATACTTTTGTATGAAAGTTTGGCAGGTAACCAAGGAAATCTTAAGTAAGACTAATTGCGGTGACACCATGTGGAATCTCAATTGAGTAGTAATTAGTTCTGAAAAGAACTGGAGGTACAACTCGACGTTTCGATCAGTATGCTCTGATCGTCCTCAGGAGAAATCTTGCTGAGCTAATTTTTTTGGTAAGCAATTATATCTGCTGGGCAGCCCTATGAAATTGGGCCCTGGTATTACACTATACTTTTAGGCACTGAGTTCAGCTGAAACTAGACACCGATTGCATGCCTTGTGGAAAGGTTCGCTGTTATTGTGACGATAATATCCCTTTAAAGGATGTGTCCATGTGAACCACCACCTCAGTACAAAAGCTCTTTTATGTACAGTGTACACACCATTTTAAATTTTTATGTGAGGGTATTAATAGGTGACCACATGCTGGTTATGTCTAGATATCGAACACCGAGTACCGGTTAGCGGTTAGCAAGCGACATTCAGTCCTTTACTTGGGTTTACCGCATCTATTTTGAGGATACCAGTGAGTGTCGTATGACATGAGCTGGCCTGAATGATTTTGACAATTTAAATTTTTTTTTAATAAAAATATTCTGAGTGGGTGGATGATGAATTGAACCCTGCAAAAAAAAAAAAAAAAAAAAAAAAAAGATGTTTATTTTGAATTCATGCTGGTGTGACTAAGGAGTTGTTTAGGGGATCTGTACAAAGGGTACATGTATGATTCGATAAACAAACTTTTCAGCAACATGACAGTCACAAACCAACGTTGTTCGGTACATGTACCTTGTTACACAGTGTACGTACCCACAATGAATACATATGTGTCTGTAACAGGGTTGGGACATTTACATTTACATGTACATGTTTGCACGAAAATAAATTCATTAAATGTTTTCAATTTTATTGTAATAATAAAAGTAGTTTTTGTTATTCTTTCTGTAGTAATATTTCTCTAAGACTTTTCCCCCAAGTGAATACATATGTAAACCCCCCCAAAATAAATAAATAAATAAATAAATAAATTTGGTAGTTTTTACGTAATATTGAACCCTTCAAAGAAAATTCCTCAAGAACCACCTTCAGTTGATTAAAACCGAATCGATGAAGTGAACATCTTCACTAACTGGTTAGGGCTTATCCTCTTCCTGTTTTCACGCCTGTAAACACTCTAATAAAACCTTTCCTTCCCCCCCCCCCCCTCCCCCCATCCCTGTACCTGATTGTTTGGTTAGAATTCACATGAGAGTTTACGTTCGGGGATGTTGTTGTTGTTGTTATTCCAGACTTCCCCCCCCGGCCGGGAATAAACCGCTGAGATCTTTTCCATGTGTAGGTGGGAAACTGGAGCTGCTTCGGTACTTACGTACGTGGCGATGTGACTTTGAAATGTAAAAATAGCTTCCAAATCTCTTCTTTGGCTTGCACAGCTCGGCATTGTTAAGCCGACAATAGGCCTAAGGATCTGTGTGGAAGGGACAAGTGTTCCGTGGGCTTGAATTTGGAGCACGGAATTGAATTTTGTTTTCATTAATTTTAATCCACCATTCTCACCCTTGGAGATTTGTATTCTAGACAATATTACAGAGGATTCTTAGCCTTGGCCAGGTACGTAAATTTGTATCTGCGTGAACGATAACTGGTTGTCTGTCTTTATTGGCTGCCGATATTCTCTTCCCCACATATTATAATGAACAGCCCATGTAACTGTTTTTTTTTTTTAACTTGTGCTCTTGCCATCAGGGTGACATCGAAGTCGACAGCGAGACCGTTTTCGAATTAGCCGCTTACGTACTGCAAGCTACCGAGGGCGACTTTGTAAGGTAGGCAACCTTTTGGGAATTTTCTAAAAGGGTGGATTAAATGAAAAATAAAGTTTGGTGGAAATCTTGCATCTCTGATAAAGTTGAAACAGTTGTGTTCCCCCCCCCCCCCCTGTTGATGTATCGTGAGACATGTTAACCTCTCAAACAATCGGCATTAGTCAAGCTTAACCCTAACCACCCCAAACATTTCAAACTCCCAACAGCTGGGTTTGTTGTGTTTTTGATGGACTCGGTACTGTACAGCCCAGACATGGATACTTTACATGGGGCCGGGTGTCCCCAATTCCAGCTACATGCAAGTCCAACAGTTGGGTGGTAGTGTTTGTACATGGTGTTGGATTTTGGCGGATTCAGGAAGGTTCTTAGCCAAAATAGCTAGGAGGATAGGGTTGTTATGAAGTAATGAGGATACAATAAACGTTAGCTGTGGATCTCTATTAGGTTCGTTTATATACATTAGTACAAACATGTATGTGTCTTGATATGACAAAATCATTGAACTTCATTCAGTATTGATCGACCAAAACAAATAACAATTTTCACCTGAATACCCAATCAAAATAATGGTTTTCACCATTAGAAAGCGGCAAATGTGTACTTTCATAAAAAAAAATTAATAAAAAATTTATTAAAAATAAAAAAATAAAAAAAATAAATTGCATTTTCCAGGTTTTGTTATGTTGGGTAACATAATATTATATACACTACTCAACTGCCTGTACTTGGATGTTTTCTGCAGAAAAGTCCATTAGATCAATGGACCAATATATATTTTGCTGTATTCTGCTAGTTCACTCAGAGAGATACACGTACTTATGATCTATTAATACCATCAAGGCAAGATACGACTTGATGCATTATCATCATCAGTCTAGCCTGATTAACAACAACAACAACCACACAAGCAACCTGGACAGCTGTGGTAGCTGTGGCGGCTTCTGCGGCATCAGCCGTCGTCTTCTTCGACAATTAGGAGCCATTAACTGATAAATAGGTCAACGATGCTTCCCTAACCACCCCATATCCTCCAAAATCCTCCAAGGGGCACTTTTCTGGGGAAAATTCAACGCTGTTGGAAACTGGTACTTTCACCTCTTCAAATGGGACAAAATTACTACCTGGCAAGAAGTACAGACCATAAGTGCTGAATATGAATGATCAACGAAAATGCATGGTGCATTTTGAAGATAACGGCATGTTTCTAAAAGTGCACCGATGTATTTTGGAGGATTCAGGAAGGTTCCTAGCCAGAATACCTAGGGGGTTACAGGGTTAAAAAGAAATTGACTGTTATGGGCAGGTAAAACAACTACATGTAGGCTTACTGAACAGTCGTGACTTGAAAACAAGCAGTGTCTATACATTTTAAAATTGTTTTAAAAACCTTCCTACAAGGATCAAAATCAGTCAAAATGTTGATATACTTCCCAAGGTATATCTAGTGCACTTAAAAGTCAAACACTGTCAAACCTTACGTGTAGTCAGTACATTTACAGGTCAAAATGAGTCGACCGTTTTTGACTGGTAAAAAGCATTGTCTGGTATTGTTGAGGGTGGTCAAAATGAGTTAAAAACCAGTCAAAAACAGGCAGTTGACTGGTTTTGACCACTATAGCTACATGTACTTGCCACTAAAGTGCAGCTATATAGTAGGAGGGTTAATAAGGGAATAACAGTTTGTCGTGCGGTCCTTACCGCAGGTTAATGGCCGGTTTTTGGGCGTGGTCTCGGGCGATAAGGACCGAGGTGAAGACCAAGCGTCAAACTGTTCTTCCCATTCATAAATGCCTGTATTGATTTTACAAAAATTGTAATTTTTGTTGAATAAAGCCAAATGGAAACGGGCAAATTTATGTTTTGGGGGACACACGAAACACTTCCAAAGTACATGAGTCGGGCGCCGTGATGCAAATCTTAATCACTCTGATTGGTTGAAATCCGCGTTGCACGTCGCACAAAACAGCTGGAGAACAGCTGGCACAAACGCACTGCTCTGATGTTGATAAGTCATGTCTTTACAAACCATTAATACACACTCCCACCCGATTACGTTTTGTCCAATCTGATTGTCTAAACTGTTGGGCACTTATGAATGCACTTTTTAAAAACAAGACAACCAGTTATAAATTTACAACCCACTGTTGGAGCAGTATTATGTGGGGGCAGGGCGGGGGGAATTTTCAAAGGTGGGGAAGGGGAAAGATTCAGTTAGGCTCCACAGAACAGGATATGACATGCTGGAATTTTTTCTTCCGCTTAATGGCTTTAGAGAGATTGCCTGGGATGCAGAATGCAAGACCTGGCTATAAAACTGCGCTTCACTGCAAGACGGAAGGGATACCTCTCAGGAATGATTGGGCTTTAACAAGATTGTCGTTACGGACTTTATGTCTGCATTTTTTGGGGGGGATTAGGGATTCAGAGGATGGGGATTAGGGATTCAGAGGATGGGGATTAACCGTAAATGAAGTTGACCATGAATTGTCTGGGAATGGTGTCTTGCATATTAAGGGGGGGGGGGGGGGACACAATGATCTGGCATAAATAGGGGTAACCTCACTGAAGAATGTCTGAATCTGTGTGCCTGACTTGGAGTTGAGTACTTTTTCATGAGTGACAGTACGAATACAGAAAAAACGTACTCGGGTACTGTACGAGTACGAGTATGAGAACTGCAACTCTAAGTTAAGTCTGTTTGTGGTGACACCGGGTAGACACTCTTTTTGAGTAGTAAATAGGTCTATAAAGAACTGTTTGGTTACAACACGATGTTTTGATCAGTATACTCTGATGGTCTTTAGGAGAACTACATGTACATGTACACATGCTACAACTCTGCTATAAAGTATAAACCTACAACCTTTAGAAACAAATAAAACAAAAGAAAATAGTTTGTTGGTCATGGCCCAACATCATTTTTTTTTTAGGTTTTGAGCTTCTACTTTTGAAATTTTTTTTATGAAGGAGCTCTTGACTGGAGATACATGTATGTCACCCAGTCTGATTGGATTGAAATTAAGACAATCTGGGCACACTTTCTTTGGAGGTGGTTCTTCATACAAATGTACATGTGTACATGTACATGTACATGTACGTCGGTTGATGGCAAAAAAATAAAAATAAAAAAATAAATAAATAATATTAAAAATTAAAAAAAATAAAAAAATAAAAAAATAAATAAAATCAGATCAGTTCTCATTGTGAATATCTCAAAATATCATTGGCTTAGCTTCCAACAATTTAACAGAAAAGGAAAGATTATCGTTGTGTGTAACAACTGACAGATTGACAAACATTTGAAGCGACGCTGAACTGGCAAGCTTTAAATTACACTTTTGTCAGTGGGAGCTGATTAAGGGTTGTGACGATCCAAAACCGATGAAAAGTCTCCATTTTGTTGTTCAGCTTGAGGTATTTCAGAAACCAACGCATTTATTTACTGCAGAATACATGTATGTTACATCATTCGGTAACATGCACTTATTTTTTTTAAAATAGCACTGTGCACTGTACATGTACTTACTGAGGCTTAAAATGTTATGTCTATGTGCCGTAACTTGGGTATTATATTTAATAGACATACAGTGTATGTAGACGCATCACAAAATATGCAGTTACGTATATGTACATCATGGACATCACATATGTACATGTACACGTATATAGTTCAGCATTATGTTTTATGCTTGGTTGCCATCTCACTCAATTACAAGAATGTTTCTGACAGTACATGTATCTCTAGTCCATCGGTTCATCATGTTTTTTTTTTTGTATCTTTTTTTGTATCTAGCCAACCGTAGAACCATGCCAAAGATTCTACATGCACATGTGCATGCATGTGCAGTAGACAGTGCAGACAAACAGGGCTATTTATCAATTTTAACCCACCTACTCGAGCTGCACTTTAGGGGGAGGTAGCTACAGAGGTCAAAACCAGTCAACTGCCTGTTTTTGACTGTTGACCCAGATGTGCACACGGGGTGGGGGGGGGGCATTTTTTGATTGATTTTGACCACCCTGAACAATACCAGACAATGCTTTTACCAGTCAAAAACGGTCAACTCGTTTTGACCTGTGAATGTACTTACTGCACGTAGGTATATCAAGTACGTATATTAACATTTTGACTGATTTTGACCCTTGCAGTAGTAGGAGGGTTAATTGAAAATATTTATAAAAAATAATAATTGTGTAGCATGATATATATTTTCGGTTTCTTGAATTAAATACATGCTTCAATAGAGAAATAGCTGTTGCAAACTGCTTACCAACCTAAAGGACCTGTTGTATAAATGCATAGTTATTGGCCTTACATATGTATGTTTCGAATCTAGCAGGTTCTTTCTCAAAGGCAAAATGGGACAGAATACAAGCAACATACATGCATCCTGTGTTTATATGTTGTTAAAATACATGTACATGCTTGTTAAACAACTAGTCTTCATGATGTTGCATGGCTCTGATTATTAATAAACTTGACCGTGCTTTAAAAAAGAAGCCAGTTTTTTTTTATTTTATAAAACTTGCTGTGCAAATCAATGCTGTGCAAATTGCTGGCTGAGTAAATAAGATGAACCCTAACCTCCCCCTAATGGTTTCAGCTGGGAACCTTCCTGAATCCACCAAAATCCAACACCATGCATGGGCTATGCAGTACCGAGTCCATCAAAATGCGACACAACCAGTTGTTGGAGTTTGATGGGCTTGGGGTGGTTAAGGGTTAAATGGACACTATCGTCACGATCAGAGCCGACTTTCAACAGGGCATGGAATCGATGTCAAACAGTTTAAAATGAACATGGTGACTGAAAATCACCAGCTCAGTGTGAGTGCTATGGTCGAGCGGTTTAGAGTGTCAGATTTGTGTTCTGATGGCTGAGTCGTCAGAATGTGGGTTCGAATCCCAGCCACGACCGGGGTGCTTGTGTCCTTGAGCAAGACACTTTACCATAATTGCTTCTCTCCACCCAGGGGTAAATGGGTACCTGTGAGGGCAGAGTTGGTTGTTGTGTTTGACTAGCCCTATATGCATTGTAATGGCAGCAATTGAGCTGTATACTCCCTAGGGAGCTGAGATGGTTTCAGGAATGATTTATGAGCCTGATGAGCAGGGGTAATACATGTAATATAATGCACCTTGAGCACCAGTTTGGTGGATACGTGCGCTATATAAGTCCACATTATTATTATTAGCTCATTTTTACAGCAGTAACATGACCTTATCGTGTGGGGTATTATTTTCAGTCATCGAGTTAATCTAAAAATAGCACTCCGATTCCATGCCCTGTTGATCGTGACGATACTGTCCCTTTAAGTTTGATATGATACATGGACATGTACATGTACATGCAAAATCATAATGTACATGTACAGTGTACAACACTTGAACATTTGTACAATGTATACAGTACCATGGTTACATACATGTATACAGATGTTTATATTTCAGTAACCCTCCTATAATCAGTGCAATTTTTCAAACAACCCATTCAGGCCACTCCAAGCCATTAGCTGTTGCCAGTGGCCTCCTATGGTTACCCTTCTGTGCACTGTTACACCACTGAGATTGCAGGGTTCCCATTCATACACTGCAGGCCATACTATTATGTTCAAACATTTACAGTGACCTTGGGTGTCACACAGTTGATTTTGTAAGATTACTTGGAAAGGACAGCAGGCTTGTACATGTATGTACTGAAGATTGCTTAACAGAATTTAGTGGATCGGAGTGGCCTCCATGTGTAGAAGGGTTAATTAACATCTCGAGCATGTTAACATTTTATCATAATTTGTACGTTGCACTTTAAATGGATCTGTTATTCTAATAATGGATCTAAAGTTACACTGTAGACGGCGGAGATTGCAGTGACATTTCAACATGTTAACGATGCCGAGATTTGTGCGATAACGAGGTTGCCCATTAACGGAATTGTGATGTTCACGAGTGGATCAAAAGATATATTTCTTTCACCTTTCACACAGCCAGAGGCAACACGCAGAGAGATACGATGTACGACTCGCAGGAAACTAAATCCAGTCTTTGGAATTAACTTGCAAATCTGTTTGAGAGAGAGAGAGAGAGAGAGAAAAAGAATGAATCTTGTCCAGATTCAAGTTTGCAGTTGGATATAAAATGGGGCAGTTATTTTGATTATTGGACCTATAATTTGTCATTATTTTAACAAATTTGATGGAAAATGTTAAAGATTTATAAAATCTAGTACATGTAGGTCAGGTGAGAAAGGTCACCAGGTCGTGTGAGGAAAATCATTTGTTGTATCAAAGGTAGCCGTATTCAAGGAATTACTTATCAGTAAGTACAGTACATATGTGTGTAATTAATGATTGATGGGATATAGACTTGAGTAACATGCACCTGAAGTTCAATGCGGCAGACCAGCGATATCTCATAAGCGGCAAAGCTGAGCTGAGTCAGTCGCTATTCACTGCGACATACATGCATGCATGAATGTACAATTACTGATTTCACTCTGTCTTGTTTTAATA
Source organism: Zoroaster sp. YZ-2022 (assembly GCA_029582265.1). Lineage (NCBI taxonomy): Eukaryota > Metazoa > Echinodermata > Asteroidea > Forcipulatida > Zoroasteridae > Zoroaster > Zoroaster sp. YZ-2022. Next base: position 302,807 of record JAQQFT010000025.1, on the reverse strand, counting down.
GTGACCTCAAATCACGGAACGACCTGAAAACTCTGCCGGTACTACCTCAATGCACACTGAGGGAGCACCCGTCCCTGCCTTACTGCGAAGAGAAGATTATATTTTATTATAGACAGCTAGGCGGACTCAGCCGAGGACAGGCTATCATTTGGTGAGTACTTCTTATTGTATGTGTCTGTCTTATACATGTAAACCTAACCCCCTAGGTATTCTGGCAAGGAACCTTCCTGAATCCTCCAAAATCCATCAGTGCACTTTTGGAAACATGCCCTCATCTTTAAAATGCACCATGCATTTTCGTTGCTCTTTCATATTCAGCACTTATGGCCTGTACTTCTTGCCAGGTAGTAATTTTGTCCCATTTGAAGAGGTGAAAGTACTAGGGCTGTGCCGGGTATCCGGATACCAGACCGAAACGGTCATTACCCGGTTCCATTTTTCGGTTCCAATTACCTGTAAACGATTTTTTTAAATTCAGACTTAATATCTGAGCGGTGCAAACAGAAATCTGTGACTCTTGAAGAATGCACTTGTACAGACAATTATCTTTAAATTCAAGAGATTACACTCCAATAAAGAAAAGATCGATAGCATGATATGCTCTGTATTATAAAAGTCAATTTGTTACCATTTACAGTACATGTATTTGTACACCACCGGAGGCATGTTTTCAACAAAAATGAAAACGGGTATCCGGGTATCCGAAATTTCCTGATTTCGGGTATCTGGTTCCAAAAATATCCGAAAACGCACAGCCCGTAGAAAATACCAGTTTCCAAAAGTGCTGAATTTTCCCCAAAAATGCCCCCTGGAGGATTTTGCAGGATTTGGGGTAGTTAGAGTTAATGAAACCAAGAATACCCCCCAAAAGGGCCTTGCTTGTAAACCTGAGAAAACCTATGATGTAAATGCTGTGATGAAATGTGAAGATCTACTTAATACCTGTAAAGCACTACCATTGAATTTTCCCTAAACCAGCAGTGGTAATAATAATAATAATAATGTGTGGATTTATATAGCGCACGTATCCACCAACTAAGTGGTGCTCAAGGCGCATTATATTATTATCCCTGCTCATAAGGCTCATAAATCATTCCTGAAACCATCTCAGCTCCCTGGGGAGTATACAACTCAATTGCTGCCATTTCTAGCGCATATAGAGCAAACCAACTCTGCCTTCACAGGTACCCATTTAACCCCTGGGTGGAGAGAAGCAATTATGATTAAGTGTCTTGCTCGCCGACTCCAACCAAACTTCTGGGGGAAGAGGAAGATTTTAGATGTGCAAGAAAAACTCCAGACAAAAAAAGGAAAAAAAAAAAACGCGCGTGTTTATCTTGTAGGGACTGAAAACACAATTCGCGTGCAAACCCTGAGTTGGATCCGCATGGGATTAGGACCCTGGACTGCAGAGGTGAAAAACGAGGAAAGTGCCATCATGGGAAAAAAAAGAAGAAAAAAAGGGAAATCACCAAGAGCTAATCAGCTGTTATTTATTGCAGCCATGCTCCAAATCAATACTCTCAGGAAATTTGCTAACATAACCAAGGATAGTACATGTACATGTACCTTTGCTCCTGTAGACCGTCATCATACTTCGGCCATCTTTGTCATATTCCCTGTATACACAGTGACAGTAACCATTCTAATTCTCATTTCATAAAAAGCTGCCAGACTAACGGTTTATTCCAACCTCGGTTTGGTTGAATTGATTTGTATAGAAGAAAAACAAGATGTCTGTACCATGATGAAGGTCTGTTAGGCCACCCCAAAAAAGTCTCTGGTTTCTGGTCTCCGCACGCATCGCCTCAGACCCGTGCGTCGGCATTTTAAATTTTAAATTTTAAATTTTTTGCTATGAAATGATGTCCAATTGCAGCCAAAATTGCTGTATCGATTGGAATTCTGCCGTGCTGTGTTTTAAACGGCTTTCTCACATAGGGGTATGAACATTTGCCTGATTTGTGAGGCCTCTTTAGCCACCATACTTTGTATATAAATGTGTATACATGTACATGTACATATACAACGTATCACGTATTTCCCTGTTGGCAAAAAAAAAAGATCGCCGGAAAAAAAAAAAAAAAAAAAAAAAAAAAAAACGTGCATCACTGCGATTTTGAAGCCAACCGATGACCAGAAACCAGAGACTTTTTTGTTTGGCCTTATGGTGCAAGCCTGTGATTTCTCAGGATTTTTTTTACAAATCTCCCTTTGCTTCAAAATGTTCTTGAAAGAAGAGAAGTAGCCACCAAGGAAAGAAAGAAGTAGCCTGTATTGTGTCCAAACCTCTAGTTTCTTGTTTGTGGGGATGTGGAGAGTCTGTAAATCCTCCATCCAGGAGGTGTAGGGGGGGGGCTTTGTCTTCATTTTTCAGGATTTCACACCCCCCTGATGGTGGAAATTCAAAATTAGTTATTCATCAAATCCCCCCCCCCCCTCCAAAAAAAAAAATTAATTAAATGTAAAAAAAAATGTAAAAAAATAACCAATGTGCATACATGTACAAGTACATGAAGCATACATGTACAACATTTTAGTCATGGCCTATTCAAATCGTCATGAAATTCCAGTGTGCGAAACCCCACCCAGTCGAGCCTAGTTACAACTGAAACAGTCATGAATCATAAAATCAATATAGGACAGCATGGAGTAGCCGCAATCTCGGGCATTATTCAAATATCCCTGTATTGAAATCTGAACTTGTTCAAATTTCACTCATCCTGCCAAATAAGGTAGCAAAAAAAGAAAGAAGTAAATCAGTAATGCATCGTGCAGTTTTTCCTGTTTAAATTATCATGTTGAGCTCACTCGTAAAGTGGTAATAATAACGTATTCACAGCAGTCAACAGAGGTCCCTTCATGCAGAGAAATATTAGCTCACAATTTATTCCTGGATTGGTGATCGTGTTTCTTTGGAATGCAGACAACCTGCAGTGAGATAAATTACCTGGATGGAACTCGACCCTCCCCGGTGCTCCAGTAGTTGCGTATGATCTGACGTAAATGGAATAAGGTTATGAAAAGTCAAGGATTACAGGAATGAGTCAGAAAAAACCCACCCAACCCCCGAAAACAAGAAGGGAAAAAGGAAACAAAATAAAACAAAATCTTGGTACTTTTGAACTGTCTGCGAAGCATGGAGTCACAGAGACGGTAAATTATTAAAGGTGACCAGGCAAAGATTCACTGATGATAATGATTCTTAGGAGCCAGAATGCTGAGGACCTGTAACCCCTAAGCAGGAAATATTGCTTAGCAAATTTACCGGGTATCTGCTAGGCAAAATTTAGCCGAGAACCTGACAGAAGCATACATTGTACATGCACGTACATATGTACATGCATGACTTGATAATTTGGCAGATGACCTGCTTTTGCTATTAAAGCATAACTTTTCTGCGCTTAGCAAATATTGTGTACTTAGCAAGCTCTATGAAATTGGCTCAAGGGTTGGGATAAGGCTCTGCATTTTTGGTTATTTTGGGAACCGGATACACGAAACTGGAACTCCTCAGATACTCGGGTACCCGAAATCAATTTTGTAAAAACACATAATTACTCCCTAATGTACAAAAGTAACCAATATGAACACAAGTTTCTTTTGTTTTATTATTTAGAGTCATAATAAATGTGGACTTACTGTAATAATTTTCCCACCTCTGTATTAAAAACGACTAGTAGCATCCCTATTCCTCACATACATTTTGTTAACAAAAAAATCAGAGACTTCTATATATGTGGCTTAAATAGTCAGTAGTAATTTTCAAAAGTCGTTTACGGGTAATTGGAACTGAAGAAAAGGAACCGGGTAATGACCGTTCCGGCTGGGTATCCGGATACCTGGATATCCAGCACATCCTTAGGGTGGGAGGGTCTCTGTTGCGGCCATCTCGCTTTTCTAATACTCCAAGTCTACGCGGGGCTCATGTCCACAATAGTCTGGTGCTTTACAAAGTGTTCTATTTTTCTCAGTGGGTATTTCAGGTTGGTTGTCAGGGTGCTTGACAAGTATGGATGCAGTGTGGATACTGTAACGTTCGAGGGGAAAAAAAATCAATGGACACTGTTTGCATTTCGGTTGCACTTTTTTTTTTCCCCCTCACAGGCTTGGCTTACAGCTCAAGGCACATGTGACATGTGTGGTTTCTGGTTGAAATCAATTGTGACTACTCTGCATTATGTATAGAGTAAATATGGGCAGAGATGTGCTCCTCTCACATGAGTCCCTCTCTTTGCACTATTTTCCCTCATAATTTGGGTCACCAGAGACGCCCGTTGAAATGCATGCGATGTTTAGTTCAGGTGGTTTTGGGTACACCAGGCTGCGCTGCGAGGGTACAGATGTGTTGCTCTGAAATGAGTCCTATCTCTGCACCATTTTTTAAAAATAATTTGGATCACTGAGGAGGCAATCGCTGAAGTGCATGCAATTTGTAGTTCAGGTGGTCTTGTATATGCCGTGCCGTGCTGCTCCGTGGATCTGTGTCACATCTGCAGATGATACGGTCTGCTTCATTGTTATATCAAAGCTATCAGATTAAAGTTGACACATTCAGCTGCTTCCTTGAGGAGAAATCACAGATGTAAGGTGTTGGGGGAGGGGGGGGTGGTTTCTCTGAAGAACTATTTAGGTGATTAAAATGTAAGCGGAGGTCTTAAGGTGGTTAGTAAATTTTGTGTGCGGTTGTTGTGGTTGGATAGAAAAAAACAGAAAAAAAAAACCTTTTGCATGCGTGTAGGTGAGGGTTTGGGAGAAGAATATTAATTGATTGTTTAGCGAACTACATGTACATGTACACTGTGGGTGGGTTCTAGTGGGGGAGGCTTTTTAAATTGCCAATAAAATTGCCAAAAAAAATAATAAAATAAAAAATCCAATTAAATATTTAAAAATAGCTTTTGTGCAATTGACCTGTGTCTGCCTTGGCCACATTTCCTTTTAAGACTGTTTTCGAGGTGGCCAAATTTTAACGTTATGTAACCTTTGAAAAAAAATGATTAGACCGCCAAATATTTTGGGTCCAGAATCACACCTGCTCCCTAACTAAACAAAAAAAAACAAGGGAAAAATAAATAAATCATGATATTAAAATATGTATGTGAGTCGCCCCGTGATTGTACATGATTTATGAGGATAATATTCCCACATGAGTTGATCTTAGTACATGTATGTCGTTTAGCCTGGTTGGAGACATGCGATGGACTGTTTCCTGTTGGCGTTAAGGTTAGCATGCTGGCACAGGCAGGCACCGGTGGAATGGTGGGGAATGTTTTATGCAACTCTCTGGACCATCTCCAGTCCTGAATTCATCAAAATAATCCTTCAGGTACAAACGGGATAACATCGACTGATGAATGCATTATGGGCCCACGGGAGTCGATTTCAACTATTTTTCTTAGCAATTGAAATCCTTAAGCAGACAAAATTGCTTGCCAGATAAATTCTGTGGTTACCAACCAAACTTTCATACAAAATGTGTGCATTTTGGCTGGTAGTCCGTTTTATATTGCTCAGCAAAAATATTTGCCTAGTGTATTTTTCTGCTCAGCTCTGTGAAGTTGACCCCTTGAAGTTGTGAAGTTGACCCCTGTTCTCCCAATGGGCAATTCCATGGTTAATCACATCACATTTCTGAGGTTTTGGGCCCACTCTTAATGCCATAATATTTCACTCATCAGTTTTTTTCACAGTACATTGTACATTTAGTTGCATTATACCCAGACCTTACTCGGCACAAAATAATAATTCAAAAATGTATTATATACACGCTATATAAGAGAAAATGCAACGTGTTAAAAAATGTAACGTGAGTAACCATCATTTTTCTGTTTTTATAGCGTATATCAAATTTCTGAAATTCTTATTTTGTGCTGAGTAAGGTCTGGGTATAATGCAACTACTGTGCATAAAACTGATGAGTGAAATATATGTAAGTAAGGAAATTACGGGTATTAAGAGTTGGCCCAAATACCTCAAAAATGTAACGTGAGTAACCATGGAATTGCTCCAACCTTTGAGTGACGGTGTATGTTTTATGGGATTCCTGTAGAAATGCATACATGTACACACACATAATACCTGTGTGAGAGAGTTAGATGTGCCTGTGCTTTGTGTGTTGAGACATGATGATGGAAGGGTTGTCGTTTGGACATTAACATTTTGGCTGATCTCGGTGATCAGTCATGACACATCGGTCGTACATGTAGCTGGGGTTGGGGATATGGGATTTGGACATTGCCTTCCCGAAGGTCCCAATTCCCACATATGATGCTCGATATGCAACAGAGTGCACCCCTCTCCCATTGTGTCTTCATTGTGTTCCAGGAATCTTAGGAATTCTTTAGAGGATTTCGGGGTGGGGGGGGGGGGGGAGGAGAGGTCTGTTAACCCATATCCGCCTCACCATGTAAACACACAAAAGACTGTATGTGCCTAAGCCCCCGCACAGAGATACATTGTTTTTGCACACAATCAGAAAGATTCCTTATTTAGAGAATATTACAATCACTGACACAGACACATTATATACTGATGGAAAGAGGAGAACATGCACTTTATTATGATGTCAGACTTGTCTAATTTCATATCTATAATCATGAAATACAGTCATCAGGAAAAACGTAGTAAATTGGAATTGGACAAAAACACGGTACGGAAAATCACGTAGGTCGGCGTTTGTAGCATTTTACATATCTACGGGTTATCACGTAGATCGGCGGATATGGGTTAACAATAGAACAACAGTGTGTTAGTGTATAGGGACATTTGGGGGGTGGGGGGTGGCACTATGCCTCATATCGAGCATGGTGTAAATTCCCAAATTCCCCCACCAGACTACACAGTAATACATGTACATGTAGAACCCTCTCACTTCACTCTATGGCTTGTGGTACCCTTGACTCACTGAATCTCTTTGACAAACTGAAACCTCGGTGGTCACAGTTAAACCAAACCACACCACACCTCTGCAGTACAAGGTGGATATCGTGTGAATTCCCTGCAGGGGGAATTCTGTGCGTGGGTTGGGGGGGGGGGGTGTTCAACACAAAACACAGGACTGTGGTGTGAATCCCCAATATAATTTCAGTTACGTTGTGTGACGTTTGTGGATGTAATTGAAGCCTGGTGACGGGGCTGACACCCCATTCTATTTCTGTCCCCTAAAGCGCGGTGAACTTCTTTGCGAGGTGTCAAATGAAAAGTGAATACAAGCTGTGCACTGTGATGGGGGCCGTCGTTAATAAAGCAAAAACCGATGACAACCCTCCTTGTTTTATTCAGTTAATCATTCATTTATGTTTGTTTGATGTGGGTCATGGCATTCCGTCATTAATCTTTTCAGTGTAAAATTGTTTAAATCATTGAAAGGGATGTACAACATTGGTAATCTGTAACGTGATTACAAAGTTACTGAATTATTATCTGAAAGCTGCATAACTTTATGTTAAGTTGGTTATCAATCATCCTGAAAAATTGTTCTACTACGTCTAAAGCTAAAAAAAATGTTTCTGGTCATAGGTCAGCTTCAAAATCGGTACGGTGGCGCATTTTTTTATTTTTTTTTATTTTTTTATTTTTTGTAATGTATTTTTGTTGTTGTTGTTGCCAAGCATTGAAAGACATGATACATGTATATGCAGTTATTGGAACCAGACCAAATTTCCTATACCCATGGTGGCTAAGAGAGGCTTCACAAATCGGGCAAACATTCATACGCCTGTGTGAAAAAGTCGTTAAAAACACAGCATGGCAGAATTTCAATTGGGCATTGTTTCATACAAAAAAGAAAACTGAAAAATGCTGATGTGCAGGTCTGAGGCAACGTGTGCGGAGACCAGAATCCAGAGACTTTTTTTTTTTTGCCTAAAGTTCTCTCAAATTAGCGAAAACATGAACAAATACATGTAATGTTTGCACAAATGTGAAAAAATGCTAGACAGCAACTTTTTGCTCCAACGGTTTTCTGTAAAAATTATGAATGCTTTTTCTGTTCTCATGACTTACATATTATATAGACTCTGCATTGAGCTGAAACTATCGTAGGTTGTATAGTAGATTGATGAAATTCTTGCGTCGGGTGATTAAACACAGACTTAATGTCGCTGTAACGGCAAAATCAAATCAATTTATTATCTCAGGTTGGTTGTTATGTTTATCTTGATTTGACAAAGAAAGTACATTTATGAATACCCACAGAAGCAGTTTGGCCAACATTACGAACGTTGTACCTTCCCTTCAATGTATATCTTGATTCAAAGAGAGTAAGCATACTCATACATGTAGAAGCAGTTTTGCCAACATTACCAATGTTGTACCTTCCCTTTAATGTATATCTCGATTCAAAGAGAGTAAGCATACTCATAGAAGCAGTTTGGCCAACATTACCAATGTTGTACCTTCCCTTCAATGCATATCTCGATTCAAAGAGAGTAAGCATACTCATAGAAGCAGTTTGGCCAACATTACCAATGTTGTACCTTCCCTTCAATGTATATCTTGATTCAAAGAGAGTAAGCATACTCATAGAAGCAGTTTGGCCAACATTACCAATGCTGTACCTTCCCTTCAATGTATATCTTGATTCAAAGAGAGTAAAGCATACTCATAGAAGCAGTTTGGCCACATGACCAATGCTGTACCTTCCCTTCAATGTACAATGTATATCGTGATTCAAAGAGAGTAAGCATACTCATAGAAGCAGTTTTGCCAACATTACCAATATTGTATCTTCCATTTAATGTATATCTTGATTCAAAGAGAGTTAAGCATACTCACAGAAGCAGTTTGGCCAACATTACCAATATTGTATCTTCCATTTAATGTATATCTTGATTCAAAGAGAGTAAGCATACTCATAGAAGCAGTTTGGCCAACATTACCAATGCTGTACCTTCCCTTTAATGTATATCTTGATTCAAAGAGAGTAAGCATACTCATAGAAGCAGTTTGGCCAACATTACCAATGCTGTACCTTCCCTTTAATGTATATCTTGATTCAAATAGAGTAAGCATACTCATAGAAGCAGTTTGGCCAACATTACCAATGCTGTACCTTCCCTTAAATGTATATCTTGATTCAAAGAGAGTAAGCATACTCATAGAAGCAGTTTGGCCAACATTACCAATGTTGTACCTTCCCTTTAATGTATATCTTGATTCAAAGAGTAAGCATACTCATAGAAGCAGTTTGGCCAACATTACCAATGTTGTACCTTCCCTTTAATGTATATCTTGATTCAAAGAGAGTAAGCATACTCATAGAAGCAGTTTGGCCAACATTACCAATGTTGTACCTTCCCTTCAATGTATATCTTGATTCAAAGAGAGTAAGCATACTCATAGAAGCAGTTTGGCCAACATTACCAATGCTGTACCTTCCCTTAAATGTATATCTTGATTCAAAGAGAGTAAGCATACTCACAGAAGCAGTTTTGGCCAACATGACCAATGCTGTACCTTCCCTTTTAAGTTTTACAATAAGAATATTTATAAAAAATAAACCGAGACTTCACATTGAGCTGAAAATTTCTTAGGTTGGCTGTTTAACCAGTTCGCGTCAGAGGCCGTGTATACATGGAATTTTTTTTTGCACCACGGATCGGAGAGCGTCTATACACGCCAGAGGAAATTCCGGAATATTTGTATGCATGCTCGGTTGACGTGGCAACGAGCCGAGTGTACAGTGACATGCTCGGTAGACGTGGCCACGTGCTGTGGAAGCTTCCATTAACGTGTTTGTGTGGGGAAAAGAAACATGCACAGGGGCCCAGAAAAACTTTTTTATTCCCGACGTGAACTGGTTAAATGAACAATATCATTCACAATCAACAGTGCTAGTTTTAGAATTAACTCAGTGACTGACAATAATACCCCACATGATAAGATCATATTACCGTTGCTACTGCATAAATGAGCCAGTAATTTCCAGTCCCTGTGTTCATCTTAAACTACAATGTAGGACACCGATTCCATTCCCTGTTGATAAGGCTGTGCCGGGTATCCGGATACCCGACCGAAACTGTCATTACCCGGTTCCATTTTTTCGGTTCAAATTACCCGTAAACAACTTTTTTGAAAATTTCGACTGAACTATTAAGCCACACAAATGGAAGTGTCCGATTTTTTGTTGTTAACAAAATGTCTGTGGGGAATGGGGATGCTACGAGTCGTTTTTTCTTTAATATAGAGGCAGGAAATTATTACAGTACATAAGTCCACATTTATTATGACTCGAATCTTGTGTTCATATTGGTTATTTTATACATTCGGGAGTATAAATGTATTTTTACGAAATTGTTTACGGGTACCCGGGTATCCGAAGCTTTTCAATTTTGGGTATCCGGTTCACGAAATAACCAAAAACGCACAGCATTACCTGTTGAAAGTCTGCTCTGATCGTGATGATATTGCCCCTTTATGTATAATATTCTTAACCCTCCTACTGTTTGACCATTTGAAACCACTTATCAAAATGCCCATTGGTTTTGTACACACATGGTGATACCATTTGAACAGTGTTGGTAGCAAGCTTTACTACCATTCAAATCCATTCAAATGCATAGAGGGTCCATTGATTCACCACTTAGAAGTATCCAAACAAGGTTTTGTATTAGCTGACCTACCATTCAAAACCATTTGGGGGAATCAATACTGTACACAGTTATTTCACCATTCAAAACCACAAAAGCGAATGGTTTCAAATGGTGGATCAACTTGTATGAAAAAGGTACCAGAAGTAGGAGGGTTAATACAAAAAAAAAAGTAAGCTTACTCATAAAGTAATTGTAAGATGCAGTGCTAGTGAAACCACACGCACTGTATTCAGTGACATCATTAGGTACCTGGATTATTCCATTACAGTCCACTCATGGAGCGGTGCATTTTTCCCAGGTTAGCGTAAGCCCTCGAGGTTTGGAAAATGAAACGAGAACTACGAGTACGTGGGTCCTTCAAATCTAGGATTTGTCCAAATGAATGATCAAAGTGTCTTTCTTGCGGGGGGAAAAGAAGAGAAAGACACAAATCCGCAGGCTTTCAGATTGAGAATTTACATGGGATGTTATGAGCACAATGGAAGTGTAACTGTTGGCAGGATGTGTAGAATTGGGGAAATGTCTCTTTTTTTAATTTAATTTTTTTATAAATGTCAGCGAGCTCTTGGTGTTAATCTCGCTAAAAGTGAGATTTTCAAATTAGAGAAATGCCCCGAAACGTGACATTTTGCAAACTAGTTCTCAAGCAGCGTACGTGCATGTACATGTACATGTACATGTATGTTGACTTTTCCGGTACAACGTGGTCTGTTTATCCAAAAAAATGGCATTGTGATGTCTTTTAGATTTGGATTTTACATGTGTACATGTTTATCTGTACAATGTACCTACATGTACCTCATTTGATAAAATTGGTTTAAGCCTCAGTCACACATTCAGGATTTTTACTGCCGTCCTTGATAGGACCATTCCCGATTAAAATTTGTCAAAAGTCTGATCAAGATCCTGTGATTCGTGGCGGGAAATTCACAAATTTGTAAAAACATTTATTTAATCACGACAACAATCAGATATTGTTCAGGAAGCGTCCCGATTCAGCCGTTTCCAGCCGAATTCGTCCCGATTCTCCCGTTCTCAATCTGAATCTGATCCGATTTGTATCTTCCGCATGGTAAAAAACGACCGAATCTGTCCCAACACCGTCCGGATTCTCCCGAATGCGATCCGACAGAGATCAGACAGTGACCGGACAGTGAACCGACGCTGACGGAAGACATCCGTTAGAAAACCGTTAGTCACGTGATAGTCCGGTCCTGAAAATGTTCTCCAAATCATGCCCGTTCATCACGACAGCGTCCCGATCCACAGGACACCGTCCAGACACCGTCCAGACAACACAGGACATTGTTACGATTTTGATCCGATACAGCAGAATCTGTCACGACATAGTCACGATTGTAATCCGACTAGACAAAATCGGCTGAGTTTCCCGAATGTTACGGGACGCACCTACTGTCGGGAGTGCTTGGCCGACCTCTCTGGACCTTTCCCGATCCGTAGGACTCTGTTACAAACGTATACGACTGCGTTCAGACAATGATAGGACATTCCAGATCATTGAGGATAGTAATCCGACTTTTTCACTTTTCGTGTCGTAGCGCTGTCTGATCTCAAACGGGAGCCATAATCGGCACTGTGTGAACGCCGCATTAACCAGAAACTTGTCTGGCCAATCTACATTGGTAATGTTGGAGAAAAAAAAATTGCTTAACTATGAGTATGCTTACTTTATTTGAATCAAGATACTTTTAAATGTTTCCGCTCAATACAGAGTCTAAGTCATGTTAAAACATTTACAATTTTTACAGGAAAAAAAAACTTGTCGCAAAATGCTACACGGAATTCGTTAACCCTAACTCCCTCGGCCCATTTTCTTACACATAACCTGAATCCTTCCTAACTCCCTAGGCCCATTTGCTTACACATAACCTGAATCCTTCCTAACTCCCTAGGCCCATTTGCTTACACATAACCTGAATCCTTCCTAACTCCCTTGGCCCATTTGCTTACACATAACCTGAATCCTCCAAAATCCTTCAGTAGTAAAGCAAGCACGTGACATGTATGCACACATGTGTTTCTAATCTGTGATACATGTACATGGCCAGGGACCCTCCCTGCATGCATGGAGCAATAAATAGTTTCCACTGACCCAAGCACTGACCTTGCAATCACTACAACAAACATGGATGTACATGTACCATGGAAAGGCAAGTATGCCTAATAACCTCAATCCTCCAAAATCCTTCACTTTAGCAAAGAGCATTGTAGCATGTAACCTCAATCCTTCAAAATCCTTCACTTTGGCAAAGAGGATTTTGGAGGATTTGGGAGGGTTAGGGTTAATAGCTGATCAAAATTTAACATTTCCTATTCAAAACTAGTATAACTAACCCACACAAATATTTCTGTTGAAAAAAAATTTGCCGTGCAAATTTTGTGAATGGAATTGTTTCCTTCGGCCTGTTAAATGTTTAATCTTTTATCTACAAGTGTTTGTACTGTGTGTGTAGCTGTGGGCAATACGGTGCTGACAACTAGGTTAATGTAATAAGATGTGTGTAACGAGGTGCATTGCGGTACATCTTTCACATCTCAGAATTGATTATCATTGGAATATGAAGTGCTTGGTACAGCTATATGTATGTAGACTGCGAGTCTCGGAGATTTAGAATATAGAAGACGTGCAGACTGAGTGCTGACGGAAAATGTCACATGGGTCGTACATCGCTCAAAAATATTCACCCAATTAATTTCTACTGCGTATATGAACCTACTGTGTTTCCGCATTCAACATGGTCGAATTTACTCGAGATCTGTTTGCTCAAGTTCAATCTTTAACTCGAGACACCCCCGCCGTGACATTCAGAAAAACCCATGTTAATGGAGTCTGTCTTGATTGAGTCCTTTATGATGGGGGGGGGGGGGGGGGGGGGTTCGAAAGTGGCCGGCACGGATCATGAAGTCCATTTGGTCCGCCAGCAGTGTATTTCCACCCTTCAGAACGGACGATCTAATGATAGATTATCACTGACAGTGACACCTTCCAATTAAATGTGACATTTATTAAGACCTAAATAAAGAATGGCTGACTTTTATACACTGGGCCTAGCTGAATAGTTAAACAAAAAAACCTATTATTAGTTTCTTGTACAGTTCCACTGTATGAAGGGCAGCAGTTATTAGTTTTTTTTCTTGAATAGTTCAAATGAATGATTGGAAATGTTTTTTTTGTTAATACGTACACAAGTCGCTATTGCTATATTTTCCTGGGCATCTGTGGTTCTTAAACAAGTGTAAGCATAGTATTAACCAGAGGGGTGTCTGGGTGTCTTTTGGAGTGCTATGGTCGAGCGGTTTAGTGCATCGGATTTGTGTTCTGATGGCTGAGTCGTCAGAATGTGGGTTCGAATCCCAACCACGACCATGGTGCTTGTGTCCTTGAGCAAGACACTTTACCATAATTGCTTCTCTCAACCTAGGGGTAAATGGGTAACCTGTGAGGGCAGAGTTGGTTGTTGTGTTTGATTAGCCCTATATGCATTGTAATGGCAGCAATTGAGCTGTATACTCCCCAGGGAGCTGAGATGGTTTCAGGAATGATTTATGTGCCTGATGAGCAGGGGTAGTAATATAATACGCCTTGAGCACCAGTTTGGTGGATATGTGCGCTATATAAGTCAACATTATTATTATTATTACTACACATTTTCAATTTTGGACACCCTATTTCATCTGTCATTTACATGTTAAAGTATTGTAAGTGAACAATTTGGACACCCTGTTTTGGAATTTCCAGCAGGTTTGAACACCCTATTTCTAACACCTTGAATGTAGGGTATATTAAGTGCACAAAAAAACAATTTTGTCACAAGCCGTTGACGCCGTTGAGCGTTGAACTTCAGAAAATGTTTGTGCGCTTGAGGCTATGCAGGAAAAACTATTAATCCTCCATGATTTCCGTAAAGAGGAAACATGTTGTGTTTAGAAACTACATGTATTCTGATACAGAATCAACTGCTGTTTCACTGGTAGAAACTGCCACAGATATGTCATCTTACATTCCTTGCTCAAACCTCAAACCATTTCCTGTTGTGTCCAGTTTCCAGTCATACACCAGATGATATGTACATCGCATACTAAGCAGGACCAAATAAACCAAACAACGTAGAGTATTTCTTAAATATCAATTTCATTTTGAAAGATGAAAATCGCAGACTTTGTATCAACTTAATCATCACTGCAGAAACTCTGTTGTCTGTTTGTAAAACCACTAGTTGTTGTCGGTTGTTTTTTCCCCCAGACATTCATTTATATAATAAAAGAGAAGGGAAACCAATTTTGGTTCGTGTGAAATTGTCTGGCTTCTGAGATTTTTTTTCTGCATTAGGGTTGTGCTCATGAAAAATTCACTGCTTTTGTCATACTTTTGCCAAAACTCCCTTTGCCTCAACATTTTCTTGAAATAAGTAGAAGTGGCCACCAGGGGAAAGAAAGAAGTAGCCTGTATTGCATTCCAAAACCTCTAGTTTCTTTGTTTGTGGGGATGTGGAGAGTCTGTAAATCCTCCAAAATTAAACATCCAGGAGGTTGAGGGGGCTTTGTCTTCTAGGGAGACCCAGGCCTGCTACCTACCCACTTTTCAGGATTTTTTTTTTTGCTTTTGTCAAATCACACCTCTGCTTAATAACAGATAAATTTATAGTTTGATGAAATTCTTGCGTCGGGTGATAAACAATTGATTTAATTTTGCCCTACACCGACGTGTGTGTAGCACTGTATACTCGGTGCTTTCCGAATGTCTGTGGGAAAAAACTCCACAGGCGACTCGGACGGGATTCAAACCCACGACTTCCTGCTTACTAGTGCAGACGTCTTAACCTCTCGACCACCGAGATTGCCCGATGACGATTGGCTGGCTAGAATCCTATATAGCAGCGGGTGCCGCGACATTTATAGTATGATGAAATTCTTGCGTCGGGTGATAAACAATTGATTTAATTTTGCCTTACACCGACGTGTGTATAGCACTGTATACTCGGTGCTTTCCGAGTGTCTGTGGAAAAAGCTCGGTGGTTGAGAGGTTAAGACGTCTGCATTAGTAAGCAGGAGGTCGTGGGTTCGAATCCCACCCGAGTCGCCTGTGAAGTTTTTTCCCACAGACACTCGGAAAGCACCGAGTATACAGTGCTATACACACGTCAGTGTAGGGCAAAATTAAATCAATTAACAGACAAATTGTTCATCATGAACAGACTGAAAATAGTTTTTTTTTATCTTCAAAAATGTGTCTTAGGGCCAAAGTCATGGTACAGCCAAGCCTTTGAGAAGCCCGGCCAGGCTCAGGCTCTTCCCCTGCCTACTGGCCTATATAATGAGCTCTGCTTGCCTGGGCTAGGCCCTCCAGAAGCCCAGGTTATGTTGATTGGCAGGTACTGTATTGTTACAGGATTAGGACTCACAAAAGACAATTAGGAGGCCAGGTAGCCTAGTCCTGGCCAGGCTTCTCAAAGGCTTGGCTGTACCATGACTTTGGCCCTCCTCCCATAGTGAAATAATTTACTGCCCAGGTTCCTTGCATAAAATTGCATGCGCTTGGATAGATGTGTTGCACGCACCACAGACATTTCATACATATTCAAGGCCAGTAAATGTATAAGGCTTCCTAAATAGTCTTGATCACAGCTCACTTGCTCCCTGGCGGCCTAGCCATCCACCAATACATGTAGGTTATGCTAATTGATGTCAATTTACCTAGGCAGCATCTTGGGGCCCTTATAATTTGCCCCAATAAATTAGTTTTCATGCTCCCGTGACTAGCTTGGTCAGGTTCCCTTAGGGTATCATTAAAAATTGTCATGAAATGGGTGCCATATCAGTACAGGCACCAGTCTATATTTATGAGCAAGCGCCTCATTCTGATTCTCATAAGAGACTCGTGTGTGTGTGTTGTTGGAAAATCCAAAATGGCCACAGCAGGAGGTCTTGATTAAAATCGTATTCGGTGCAAAATAGACCTCAGGAGAAATGGTCCCAGGACAGATAACCAGTATAAATACTTAAAGAGTGTCTGTCAGTCGTTTATCATCATAACCACTTTAATCACTTCTCAGTGTCAAGTGTATGGTTTCTGGTTTTTTTCTTCATTATAATAGCCATCAGGGGGAACAGTAATGCTTTATCTTGACTGAAGGTTTGTAAACAAGGCTACTGCTTTCTCTCTGCAGTAACTTGGGTGGTTGTTAAATATGGCCAGGGGCTGCATGTACATAATTATAGGCATGTACTTGTAATTTATGAATGGTGGTTTGTGCTTGTATGAGTGCAGGGCTTGTTTGCAGCTAGCCCAAGCATGGCCCAAGCATGGCCCAAGCATGGCCCAAGCATGGCCCAAGCATGGCCCAAGCATGGCCCAAGCATGGCCCAAGGTAGTTTGTCTTATTTGATGCACAGATCACGCTTTAGTTTTTTAACCCGTGTGTGTCACATCCAGGATTTGGAAATAGGGAATTCGTATCTGTTATTCTTTCACATTCAGCACTGATGATCAATTGTTGATGATTTTGCATTTGTGTATTAATTACAAATAAAGCAGACTGTCCATTTTAATAATAATAATAATAATAATGAACAGTTCTTATATAGCGCATAATACCTTCAAATAAAAGTCTCTAATGGCCCTGTCACACTGTTGCGTATCGTACTAGTGTATGCCAGCGTATGAAAATTACCACACATACGCTGGTATACGGTGACATACGCTAGGGGTACGTTAGGCATAGGTTGTATACGTTTCAAGCACGGTGGCATACGCTGGCATACGCTGGCATACGCTGAGGCAGAAATAAATTTTTAAGCATGCTTAAAAATTTTGTGCGTATGCGGACGTATGGTTAATACGCTAAGCATCGCTAGGCATACGCTGAATACGCTAGAGGTACGATATAGATGCGTTACTCATAGGTCGAGCGCTGGACATAAGTTGCCATACGTTGGCATGAAGGTGTACCGTACAGCTAGCGTATTGATAGCGCATTGAAAGGCCGCCGATTATATAGGTACTTTGTCACGTGATAGGCGGATAGACGGTACGCTGGGCATGCGCAGTTCATACGCTACTCATACGCTAGCCGTACGCTGTCCATACGCTGGTCATATGCTGTTCATACGCTGACATACTTGTACGCTGGTCGTACGCTGACATTTGCTGACATTCGCTGTCCATACGCTGTCAATACGCTTGCCATACGCTACTCATACGCTACTCATAGGTTCAATACGGTAAGTATACGCACAATTCTGTATTTTCAAGGGCTTTTTGTGCGTATGAAAATTATATTATGAATTTTCATACGCAACTCTTACGTTTCTCTCATACGCAACAGTGTGACAGGGCCATAAGCGCTTAAAATTACACATCCCAACTGGCTCTCAAAATCATCTTACAAGATTTTACAATAACCGACTACAATGCACCCACATTTACTTATTAAACAAGTATGTTTTAACCTGGGACTTAAATTTATTGATAGTGTTTGAATTCTTAATTACATCAGGGATGTTGTTCCATAGTTCGGGAGCAGCATACGCAAAACTACGTTCACCGTAGGACCTCGTTTTAACAACAGGGGTAATCAAAAGATCTCTATCAGCTGACCTAAGATTTCGTGTATTTTGCATTGCTATGGTTATACTCAATCTAAATTACAACCTTTCTGAGTTTCCTTCTTGACCCACACAAGTTACACTTTTTCAATTGAATCTAAGATTACATGTACAGTACATGGTAGCTCTGTTATGAATCGTCATGTATTACTGTTGCATTTAGAGTCAGAAATTGTAAATGATTTTTATCACAATCTTCTCTTGAGGAATAAAGACTTATTTAGGTGAAATTTACAAGTTGGCATTTATATTTCTTGATTATCATAGTATAAATGGTCTCTTTGAGTGCGTTATACATGTACATGACCTTTGAAAGCGTAAAATATGACCTTTAAGGTGGCTATAAAAAAATCTTACCTCCAAAACTTAATGTCACTTCCTTCCCATAATTAAACCCCAATAAACTATAGGTCTGCAATGTGCCCTTGTATAAAAACAACAACTTTAACCCTTTAACTACATGTACACATGGAGGCCACTCCAATCCACAAAATTTACAAGTAATCTTACAAAATCAACTGTGTGCCACCCAAGGCCACTGTAAATGTTTGAACATATTAGTATGGCCTGCAATGTATCGATGGGAGACCACTTTACCCTGCAATCTCAGTGGTGTGACAGTGCACAGAAGTGTAACCATAGGAGGGCCACTGGCAACAGCTAATGGCTTGGAGTGGCCTGAATGGGTTGTTTCAAAAATTGCACTGATTGTAGGAGGGTTTTAAGGTGAAGGTACAACATTAGCTTGTGCTTCTACAAGAATGCTTACTTTCTTTGAGTACACACGTACGTGTACATTACACAACCTGCTGTACATGTACCTATGAGAAGTTCAGCTTATTACGTTGTTTCGTTAGCAAGAATGAAGCGAAAATGTATTCACTCTAATCAGTGTTGTGTCGGTATCGAGACCACTTATGACTTGGGTTTCGGTCTCGGTCTCGGTCTCGACTCTCTGCAGTCTCAGTCTCGTCTCGGTCTCGGACTGATGAGGCCTCGAAGAATTCCTGGTCTCGACATTTCGAAATCGAGACCAGGAAAAAGCTTGTTTATATAACAAATAGCATTGCGATCACATTTGTGCATAATAAATTCTTACTTCTACTCAGTACACGTAGAGTCAGAGAAACTCAGAAACCGAGTTCATTGAGTAAATAAACCTAACCCCCCCCTTAACCTTCCCAAATCCTCCAAAGTCCTCTTTGCTAAAGTGAAGGATTTTGAAGGATTGAGGTTACATGCTACATGCTCTTTGCTAAAGTGAAGGATTTTGGAGGATTGAGGTTATTAGGCATACTTGCCTTTCCATGGTACATGTACATCCATGTTTGTTGTAGTGATTGCAAGGTCAGTGCTTGGGTCAGTGGACACTGTTTATTGCTCCATGCATGCAGGGAGGGGTCCCTGTCCATGTACATGTATCACAGATTAGAAACACATGTGTGCATACATGCCATGTGCTTGCTTTACTACTGAAGGATTTTGGAGGATTCAGGTTATGTGTATAAAGCAAGTGGGCCTAGGGAGTTAGGGTTAAGATAATTCCACTAGCACACAATGAAAATTCCAACTTATTGGCAATAATCAGACAACTTCCTCGGGTAGATTGAAGCCATCAAGAGCTTTAAAGTTTTTTTGTTGTTGTTGAATTACTAAGTCTGTGTCTTAGCCTCAAGGCAGATTCAGGATTATTTTGATGAGTAATTACATTTCATGGTTGCATGGCTTTCAGGCAGGTCGGACTACGAACAGGTAAATTAGGAATCAACAAGGCAGGCTGAAAAAGGGTTGGGTTTGAATAGTAGTCACATTTGTACGACATGTATCTAGAGCAGATTGAAGTATGACTTCTCTCAGAGGAAATAATTGGTTCCTTGTTGGACTTCCGTCGTGCCATCATCTGAATAACATGCTATCAACCAAATCAGGGATTCTATAAATAGGGAGTGGATTCTCTGATGGGTGAGTGCGGTGCGCTCGTTTTAACGTGATAATACCGTACTGCGGAATAATTCGAAACACACGGAGTTGTTGTCAACACATTTTCATGAGATCTGTCTGCTGAAGTAGTTAATATGTATCGAGGATGCATGTCCTGTGTGTTTTTCCGATATTTCACTGGCAATTTATTTTACTCGGTAGACTTCTATTTTTGGTTGTTAGAAAGAAAATGAATTACTTTTAGAATGAGATATTTCAAAGAATAATTTACTGAAGTGTCATTCAACAGTCCCATTTACATGTAGGTGCTGTTATGTTGATGGTGCTGTTACGCAATGAATTTATCACACAAATTTATCAGTTTTGTCTGTCCATGCCTCTGCCAAATATTTTGTGACTTGACTCATTCAACAAAACTGTAATTAAATTTTTTTTATCTATGAAGATAATATTTAAAAAAGAATAATTTATAAGGAAACCAAAAAATTAATAAATAAATTTAAAAAAAAAAAAAAAATTAAAAATAAATTTAAAAAAAAACCAACAACAAGATCTGCACTAGTAAGCAGGAGGTCGTGCATTCGAATCCCGCCCGAGACGCCTGTGGATTTTTATCACTGACACCCGAAAAGCACCGAGTATACAGTACATTACGCCAGTGTAAGGGCAAGAATCAAATCAATTGTTTATCACCCGACGCAAGAATTTTCATCAATTTAAACAAGATTCACACGGAATATGCATTTTCAAGTTAAAGTATACTACTCAAAACAATTTAGGGAACACCGGATTTTTAACATCAAATAGGTTTGAAATGTTCCATGAACCGGGATTTTCATTTGCAACCCCCTCTCTCTTTCAGTAGTCAATGTCATGAAATGTGTAATCACTACATGCATCCTTTATCATCTGTTTCATTGTGCAGTTGTTTCTCATCAATTCTGTGAAACATTGTGTTTATCTGAAATAAATGATCTTGGTTTAACTGAGATTATTCCAGTGTTCCCTAAATTGTTTAGTATAATTTGATAATGGAAACTTCAGATGTAGAAATATTGTTTCTGTAGTGTGCCAAACTGTAATTGTAATGGATCAAAACAATAATAGACCTTATGCATATGATGTCACAAACTGAATATCGCCCTCATTCAGAGGCTAGAGAACGTCACTCATTGGTTCATGTATGCGCGCTGTGCGTGCATATACGCACAGCGCGCATACATGAACCAATGAGTGACCTTCGTTTGCCTCTAAATGAGGGTGATATTCAGTTTGTGACATCATATGCATAAGGTCTATAAACTAGACTTTGATACGAGCCGCCATTTTTAAATTGTCGGCGTCTAAGCCAAGTTGATGTTCTTGTGGAAATCACAATTGATGGATATCACCAGATGATGTACAGATATATAACCCAGGAAATCCATTAGACAAATTGACATTTATGTACCTGTTTATTGACCTAAGCCAGTTATTGGACACTGTGTGGACTTATTTATTCCTACATTTAGTATTGAGTTATGTAAGAGATATGTCTGTATCTAGGGACATCTACATGTACATGTACATGGGTTGTCAATATTGGTTATAGTTGATGCAGAATAGATCATGTGTCATCAGATGTTCATCCAGTGAGCACAGCTCTAGTGTTCTTTGTACATTCTAGAGGTTTTACAGTACAGGACAGTGTACTTGCATGGGCTTTATTAGGGCTGTGTGTTTTCGAATAATTTGGTAACCGGATGTTCGGATTTTGATTTCGGTCGCATAGTCGATATTCGAAGGCTGCCGATTGGTAATCGCGCTATGTGATACAACGAGCACGCACAATAGACAAGGCCTGACATAGCCTGGCCTACACCACATAAATAACATTGCGAATAGGATGGGCTTGCAAATGTAGACGAGAAGATGATGGGGGATAATGATGGAAACTCCAATTAAAAAAAAATAATTTAAAATAAATTGAAGTTGACCTATGACCAGAAACCTGAGACTTTTTTTTTGTTGGCCTAATGAGAAAATGTATTCAAATTGGTTGTAATCGTTCTTATAAGGATTTTTACATCTCGGGCAGTCTAAAATGCATTACTTCATTAATTTTTATTTTTTTTAATTGATAGTACATGTACCTCTGACAGAAATATTTCAAGGAATGTTTAATTCCTTGTAGTAAAGCAAGTAAACTTATTTGAAAACTGTGATAGTTTGTTTCTTTTGATATTACCAATCACATCATGTCCCTTTTAATTCAGTTTAAACAATATGTGTACATTAACATTGACAAACTATATTTTTGGAATCTTTTTTAAACATCAAATGATATATATGGAGTGTCGTGGCCGAGCGGTCTAGCGCACCGAACTCAAGTTCTGGTGTTGCCAGCAGCAGGGTGTGGGTTCGAGCCCCGGTCGTGACACTTGTATCCTTGAGCAAGGTACTTAACCATAATTGCTTCATCCTTCGGATGGGACGTAAAGCCGTAGGTCCCGTGTGTTGTATAATGCACGAAAAGTGGATTGTCGTGGCCGAGTGGTCTAGCGCACTGAACTCAAGTTCTGGTGTTGCCAGCAGCAGAGTGTGGGTTCGAGCCCCGGCCGTGACACCTGTGTCCTTGAGCAAGACACTTAACCATAATTGCTTCTCTCCACCCAGGGGTTAAATGGGTACCTGTGAAGGCAGAGATGGTTTGCTCTCTATGCGCTAGAAATGGCAGCAATTGAGCTGTATACTCCCCAGGGAGCTGAGATGGTTTCAGGAATGATTTATGAGCCTTATGAGCCTTATGAGCAGGGATAATAATATAATGCGCCTTGAGCGCCACTTAGTTGGTGGATACGTGCGCTATATAAATCTATACATTATTATTATTATTATTATTATTATATAGAGCAGTGAAGTTTTCATTTGATTGTTCATTTGATGACCTTAAATTTTAAGTGCATTTTCTGGAAAAATCATCAATATTCAAACAATACTGAGCAGTAGTTCCTCTTTATAAACTTTTTTTGGTTACAGTTTGTGAGTTGATTTTATTGTTCATTTTAATATAAAATTGATATGATTATGACAAAAATCTAAGTATAGACAACAATGTTAATATAAAAAAGTACTGAGCAGTAGTTCCGCTTATTTTATTATTTTTGCAATTTGTGAGTTGATTTTATGGTTTATTTTAACATCAAATTTATGCTTATGACAGAAATTTAAGTATAGACATCAATGTTAATATAAAAAAGTACTGAGCAGTAGTTCCGCTTATTTTTAATTAGAGCAGTGAAGTTTTCATTTTATTGTTCATTTGATGACCTTAAATTTTCTGGAAAAATCATCACTATTTGTGAGTTGATTTTATGGTTCATTTTAACATGAAATTTTATGACTGTGACAACAATGCAAGAAGTGTATATACTGTTTTACACACCGAACAGAAAGCTGAACAACAAAGACTGTGTTTCCAATTAGCAAGCATGATCGGAGCATAGGTAAGGAGAACCAAAAAACATGTAATCAAAGCCACTTATTGGAGATCTAATTACCAGACTAGTGTGCCCGAAGCCAGATAACATCTTGCTTTGCATTTAAGGTTCGTATACCACCCCCCCCCCCCCTTACATTGTTATGCCTTCTGTCTGCTTGAACCAGAGTACATTTAGGCTAATCTGTTCAGTGACTCACTTCTCACAACCAAGAATACACCCCCCCCCCCTTCCTCCCTACAATACCTCCCTGGAGATTCTTCCAAATCAATAATCCGGCGGGCGGTGGTATATTTCGCACCCAACGGCGACCGACCAACCGAGCAAAAATCCCATCTATCACAGACTGTCCTGTCCTGTCCTGTCCTGTCCTTACAGCTCCTAAATTAACTCTCATTTGGTGAATTTTTCCCGTCTTTTGTGATCACTTGCCAACATCAATTTGAATTGGAGAGTGAATCTGGTTTTTTGTCTGATGAGTGGGTGGTGTAATCGTAGACTGTTCTGACATTTTGTTTTGTAAATTGTCATTTAGATAATGGCAATATTTGCAGTTTCTGGGGAAAACGAGGCGGCCGGTGGAGATCACAATACATTGCATTTGATATTTTGAACAGACAATTAAGATGAATGAGGACATGTTGACATTAGACATCTGAGATGGATAGGGATTACTTGTACTTTGGGTGTTGAATATGGAGAGCAATCACAGAAAATAGAATTGGTCATAAATGATGTACTGTCTAATTGTACAATCTGTTGGTGATATTTACGTATTTAAAAACAAGTTTCTCAGAAGATCTTAAATTACATACATACTTCTTAATTTATATTTACTTGTCAAAGGGAACGATTTTCGTAAAATGTTTTGCAAGGCAAATTTTTTTTAGGCAGAAATATTTACAATCATACTAGGGTTGGGATGTTTACACAAAAATAAAAACGTTTTCAATTCACAAATCATTTAAAACGAATCCTACATTTAAAAAAATGGAACCTTCCATTTCTGCGATATTTTGGCCAGTATTTTTTTTTATTTCACGACCGGTGCGACTAGTGGGCCCCGCTGTTATTATTTGCAAATAATATTGTGTGGTAAATTGTGATTGTTGATCGGCATTTTGCCATGCGATGCAAGAGCAATTGTTCACTGCATGATTTCGTGGATGGGCCGTAAAAAAAATTATTATTTATTACTAATACTAGGACTGAGCTGAAATTTTTGTGTACACATTTCCATAAAGTACATGCATGCATCATCCATAAATATACATGTATATAATATTTTTTTTTCAAACAGTGTCAATTCTTTTTCAGGGAAGATTGTAGTATGATGTATGTACATATAATATAATGCGCCTTGAGCACCACTTAGTTGGTGGATACGTGCGCTATATAAATCCACACATTATTATTATTATTATTATGTACACACGTATTTCATCCAGTAAAGTTTAAACTCAAAACACATTTTCATGTATGTTATGTTGATTTCCACGCGTTACACTGTCGTGTTCAGTGCAGGCTGTGTATTAATAAGATCTATTAACCAGTTCGCGTCGGAGGCTGTGTATACACGCAATTTTTTTTTGCACCACGGATCGGAGAGCGTTTGTACACGCCAGAGGAAACTCCGGAATATTTGTATGCATGCTCGGTTGACGTGGCAACGAGCCGAGTGTACAGTGACATGCTCGGTAGACGTGGCCATGCGCTGTGGAAGCTTCCATTAACGTGTTTGTGTGGGGAAAAGAAACCCGCACAAGGGCCCAGAAAAACTTTTTTATTCCCGACGCGAACTGGTTAAGAAGGTCTATGAACAATCTGAGGCTTATACATGTAGCTTGGTGGAATATCGATATCGGTTTGGTTTGCTGTTATTCCAATCACCTGACGACAATGAGAGCATACTGGTTGAAACATAGAGAAGTCCAGCACTAGAGATTTAACTTACATGTACATGGTGTTACTGGAAACTAAACCAATAAGATACTTGTAGGTCTACAAAGGTTTCAATCCAAAGAGATCAGACACTGGACTTGCTGAGCCCATACTCCACCATGTGGTATATCTCTGTCGGAGAACCTTCCTGTTTTCAGATTGATGTGGGCAATTATTCATATCCCATTACTTCTTTGCAAAAGGTGTCAGTGACACCTAATATTGGGGGCGTGAAAACCACTGCTGAGAAATAATGAGTCTTATTTTTTTTTCATCGGGTAATTTAATTTCACATTATATTATATATAAGTGGTAGGTCTTTTCTGACAAATGGGGATGTTAACCCTTTCCTTACCATAGGCGACTTTAGTCGACTGCACTCATACCCCCTCTTCCTTACCATAGGCGACTTTAGTCGACCAAGCTTTCACACAAAAAAGCACTCAAGCCTGCGAGCACAAAGGCCATTTGTTATAAAGCTGTAGTTTTGTCCATGTTCTCCCTCCATACCCAAGCTTACAATGGTTGGACAGAGAAAGATCCGATCTTTCCATTGATGGTGAAATAAAATAAGGTTGCTATTATGCGATCCCTTCAAACTGGAGTGGAAAGATCTGAAATGCCAAACACCTACGGAGCGCCATGTGTTTGTGTACAAAAAAGTGTTTGAGTTTACAGATCACACTGAGGAAACAAAGACCGAGAACTTGGACATTTATTGACCGATCTTAATGTTTTTTTGGATTTTATGAAAGGGAATTCAATAAGTAAGATATTTATTATTATTTATTTTGCTGTAAAATGATATCTTCAAGGTGATAATAGAGTTTGTGAAATTGGCCTTTGAACACAAGCTTTCTGTTGTGTAAGAATGTGTGCTTCACGCTTGAGTGGTCAAACAATGCGGTCACCAGCGGTTGTTTATGTCAAAACAATTCGGTACTGAGAGGGTTAAGCTGTAATGTTATGGACTGTTTTCACAGACACAATGCAGGCATTGTGACTGTGTTAGAACAGTTTGTCCAATGGTAGTGTGGTTGTTTTGTTCATGTTGGTACAAAATAGTATGAAATGTCTTGATCTCCAAAAATTGAACTCTCATCTTTTTCAAGAAAATACATGTATACATGTAATGTACATGTACATGTATGTACTGAAAGAGAATGTATTATACAGCATGTCTGTAAGGCTGTGTGTTTTCGGTTATTTCGGGAACCAAATACCTGATACTGGAAATCTTCGGATACCCGGATACCCGTAAACAATTTTGGAAACACACATCAATACCTTCGAATGTATAAAATAACCAATATGAACACAAGTTTCTCTTGTTTTATTAGAGTCAATATAAATGTGGACTTACTGTAATAATTTCCCGCCCTCTATATTAAAAACGACTCGTAGCATCCCCATTCCCCACACACATTTTGTTAGCAAACAATCAGAGACTTCCATTCGGATTCAGAGCACAACTTGCCAAGTTCAATCTCCCATCCGTGAAAGTTGCTGGAGTTGGCGTCTTAGTCGAAGCCAGTCAGAAATCTGGGGGTCATGTTTGACCCTGCGATGACGAAGTCTGCGCAGGTGTCCAGCATAATCAAGACCGCCAACTTCTACCTCACTAACATTGGCAGGGCCCGTAGACTGCTGACTGTCGATGCAACCAAGTTGGCAGTGCACACTTTGGTTACTTCAAGACTTGACTACTGTAACCGTCTTTTGATGGGAGTTAGTCAAAAACTCAAAAGGAGGCTAAATAACGTTCAGCGAACTGCTGCTAGACTCATCACAAACAAACGCAAGTTTGACTCCATCACCCCGGAACTCATCAAACTACACTGGCTCCCTATTCAACAAAGAATCGACTTGAAGGTCATCATTCTCACGTTCAAGGCCTGTCATAAACAAGCCCCTGATTACATCATGGACATGCTGCAAGTTTGTGCTGGATGGAGACAACTTCGATCAAATAGCTCCTGTTCACCATACTTTGTTGTGCCAAGAACGAGTCACGTCACTTTTGCCGATAGAGCCTTCTCAGTCTATGGACCCAAACTCTGGAATAAACTTCCAAATCACATCAGGGACACAACATCTTTCAACACATTTAAAACACTTCTGAAAGCCCACTTGTTTCAGGAGGCCTACCATCAATGACTTATTTATTTCTTCTGTGCCTTAGCGCCTTTGAGCAAACTTTTGATTTAGGCGCTTTATAAATTTTATTTGATTGATTGATTGATTTGTGTGGCTTAAAAATGTTCAGTCGGAATTTTAAGAAGTTGTTTACGGGTAATCGGAACCGAAAAATCGAACCGGGTAATGACAGTTTCGGTCAGGTGTCCCTGTACCCCGGATACTTGGCACAGCCTTACCTGTCTGTGTAAGCTAACTTGGAAGTTGAAAAAGATGGCAATCACCTTGAAAATTAAAATTCTGTCAGAGAAGACACAAACTAATACACGTATGCACATACAAAGATTTGCTAGCATCTTGTAGTATTCCAGTGTTTTCTGTAAAAACTGTGAATGCTTTTTTTCACACTGTTCTCATGATTCAGACTCCGCATTGAGCTGAAACTTTCACAGGTTGGTTGTTTCATGTTTATATCTTGAATCAAAGAGAGTAAGCCTACTCATAGAAGCAGTTTTGCCAACATGACCAATGTTGTACCTTCCCTTCAATGTATATCTCGATTCAAAGAGTGTAAGCATACTCATAGAAGCAGTTTTGGCCAACATGACCAATGTTGTACCTTCCCTTCAATGTATATCTTGATTCAAAGAGAGTAAGCATACTCATAGAAGCAGTTTTGGCCAACATTACCAATGTTGTACCTTCCCTTCAATGTATATCTTGATTCAAAGAGAGTAAGCATACTCATAGAAGCAGTTTTGCCAACATTACCAATGTTGTACCTTCCCTTCAATGTATATCTTGATTCAAAGAGAGTAAGCATACTCATAGAAGCAGTTTTGGCCAACATTACCAATGTTGTACTTTCCCTTCAATGTATCTTGATTCAAAGAGAGTAAGCATACTCATAGAAGCAGTTTGGCCAACATTACCAACGTTGTAACTTCCCATCAATGTATATCTTGATTCAAAGTGAGTAAGCATACTCATAGAAGCAGTTTTTGCCAACATTACCAACGTTGTACCTTCCCTTCAATGTATATCTTGATTCAAAGAGAGCAAGCATACTCATAGAAGCAGTTTTGGCCAACATTACCAATGTTGTATCTTCCCTTCAATGCATCATGTGTACCAACATAATTACATGTATTATAATTTGTATTCTTTAAAATGGGAAGTTTTTTCATTGATTGATGTGATAATGTTTTCATAATGCATAATTCTATTGTCCCCCTAAAAAAGAACTTAATAAATAAATAAATAAATAAATAAAAATAAATAAATAAATTAAAAAAATAATTATAATATTGCAGCATTGCACTAATGTTTAGTCTTATTATTTGAACAGGATGGGGAAATGATCTGATATATTTATCAAATCAGGATTAGAAAAGCGTGGTTAAAAAAAAGCGAATTCAGTCAAATTTAGGGGTTTTCCCATTCTCTGTAGTTCACTGTGGTTTTGCTGATAACAACTTCCTTGATTATAATTAGCACTGTATAAACATCGTGTTAAATGTATATAAGGGGGAAAAAAAACAGCATTGTTCCCCCCCCCCCAAACAAAATAATTTTAACAAATATCACAAGCAAAAGCTGTTTCTTTGGAAGGAATGTCTTTTTTTTTTTGGGGGGGGGGTCTTAACAAATATTTATTGAAACCAAAGTTGAACCTGGAAAGAAAATCCACTACAGACCTCAAAACATTTTATATTCTCGACAATGTTTGATTGTGTTGTTTTAAATGTATTTCGATTAAATGTATTTCGATTGTATGTTGATTAAAATGCCCTTGTTTAATCACAGGAGTTTAGGATGAATCATTTATGAAGATACAGTGTTCAGTAAGATTAGCATCGCCTGGCTACAGGTATTAACGCTAATTCCTTGTTTCTGAGACAACAGGAATTTAGGAATTAACGGGCTAAGCTATGTATAGATAGTCCGGTTAAATTTTGTTTTAAAAGATTTTGTAAGA
Source organism: Zoroaster sp. YZ-2022 (assembly GCA_029582265.1). Lineage (NCBI taxonomy): Eukaryota > Metazoa > Echinodermata > Asteroidea > Forcipulatida > Zoroasteridae > Zoroaster > Zoroaster sp. YZ-2022. Next base: position 273,111 of record JAQQFT010000025.1, on the reverse strand, counting down.
TGATACTTTGATGATGGGCGTGTCTCACTTCTCGTTCTGGACTTACTGCATAATTGTTGTTAGAATAATGGTGGATTTAATTCTCAGCAGAATGGTTTCTGACTCAAATGATTACAATCAGAAAACTTAAGGTTTTACTGAATATATGTTGGTAATTTATGTAGAATATTGATAATGTTTGCAAAAATGCTTTTATGAGTATCCTTGGACCCTCTTTTTATCAAGATTATACAGTAAACCTGACCCCCTAGGTATTCTGGCTAGGAACCTTCCTGAATCCTCCTAAATCCATCAGTGCACTTTTGGAAACATGCCCTTATCATCAAAATTCACCATGCATTTTTGTTGATCTTTCATATTCAGCACTTATGGCCTGTACTTCTTGTCAGGTAGTAATTTTGCCCCATATGAAGAGGTGAAAGTACCAGTTTCTGAAAGTGCTGAATTTTTCCCAAAAAGTGCACTTGGAGGAATTTGAAGGATATGGGGTGGTTAGGGTTAAACAACCAATTTTGTTTTTCTGTAATGATTTACAGAACACTCGTGGCATGACTTCTGCGACCATGTAACTTGTGATATACACTTTGGTGACTAACTCTTAAATGTATTTATTTATAAGAATTATAACTTGTACAGTTAATATACAGGTAGAACACTCATGGGACTGGTATTTCGTTCCTTATACACTTTTGGTATTTTAATGACAAAGGTGTTCACTGATTACTCAGGGGATGTTACATGTATGTAATCAAAATGATGTTATCAGTTGAAGGGCAATTACAAATGTAACAGTTAGTGTATGGGTATGCATTTTTTTCATTCATTTTACATACACAATACATATTACATTGTACACTGTACTTATCATAGAGCAGTTACATGCATCTAGAGTACTTGGTTACAGCATGTTGTTGTGCAGTGTTCATGTAAATGATGCCAGAATGATAGTCTTTTTCCTAAGACATTTACAATCATTAGAGAAAGGACACATACATGTTTACAAAGTCTGTGTTTTCCCACAACCTCAATTGTGAAATTGACAGCAAATTCATTGTGGTTATTGCTGTAGCCACTTGACTTGCCTTGTACAGTGTATCAGACATTAAGATAAACTCGGTGATAGCGGCCAGTGTGAATGGATTATGCATTGTGACCCACCCAGTTGAGATCAATGACATTGTAACCTGCATTTGATCTCTCCCGGCTTAATGAACTCCCTCCCTCCCTCCTACGCAATGCAGAGACCCTGTGCTACACCATGGGATACTGGAAGAGTCCATTGTGTGTGTGGGTGGATCCCTTAGAGCTGATTAGTCGGGCTGTATATATGTGTACACCTTTCACAGGCTGTGGTTCATTGCATCTCTTGATTCTAACTGTACCGGCCGGCCAGGGACTGTTCAGTCAGTCGCTATTATTTGCCAGTGAAAGCCAGTGGGTACTTGGGGGGCTTTCGGTTGGGTCACACTGCATGTGGAGATAGTTACCGGTATTTACAGAAAGTCTGAAGCCAACCCCAGTGGAAAGTCCTATAGGTATATCCAGTCTTTCATGTGAGTCAAAGGAATTACCGGTTCACATCGTGGGATATACAGTTGACGGACTATTCGGAGAAGCAGTGATCAGCTGGAACATCATCACTAGACCTTGCATTGAAGAGACACCGCTGAAGGTATTGAGTTTTTTTCCCCCCTCCCCAGACGTTTAGGTAATTGCATTTTCATTGTACATGTACATACTTGTATTTAGATTGTTCATTCAGTATGCAGGTTCATTTATGCTAGTGTGATCTCCTCATGCTTTCATGTACTATACTTGATCTTCACTTTTACATCATGTTATCATGCATTGTACACACATATATAGCAATTCTACTCAGAGCAGATGACATGAATGTTAAAGTGCAGTTTCTCTAACTCGTAACATCTATGATTTCACTAGCCCCATTCTGGGGCCGTATCACAGCTGTATCACAACATATCACAGCTGTTCTGATATTCATATCAACGAAACTCAATTTATTGTTTTCTTCTTTTCATGGGGAGTACTTGTGTTCTCGTGCCCTTTGACCTAAACTGCTTCAAAAACCCTCAAAATTAACACAATTTCCATACCTGGACATGTAGTATACAGTGCAATTGTGTGTTTGGTTTTTTTTTAAATAATTTTTTATAATCAGTTGAATTGGTTCCCCCTGTGTATAATTCCCAACTGTATGTGGAGATTGCCTGCACCTGGCTGCACACAATTAAAGAACTTATGATGCCTTATTGGTGACTCACTCATTGGTCTACTTAATTATGTTCTTGCCACTTCAAGACCCAATTTGTCTAACCACTTACACCTCCTGGCATGTATTTGCCATAAATGATGTACTTTTCAATGAGCTAACAGTCTGGGTCCAGTCTTCCTTCATGGTCCAGTACACATTGCTTGGAGGTTCTGTGCAGAGACATGTTGTTAAGATAAACCATGGATAAACACTTACATAATTCCTTAATCACTTTGGTTGTGCAGTTCATGTGCATGTAGTGCAGTTTAGCCCTTTTCACACGACAAACGCAAACTAGGGTCCTTGGTCTCGGGCGCCAGTTGTATTGACCACGGACGTTGGTCAAACTCGGATACGACCTTTCACACAGCAAAGAAACCAACGTCCCGTGTCACATAGCCTTCGTCTTTTGGGGTGTCAAAGGTCAACATTGTTTATAGTGCAGTTAACTGGTATCCGCACAGCTAGCGTGGAATCGCTATTGCATGTATTGATTACCATTCATTTTCCCGCGCTATTGTATTGTATGTTTATTGTTAGCGTCCGTCCTCTCTCTACCACTCTCACAGCTCAGTGCAAAACATGGCGAAAAACGATATAGAATCGGTAATTTTTGAGCAAATGTCCAAAACTTCATCGAAACGTTGTTGTTTTGACATTTTCTACACATTAAACTTAGCAACAAAAGCATCATCATTAACTGTTCGGGCGTCGCCATCTTGATTTAAAGGCATCCTGGGAAATTTTCTTCTTGCGCGCATGCGGGGTAGCTCTCGCGAAACAATGGTCCTTGGTCTCTGTGCGGTTTGTTCATTCACACGGCCTATCGTGGTGAACTTTCACAACGGTGTTTTTTGTTGTTGGTGGTCTCGACAGTGGTCAGGAAAAGACTACGGACCTGTGTTTGTGCAGAGCAGAGGTACATTTCACACGGAGTGTATTTGACAACGTTGTGTTCTTAGGACCATGGACCCCCTGCTTATTTCCCTCGTGTGAAAAGGGCTTTTACGCCCACAGGACAATAGTAGTTTCAGTGAAAGATTCCGCTTGTATCATAATTAACCCTTCTGCTATTGATGCACTTTAGTGGGAAGTTGCTGTAGAGGTCAAAACCAGTCAACTGCCTGTTTTGACTGTTGACCCAAATGTGCACACACGGGGGCATTTTTGACTGGTTTTGACTGTCATTTTGACCACCCTGAACAATACCAGACAATGCTTTTACCGGTCAAAAACAGTCGACTCATTTTGACCTGTAAATGTACTTACTACACGTAAGGTTTGACAGTGGTTGACTTTTAAGTGCACTAGATATACATGTACCTTGGCAAGTATATCAACATTTTGACTGATTTTGACCCTTGTAGTAGTAGGAGGGTTAACAATCTGCCAACTACATGTAAGTTCAAGATTTAGTCTTCAAAATAAGTATTACATGTGCCACCCCCACACCCCCCACACATCCCCACACACCCCCCCACACATCCCCCTACACACACACCCCCACACCCCCACACCCCCCCCCCCCCACACACACACACCCCCACACACCCCCACACACCCCCACACACCCCTCACACCCCCCTCACACCCCCCCCCACACACACACACACACACAAGTGTGTTTTTGCCTGCAATCGGGGACTTCCTTTGTCCAATTTCTTTGTCCTGGAAAACGGGGACATATTGTTCTCCATTGTGATAGCAACCGGGGCCGTATTGTCCCTTTTGTTATAGGTCCCCGGTTTGAATGCCCAAACAAACTCACACACACATTTCTGCCTAAAAATGTTCAAACGTGTATGACAGGGAGGTCCATAGGATACGCTGTATATACATGTATACAGTGACTCAGTGAAAGATTTCGCTTGTATTGCATGGCAAAATGTTACACAAAATCTCACTATCTTGCCAGCCAAATTCAATATTTGTTATTCAAAGTACATGTAAGCATTACACGCACACACAGATACATGTATTTATGTAATTTTAGGGCAGGTAGGCCCATAGGATATGGTACAGTGACTCGGTGAAAGATTTCGCTTCTATCACATGGCAAAATGCAACACATAATTTCACAAATCTGCCAGCCAAATTCAAGATTTGTTATTCGGAATAGCATTACATACATTTACACACACATTTCTGCCTCATAAAATAGCCGTAATGACGAAGAAACGTAAGGCCACCGTCAATTAACTTCGTACCAGTTTTGCAGAAATATGTGATGTACACATACGTACATGTTGATAACGTCATTTAGATAACTCACTAATCCAAAACACTCGCATATCAACTTGAACATCTGCCACTAATTATATAGTGACATTTTTGAAAAGGTTTGACGACCAGTCCACTTATATACACTATGCTTATAAATATAGTGCTCATGATATTATCTCCATATTGTACATTGCACAGTTTCACCTAGCAGAAATTCACCCCCAAAATAGTACAAAGTACATGCACATCTGTACAATTGATTATAATCTAACCTGTTCATCACCAATTGTTATTTCAATGCTGTAACAACGTACGTACACATACATGTGTACACTTTGTAAACCTTGAATGTGACATCAACACGTAATTGACTACACATGAATAGTGTGTGTGTTTACAATCACTTTTGCTTCTTGTTTTAGATTTGTATTTTAGTAGATTTCAAATGGAATTCAACAGCCTGTTATAATAATAATAATAATAATAATAATAATGTGGACTTATATAGTGCACGTATCCACCAAACTGGTGCTCAAGGCGCATTACATGTATATTATTACCCCAGCTCATCAGGCTCATAAATCATTCCTGAAACCATCTCAGCTCCCTGGGGAGTATACAGCTCAATTGCTGCCATTTCAGCGTATATAGGGCTTATCAAACACAACAACCAAATCTGCCCTCACAGGTACCCATTTACCCCTGGGTGGAGAAAAGCAATCATGGTAAAGTGTCTTGCTCAAGGACACAAGCACCATGGTCGCGGTTGGGATTCGAACCCACATTCTGACGACTCAGCCATCAGAACACAAATCTGATGCACTAAACCGCTTGACCATGGTACTCCATACACATGTACATCTCACTAGGACCCAATTTCATAGAGCTGTTTAGCAGAAAATGCATATCTGCTGAACATAATTTAGCCGAGAACCGGCCAGAAGCAATATATATGACGTGGCAGTTTGGCTGGTAGTCTGTTTTTTGCTGAAGACAAAATTACTGTGCTGGGCAAATATCCGCACGTAGCAGCTCTCTGAAATTGGTTGTTCAGAGAATGCCTTGCGAAAATTTACATTCATTTATATATCAAGGACTGGCGTACATGTACAGTCAATATATCAAAAGTCAATATATAGCTGCTGTCGCTTCGCTGTGACTTCACTGCTTGCTCATGTTTTTTTTTTCTTAGTTAAAGGCCATAGTGAGGGCGTATACATTGCATACTACTCAAAACAATTTAGGGAACACCGGATTTTTAACATCAAATACATGTAGGTTTGAAATGTTCCATGAACCGGGATTTTCATTTGCAACCCCCTCTCTCTTTCAGTAGTCATGTCATGAAATGTGTAATCACTACATGCATCCTTTATCATCTGTTTCATTGTGCAGTTGTTTCTCATCAATTCTGTGAAACATTGTGTTTATCTGAAATAAATGATCTTGCTTTAACTGAGATTATTCCGGTGTTCCCTAAATTGTTTTGAGTAGTATACATACAAATACACATATTTGAAGATACAAATTTATGCGCATTAATTAGGCTAATACAAGAAGAGTTTAAACGTTATTTCTCCTCACATTTTTTTGTTTCAGACGAGAATGAACTCATTTGATTTTTTTTTATGCCACATATGCAGTAACAAATTATTTCTGAAATAATCCTGCATCATGAATGAATTGCTTTATGAATGAATTCCCAGACAGCAATTGTGAAACTTCAGTCATGCATGAGTTAATGCATTATGTAAATAAATGCGAGATTGGTTAAAAAAAATCACAACCATTATGCCCATTGCCAACATATCACAAAAGAGTGCATTTATCGTCTTTATTTTGTTAACCCTAACTCCCTAGGCCCATTTGCTTACACCTCCAAAATCCTTCAGTAGTAAAGCAAGCACATGACATGTATGCACACATGTGTTTCTAATCTGTGATACATGTACATGGCCAGGGACCCTCCCTGCATGCATGGAGCAATAAACAGTGTCCACTGACCCAAGCACTGACCTTGCAATCACTACAACAAACATGGATGTACATGTACCATGGAAAGGCAAGTATGCCTAATAACCTCAATCCTCCAAAATCCTTGACTCTAGCAAAGAGCATGTAGCATGTAACCTCAATCCTTCAAAATCCCAGCACTTTGGCAAAGAGGAATTTGGAGGATTTGGGAAGGTTAGGGTTAAAGACACTTGTTATAGCAATAGCTTGGCAAGTGATAGGAGGGTTTGACATTTGTACAGAATGGCTTTTTTTTTTACATTGAAATACTTCATTGTATCACAGGTCATTCCAGCTGGTTTATCAGTTTCTGCTAATTGCTTGGCGAATGCCAGCGCCAATTGCTGACAGTGTCTGTTATTATTACAATTTTTTGTTGTTGACTCAATATCCATCACTGTTGATGCTTACAATTCCTGAATATTTGGAAAGCCACTATTTTCTATCACTGTTTATGCTTACAATTCCTGAATATTTGGAAAGCCACTATTTTCTATCACTGTTTATGCTTACAATTCCTGAATATTTGGAAAGCCACTGTTTTCTAAATGGGTAGAGACTTTGTTTAAACATTGCTTGGAAAATGAGTATTTTAGTTTTACTGTTCATGAAACTTGTTGATTTATAACTTAAATTTATTTATGGCTGTTGAGCTCCAGGAAATAAGTTCTGAATAATTTTGCTGTCAACATGTTTTTATCCGCATTCACAATGTGACCTCATGTCAGATTATCCGTGCGTAGCAGCTTTCTGAAATTGGCTGTCAAAATTGGTTGCCTTGCGAAAATTTACATTCATTTATACATACAAATACACGTATTTGAAGATACACATTTATGCTTTATACTTTCTATAACCCTCCTATGTACAGTGCAGTTTGCCATAGAATTGTCTGACCTTTCAAAACCTTTCAAGTTTGCTGTACTGAAGGATTTTGAAAGGTGAGAAAACTGTCTGACAAATGGGACCTATGAAAGGTTTCGAAAGGTGTAACAACTCTCTGAACAAACTGGTGTTGAAATGTTTCAATACCTTTCAAAGGGTATTGACAGGTGTGGTTGTTCAGTAGCAACAAATTCTGGAGGGTTTTAAAGGGTTCATAACTATTGATAGCCATTTTGGCCAGTAAGCAAGGTTTTGAAAGGTCAAACCATAGGAGGGTTAAACATTGCTTGGCAAATGAGTCAACATGTTTTTATCCGCATTCACAATGTGACCTCATGTCAGATTATCTCACAAAAAAAGAGAGTTAAGTTGTTTCAGGCCTGTGATTTCTCAGGATTTTTCCTGATTTCAGATTTTTTTTTTTACAAATCGCCCTTTGCCTCGAAATGTTCTTGAAAGAAGAGAAGTAGCCACCGAGGAAAGAAAGGAGTAGCCTGTATTGTGTCCAAACCTCTAGTTTTCTTGTCCGCTACACATTTTTCAGGAATTAAAAAAAAATAAAATTAACTTTTATTCTCAAATCACGCCCCTGTTGTTTTTCAAAATGAAGATTTTTGTCTATCTGAACTTTGCACAAGAATAGCTTTCCTGTGATCTTGTACACTGATTTACATGTGTACCCATTGCAGCGCTATCCCAGTGTGTGAGTACAATGTTAATTGGTAACAAAAAAACATGGCTTTCTACAATCTATTTGAAGCTTTAAGGAAGTCATGCAATCTAATACATGTAAGTTCACATGTAAAATGTAAAATTTTTAAAACAGCCGGCAAATAACATTGCTACTTAATACTCATTTCGTGGAAGCAGGTCACGTCACTTCTTCTCTGCCAAAGTTCTTGTGCACGTTTTTTTTGTTTTGTTTTGTTTTATGTTGGTTTATAATTAGTGCGCTGTTCTGATCTGCAGGAAGTAATTAAATTGGTACACATAATCGGCCTCTTCTATCTTGCTGATGAGGTAATCATGTTTAGACTAAACTACTTTAACCCTCCTACTGTTTGACCATTCGAAACCATTCAAAATTTCCACTTACCAAAATGCCCATTGGTTTTGTACACACATGGTGATACCATTTGAACAGTGTTGGTAGCAAGCTTTACTACCATTCAAAATCCATTCAAATGCATAGAGGGTCCATTGATTCACCACTTAGAAGTATCCAAACAAGGTTTTGTATTAGCTGTACTACCATTTGGAAAGATCCAAGCAAGGTTTTGTATTAGCTAACCTACCATTCAAAACCATTTGGGGGAATCAATACTGTACACAGTTATTTCACCATTCAAAACCACAAAAGCGAATGGTTTCAAATGGTGGATCAACTTGTATGAAAAAGGTACCAGAAGTACATGTAGGAGGGTTAAAGGGACAATATCATCATGATCAACAGGGCATGGAATCGGAGTGCTAGGTTTAGGTTAACTCAGTGACTGAAAATAATACCCCACATTATACGGTTATGTTACCGTTGCTGCTGCATAAATGAGCCAGTAATTTTCAGTCAGTGTGTTCATCTTAAACTAGAACGCCGATTCCATGCCCTGTTGCAAGTCTACTCTGATCGTGACGATACCGTGCCTTTAACAACCTGCAGAAATTTCATTCTCCTGAAGACGATCAGAGCATACTGATTGAAACATCGAGTTGTGACCAACCAGTTCTTTTCAGAACTGATTACCTGTACTACTCAAAAGAGAATTTTTCACATAGCCGTCACCACAAACAAATCTTACCGACTGGCAGAAATGCATGTTTGTAAAGGTTACGGTTCAAATTCAAAGAACTGTCGGTTACGTTTTGTCTTGATATTTTCAAAGAACACTTGTGTATGGAAAGGGAAACTAACCACAGCATATATACATGTAACCTTCGGTTGTGTCAAAATGAATACACAATGAATAGGTTTTACATGTATATTGCTTCCCAGGGCTATCAAAAGGAAATCCAATTAGATCAAATAATTGACATATCAGTGCTCATTACACATGCACATGGCAGAAGTATTTACATTCATCAGATTTCATCGTATATGTACATATTTTTTTACAATCAACTTTTCATTATAATCAAATCACTTGAGTTTTGTAGGGCCGGGAAAATAATCGTTTAATAAACGCTCATGAGATTTAAACGCTCATGAGATTGTACACTGTACATGTACGTGTACATATTTTTTACAATCAACTTTTCATCATAATCAAGTTGATGAGTTTTTTGTTGTTGTAAAGCCGAGAAAATAATAAAATAATTATTTCCTGGGAAACATATTTTGTTTCAATCAACTTTGGATTTTAATCAAATCACTGTGTTTTGTAAAGAAATAATAGTTTACCCGCTTTGTTCAGCAGTTACGCCTGTCGATGCCACGCCCCCTGTATAACCTCTGTCAAAGCCAACATGATCGTACATTTATGTAAAACGTACAGAGAGACAAGTGCTTAAATCAAGCTTGTTTGGCTTAAAGGGACACTGTCATCACGATCAGAGCAGACTTTCAACAGGGCATGGAATCGGTGTCCTAGTTTAAGGTGAACACAGTGACTGAAAATTACCGGCTCATTTATGCAGCAGCAACGGTAAATATGGCCTAATCATGTTAGGGTATTATTATCAGTTACTGAGTTAATCTAAAACGAGCACTCTGATTCCATGCCCTGTTGATTGTGACGATATTTTCCCTTTAACCCTCCTACTATTGCTAAAGAGGTCAAAATCAGTCAACTGCCTGTTGTGACTGTTGACCCAAATGTGCACACAGGGGGCATTTTTGACTGGTTTTGACTGTCATTTTGACCACCCTGAACAATACCAGACAATGCTTTTACCAGTCAAAAACGGTCGACTCATTTTGACCTGTAAATGTAATTACCACATGTAAGGTTTGACAGTGCTTGACTTTTTAAGTGCACTAGATATACCTTGGCAAGTATATCAACATGTTGACTGATTTTTTTTTACCCTTGTAGTAGTTGGAGGGTTAATAGGGTTGAATTATGCACACAATGCATTCACATCCGTTCAACAAATATGATTGGTCTATAAGGCATTGTGATTGACAGTTGTCAATTGGCCGATTCAGTCCAATTAAAAAACAAATTGCAACAATACTTTTTTTTTTTAAAAATATTAAAATAAGAAATATGCTGTTCATTCGTGTAAAAGCACTAGATATTGACACTCTATATTAAACCTTTGTGTGACCATTTGAGTTGGGGGTCCATGATACTGTGTGCATGCATACTATTTGACAATCGGGAACTCAGAAATGGACAAGTGAACATTGCAGTTACATACATTGATCAATGGATTCTCACGTTTTTGTTAAAAACTCTCTGACATTTAACACTCTGGGCACCTGTACATCTAAAAGATTTGAAATTAATTGAATTGGACCAGGTTCCCCCCCCCCCCCCTGCAAATTGAGAGAAAAATATCGTGCAGGGAAGAAGTTTTGCCAACATTATAGCCACTTTTAATCATAATTTTTCCTGATTTCAGGATTTTTTTTACAAATCGCCCTTTGCCCCAAAATTTTCTTGAAAGAAGAAAAGTAGCCACAGAGGAAAGAAAGGAGTAGCCTGTATTGTGTCCAAATCAAAAAGCATCAATAAACTTACCGCAATTATTTGTTAATAACCAATGCGGCAAAAAAAGAAAGTCTTGAACAACATAATGGGTGGCAAATTCTTCCAAAATTGTGTGTCCCCCCCCCTTTAAATATTGATTTCGGTTAAGCGGTTAGCAAATTTATAAACGGTTATTGTAGTTGCAGTTGGTGAACTGTCCAAGCACCAGTATGGCTACATTAACAGACACTTGGCAGAATGTGTACACTGGCTTAATAATGCCCCATGAATCATGCATGACGTTGACACTGGACCATTCAAGACAGTGTTAAATGACCTTGTTTACTCACACACAGTGACCACCTATTCCCAAATGGATGCATTCCCAACGAGTGAGACCCATTACCAAAACACCTACGTGTACTTGAGATGTCCACTCAGTCTTGAAAGAATGCTCTGGCTGGGGACCATAAGAATGCGCTGGCTGTGACTGTTCAAATATTGAATTTGTGACCAGAGAGTGGTTTTTACTACATGTAAGTTTGTGGTGAGGAAAATGTCCAGGAAAATGTTGATGGATAGTGATAAGGAAAACAGGTAAACAAGGACAGACAATGAACCAGTTGTTCAGTTTTAATTCATGCCTTAGGAATGTTGGGGTTATCCAAAAGCCATAATAGGAAAAACAAGTTTTTGTATAAATGCTATGGTTTTTCAGAACGCTTATCAGTCTATGAAGGTTAAGAAAGGTTGAATGGACTGTACAACATTGGTTATGTTGACAAAACAGCTTATTAGGAGTATGCTTACTCTCTTTGAATCAATATATACGTATACTACTCAAAACAATTTAGGGAACACCGGAATAATCTCAGTTAAAGCAAGATCATTTATTTCAGATAAACACAATGTTTCACAGAATTGATGAGAAACAACTGCACAATGAAACAGATGATAAAGGATGCATGTAGTGATTACACATTTCATGACATGACTACCGTAATTTCCTGCGTATAAGACGCGGCTTATCTGACTTTCAAAGGTACGAAAACGTCACTGCGTCTTATCTAACGGTGCGCCTTATCTGGTGTCGCTTGAGATCAAAGTGATGATTACCGCTTGTGTAACTTTCGTGGACCTCAACCCAACAAAGCGCCGTGTTTTCCAATGAAGGTCGTTAAGCAAGATTTTCATGCATTCATTCACCGTAAATAATACTCACGAAAGACCTCACTGTGTGACGTACCAAAAGCAGAATTCCCTGTTTCTAAAAATAGCATGCCCAACATCGCATACCATCGCGCATTTTTATCTACAACGCTTTCTAATGACTAAGTCTCTATGCGATGTGTGCAAGGTTGTCAACTTTTGCCGTGTCTGTTTTTCACCTCGATTATTAATCACAGTGTATTACGCACAACACCGCGGGATCACTTGGGCCGCAACCAGACTACTTTCCTAGTACGACGCGCGCGTGGTGGTGGCGGCATGGTCATGCTATAGCGCTTCTGGCATGCACTGCACTACTGAGCGGTCATGGTGCGCCTTATACGGCGGTGCGCCTTGTACGTTGACACTTTAATCACATTCCCCCGATTCTGGGGTAATGTGCCTTATACACCGAGCGTCTTATACGCAGGAAATTACGGTACTGAAAGAGAGAGGGGGTTGCAAATGAAAATCCTGGTTCATGGAACATTTCAAACGTATTTGATGTTAAAAATCCGTTGTTCCCTAAATTGTTTTGAGTAGTATACATGTATATCAGACAGCCAACCTGTGAAAGAGAAAATAGTGGGGGAACAAAAAAACAAAAAAAAACCATTTTCAATCGGCAAACAAGAACATTGCCGTCATTTACATGTATGAAATTTTGATCCTATTAACCCTAACTCCCTAGGCTCATTTGCTTACACATAACCTGAATCCTTCCTAACTCCCTAGGCCCATTTGCTTACACATAACCTGAATCCTTCCTAACTCTCTAGGCCCATTTGCTTACACATAATCTGAATCCTTCCTAACTCCCTAGGCCCATTTGCTTACACATAACCTGAATCCTTCCTAACTCCCTAGGCCCATTTGCTTACACATAACCTGAATCCTTCCTAACTCCCTAGGCCCATTTGCTTACACATTTAACCTGAATCCTTCCTAACTCCCTAGGCCCATTTGCTTACACATAACCTGAATCTTTCCTAACTCCCTAGGCCCATTTGCTTACACATAACCTGAATCCTTCCTAACTCCCGAGGCCCATTTGCTTACACATAACCTGAATCCTCCAAAATCCTTCAGTAGTGAAGCAAGCACATGACATGTATGCACACATGTGTTTCTAATCTGTGATACATGTACATGGCCAGGGGCCCTCCCTGCATGCATGGAGCAATAAGCGGTGTCTACTGACCATGGAATTGCCCTTAAGACATCAGTTCAGTTTGGAAATTAATTTACTATTTTTTTTAATGATAGCATCTCAGACAGAAAAAAGTTTGAAGGATATTTGATACAGTCCTGTGATTTCTCAGGATTTTTTTTTTTTACAAATCTCTCGTTGCCTCAAATTTTTTTTTGAAAGAAACGAAGTGGCCACCAAGGAAACAAAGAAGTAACCTGTATTGTGTCCAAACCTCTAGTTTCTTGTTTGTGGGGATGCGGAGAGTCTGTAAATCCTCCAAAATTAAACATCCGGGAGGTTCAGGGGGGCTTTGTCCTCTAGACCAAAGGGAGACCCCAGGCCTTATACCCTTTTTTTCAGGATTTTTTGTTTTACTTTTGTCAAATCACACCGCTGTTGATACCGTCATCAATGTTATACCAAGTATTACATTACGTAAAACAGAGATGATTTATGTTTTTGTTGTTGAGATTACCAATGTTGTATCTTCCCTTGAGTTTCCTGTGGAAAAAAAAATCCTAATATTGAAACCCAACAAAATTCAATTACTGGATATACAGTTATGTACAGTTAATTTTAGTAAGTGAATGTACACATATATACACTACATATTCAAATGTACATGCGTTAACATGATTAAGTATCTCTCCATGTATTAGTACAGTGTGTATGCCTCAAAATCTCTACCCTGTACATTAAGTGTGATAGTGGCTTTCATGCACACGTACATTTATGATATCAGTTTTCGTAGCTCATAATTCCATTTGCCCATTATGGGATTCACACACGGATAAATCCAAGTCGTTGATTAAATCTGTCCACTGAGCCACGGGGGCCCCCTCAGTCAGCTGAAAGTCATTCGGTTGGACAATAAACCCACCAAAAATGACTCATCGTGGGCCGCCCTGCATTCTTCCTCAATGATAACACTCACACCCACAATGCCTTGCTTCGTCACACAAGCCATGGGATCTTTTCAATTACTCCCAGAGAGTGTTTTTCATACATGTAATGTAGGACCAGAATGTATATATTTATATTTATATATTTTTTTTTCCCCCTGGTCCCTGCTGGGTATTTTTCAATAAAAAACAATTCTCTCCCATTGTGCTTATATGCTTCATTGCAAATCAGAATGTGACACAGGTTTGTAAACATGCATTTGAAGGTTTCAGTTTTGTCGTATTTACTTCCTAATGTATGGGCGAGGGAGTGGGGGGGGGGGGGGTGGAAGAAAGATGTCGGCCAAGATTTGGTGCAGGACTGCCGTCTCAAGTAACAAGGTGCACCATTGTGACTGCCTCTTTGTAAATACACTAGCATGACTCACTCACGTTTCTGTTCAATCAGAACAGTCATAGGGGGGAGGGGACTAAAACAAAATTACATATAAGTTTCCCCTCAAGGTCTCTGACAACCAATTCCTGTAGTATCATACAGGTAGAGGCATATTATGTTACACTTACATGTACTTAACAAGTGGGACTCTTATGTTCAGTACGAACTAGCCAAACGCAGGTGACACCAGACCGCGGTCTTTTTTGTAAGTTGGTCACGAAATATCATTATCAACATTTTCGTAGTTTTCTCATGTTACTGAAGAGGTGTATACCAATACATGTACATGTGTGTTAAAACCACAGAGTACACTTGTATGTGGAGAAAGGATTGGTGGTTTCAACGCGGATTAAGTATCCACGGTTTTACCAGTAGGTGGCATTCACAGTATGAATGCAATGTCTGTGTACTGCACATGACATAAGTGAGAATGCATTCACAGTATGGTACATTCCTGGTAAATTTGTCTGAATTGTCCCCCAAGAAATTTTAGATGAATTTATCATTTGCACGGTGTTAGAAAGCAGCAGATGGTTTTTCTACGCCTCCCCAAGTCGCAATATACAGTGTATCAACTGAAGCAAATTTTTTTTTTTTAAATGAAGAACGGTAACCTTTTCTTTGATTATTTTCAATGTACATATATATGTACGTGTTATTGATGACTTTCAATCTTTCGGCTGATGGTTAGTTCATGTTCTCCTCCCGCTAGGCCCTCCACCCTCTTTATTTGTACGTGACTTTCTGCTCATCGAGATTGTCAAAATGCTAAATGTCGTGCTCAAAAAGACTCCGGGGGACACACAAGTGGTAGGAAGTGGTGGATTTGTCGCTTGACTCGCCGATTCCATTTTACATTCTCCCTGTGGTTGTGCTCCCAACTTGAGCGCTGCATGCATTGTGGTCATTTGTGAAAGGTTAATTGCAAAAGCTCCTTGTTGACTTTGGAAATTAAACATGTCGGTAATAAAAATTCCCTCTTATGATGTCAGTGTTGGGCAAAAAAAACAAAAAAAACAAAACAAATCAATTTATTATCCTGACAAGAATTTCTTCAATGTATGCAGATTGTATGCACTACAAGCCTGCGTATCGTCATCGGGAAAGCTCGGTGATCGAGAGGTTAAGACGTCTGCAGAAAGTTGTAGGTTCGAATCCCGCCCAAATCGCCTGTGCAGGTTTTTTTTCCCCACAGATACTTATCAGAAAGCACTGAGAATCAGCTTCACTCTTGGGCAAAAATCAAATCAATTATAACGTGTCACTTAATGGAAATTCTCTTATTCTTTTTTTAAATCTTTTGTGCAGTTATATGCAACTCGTGGAGAGCTTACCGACGTACGGAGTGCACTACTACGAACTGAAGGATAAAACTGGCATCCCGTGGTGGCTGGGACTCAGTTACAAGGGTATCGGCCAGTATGATATAACAGATCGCCTTATTCCAAGAAAGGTGTGTAATGACTTGGAGTGAGTTTGCATGTTATGTTTCAAATTGGGCCCAGATAGGGCTGTGCGTTTTCGGATTTTTTTGGAACCGGATACCCGAAATCAGGAAACTTCGGATACCCGGATACCCGTTTTCATATTTGTTGAAAACATGCCTCCGGTGGTGTACAAATACATGTACTGTAAATGGTAACAAATTGACTTTTATAATACAGAGGATACCATACTATCGATCTTTTCTTTATTGGAGTGTAATCTCTTGAATTTAAAGATAATTGTCTGTAAAAGTGCAAACATTACATTGTTCAAGAGTCACAGATTTCTGTCCGAATTCTGAATTTTAAAAAGTCGTTTACAGGTAATTGGAACCGAAAAATGGAACCGGGTAATTTCTGTTTCCGTCGGTTATCTGGATAGGCCCAGAGCAATTAAGCAGCACCATCTAAAACCCCAAGTTCACCGGTAACCGTTCACTGTAAATGGCACTCTCTAACCAGTGATATGTATATTGTACTTAATGCCCTGGAGATCGCAGCTGATTGCCTGGAGAGCGCCCTCGGCAAGTCATGCATGGAGTGGATACAAACATGTATTTTGTAATGACCTTATATAAAACGTGGACTGGGTATTTAAAATCATCTCCGTCTTCCTTCGATCCCATGTAGGTCTTCCAGTGGAGACAGCTTCAGAACATCTTCTATCGAGACCGGAAATTTTCTATCGAAGTGATCGATCCAAGAAGGTGAGATTTATTCCCACAAAACCTTGTAGTTTTTACGCAAAGTCTTGGCTAAAAATATAGAAAAATCTTAACTTTGAAGTAAGATTTGTGTGTTTTTGAGTTTTGATCGTCTGATTGAGCAGAGTTTAAGTTTCATGTAGTTTTTATTTCAGTTTGATTTCTAACAGTTGTTTATTTAGTTATCCCTTCCAAAATGATTTGGCATGACTTTAATTTTTTGTTTTTACAATCACGAGAAGCTGTTTTTGTGTGAAATCTTCCCCGTTTCCTGATTTGACAATTAAATAAATAATTTCAAACATGTATTTATGATGTGAAATGAACTCCATGTAAATGAAGCGAAGAGGATTATGTGAACATGAAAGCAGTAACAATGATCTTTACTAAACGCTTCTGTTTCTATGCTATCAGATGCCATTCCGTTATAATTTAATCATTAAAATCAGGGGTGTGATTTGTCCGGATTTTTTTGCATTTTCAGATTTTTACAAATCGCAGTATTGTGATCCTCCTGGTTTTAAAGATTTAAGCAGTAAAGGAAAGCAAAGCAAACGCTCTTTTTTGCATTTTCGGATTTTTACAAATTGCAATGTTGTGATCCTCTGGGTTTTAAAGATTTAAGCAATAAAGGAAAGCAAAGCAAATGCTCAGAACTATAGATTTCACCACCAGCGCTGTTTACAACAGCGGCCCCAATACCCCTAGCAACATTTATGTGGATTTTTCAAAACTGCCCTGTAAAATTCATAAATATTTAAATATATCAAGAATCTCTAGTGTTCCCCCAATGAAGCAATTGTACGATTTTTTTTTTATTTTGATTTATTTGTTTGTTTGTTATTCCTTTCTTTATAATTGCACAAAAGAAAACAAATTAACTACTAATTTAAAAGTCAAAACGGACCAGCATATGCTTTGGATATGACGTGTCTGAAATTGCTAGAGTAAATTGATACTTATTTGCCATAATAATAATAATAATAATAATAATAATAATAATAATAATAATCATCGATTAATTTGCATGAATGAAATATTATTTTTGTTGAGTTTGTCTCCTGTTATTTTTTTCCCTCCTATGATTTGTTGTTTCCCTGATTTGCATCTTGACTTTTGACCTGACCTGACCCGACCCCCTCAGAGTTGTGCATACACTGAGCAGTTTGAACCTGTATGAGGAGTCACTAGAGGAGGACATATATGATGAATTGTCGGATGCGATCGCCGACCCGACAACCCAGTAAGTCACCCAGACCCCCCTTTTTTTATTTCATAGGGAAATCCGCTTTTTCAAAGACTAATTGAGTTGCTATGGTAACTGGCCAATGCGCAGCTGGTCACATTCAGCTAGCCGGCTTTTTAATACTTAAAATGTGTACTTGATTGGCTGGTGCTAATGAGAGTTAAATGTGGGTGCTTCCTGAGCTACGAGGAATTTTGTGTTGAGTTGGCAAAATTGCTGTGTGGACCCCCCTTTTTTTTATTTCATAGGGAAATCCGCTTTTTCAAAGACTAATTGAGTTGCTATGGTAACTGGCCAATGCGCAGCTGGTCACATTCAGCTAGCCGGCTTTTTAATACTTAAAATGTGTACTTGATTGGCTGGTGCTAATGAGAGTTAAATGTGGGTACTTCCTGAGCTACGAGGAATTTTGTGTTGAGTTGGCAAAATTGCTGTGTGGAGCTTGTGATGTACGTAATTTTTTGGGTTGACATACATGTATGAGACATTTCATGTTGTCACAAACCATTGTCACACCAGTACAGGCACATGTATGTTGTGTCATAAATCTTTGAGTTTATTTTGCTTAGCAATTTGGCAGTTCATAAGGCGATGTACAATGTACATGGTGCTACATGTACATGTATATATACTGCAAACTTTCCCTTAACCCTAACCCCACTAGGTATCTTGAATCCTCCAAAATCCATCAGTGCACTTTTGGGAAGCATGCCCTAATCTTCAAAATGCACTGTGCATTTTCGATGATCTTTCACATTCAGCACTTATGGCCTGCACTTCTTGCCAGGTAGTAATTTTGCCCCATATGAAGAGGTGAAAGTACCAGTTTCTGAAAGTGCTGAATTTTTCCCAAAAAAGTATCCCTGGGAGGATTTTGATGGATTTGGGGTGGTTAGGGTTAATTAAGCATTTTTGTTTAAGGAAGTGTGACACCTTTGATAATTACCCGATCACAAAATTAATAAAATTATAATCTAAAAAAACCTGTACTTGATGTCAAGACGGTGATGGTACCCAGCAACCTGAGAAATGATTCCGTCAGACATGCTGTCATTTTTGAGAAAACATGAAATGGAAATGTATTACAAATTTGATCCATGTTTTTGGGCGTGATCGATTTTTAACATTAGAATGAATACACACTAATCGGATTGCTATTTCACCATTTTCTACAACAGAAAAGGCGAAAATTTGCATTCTAGGTTGTTTCTATACATACACATGTATATCTCTTCATTCCTATATAAAGTATGGATCCATTTACGTACATTTTATCAGTGGTGTACGTTCCCTTTAAAGGGACGATAGCGTCACGATCGACAGGGCATGGAATCGGTGTGGTAGTTTTAGATTAACTCGGTGACTGAAAATAATACCCCACATGATAAAGGTCATATTACCGTTACTGCTGCATAAATGAGCCAGTCATTTTCAGTCACTGTGTTCATCTTAAAAACAAGGACACTGATTCCATGCCCTGTTGAAAGTCTGCTCTGATCGTGACGATATTGTCTCTTTGACAAAGCAAAAATTGCTAGCTTCATGAAACATGTGTTATGCGCTTGATGGTGACACTTCTTTTACGCTCAGAAAGTTGTTTCTGGCCAAAACAAGATGTCGGCTTGCAATGTTTCTGGCCGAAATGGCAGAGTTAAATCTTGTCAAGCTGTTTGTATGCGTTTAGAATTGTTGCAATATCGAAGTGTGTGAATTCTGCCTGTATTTGGTTTTGACATGGCTGGTGTGCATGGGAGCATGAATATTGAATAACAATAACGTTCCACTTATCCAACTTCGTCTTTTGTATATTTTTTCTTTGGAAAATGAACAATGCAAAGACAAAAATTTCTTTGTGGGGGAATGTCGTCTGTCCCCAGTGGCGCTATTATTTCCGCTGCTGTGAAGAATTTCCACCAAATTGTACCCTGTATCACATATCAAAAGTTCACCTTTACAGAGTTAATAGAGTCATCCAATTTGTAACAAAATCTTCAATCCAGCAGTGAAACAAGGCTATCTATGGGACGTATGAAAACTTAATTTTCCAAGAGTAAAAGATTTTCAGTTTCCACTACTAAAGGCCCCCCCCCCCCCCAAAAAAAACAAAACAAAAAAAACAGTCTCCGGTTTCTGGTCTCCAGGCGTGTTGCCTCAGAAACAATTGTCCATTTACAGCCAAAATTGCTGAATCAACTGGAATTCTGCCGTGCTGTGTTTTAAAAATCTTTGTTCACATGGGAGTACATGTACATGTATGAACGTTTTGTGCAGCCTCGCTAAGCCACCATACTTTGTGTATGGGAAAATTTGGTCTGGTTCCAATAACCGTGTATACATGTACATGTATCATGTATTTCACTGGTTGGCAAAGAAAAAAAAGATTACAAAAAAAAAAAAAAAAAGTGCTTCACAGCACCAATTTTGAAGCCAACCTATGACCAGAAACCATAGACTTTTATTGGGAGGCCTAATCAGTGCTCTTAATTGTCGGGAATGAGTTGAGTAAAGTACTAACTATTAGTTTCTGTACTGGTGGTTGTTTTCTCTGAAACAGAAACATTTTCCAGAACTACAACTATTAATAGCAAACTCTAAGTTCAGACAGCACTTACATGTACATGGACATAGAGTCATAAATGTATACTACTCAAAACAATTTAGGGAACACCGGAATAATTTCAGATAAACACAATGTTTCACAGAATTGATGAGAAACAAACTGCACAATGAAACAGATGATAAAGGATGCATGTAGTGATTACACATTTCATGACATTGACTACTGAAAGAGAGAGGGGGTTGCAAATGAAAGTCCCGGTTCATGGAACATTTCAAACCTATTTGATGTTAAAAATCCGGTGTTCCCTAAATTGTTTTGAGTAGTATAGTTCCTCGTGGGAATTCCTCCATTTATTTCAAGATAAGCCAGAATTTATCCCAGATGGGTTTAATGCATTTTGTGTTAATTGTTTAATGGGGAAATTATTGAGTTAGTAAAGCATCTAAAAGTGCTCAGCATTTCTTGACAGACCTTTATGGAGTGTCGAGGCCGAGCGGTCTAGCTTACAGGACTCAAGTTCTGGTGTTAGCAGCAGAATGTGGGTTCGAATCCCGGCCGTGACACTTGTGTCCTTAAGCAAGACACTTAACCATAATTGCTTATAGAGGCAGAGGCAGTTTAAGAACTGCCTTGTTCTGGACTAGTTACCCCTCCCAGTCCTATTCGCACCGTGAAGAGGCTGGTTATTAACTTGTCTTGTTTCGGTGCAAGGGGCTGGTTTCTTCAGTGTGGAGTCGTTGTAACAACTCAATGACTTAGTAGCCCCCACCTTGGAGTGGCCATTGGCCTTGTGTGGGGAGAATTGCATAAACAAATTTTTTTTTTTAAATAAAAAAAAGCTCTCTCCTGCAATTAAAAGCCATTATACACTAATGGTCTTCTCAAGAAAATTTTTTACAGATCACCGATTTTCATGAAACTGGCTGGCAAAGAAAAAAAGAAAAAAAGAAAGTGCTTCACAGTTGATGATGAAATCAAACATCTCTTGAAATATTTCTGTCTCAGGTGCTATCATTTTAGTAAAATTAATCAAATTATGTTCACAAATGAAGTTATGTACTCTGTAAATTTGACATTCGCATAAAGTATTGATGCATATATTTACATGTACAGACATTTAACCATAAGTGTGTGCTGGCTTTAAAGAGACAGTATTGTTCCGATCAGAGCAGACTTTCAACAGGGCATGGAATCGGTGTCCTAGTTTAAGATGAACACTGTGACTGCAAATTTAATGCAGCAGCAACGGTGATATGACCTTATCATGTGGGGTATTATTTTCAGTCCCTGAGGTAATCTAAAACTAGCACTCCAATTCCATGCCCTGTTGATCGTGATGATAGTGTCCCTTTGACAGTGACCTGTTACACTAGCATGAACTGCATTGTACCCATTGTTTCGTTCTCATTGTTCCTTCTTTGAGAATTGCCAACGATTTCTCACACGTTTCAAATTCCCAAACTTAATTTTAGTTCCTGCTCTCTCTTTCTGAAACCAAGGAGGTCAAGTGGAATTATACTTCCAGTTACCGCTTATAAGTCGACCGAGCTGGGGATAAGGAAGGGATACTGTTACATTCATTTCTTCCTTGTAGATCTGCATGTGTTGTAGTGTTTCGACAGGTGGTTTCAAACCACTGATTTCACTATCACAAGCCTTATCAGATTTTATTTTGGTAATAAATTGTATGTTTTTTTACTTATTATGATCAGAGCATACTCGGGCATGATATTCTTCTTACTTTTGGAGGAAATCCTACCTTTTTGATTTTGAAAATCCTACCATGAAACCGGGTTCCGACTAACTTCAGACCATGGAAACTTTCCTTGTGTATCATTTTATTATAAAATACCAAGATAAAAAAAAAAAACAGTTTCCTTGCTATACATGGCTATTGAGGTAAACAGCTATAGGCTAGTATATGCCTAATGATAATGGCAAACATTTTTCCTACCTTTTCATTTTCTCACAATATCATCTGTGATACTGATTGAAACGTTGAGTTATTACCACCAGTTCTTTTTAGAACTTTATTACCACATAGTGTCACTGCAAACAGTCTTTACTGATCTTAAAACTGCCCCCCACCAGTGACTTTGTACACATCCTCGCACATGCAAAGGTACTCAATTTTTCCATACAGCGTGGTTGTTTTACAAGTCAATGCGCACGTGCGCAGCAATTCTGATAAGGCTTATTGATGACCTCGATAAAACATAAATGATCACAAATTTTTTCTCACAAACTCTGGGTGCTTTCGGAGGTAAACTTGGATGTGCTATTCTGTCATCTGTGAACACGCCACAGCTCGGCCCGCGTCATTAACGATGACAGCCTGATCTAATGTTTTTTTTTCTTCTATTTCGCTCTTGACAGAGTCTCGGTGAGTAAGCGAACATTCGGCGCTAGTAACTCTACCCTCCATAGCTGGTATGGCTCCCCTGTGATGGTCAAATCCATGTGGACTATGGCAGTTAGTCAACATCAGTTTTATCTTGATAAGAAACACAGCAAGGTGAGTGTAAACAGAGGGGGAAGTTAGGGTATTAAGGGGGGGGAGAGGCTGAGGGGAATGAGCCGTCTTGGTTGAATTGGTGAGCACTATGTTGTAAGTGCCATTGACATTTAAAGGGAAGGTGCAACCTTTCTAAATTTTCCAGATAAACAAAGTGGATTGTCGTGGCCTGGCGGTCAAGTGCATCGGACTCGTCAGAATGTGGGTTCGAATCCCGGCCTGGCTGGTTGTGGTGCTTGTGACCTTGAGCAAGAACACTTGACCATAATTGCTTTGTCCTTCGGATGGGATGTAAAGCTGTTGGTTCCATGTGTTGTGTATTGCACGTAAAAGAACCCAGGACACTTATAGTGAAAGAGAAGGGGGCTTGCCCCAGTGTTTCTGGAATGGTAGCAAAATGTCTATCTATCTGTCTATCTGTCAGTATCATCTAAAAACGTACCTGGAGTAAAGTTGGTACAAGTATCAATCATCATGAGAATTTATTGTCTGAAAAGCTTTTAGGCCAAAAAAAAAGTCTCCAGTTTGTGGTCATCGGTCGGCTTCGAAATCGGTGCGGTGACACGCTTTAAAAAAAAAAAATATGTGATACATGTATACACAGGGACCAAATTTCCCATATACAAAGTATGGTGGCTAAGAGAGGCCTCACAAATCGGGCAAACCTTCATACATGTACCACTGTGTGAAAAATTTGTTTAAAATGTAGCGCAGCCGAATTCCAATCGATTCAGCAATTTTGGCTGCAATTGGATATCGTTTCATAACCAAAAAAAAAAAAAAAATTAAAAATGTCAACGCACGGAGAGAACAGGAATTGTTATGTCATATTTACCAAAAGTTGCTGTCTGGCAAACTTGGTATTAAAAACAAAACAAAAATCCCACAAAAACATGTTACATTTTTTTTTTTCTAAAAAAATGTGAGCAACCTACTGTGAAGTAACTTTCACAGGTCAGTTTTATCATATATTTCTTGATGGGTTGAAATTATTGTGCGTTACCAAACACCAATGTACCTTCCCTTTAAGGTTATATGCCTCAGACTGAAAAACATTTAAATCCATTTACCATTCCTATTTGAATCAATTGCAGCAATACATGTATTCAATAGATTCGTCAAGGCCAGAGTTGTAACCAAGTCATTTAAAAAAAATTTTTTTTTTACTAAGTCAAGTCACAAGTAATTTGTTTTTGAGTAGAGTAAAGTCACAAGCCATTTTTGTCAAAGTCAAGTTAAGAAGAAAACTTGAGCTTGAACGTGACTTGATCTGATATTCAACGCAAATCACTTACTCGAATCGGACAACTCTGGAATAAACTGGGGGGTGGTGGATTTGTAGCGGTCTCACAGGGAGACTGAGCTGTCTCGGTTGAATTGGTGAGTGCTATGTACTGTACATTGTACACATGTAGTAGCTGCTATTGTCAATTAAACCCTCCTACACATTGAAGCCACTCCCAGCCACTAAATTCTGTTCTTTAGCAACCTTCAGTACATACATATACAAGCCTGCTGTCCTTTCCAAGTAATCTTACAAGATCAACTGTGTGCCACCCAAGGCCACTGTAAATGTTTGAACATATTAGTATGGCCTGCAATGTATCAATGGGAGACCACCTTACCCTGCAATCTCAGTGGTGTGACAGTGCACAGAAGGGTAACCATAGGAGGCCACTGGCAACAGCTAATGGCTTGGAGTGGCCTGAATGGGTTATTTCAAAAATTGCACTGATTTTAGGAGGGTTTTAAGGTAACATGTACATTTACATTATGTTGCAAACCTCTAAATGCACTTGTCAACAGTTGCTGTATTCCTAGTTGAATCAATTTCAGTGTATTTAAAAAAAATCACAATGAATTTATTTGATTTGTTATAGCATTCGAATACATTTAACTTTGAATATATTTCAACGTAAATACATTGATTGTTACCCACACTTCCCCTCTGCTTCTTGCATAGTTGTCGACTCGGGTCTGTGAAAACATTGACCAATGGCTAAAGAAAAAAATGAACTTGTAGGTGTGTTTCGAAGGGGGGGTGGGGGGAGGTTCATGTTACAGGCATGATATTCTTCCTACTTTTGTAGGAAATCCTACCATTTTGATTTTGAAAATCCTACCATGAAACCAGGTTCCGACTAACTTCAGACCATGGAAACTTTCCTTGTGTATCATTTTATTGTAAATACCAAGATAAAAAAACACAGTTTCCTTGCTATACATGGCTATAGGGGTAAACCGCTATAGGCTAGTATATGCCCAGTGATAATGGCAAACATATTTCCTACATGTACCTTTTCATTTTCTCACAATATCATCCCTGATGTTAGAAAAACCAAAATACTGCAAGATATTCATTTATTCCAGACCTGTTTCTGTACATTTTCCCCTCCTTTCTGCCCCGGCATCTTAACTGTGTCTTAAATTTCTGCGCCACAATGTTTTCACTTACTCTCCATCAATAACCGGCTTCATAGTTTGAAAGATAAGTCTCTGTAACCCTAGCAGATAGAGAAATATATTAGTGTGGAGACAGACACAACACCCTCAAGCTTTCTGTCTTCAAATGAAGTCAGAACTTTCAATCACACTTGGCGTGTTTACATCGGATTTGGTTTCAGTTTTGGGTGAATAAAATGTCATTTTCTGCATGTTGGTAAAAAGGGATCCTTTAAGCATATCTTGCTGAGGAGCTCAGAGGTCTGTTTAGAGTAGTTGCCCTTGCCCCCGACACATTATCTGACTTTTTTTTTCAGACAAGGGTCTTGGCATTTAGGAGGCCTTGGCATTTAGGAGGCCTTGTGTTAAAGATTTGTCCTTTTTTAAAATTTTTACTCATGCAAGTGAATAATTGGAGGCACACTGAAAGATACTGAACTGGATCAGGTATCACCTGTTTGTTGTTGGGCTTTTTAATTAATTAATTAATTAATTAATTAATTAATTTTATTTTATTTTTTTATATTGTTGTTGTTAACCCTAGACACTCTAATGTTGTTAAATTTCAACACCAAAGGGCGAGGACAAATGCAGCGCATCACTCTCTTTTTAACCGTTTTCCCAGGCTGTGGGATGCTTTGCCCTCGGAAGTCAAAGATGCCATTGTTTTAGCCTTAGCTCATTTACTAAATTACTCAGAGATCATTTGCTTGTGCCAGGTTCAGGGTAGCTATGACAGAAATTAAATAACTTTTATCTTTTGATTTTTTTTTTGTGATTTTTTTTTAGTACTTTTATATATATATATCACATTTCTATCTCTTTTTTTATAGTGCAATTTTAATTGTCTTCTTTTGTGGTTTTATGTATTGTCTAATGGCAGTCGGAAAACAACTCGATAGTAATTAAGTTTACTTTTTTGTAATCCTTCAGGTGTGCCATTTGTCCTGTCTTTAAAATGTTTATTGTCTAATCAATTTGTGTATATTTATTAATTCTTGCCTCTTGTTTAATATGTATTTGATTTATAATGTCTGTATTTTAATGTTTTTACCTGAGAAATTAATAAATGAAATGAAATGAAATTAGGCCATTTTTTTTTTAATTACTTGGATTACGGACCCGCTGCCCAAAGGTCTCAGTAATTTTGTGTATACATATTGCATTGACATTGCCATGCTGTTAACTCACTTTCAATTCCCCAGCCAGCTGCCTTATCTGCAAATTTTCATGCGGCAACAGCAAAAAAAAATGTCTGGTTGCCACTCAATGAGCCAGGAATCATCGGTGCTGCGAAAAAAAAATCAACGATTGAGGGCGCTCCTAATTGCAGAATGCTCTCACTCGGTGGTGTTTTTTTGTTTTTTTGTGTTTTTTTTGTGTTTTTTGGGGGGTGGTTTTTTTTTTTTTTTTTTTTTTTTTTCTTCTCTTCGTTACCTGCCCAAAAAACAAATTGCCTTATATAATAAAGTAGTAACTACTTACTTAACATCCTAGGATTTTTTCTATTTTTATCTTTTGCATATTCATGAGCACATTGATGATGTCATAGCAGTGGCTAATGTAAAGTCGTCATTGGTTTACGTATAAAAGTTGATTGAATTCCTGATCTTTTCACAAAAGTCTTTCTTAGTTTTCTTTATTTATTTAGTGGGCATTTGGTTCCCAGTCGGTAAACTTGTTGAGGAGACCACTGTTTCCTTTGGCTTCCTTTTTTTATCTCCCAAAACAGCACCGTCATGTTTCTGGTATGACAATGAACAATTTTGAAATTAAATACAACATACACCGTACAATGTATGTCAAAAATAACCTTCCCACTTTGTTTGAAAGTTTAAACTGCCTAGAAGCAGGTTATTTGCAAACAAATTATATCAGGCCTGTGATTTCTCAGGATTTTCCTGATTTCAGGATTTTTTCACAAATCTCCCGTTGCCTCAAGAAGAGAAGTAGTCACCAAGGAAAGAAAGAAGTAGCCTGTATTGTGTCCAAACCTCTAGTTTCTTGTTTGTGGGGATGTGGAGAGTCTGTAAATCCTCCAAAATTAAACATCCAGGAGGTTCAGGGGGGCTTTGTCCTCTAGACCAAAGGGAGACCCAGGCCTGCTACCCACAGGAGGTTCAGGGGGCTTTGTCCTCTAGACCAAAGGGAGACCCAGGCCTGCTACCCACAGGAGGTTCAGGGGGCTTTGTCCTCTAGACCAAAGGGAGACCCAGGCCTGCTACCCACAGGAGGTTCAGGGGGCCTTTGTCCTCTAGACCAAAGGGAGACCCAGGCCTGCTACCCACAGGAGGTTCAGGGGGGCTTTGTCCTCTAGACCAAAGGGAGACCCAGGCCTGCTACCCACAGGAGGTTCAGGGGGGCTTTGTCCTCTAGACCAAAGGGAGACCCAGGCATGCTACCCACAGGAGGTTCAGGGGGCTTTGTCCTCTAGACCAAAGGGAGACCCAGGCATGCTACCCACAGGAGGTTCAGGGGGCTTTGTCCTCTAGACCAAAGGGAGACCCAGGCCCGCTACCCACAGGAGGTTCAGGGGGCTTTGTCCTCTAGACCAAAGGGAGACCCAGGCCCGCTACCCACAGGAGGTTCAGGGGGCTTTGTCCTCTAGACCAAAGGGAGACCCATGCCTGCTACCCACAGGAGGTTCAGGGGGCTTTGTCCTCTAGACCAAAGGGAGACCCAGGCCCGCTACCCAATTTTTCAGGATTTTTTTTACTTTTGTCAAATCACACCCCTGAAATATGTATCGATATAAAAATTTAATTACGTAGTCCCTTTAATGACAGCCACATGAATGTAGACGAAAGGCTCAGTTCATAAACAAAAAACCTTGACTGGCTATAAAATCAGTCAAGTCTCTGTGGGGGGCGGGGAAGAGAGAGACACAAGTTTTGCCTGGAAGGTTTTGTTGTTGACTCTATGACTCAGACGGACCCAACGGCTGTTTCTACGTAAAGGCAGCGAATCTGCCCAAGTGTGTATCCTACTTCAGTTGCTCTTCATTCTGACCTGTTTTTTTTTCATTCTTGCACGTACCAGGAGCGGTACCCGGCCCAGCGTAACTTTAACCAGATAGCCAACGAGCTGACCACAAGCACCAACTCCCTGACATCATCCCACACGTCCGAGATGAGCGAAGAACAGACAGAGGGGTGCAGCAACCTGACCCTCCTGAAGGATGCTAAAGATGCATGTGAGTATACAAAAAAAATATTGTTGAATTTTGAATTTTGAGTCTCAATACACGTCGTTGATCCCCTATTTAAAGGTTATTCATAAATGACCAAGACAGTTAAGACAATCTGATTGAATGAAATGTGATCACGTGGGTGTAGATTAACCCTAACCGTCCCAAATCCTCCAAAATCCTCTTTGCCAAAGTGAAGGATTTTGAAGGATTGAGGTTACATGCTACATGCTCTTTGCTAAAGTGAAGGATTTTGGAGGATTGATGTTATTAGGCATACTTGCCTTTCCATGGTACATGTACATGTACATCCATGTTTGTTGTAGTGATTGCAAGGTCAGTGCTTGGGTCATTGGACACTGTTTATTGCTCCATGCATGCAGGGATGGTCCCTGGCCATGTACATGTATCACAGATTAGAAACACATGTGTGCA
Source organism: Zoroaster sp. YZ-2022 (assembly GCA_029582265.1). NCBI lineage: Eukaryota > Metazoa > Echinodermata > Asteroidea > Forcipulatida > Zoroasteridae > Zoroaster > Zoroaster sp. YZ-2022. The sequence continues at coordinate 243,777 of JAQQFT010000025.1, read as the reverse complement.
TACATGTCATGTGCTTGCTTTACTACTGAAGGATTTTGGAGGATTCAGGTTATGTGTAAGCAAATGGGCCTAGAGAGTTAGGAAGGATTCAGGTTATGTGTAAGCAAATGGGCCTAGGGAGTTAGGAAGGATTCAGGTTATGTGTAAGCAAATGGGCCTAGAGAGTTAGGAAGGATTCAGGTTATGTGTAAGCAAATGGGCCTAGGGAGTTAGGAAGGATTCAGGTTATGTGTAAGCAAATGGGCCTAGAGAGTTAGGAAGGATTCAGGTTACAGTGTATGTGTAAGCAAATGGGCCTAGGGAGTTAGGAAGGATTCAGGTTATGTGTAAGCAAATGGGCCTAGAGAGTTAGGAAGGATTCAGGTTATGTGTAAGCAAATGGGCCTAGGGAGTTAGGAAGGATTCAGGTTATGTGTAAGCAAATGGGCCTAGAGAGTTAGGAAGGATTCAGGTTATGTGTAAGCAAATGGGCCTAGGGAGTTAGGAAGGATTCAGGTTATGTGTAAGCAAATGGGCCTAGAGAGTTAGGAAGGATTCAGGTTATGTGTAAGCAAATGGGCCTAGGGAGTTAGGAAGGATTCAGGTTATGTGTAAGCAAATGGGCCTAGAGAGTTAGGAAGGATTCAGGTTATGTGTAAGCAAATGGGCCTAGGGAGTTAGGAATGATTCAGGTTATGTGTAAGCAAATGGGCCTAGAGAGTTAGGAAGGATTCAGGTTATGTGTAAGCAAATGGGCCTAGGGAGTTAGGAAGGATTCAGGTTATGTGTAAGCAAATGGGCCTAGAGAGTTAGGAAGGATTCAGGTTATGTGTAAGCAAATGGGCCTAGGGAGTTAGGAAGGATTCAGGTTATGTGTAAGCAAATGGGCCTAGAGAGTTAGGAAGGATTCAGGTTATGTGTAAGCAAATGGGCCTAGGGAGTTAGGAAGGATTCAGGTTATGTGTAAGCAAATGGGCCTAGAGAGTTAGGAAGGATTCAGGTTATGTGTAAGCAAATGGGCCTAGGGAGTTAGGAAGGATTCAGGTTATGTGTAAGCAAATGGGCCTAGAGAGTTAGAAAGGATTCAGGTTATGTGTAAGCAAATGGGCCTAGGGAGTTAGGAAGGATTCAGGTTATGTGTAAGCAAATGAGCCTAGAGAGTTAGGAAGGATTCAGGTTATGTGTAAGCAAATGGGCCTAGGGAGTTAGGAAGGATTCAGGTTATGTGTAAGCAAATGGGCCTAGGGAGTTAGGAAGGATTCAGGTTATGTGTAAGCAAATGGGCCTAGGGAGTTAGGAAGGATTCAGGTTATGTGTAAGCAAATGGGCCTAGGGAGTTAGGAAGGATTCAGGTTATGTGTAAGCAAATGGGCCTAGGGAGTTAGGAAGGATTCAGGTTATGTGTAAGGAAATGGGCCTAGGGAGTTAGGAAGGATTCAGGTTATGTGTAAGCAAATGGGCCTAGGGAGTTAGGAAGGATTCAGGTTATGTGTAAGCAAATGGGCCTAGGGAGTTAGGAAGGATTCAGGTTATGTGTAAGCAAATGGGCCTAGGGAGTTAGGAAGGATTCAGGTTATGTGTAAGCAAATGGGCCTAGGGAGTTAGGAAGGATTCAGGTTATGTGTAAGCAAATGGGCCTAGGGAGTTAGGAAGGATTCAGGTTATGTGTAAGCAAATGGGCCTAGGGAGTTAGGAAGGATTCAGGTTATGTGTAAGCAAATGGGCCTAGGGAGTTAGGAAGGATTCAGGTTATGTGTAAGCAAATGGGCCTAGGGAGTTAGGAAGGATTCAGGTTATGTGTAAGCAAATGGGCCTAGGGAGTTAGGAAGGATTCAGGTTATGTGTAAGCAAATGGGCCTAGGGAGTTAGGAAGGATTCAGGTTATGTGTAAGCAAATGGGCCTAGGGAGTTAGGAAGGATTCAGGTTATGTGTAAGCAAATGGGCCTAGGGAGTTAGGAAGGATTCAGGTTATGTGTAAGCAAATGGGCCTAGGGAGTTAGGAAGGATTCAGGTTATGTGTAAGCAAATGGGCCTAGGGAGTTAGGAAGGATTCAGGTTATGTGTAAGCAAATGGGCCTAGGGAGTTAGGAAGGATTCAGGTTATGTGTAAGCAAATGGGCCTAGGGAGTTAGGAAGGATTCAGGTTATGTGTAAGCAAATGGGCCTAGGGAGTTAGGAAGGATTCAGGTTATGTGTAAGCAAATGGGCCTAGGGAGTTAGGAAGGATTCAGGTTATGTAAGCAAATGGGCCTAGGGAGTTAGGAAGGATTCAGGTTATGTGTAAGCAAATGGGCCTAGAGAGTTAGGAAGGATTCAGGTTATGTGTAAGCAAATGGGCCTAGGGAGTTAGGAAGGATTCAGGTTATGTGTAAGCAAATGGGCCTAGGGAGTTAGGAAGGATTCAGGTTATGTGTAAGCAAATGGGCCTAGAGAGTTAGGAAGGATTCAGGTTATGTGTAAGCAAATGGGCCTAGGGAGTTAGGAAGGATTCAGGTTATGTGTAGCAAATGGGCCTAGGGAGTTAGGAAGGATTCAGGTTATGTGTAAGCAAATGGGCCTAGGGAGTTAGGAAGGATTCAGGTTATGTGTAAGCAAATGGACCTAGGGAGTTAGGAAGGATTCAGGTTATGTGTAAGCAAATGGGCCTAGGGAGTTAGGAAGGATTCAGGTTATGTGTAAGCAAATGGGCCTAGGGAGTTAGGAAGGATTCAGGTTATGTGTAAGCAAATGGGCCTAGGGAGTTAGGAAGGATTCAGGTTATGTGTAAGCAAATGGGCCTAGGGAGTTAGGAAGGATTCAGGTTATGTGTAAGCAAATGGGCCTAGGGAGTTAGGAAGGATTCAGGTTATGTAAGCAAATGGGCCTAGGGAGTTAGGAAGGATTCAGGTTATGTGTAAGCAAATGGGCCTAGGGAGTTAGGAAGGATTCAGGTTATGTGTAAGCAAATGGACCTAGGGAGTTAGGAAGGATTCAGGTTATGTGTAAGCAAATGGGCCTAGGGAGTTAGGAAGGATTCAGGTTATGTGTAAGCAAATGGGCCTAGGGAGTTAGGAAGGATTCAGGTTATGTGTAAGCAAATGGGCCTAGGGAGTTAGGAAGGATTCAGGTTATGTGTAAGCAAATGGGCCTAGGGAGTTAGGAAGGATTCAGGTTATGTGTAAGCAAATGGGCCTAGGGAGTTAGGAAGGATTCAGGTTATGTGTAAGCAAATGGGCCTAGGGAGTTAGGAAGGATTCAGGTTATGTGTAAGCAAATGGGCCTAGGGAGTTAGGAAGGATTCAGGTTATGTGTAAGCAAATGGACCTAGGGAGTTAGGAAGGATTCAGGTTATGTGTAAGCAAATGGGCCTAGGGAGTTAGGAAGGATTCAGGTTATGTGTAAGCAAATGGGCCTAGGGAGTTAGGAAGGATTCAGGTTATGTGTAAGCAAATGGGCCTAGGGAGTTAGGAAGGATTCAGGTTATGTGTAAGCAAATGGGCCTAGGGAGTTAGGAAGGATTCAGGTTATGTGTAAGCAAATGGGCCTAGGGAGTTAGGAAGGATTCAGGTTATGTGTAAGCAAATGGGCCTAGGGAGTTAGGAAGGATTCAGGTTATGTGTAAGCAAATGGGCCTAGGGAGTTAGGAAGGATTCAGGTTATGTGTAAGCAAATGGGCCTAGGGAGTTAGGAAGGATTCAGGTTATGTGTAAGCAAATGGGCCTAGGGAGTTAGGAAGGATTCAGGTTATGTGTAAGCAAATGGGCCTAGGATTCAGGTTATGTGTAAGCAAATGGGCCTAGGGAGTTAGGAAGGATTCAGGTTATGTGTAAGCAAATGGGCCTAGGGAGTTAGGAAGGATTCAGGTTATGTGTAAGCAAATGGGCCTAGGGAGTTAGGAAGGATTCAGGTTATGTGTAAGCAAATGGGCCTAGGGAGTTAGGAAGGATTCAGGTTATGTGTAAGCAAATGGGCCTAGGGAGTTAGGAAGGATTCAGGTTATGTGTAAGCAAATGGGCCTAGGGAGTTAGGAAGGATTCAGGTTATGTGTAAGCAAATGGGCCTAGGGAGTTAGGAAGGATTCAGGTTATGTGTAAGCAAATGGGCCTAGGGAGTTAGGAAGGATTCAGGTTATGTGTAAGCAAATGGGCCTAGGGAGTTAGGAAGGATTCAGGTTATGTGTAAGCAAATGGGCCTAGGGAGTTAGGAAGGATTCAGGTTATGTGTAAGCAAATGGGCCTAGAGAGTAAGGGTTAAAGGCCGGTAAAGACTAGATGCATTATCGGCAATAATAACTCAACCAGCATGTATGTGCATCGACCGCCAGCTGTTGACGTGGGATCGAATTAATCGGAGTGTAGAAGGTTGTATTTGCGTCACGTGGACGACTCACAGGCTTGGTTGGTTTTTTATCCGTTCTCAGTGCAGATTTGTCAGTTTCTTTCTTGCTCTTATTCAACACAAATGACACTGCATATTGAATTATTAAAACGAAATCTAGATGAGTGGGAATAAAAGTTTGATGCTTGGTCTTTTCTGCTCGGTCCTTAGTCACCCGTAGCCATGACCCCTTGGTCCTTATCCTGTGATAAAAGGCTATGCGACAAATTTTTATTCCCTTAATATAATGGTTTTATCCTCTTAATATAATGGTTTTATCCTCTTAATATAATGGTTTTATCCTGCCAGGATGGATTTAATAAATTTCTGTATTAATCAAGGAAAATAGCAAGACAGTCAGAGAGAGGGAGAGGGTATGTTGATAGATCGGCTGCTTGATGGCGAGCTCTGTCATCGCATACTTTAGTCCTCATTTTAATTCTGCAGTGTCAGTCATGATTGATTAATTTTTTCCTCTCGCAGCCTCCAGGGAGCTTCTTGCCATTGAAGGAGAGGCAGCCCGCAAGGAGCTGGTGGAAGCCCTGAAGGCACGGAAGGTCGTTCTCCAGGACACGCTGCAGGAGAAACTGGACAGCCTGAGACAAATGTGTCTGAAAGAAGCCGTAAGTATTGAGGACGGCGACACATTCAGAGTCCAGGAAATCATGTCAAGTCGTGATGGATAAAGGGGTTTCTTGTTTTTTGGGGTGGATGAGCGCTGAAATCTAATTGGGTTGTGTGGCGTGCAGTAATGAAAAGAGATTAAAAAAAATTTTTGTTTTTGTTCAAGCAATATTTTGGCCACTCGTCAGCAGTATTGAATCCATGGGAGTCTCTGATGGTTCCCTGTGGAGCATTTTGACTCTAAAGCTCCCACTCTATTCGCTTTGTGCACATTGTGGCCCTCGAGCAACCTAATGTATTTTAGCTTCGTATATGGGGCATTTTGCGGACCTGCCATTTAATGGCCTGTTTACATACAAACGCATCGGTGATGTTGCCGGAGTTATGTCGGGTTGAATGATTGAATCTTTGGTTTGTGAATACAATGACTTTAAAAGTCACTGTTTATATACAAACCGGAAATGCTCATTTCTACATTCCATCAATGTAATGCAAACATAACCAATGCTATGCCTTGCCATTACTCATGTAGGGCATTGTACAATGTACATGTACATATTACTTCCAAGTTATTAATGTTCAGTGTTTTTCTTCGTTTTTTTTAGCTTCAGGGGAAAACATAAACTCAGTTTTATTTAAAGATTGCAAAGTTACATTTAGTTTCCAGATGCTTTTACTGCTGTTTAACCAAAAGTCCGCACCTGACGGCCACACAAACTAGATCGTCTGCAAATGGCACAATCTGTACACATTTTCAGTCAAAAAGCATCAATAAACTTCCCGCAATGATCGTTTAATAACCAATGCAGCAAAGAAGAAAGTCCAGAACAACAAAATGAGGATGGCAAATTCTTCCAAAATTGTTGGTCGTATTTTTTAAATATTGGTTTTGGTTAGCCGGTTAGCAAATTTGTAAACGGTTAGTGCAGTTTCTGTCGGTTAACCAGTTACTTATTTGAATTTTTCTTTCTTCAGGAATTAACGGGACAGCTACCCGTTGAGTTTCCCCCCATTCCTGGTGAGCCCCTTCCCCGTCCCAAGACAAGAGTCACTACAGCATTCACCCTGTCCGACAAGGCCGTTAACACGCCGGAACATAACTCTGAGGTAAGCTTTTTTATCTGTCTCCGATGGCAGAACCACGGTGGGATTTCCCATGCATGTAAATTTACCATACGTTTTTGTTTGCTGCTTTGCGCCATTTCATGGCGGTTTGCCCTGCACCTATTTGTCCCTTTTGCCATTTGCCCCTTTTGCCATTTGCCCCTTTTGCCAGCCTCGATTTGCCGTTGTCTGTCACTGTGTCTTACATAATCTGCATATATTGTGCCATAGGATTAGGTTGTAGTCATTTCAAATAACCAGCTGGAGTTCATGTTATGGAGCCGTCGGATGACTGTTGCTTAGCAAATACGTATTTGCTTAGCAACATCAAGCCAAGAAGCAAGTCAAAAAGCATTACAGAAATGCTATGTGAATCTTTTTAGCTGGTAACCAATAACAACTAAAGAAATTCCTCTTGGGTCATTTACTGCTTATCACAGGCCTGTGATTTCTCAGGATTTTTTTCTGATTTCAGGATTTTTTTATTTATAAATCTCCCTTTCTTTCAAAATGTTCTCGAAAGAAGAGATGTAGCCACTAAGGAAAGAAAGAAGTAGCCTGTATTGTGTCCAAACCTCTAGTTTCTTGTTTGTGGGGATGTGGAGAGTCTGTAAATCCTCCAAAAAAGAAAGAAAAAAAGGAGGTTCAGGGGGCTTTGTCCTGTAGACCAAAGGGAGACCCAGGCCCGCTGCCCATTTTGTCAAATCACAACCCTATTAACAGCGCTGTGGCTGTCTTGGTTAGACTCCATGATGTATGTAATGATTATAGCACTGACTCTCCATTCATGAAAGGGACCAGACTATTTTCCTTTCTAGCCTCGCTTTGGTCTCATGGGTTTGTATGGAAGAAAAACAAGATGGCTTGAACTGCACTGTAATAAAGTTTGGCTGGCTCCTGATCTCCTTGAAATTTCCATACAGCTTTCAGTTTGGTTTGTGTGATAGACGGTTGTCGAATACATTTTACTGATTGAGCAATTTTCAGTGATACTTTAAAATAATTGTATTCCCTTGTTTTAGGATGAAGGCCTTTCCAAGCTTGAGAGCGAATACGAAATCCAGTCCAAGATTACTACGGCTGCTATGAAACTTGCCAATGACCCTACCATCAGTAAGAAAGTCCGTAAGACAAGGAGGGATTCCTACAAGAAGTCGGCTTACAGGGTAAGTACACATTGAGTGTCCATATTCGTTTGTCGTAAAAAAAATTCATGGACGCACCTGTGATGTTGTTGTAGAAATACAAAAAAACATTAATCCTAACCTCCCTAGCTATTTCGGCTAAGAACCTTCCTGAATCCGCCAAAATTCAACACCATGCACAAACCCTACCACCCAACTGTAGGACTTAGCTGGAATTGGGACACCCGGCCCCATGTAAAGTATCCCTGTCTGGGCTATACAGTACTGAGTCCATCAAAATCCAACAAACCCTGCTGTTGGGAGTTTGAATGGTTTGGGATGGTTAGGATTAAATAAATAAAAAAATAAATACAAATATAAAAAATGTTTAAAAAATGTTTAAAAAATTAAAAAATATGCTATATACAGGCATGCAACTTTTCAGCCGATCAGCTGATTTCCTCTTTTTTTCTTTAATAATAGTGCTATAGAAAACTGAAAAACACTGTACAAAGTTTTGTGTGCTCGGCCATTTTCTCTTTTTTTGCAATTACAAAGTTGCATGTCTGTGTATATGATTATGAATAACATAAAAACAAAAAGAGAAAAGCGTGTAACCGTTTTTCATTGACACCTATTGTCATGAAATTTTCACAGACAGTTTTTGATATATTTCTTGAAAAACTAGAGGGTTGAAAATGAAGGTTTGTATCCAAATACCAATGTTGTAGCAAATTCCCTTTCAATAATTCATTTCTTGTTTTTTTACGAATCAGCTGAATAGTATTGAAATGCAGCTCGTGGATCTGCGTAACAAACTCGGCCTGGAAATAGAGGAACATACGCCGGAGAGAAAGGCCCTGGAGGAATACAACAGTTTAAACCGCTCGGGCCGCAAGGCGACTACCCCTCACACGCCCCCGTCATCACGGTTTGGATTTGGATTCATGTCGGAACGAGGGAGGACTAAAACCGTAGACGATAAGAAAGGCTCCCGGATACGCTCTAAGAGCGTCCCCCGTCAGCTGTTGAATGGAGGGTGGCGATCACCGTCCCAGAATCGCAAAAACAAGACGGTGGAGATTTACTCGGACGTCCCTCAGAAGGAATCGCCGAAGGCATCCAAGAAGAACGATTCAAAGAAGCCACCTCGTAGTAACAAGATGTCCGTTAATTATTACGAGCCGTCTATAAAGGAGAATAATGTTGATGGTAGAGGTAGACAGTCGGAGGATAAACAGCCCAGACAGGTCAGATCAAACAGCGTGAGTAGCAAGGATAGCTACCACTCGCAGCGATCCACGGATTATGTTGAAAATCAACGTCCGCAATCCTCTTATCCCAAGCCCCCCATCAGTTATTCAGACTCTTTTAGCAAGAGCACACCTTCTTTGAACGTGCAGAGGGACGTCGCCGTTGATTCCCCCCGTCGCCATAGAAATCCATCAAACTCAGGAACTAATAATGGTAGCTCGTCAGCGAGGGCCCCGCCCCCTTCGTATCGCAACAGCGGGTTCCGATCGCTGAACAGAACTGGGAGGTATCACGAATCTCCAGAGTTGAGTTCAACGCCGCGGGATTATGACCCTGCGCCGTTGCGGCACCACGCTGCCTCTCTGCATGATCTACAGATGTTGTCGGCAGAGCGTGACTACCCACAAGTTGACGATGACCTCGACTATCATCAGCAACCAACATCGCTGAGTCAGCCGGCATCCCCGAAGAAGCACCTCTCTCTGGGAAACCTGAATCTGAAGTTGAACAGTTTACAAAGTCAGAACTCTGAGGATCAGAGCCAGTCTGAGTATACTCCGTATCGGAGTCGGACATCATATCGATCGCAGCAGTATCAAAACTACGCCAGCAGGCTGCAGGGTCCCAAGAAATTTGAATTTGAAGAGGTAAATAGCTACATCAATCAACCGTACGATCCGAGGACTGATCACCCGGATCAAAGGCAAGATCCAAGTGATTACCATGACCACTCCGATTACAGTGATCAACCTGTCCCGTCTGAGCGCGGCTCCAGTCATTCCTCAGATTTCCAAAATGTAGCGAACCGTAACCGCCATCACTCCGTCTCCTCCCAGCAATCCTCCAGCAGCCACTCCTCCCACAGCTCCTCGCTGGCGGTCCAGCTTTCGAGCAACGGCTCCCCTTACCATTCCCAAAGAACTCCCGTTTACACCCACGTCTCGGAGTACACGTCAAGCTATGCAACCATTTCGCACACGCCCTCCAACATGAGCGTGGCCACGCACAACATGAGCGCCCATTCCCAGTCCATGACCTTATACCAGGAGCCCCAAGCGGCTAATGCCTACAGAACTGAGCCCCAGCCGGCCGCGGTGTACCGGACCACGTCCTCTATGATTCTACGTCCCCAGCAGACGTTTGGGACGGGGATAGCGGTCAGTAAGGTCCACTACCAACCGGTCACTCCAATGACATGTGAACCGGTTGCTCGTCACAAGAAATCGTCCCACTCGGCATCAGCAAATAGGTAAGCATCAGTGCCAGAGATAATCAGTGTGGTTTCAGTCGTGGGATTTTTCAAGGACAAACCCACCTCAGTACAAAAATAGCTGTGCACAGTTTGGACATGTCAAGTGCAGATGCCAGTATTTCCCTATTCATACAAAATATTTGAAGCCTTTCACTTCCCCACAGTTTCTTGATGAACAAAAATCTGAACTTTTTTAGTTTCTTACAAGACTCAGTAATGACACCTTGGGATATAGTTTGTTTGTAGACAACCCTAGTAAAAATTTAAAATGATCACACTTCAAAGGTGCTCTTTAGAACCACATAGGGAGGACATCGTCCCACAACCTCCAAATATCCTCCGTTTTCCCACCAGTGTCCGCTGGGTACTGTAGAGTAATGTTCATCGACCTGCAGACATGAGAGAGAAATGTAACCAGCAAGGATATTTGGAGGATGGTGGAAGATGGCCTCTCTTGTCACTCAAGAGAGATTACCTTCATATGGTGTCACTTTCAAACCTACTGTACATGTGTTACTGTAGAAAACACTTCATAATCCTATTGACTTCACTGTGTCCTATTGACTTCACTGTCTTCATTGGTTCTAGACAGTTTATTAATCACTTCTCCCTTCTAGAAAACCACAACAAAAAACAACCAAAAACAACAATTTTGTAGTCATCCCCCAAAGTAACATCTTGCACTTTCCTTGTCTCATAAATATAATACATGTATTTTGGATTGAAATGAATGTTTTGTGCTGATTTCCTGTTTGTTATCTCTATTTATAATTCATTTAATTACCTCGGTGTTAATGTAATTACAAACATTTCATGTGCTTTTTTTGTCCGTTCACTGTCAGTGTCCTGTTTTTTGGTTTGTTTTGTTTTGGGTTTTTTTTCCACCCAAAAAAAATGTTGGCCAAAAAAATGTTGTCCATCCATACGTTTGTTTTTTCCTCAGTCTAACAAAATCATTTCAGATATCGCATTAACAGATTCATATGGACATTTCCATGGTTACTCACGTTACATTTTTCAGGTATTGGGCCCACTCTTAATGCCATAGTTTCCTTACTTATAGATACATAACAGCAAAAGAAACGTCACCCCCTAAATTTTGATAAGTCTGAGAACATCTTTAGCTTATGTGTCCTCAGACGTCATGCATGACGAATTTTGAGGTCAACCAAATTTGCCACATTGTGTTCGTGTTACACTCCATACTCATAATATTCTTCATTAAACAAATTATATTAATTATAAAATGAAAATAATAAATATTTTTAGGGGTAACGTTTCTTTTGCTGTTATGTATATTTCACTCATCAGTTTGTTCACAGTAGTTGCATTATACCCAGACGTTATTCAGCACAAAATAAGAATTTAAGAAAGTTATTATATGTACGCTATATACATGTAAGAGAAAAATGCTGGTTACTCACGTTACATTTTTAAGAAAGTTATTATATGTACGCTATATACATGTAAGAGAAAAATGCTGGTTACTCACGTTACATTTTTAAGAAAGTTATTATATGTACGCTATATACATGTAAGAGAAAAATGCTGGTTACTCACGTTACATTTTTAAGAAAGTTATTATATGTACGCTATATACATGTAAGAGAAAAATGCTGGTTACTCACGTTACATTTTTAAGAAAGTTATTATATGTACGCTATATACATGTAAGAGAAAAATGCTGGTTACTCACGTTACATTTTTAAGAAAGTTGTTATATGTACGCTATATACATGTAAGAGAAAAATGCTGGTTACTCACGTTACATTTTTAAGAAAGTTGTTATATGTACGCTATATACATGTAAGAGAAAAATGCTGGTTACTCACGTTACATTTTTAAGAAAGTTATTATATGTACGCTATATACATGTAAGAGAAAAATGCTGGTTACTCACGTTACATTTTTAAGAAAGTTATTATATGTACGCTATATACATGTAAGAGAAAAATGCTGGTTACTCGCGTTACATTTTTAAGAAAGTTATTATATGTACGCTATATACATGTAAGAGAAAAATGCTGGTTACTCACGTTACATTTTTAAGACATACATAAAATGTCACGTTTTCTCTTATATAGCGTACGTATAACAAATTTGTAAAGTTCTTATTTTGTGCTGAGTAAGGTCTGGGTATAATACAACTACTGTGAGCAAACTGATGAGTGAAATATATATCATGGCATTAAGAGTGTGCCCAAAACCTCAAAAATGTAATTTGATTAACCGTGGAAATGCCCCTATCACCATTAACCAGCATAACCTCATTAATAATAGAAAGGATAACATTCAGTGGACCCAATCTAGTCACATTATATCATTCTTTTCAAACTTTTCAACGAAAGAGAAAAAAAAATCCTGAAAGTATTTGAGAAGCAGTCTAGAGTCCATGTAACTATGTTTTCCCCCTAATCGAATTAATCCTGACCATGATGCAACAAATGTAAGAATTGTGTTGGATTGCAGAGATCTAAAGATATTTTGTTCTTACTGATGGATCTTGTTTCATTCAGCAGGCGTCACACTTGGGCAACTGATGGATGTTGTTGCATTGAGCATTAGCCAGTTATTGAAGGGGGTTAGGGCAGCTACACACTTGGGCAACTGATGGATATTGTTGCATTGTGCAGGGTGTCTAGCCAGTTATTGAAGGGGGTTAGGGCAGCTACACACTTGGACAACTGATGGATGTTGTTGCATTGGGCAGGGTATCTCGCCAGTTATTGAAAGGGGTTAGGGCAGCTACACACTTGGGCAACTGATGGATGTTGTTGCATTGAGCAGGGTGTCTAGCCAGTTATTGAAGGGGGTTAGGGCAGCTTCACACTTGGGCAACTGATGGATGTTGTTGCATTTGGCAAGGTATCTCGCCAGTTATTGAAGGGGGTTAGGGCAGCTACACACTCGGACAACTGATGGATGTTGTTGCATTGTGCAGGGTGTCTAGCCAGTTATTGAAGGGGGTTAGGGCAGCTACACACTTGGGCATCTGATGGATGTTGTTGCATTGAGCAGGGTGTCTAGCCAGTTATTGAAGGGGGTTAGGGCAGCTCCACACTTGGACAACTGATGGATGTTGTTGCTTTGGGCAGGCTATCTAGCCAGTTATTGAAGGAGGGTTAGGGTTAATACAGAATTGTTGAAGAACGCTTTGTCTTAAAAGGGAGATCAGTGACTCTTGCTGTGAGGCCAAGAACACAGTTTTTTTTAAATTTTGTCTGTCTGTCTTGTTTTCCCACCAAAAAAAATCAAAATAAGCTTTAAAAAAAACACTTGTAAATAAAAAGCATTTTAAAACATACATTTTGTCTTGCACAGACAAATAAAACACCCATTTGTTTTTCTTGGCCTTGTAATTCTTTTGATGATTACTGATAAAGTTTTTGTACCCAAAGTCTCTAGAATATATATGTGTGTGACTTGATCGGCCTTACTTACATGTGCATGTATATGAAAAACTACCACTAGCAATTCTGCCATTGCTCGACATCTAACATACCAAAAGTAGTATCTAACATACATGTACATGTACATTCAGAATCTCATTAATACATACCATAACACTTAACAGTCAGTAGCTATTACTAGTTTATTCATATCTTTCAGGTAAAACTTGTAGCTTTGCATGGTGAAGAGGATAAGTAAGACCAATTGCGGTGACACCATGTGAAATTCTCTGTTGAGTAGTAATTAGTTCTGAAAACGAACTGGAGGTTACAACTCGACGTTTCGATCAGTATGCTCTGATCGTGATCAGGAGAATGACGATCAGAGCATACTGATCGCAACGTCGAGTTGTAACTTCTAGTTCTTTTAAAAACTAATTACTACTCAATAGAGAATTTCACATGGTGTCACCGCAATTAGTCTTACTTATATTTTTCAGATATGGGAACAGGATATCAATAATGCTATTGTTGTGCTATTTTTGTCCAATGTACATGTATACAGTATGTAATATCAGAAGTGTATTATCTATATGGAAGTGTGCCACTCATGTACTATCCTAGTCCATGGCAGAATACTCCAGGAACAACAGATTTGGCCCAATTGTTACGTTTTGTTCCACACACTGACGCACAAGGTCTCAAAAAGAAGCAGTGCAGTCTGGGATAGTTACCGGGCGCGTGAGAGAACTGTATCTTGCGTGCGCACCTTAGCGTTTATCGAACACACCCATCGTTTGCCACACAGAATGGTTCGCCTGCGTCTAGTTTAAGATTGCGTTTTAGTTCTCTAGGAACTATCTTCGCGTATGAAGTGCCTGTCCCATAATGCCCCACAGCAGGTCGGGCAGGGGGAGCAAAACCCGTAACCCCAAGCTCGTTGTGCATGCGCGCATTTGGAGGACAATGCAGTGGTGTGGATTACAGAAGGCTGGCACACTTCATGTTAGGTAATAGACTTCTGGTAATATATAAAGAGCTTTGTGTTGCGCCATATCCACAACTGCTGTCGTTGTTGCTTTTTTTCTTTATTTAGCACATTGCTGAAATTGATTGATTTATTTAACATGATGAGCTGGAAAGCTTCTTCTGTTCAAGTGCACCGTGTAGTTACATTGTACTTAGAGGGACTTGTACACTAGTGGTAAATTGCCTCATAACATCATTTCTGAATTATATAATCTGTCTGTGAAGTTGGTGATGGTACCGTTACCAAACATCACGAGAAATCTTTCCGTCTGACATGCTGTTACTTTTGAGAAAACACGAGAAATGTATAGACCTTATGCATATGACATCGCAAACGGAAGGTCGCCCTCTATCAGAGGCTAGAGAAGGTCACTCATTGGTTCATGTATGCTCGCTGTGCGTGCGTATACGCACAGCACGCATACGCACAGCACGCATACATGAACCAATGAGTGACCTTCTCTAGCCTCTGATAGAGGGCGATATTCAGTTTGTGACATCATATGCATAAGGTCTATTACAAAGGTGAGATGAGTCACGGCCATGATCCATTTTTCCATTTGGACACACTGGCCATGCAAGCAAATATGAATGCATTTTCACTTAGACTTACATGTATGTATGTATGTACCATACATTCATTTATAGACATTTTACCAATGGTGAACATTCCCTTTTTAATAGTGGAGTCATATGAAAGAACTGTGCCCCACAAATACTTCTAACAGTCAACTGAAAATAGATTTAAATTAGTTATGTTGCATATACCTGTACATATATCACTGTAAGGTCTGGAACCTCGTGTCCCTATGAACTTACAGAGGGTGGCAGATAGAAAAACAATCAATTTTTTGGCCAGCCTATTTCATGCAATTACATATTCCCAGAATACCAAAACGTAGTGAATAGAATAATACAGTGTACATCACCAGGCTATTGGGATTAAGGATTAATTTTTTTTTTAATTTAATTTTTTTTCCCAACCGGAATGTCAAAATGTAACATCACTTGAACTGGTTCATTGTAAGGCTTTGCCGGGTCTCCAGGTACCTGGATACCCTCACCAAAACTGTCATTACCGGTTCCATTTTTCGGTTCCCAATTACTCGGTTCCCAATTACTCGTAAATGACTTAATTTTTTTTATTATTATTATTTTTTTTCCCAAGCAGAATGTCAAAATGTAACATCACTTGACCTGGGATTTATGTGTGACTTCAGGCCCTTAATTGTAAGGCTTTGCCGGGTCTCCAGGTACCTGGATACCCGACCAAAACTGTCATTACCGGCTCCATTTTTCGGTTCCAATTACTCGTAAATGACTTTTTTAAAAATCCAACCTGAACATTTAAGCCACACAAACTCGGATCAAGACATTTGCCGGCAGACTTTCACAGACTTTCACAGACTTTCACAGACTTTCACAGACTTTCACAGACTTTCACAGACTTTCACAGACTTTCACAGACTTTCACAGACTTTCACAGACTTGCCGGCTTTTGTTTGATGCATCTAGTTTGATTCAAGTTGACCGCCGTCGTGCCAGTATCACGAGTGTGGGACACAGGATTTAATTTTGTATGTGTGTGGGGAATGGGGATGCTAAACGAGTCGTTTTTAACATAGAGGTGGGAAATTATTACAGTATTTAGTCCACATTTAAAACAAGAGAAACTTGTGTTCATATTGGTTATGTTATACATGTGTGAGTATTAAAGTGTTTTTACAAAATTGTTTACGGGTACCCGAAGATTTCCAATTTCGGGTATCCGGTTCACGAAATAACTGAAAAAGCACAGCCTTACTTAATTATAGTCTTATTAACCCTAACCTTCCCAAATCCTCCCAAATCCTCTTTGCTAAAGTGAAGGATTTTGAAGGATTGAGGTTACATGCTACATGCTCTTTGCTAAAGTGAAGGATTTTGGATGATTGAGGTTATTAGGCATACTTGCCTTTCCATGGTACATGTACATCCATGTTTGTTGCAATGATTGCAAGGTCAGTGCTTGGGTCAGTGGACACTGTTTATTGTTCCATGCATGCAGGGAGGGTCCCTGGCCGTGTACATGTATCACAGATTAGAAACACATGTGTGCATACATGTCATGTGCTTGCTTTACTACTGAAGGATTTTGGAGGATTCAGGTTATGTGTAAGCAAATGGGCCTAGGGAGTTAGGGTTAATGGCTGTAACTTCTGTCTTTGTGGCTCTCCCATCCCTTGTAGTATGTGTGGCTCTACCAACCCCTTAGTACATTATACTTCATATCCCAGCTCCATCTGTTCATTTATATAAGCCCAGTAGAATCATCTACGCTGCCACTAACCCATTGCACGCCATTGTGCCATGACCCCGCACATCACACCGTTTGACTCACACAGCATGTTGCTCTGTCTTGTTGGTTATTTTATTCACTCTATAGCCTTCCTTCGTTCACCGATCTAGAAGGTAATCCCCGGGCCAGGCTGCATGAGGAACGCCTTCCGTCCTATCATCCGAAGTAAGCATCTTAAAATCATATTATTTTTTTTTGAGTTTTCTTATTTATTTCATTCGAAGAAGAAGAAAAAAAGTTGAGTCATCTCAGTGTGTTTGACAGGTAATAAGTCTGGGCTTCCGCTGTCTCTATTCATGGTAAAGTGTTACCATGGTAACAATCTAACAAATATAACCTCATAGAGTAATGACACAACACATATCTTAAATATTATTTGGAGGAATCTTGGAACAGTGTTGGCAATTTTGTTCACTTATCGACCGAATGTATTTTGAACATTATCTGCAAGTTATACTGTACCTTGCTACGAATAATTGCTTAAGGGAGGATGGCCAAAGTCATGGTATAGCTAAGCCTTTGAGAAGCCTGGCCAGGCCTAGGCTACCTGGCCTCCTAATTGTCTTTTGTGAGTCCTAATCCTGTAACAATACAGTACCTGCCAATCAACATAACCTGGGCTTCTGGAGGGCTTAGCCCAGGCGAGCAGAGCTCATTATATAGGCCAGGAGGCAAGGGAAGAGCCTGGGCCTGGCCGGGCTTCTCAAAGGCTTGGCTGTACCATGACTTTGGCCTACCATGACTTTGGCCCTTGTCCCTAAATGTAGCTGAATTTTAACCATATAACTTTGTTTGGAATGAACAAAGAAAATTTTACTAGAGCTGGATTTGAACCTGTGACCTCCAGGTTGACGTGCCGGTGCTCTACCAACTGAGCTAACTTCCCCTATGTTAGCAGTCTATTCCTATGTTGGCAGTCTCCCTATACCAAGCTATTTAATAAAATAAATCATCATTAAACGGTCTTTGTAATTTATTCATACACTTTGATGTGGCTCAACTATTTTTTTTTATACATACATTCATTGTAACATTCCATATGATTGCTTGTTTTAAAAATTTGCTTTGATTGTTTTTTTTTACCCGACAAGCCAATGATAATTTGCTTTTTCTCCTCCCAAACTAACGAATGAACAACAGTTACATGTACACATGTCCTTGTATTGTGTGGATGTAACGGACTTCATTGTACTTGCCAGCATTGCTGTGTACGTGATATATGTAGGTGTTGTGTAATCTGTCGTGTGTGTGTGTGTGTTTGGGTCAGACTCTTGTCTTGCCGACGTTCTGTTCCCTGAATCAAAGCAGGGACTATCCCTTGGAATAACCTTTCTGTTTGCCCTCTGTGTCTGCTACAAATCATATCACACTCTGTAATAAATATGCAGATTTCTATAAGAATATTGTCATATTTTAAGTCAAGGGTGATGTTACATGCACATTATATATACAAGTACATTATATACTTTTTCTTTCGTGGTTTATACTTCAATGAAAATATGAATATTTATAAAGACTTGAGATTATACAGTGTGGTATTTTCTTTGACCACTGTTACCCTTAACCAGTTCGCGTCGGAGGCCGTGTATACACGCAATTTTTTTTTGGACAGCGGATCGGAGAGCGTCTAAACACGCCACAGGATTCTCGGGAATATTTGTATAGATTCCTGGTCGACGTGGCAATGAACCATAAGCATACGGTGGAAGACGCGGTCTCCCCGGTCACGCTCTGGTGAGCACCATTGGTCGTGTTTATGCGGTAAAAATAAACCCGCCACGGGGTTCGGAAATTTTTTTTTATTCCCGGTGCGAACTGGTTAAAAGTGTTCTCTATAAATTGCCGTTTTCTAGTCTTACATGTATAGATATATCAGTTTTCAAATTTTGGGAAACTCTTTGCATTGTTGGATAGTAACATGTGTCACGGACTCAAATGTCAACAGTTTACTAAAAACGTTCCTGTTCAAAAATGCTTAGCGAAAATATTTGTTAAGCACAATTCTCTGCTTAGCAGTTCTGTGAAATCGGGCCCTGATTTGGAAAATAACTCTAAATAAATGAAAATGTATTGGTGGGTAGTAAGTGGGCAATTTGAATATATTTCATGAAGCGTTTTGTCGTCTTGAGGTAGAATTGAGTTGACCCATTGAGTAAATCCTCCCCCCCTCCTCCCAGACCATTTCAAGTCCGAATGAAAGTCCGCTGCACCGATCTCAGCCAGGGTGCCATACTCACGGCACAAGGTAAGAATGGCTGTCTACCTTATTGCCTGCCTGCTTCTTGCCATGGTAACCCCTTCAGAAATTAATCAAATCAACAACAAACAAACGATAATGCATGATTTTGGAAAGTGGAGCATTTGAAGAAATAATCCTTTTTTCCCCCCAAGAATATGGGATGACGATTGCCGGTTGGTTGATGACATGGTTTTGATGTGCAATGGGGAAATTACATGTACAGTCATGATAGGAATCTCTCTCTCTCTTTCTCTGAATGTTGCATGTCCAGACAGCAGACTTGACATCTGATGCCGGAATGTTGATTGATTGTTGAAGCATGATTACCAACAGGGAATATATATTTTTTTGCAGGATTCGATCATGTTAGTGATATGTGGGAGACTTGTGAATGCAAACGTGGGTGGCGTACAGATTTAAGCATGGAAACTGTGCAGTGCATTGTTCAAAATGGACCTTTGTTATCACGCTGTGGCCATCTTTATAGTCGGATTCCCCGTATGCGCACGCACGATTAATAGTGTTGATACGAAAGGGGCCAGACTATTTTCCCCTTCCAGCCTCAGTTTGGGCGTGTGAATTTGTGTGAAAGAAAAAAAGAAAAAAGATGGCTGCAGTGTGATCATGTTCTATAGTTTTATCTGGACAATTCCTCCATGAATACAATCCTGAAATAGTTTTGGCTTGCTATAGACACGCATATGATGACTTGAGTAACAGCAATAAGGGAAAGTAAAACCATTTTTTTTTGGTCCACTGTTTCCTTCTTCAAACGTTTCAAATTTTGGTGACTTTGCAGTAGCCCCTAAAGCACTCATGATTCCAATACCTCGCTATTAAGATTGGCCTTACTTGGGGAATATTCAAATGTGAATTTAGCCCCCATCCCCCCCCAAAAAAAAAAAAAAAAACGCACACACACAAAAACAATATATATGTGACCCGCTCTGTGAAAATGAGTCACAAGTCGTAAATTTGAAAAAATTGAGATTTCTATGTGGCTTTAATATTTTATTGATTGAAATTGATTGAAATTAATATTTTATTGATTGAAATTTTATTGATTGAAATTGATTTAATATTTTATTGATTGAAATTGACGTCAATTTCAATCAATAAAATATTACAATCAATGATTTTTTGTGTGAGTAGGTTGTTTCATTTCTGTCATTTGTTTCCCTTTTGAATGCTTGTTTTCCTAAGAATTCAATTGTGTTAATTATGCAAATTATTGATTATTAAAAAATGACATGTATCTCCATAATGCAATACGTCACTCACCTCTAACATATACCAAATTAAAGCTGATGATGTACTCTTTCTAGTCACATAGAAATCTCAATTTTTCAAATTTAATATTTGTGACTCATTTCCACAGAGCGGGTCACATATTTTAAAAAGTTTTACAAAAAATAAATAAATAAAAACAATTTGTTTTGGCTTTTATTATTTTAATATTTAATAAGAGGATGTAGGATTTGAAGCTTTGCATGATGGGAGAACAGTAACAGGAAGATTGCGGTAGCGCAGTGTAATATCCCGAATGAGGTGTAATAGTGTGTTCCGAGAAGGACTGGCGGTTTGGCAAACCGACGTTTTGATCAGTATAACTATGCTGTCACGTCGAGTTGTCAAACCACTCGCTATTCTCAGAACAACCACACTACTGCAACTCACTAGAGATATAACATGGTACGACCGCAAACTTCCTCTTTCGGTGTTCTTCCACCGTGCAACACTTCAAATCCTACAAACCATGTTTTTTTGTTTTAGTCGGCCCAAATAATTGATTGACGATTTTGTGTTTGCTGTGAGAAGCGTTTGTGATTGTCGTCAGTACTTCCTGTTTCTCTTGAAATGATTGACGGCAAGAGCTCAGTCATCACTCGTTAAGAGATTGCCGCGTCCCATCTTAATCTCTAACTTCCCTTCTGAAGTTTGTTGTCTGTAGAGGACTAATTGCCCTGTCATAGGTATTATAACCCACTTGTACCTGCTTGCGTGTTGTAATTGCATCCGAAGGAAATTTATAAACGAATGACTACTATTCTCCAGAGTCAAGTCAAAGAGTTACTGATCGAAACGTCAACCAGAATCAAAAGGTTGCTTTTAGAATCGTACACAAATCAAGACAGATTACTGATTTGATTTTAATCTTACACCGATGTATCTATGAAGCACTGTTTATACCCAGTGCTTTCCGAGTGTCTACGGGCGACTCGGACGTTCCAACCCAAAGGAACTTCTGAGGTACCACTATTGGCCTCCTAGTGTCCCTTTTCTTAAGAATTTCACTTGTGGGATACCAAAATCCAAGAAAAACTTGAGGGGTGCCATTTCTCAAGTGGCTCCTCACAAGTACGGGCAGGCATTGAACCCAGGACCTACTGTTTACTAGTGCAGACGTATTGACCTCTTGACCACTGAGTTTGACCAATAGAAATTACTTTCCACATGGTGTCATCACAAACCAACCACTCACTGCTATGGAATAGAAGTATTTTTGTTTTAAAAACAAATAAAAGAGCATTTTGTTTGTGAAACCATATCGCATTTATAGTGAAATTTAGTAATGGTTGTTTTATTCCAAGATCGGAACTCTCTTCCAATTTGTATCATATGGATGCATTGCTTCAACAACAAATTAATCAAATATTATTTCATGGCAGAAGAGTAACACTGTTAGCAAGGAGTAATTGACCATCCAAGGTCAATTAAAAATTTTAAATTTTCCTTCTGTGACTGCAAGGGTCAAAATGTTGATATACTTGCCAAGGTATATCTAGTGCACTTAAAAGTCAAACACTGTCAAACCTTACGTGTAGTAAGTACATTTACAGGTCAAAATGAGTCGACCGTTTTTAACTGGTAAAAGCATTGTCTTGTATTGTCGAGGGTGGTCAAAACCAGTAAAAAATTCCCCTGTGTGCACAGTTGGTTCATTTGACTGATTTCGACCACTATAGCTTCTTGCCACTAAAGTTCAGTTTCAGTAGGAGGGTTAAATGAAAGGAAAAGATATACTTGGCAATTCAATTAACAAACCACAACAATGACGATCTGTTACAGAAACCTCCTTATTGATCGGTGAACCATGATATTTTTAGTGTTGGATATTGTCTGTCCTTTAGGTTATTAAACCAGACCCGCTACCAGGTAGCTTTCAGGAAGGCGTCATTAGGCTGTCTGGACTTGATTTCTCCCATATTGGGTGCAGCTACGCCTCGGCATGGTTGAGACAGTTGACCTGTCCGGAATCTGTCTTAAAAACTAGGCGTTTAAAGGTTAAACATTTGCTTTGAGTTTACGTGTTGTCGACTTTGTGGGTGTAGTTTTCTCTAGAATGTGGCGTGATTCAGGATATTACTTCCAGGAGCAAATTCATACAACTGCTTATTACCAGAACCAATAATGCTAAGCAGAAACCTTCACTAAGCAGGATTTTTGGGTTACCAGCCAAAACGTTCCTATTGTATGAATTGTGTACACTTTGCCTGGCTGTCTGTTTAAAATTGCTTAGCAAAAAGAGTATTGGCTTAATAGCAAAAATCTCCGCTTGGGCAGCTCTGTTGTGATCGGCCTCGGATCTCTCTATTCGTCTCATCTTCTGTGATTCACTTCCTGCTTGTGGGTAAACATCCCAACATTCTAGACATCACCTGTTGTTGTGTGGTGACCGAGTCTGAGTCTCACAGCCCATGTTTCATCAAATTGATGACGTATTGCTTTCCTGAATGTGCGGAAATGGTCAGGGCTTTTCCTCTTATTAATGGACCCATATAAGAAATGGATAATGTCCGTGGGGGGAGGGGGGGAAACATTAGCAGTATATTGACCCAGCTACACCATCGGAAACAACCCACATGGATATTTATGCAGCAGTTATTTGCCATCTTATTTTTTTGTTTTTGCGCGTTGCATGTTGAATTTGAAGTAATGGGATTGGGAATTCTTTCATAAAGCTGTGGTCGTTTGATTCAGCCACGATGGGTCAATTCAGCCACGATGGGTCAATTCAGCCACGATGGGTCAATTCAGCCACGATGGGTCAATTCAGCCACGATGGGTCAATTCAGCCACGATGGGTCAATTCAGCCACGATGGGTCAATTCAGCCACGATGGGTCAATTCAGCCACGATGGGTCAATTCAGCCACGATGGGTCAATTCCAGCCACGATGGGTCAATTCAGCCACGATGGGTCAATTCAGCCACGATGGGTCAATTCAGCCACGATGGGTCAATTCAGCCACGATGGGTCAATTCAGCCACGATGGGTCAATTCAGCCACGATGGGTCAATTCAGCCGATGGGTCAATTCAGCCACGATGGGTCAATTCAGCCACGATGGGTCAATTCAGCCACGATGGGTCAATTCAGCCACGATGGGTCAATTCAGCCACGATGGGTCAATTCAGCCACGATGGGTCAATTCAGCCACGATGGGTCAATTCAGCCACGATGGGTCAATTCAGCCACGATGGGTCAATTCAGCCACGATGGGTCAATTCAGCCAATGGCGATGGGTCAATTCAGCCACGATGGGTCAATTCAGCCACGATGGGTCAATTCAGCCACGATGGGTCAATTCAGCCACGATGGGTCAATTCAGCCACGATGGGTCAATTCAGCCACGATGGGTCAATTCAGCCACGATGGGTCAATTCAGCCACGATGGGTCAATTCAGCCACGATGGATGGTCAATTCAGCCGCGATGGGTCAATTCAGCCACGATGGGTCAATTCAGCCACGATGGGTCAATTCAGCCACGATGGGTCAATTCAGCCACGATGGGTCAATTCAGCCACGATGGGTCAATTCAGCCACGATGGGTCAATTCAGCCACGATGGGTCAATTCAGCCACGATGGGTCAATTCAGCCACGATGGGTCAATTCAGCCACGATGGGTCAATTCAGCCACGATGGGTCAATTCAGCCACGATGGGTCAATTCCAGCCCCGATGGGTCAATTCAGCCACGATGGGTCAATTCAGCCACGATGGGTCAATTCAGCCACGATGGGTCAATTCAGCCACGATGGGTCAATTCAGCCACGATGGGTCAATTCAGCCACGATGGGTCAATTCAGCCACGATGGGTCAATTCAGCCACGATGGGTCAATTCAGCAACGATGGGTCAATTCAGCCACGATGGGTCAATTCAGCCACGATGGGTCAATTCAGCCACGATGGGTCAATTCAGCCACGATGGGTCAATTCAGCCAGGATGGGTCAATTCAGCCAGGATGGGTCAATTCAGCCAGGATGGGTCAATTCCAGTTGAGTCAAACTTACTTAGGGCAAAATTAAATCAATTACTTAAAATAGATCGTCATAGCAACAAGCATGGGCTTTTTGTTAATAACGCATCAGTCACATGCAAACTTTAATTGTCGTCATTTATTAGAATAATTCCAATTGCAAGATAAAAGACATGTAGGTCGTTTGTACGTTATTGTTAGCCATTGTCAGCCAATCCTGTTTGATTGCCTGTAGAGTGCGCTATATGAACCTCTTGATTTAAATAACAATTAAACTTGCACTAACTTGAACCGAACATCCTCTAGCCAGGTCAAGAACGAGGAACCAGCCTGCAGAATGTGGTCGCTTCCCTGGTCCTCATTAGCCATTTTGTGTCGGTGTTCAATTATAAGATTTGTTGAAAGTTGTGAGGCTTTGCGTGGTTGCGAGTATTGCTAATGGTTTCGGTTTGCGGTAACACCGTGTGGTTTAGATCTCAACTATCGCAAAGTGAGATTGTGGTTCTGATAAGAATCGTATACGTGTAGGGATTTTCTCCGTGTTTCATCTAGTGTGCTCTAGTTCTCATTAGGAGACAGATATGTTGGTCGGTTATCGCAGGTTGAGTATAGTGTTTCTTGAGCATGTGCATTGTTTGATAGTAATTGACCCTAAGTCAACAACTTGTCACCACTGAACAGATCCCTTATGAAGCTTACACACCGAAATATATCAAGCAGAAATGTTTTTCAGTTGACGGTCATGAGATTTCAGCCTTTAGGGTGATCCTTTCCATAGGCGGCTGTTAGAACCTTTGATGTCTGGAACTTTGTATTACACTGGCCAACAATTTTTAAAAAGTTGTCTGCTTCGGAGATAAAATGTGCTATTTATTATGGATTTTGATGTGCTGAATTCAAATATGACAATTAAAATTGCTGATTGGCTACTGTTTCCAAGATATTTAAGTTTTTACATTTTACGTACTATGTATATGGTGTACATGGAGTGTCGTGGCCGAGCGGTCTAGCGCACCGAACTCAAGTTCTGGTGTTGCCAGCAGCAGGGTGTGGGTTCGAGCCCCGGTCGTGACACTTGTGTCCTTGAGCAAGGTACTTAACCATAATTGCTTCGTCCTTCGGATGGGACGTAAAAGTCGAGGTCCGTGTGTTGTATAATGCACGTAAAGTGGATTGTCGTGCGGTCTAGCGCACTGAACTCAAGTTCTGGTGTTGCCAGCAGCAGCGTGTGGGTTCGAGCCCCGGCCGTGACACTTGTGTCCTTGAGCAAGACACTTAACCATAATTGCTTCTCTCCACCCAGGGGTTAAATGGGTACCTGTGAAGGCAGAGATGGTTTGCTCTCTATGCGCTAGAAATGGCAGCAATTGAGCTGTATACTCCCCAGGGAGCTGAGATGGTTTCAGGAATGATTTATGAGCCTTATGAGCCTTATGAGCAGGGATAATAATATAATGCGCCTTGAGCGCCACTTAGTTGGTGGATACGTGCGCTATATAAATCTATACATTATTATTATTATTATTATACATTATTATTATTATTATTACATAGCAGATTTTTAATCATGAATTATCATACGCTATTCCCATACGTGTACACATGTACATGTAGATCTTGAAAACTAGAGCCAATCAACAATTTTAAGCATCATTTCCATTCTCAGTGACCCATAATTAGTCACGTTTGACTTCATTTGTTTTGGAAGCATTTTGGCTGTAGACCAGTGTTATCCAATGATTCAGCGAAGCAGAACGGAACACATCAGTTAGTGCCAGGCATTATTTATCAATTTTTTGGGGGGTTATCAGCTCAGCTAAATCGCAATTTTTTTTTTCTTGCCAAAATATTTGAAAATATTATTAGACAAAATAATAGCATGGCTGTTTATTTAGGATTGCGTTGGTTAGTGTTTGCAGTGTTTGCAACATCCCCTCCCCCCCCCCCCCCCACAATATGCAATAATACTGAAGTCCTTCAAAAATAAAAATTGGTCTAGGACTCTAGGTTAACCTATGTAGATGCTGAAATCTGCAAACGCCATTCTAACTGGAAAAAAAAAATTTGCTTGCAAGTCTGTGGCAGATCTGGGTTAGTTGGGGGGAGGGGTAGATCAGGGTACCTATTTTAAAAGGAAAGCATACATCTGTATAGATGATTCGTGTTGGAGGGAGACGATTTTAGTTTATGATTGTCATTCCAAAATGACTTCACTTCCTTCCCATAGGTCTGCCAACATGACTACATACACCTCCCTTTGCAAATGCCAGCAGCCGTTTACACACAAATGGACAGTAACTCCCCCCCCCCCCCCCCAATTTAAAAAAAAAGCTACACATTTGCAGCTCTGTGGTAAAATGCAGATATTAACCCTGATATAGATGTAGTGTAGAAACACTTCAAATGCATAACATAGGTAATTTAACCCCTAGAAGGGTGCCACGTGTGTCGTTTTCAACCAAATGCATAATGGGCATGTCAAAAAATGCACTGTTCTTTTTTAAAGTAAAAATTTTACCATTGAATTGCAAAGGTATCATATACAAGTAAGTTTAAACTTTCGTTACCATAGTAATATCTGCATTAGAATTGATAGAAAAATCCAGAAATGACATAAATAACATTAGGCCCCCCCCCCCCCCCCAAGTCTCTGGTTTCTGGTCTCCATGCGCATTGCCTCAGACCTGCGCATTAGCATTTTTAGTTTTCTTTTTTTTTTGTGGTATAAAACGATGTCCAATTGCGGTCACAATTGCTGTATCGGTTGGAATTCTGCCGTGCTGTGTTTTAAACAACTTTTTCACATAGGGGTATGAACAATTTGTGAGGCCTCTCTTAGCCACCATACTTTGTGTATTGGAAATTTTGTATGGTTCCAATAACCTTGTAAATGTATCGCGCATTTCATTAAAAAAAAACTTTAAAAAAAACGTCACTGCATTGATTTTGAAGCCGACCTATGACCAGAAACCAAAAACCTTATTGACTTTGGAGAGTTTCCATAGTAATAGTACAATGTATGTCTTCGTCAAAGAGAAGTGCCCTAATCCCTCAAATATAAGGAATATGGCGTTGTATCATTCGCCTCTAGGGCATCACCAGACTTAGATGACAAGTTATTTATTGCCATCCAGTTTCTTGTAATTACATTTAACACAGAACTCTCCAAATGTAAACAATGTTGACTGAAAGACTGCCTTCAGTTCCATATAATTTCAATTATTTCAATTTAACTTATAAACGTTTACATTTCCCTGCAGGGTGTCACGTGATTCTTTCTCCGCCTCACTAGATGACTTGACGTACCGGGGGGACGCCGGGGAATCGTTAGCAATAGCAGACAGCTTCAGTGAAGAGATGTTGGCTTGGCTGGAGGACCACGACAGCAACGCACAATCGGGAACGTTGGTTTGACGCAACGCAATACAGCAGGGTTAAGCT
The DNA here is from genome assembly GCA_029582265.1 of Zoroaster sp. YZ-2022. NCBI lineage: Eukaryota > Metazoa > Echinodermata > Asteroidea > Forcipulatida > Zoroasteridae > Zoroaster > Zoroaster sp. YZ-2022. The sequence continues at coordinate 216,385 of JAQQFT010000025.1, read as the reverse complement.
GCTGTCAAGACAGAGGTGAGACATAGAGAGGGGTGTCATTTATAGACGGGGCAATTTGATAGAGGACAAGGGTTTCCCGATTGGGGCCTATTGGTATCCTGATTGGGAGAATAGGGTTTCAATCAGGATAAAAATGTATCTCCCAATCGGGATAGTATAGAAGGTGTTGCCACCCAAGAGTTTCCCCGATTGGGGCCTATTGGTATCCTGATTGGGAGAATAGGGTTTCAATCAGGATAAAAAGCATCTCCCAATCGGGATAGTATAGAAGGTGTTGTCACCCAAGAGTTTCCCGATTGGGGCCTATTGGTATCCTCATTGGGAGAATAGGATTTCAATCTGGATAAATATGTATCTCCCAATCGGGATAGTACAGTTGACATAGGTCCCCTTGAGCTATACTACTAAAACGATGTCCTTGTCAGGCAGAAGGTGTCGTCACCCGATTTGAAGGATTGATTAGATGGAGTATCCACAGCAGAGACAGGTAGAGAGATCCAAAGCTTAGCATAAGACACTGAAAAGGTTCTCTGATGCTGTTAAGTCCAGGAGTTTGGAATGACAGTTATTTTATAAACTCTATTTTGAAAGGTATGTGCCTGACCTTTACCGTTTGTCGTTTTGTGGTTTTCTCGACAGACTTTCATCCTGTGGGCTGGTCCCCCTCCCCCAACCTCTCTTTGCTGAAGCAAATACTTTCTGCTGGCAGAATGTGTCATATCTCTACTTAATACATCGGCAACAACTTTCGCATCACGTCACCGATGGCCTGCACTTGTACATGTACATCACACGCCTAGCTAGTTGTAAATATCTCCTTGTAAATTATTGTTACGATACGATTACACTTAATGTAAATATATATTGCTATTTTCATGTAAGGGTCGGGCATAGAATTATACTGAAGAATCTTTAAGTTATATATTTTTTATGTCAAATGTTTCTTTTAAACGGCTGATTTAACCTTTTGAACCCGTTATTTAATTTATACCAAAGTTCCGTTTTTAACATTTAAAGAACAGATGTTTTCATTAATTGTTTGTTTTATTTGATTTATCCCATTTTCATGTGAAAATACATTTGTATTTATTTTGTGTGTGTTAATGGCACATTTTTTGTTATTATTTCAAGACGGAGCAGAAATCCGATAAAGCAACTTTGCACAACTTGTTTCACTGATGTGGTCACAACTTAAAAAAAAAATGTTATTAATGGTTCCCCTATGATTCAGTTCTAATGAAAAACTTTTGAGGTTGAGGATTGATGGGGAACAGGGGGCCGATTGCTCTTCCTCTGTGAGTGTTGCCAATTACACATCTTCTCTCCTGACCCCCTTCCTCCCCCCCCCCCCAAATCACAGCAATGTACATTCTCAATCATGATGGCATGGTCGGTGATGCCATTGCAATTTTCTTTTAATGACCACAATTTGTGATTACATTACGAATCAAATGTCAGATACTAATGTAGAATAGTCTCAATTTCATTTTTAATCAAGATCATGAAACAGAAACCCTTTTTTGTGGTGACATTTTCCTGAAAATTTTCAAACTCAGTAAGCTTGGTTCCTGCTCTGTAACTATATATCTCTGCATTAACTCTCCTACTACTACAAGGGTCAAAATCAGTCAAAATGTTGATGTACTTGCCAAGGTATATCTAGTGCACTTAAAAAGTCGAACACTGTCAAACCTTACATTGTAGTAAGTACATTTACAGGTTAAAATGAGTCAACCATTTTTGACTGGTAAAAGCATTGTCTGGTATTGTTCAGGGTGGTCAAAATGACAGTAAAAACCGGTCAGAAATGCCCCTGTGTGTACATTTGGGACAACAGTCAAAACAGGCAGTTGACTGGTTTTGACCTCTATAGCTACTTGCCACTAAAGTGCAGCTAGAGTAGGAGGGTTAAATGGAAGGTACAACATTTGTTACACATTTTTTACACAATTACAGAAAGCTAACTTGATGTGAAGTTGGTGAACGAACCAATCATCCTGACAAATTATGCTATCAGGAGAGAAAACAGGAAAAATATACACATTGCCAGACAGCAACTTTTTTCTCCCTTTTTTTTTTCCTGTAAAAAAAACGTGAATGCTTTTTCCACACTTTTCTCATGACTTGAGTGTTTCACGGGTTGTTTTGTTTAATTGTTTTTTCAACATAACCAATGCCGTACCTTCCCTTTAAATGAGAGAACTCGAAAGAAGTAATTAAATTATACTGTGTCAAATTTCACCCGTACGAATTCTGTGCAAACTGCTTTCATCTCGCAGGACAGTCACACACCAGGGATTTCCCCGTGGTGGTTTATAAATTCTTACCGAAAGAAACCGTCCTTGAGTATTAAACAGAAACCTCGATGCTCTATAGTACAATGCTGACTACAGCAGATACCACTGTGACAATCATGCGGTTAATACACCATATGTGACCTTTGGCTCCCAGGTTCATGTTTTCAGCACTTCAGCCATAATTCACTATATAACGAATGCCCGCAGAAGTGAATTGTTTGTGTTAATAGTAGACCTCATGATGTTATTTATAGCAGATTTGCACTGTATTATTGGCTGTTTACACTATTGGTGTACATGTAAGTATCTCTATGTGAATGTGTATTTTATGAGAATCAAGAAAAAAAAAAATGATGAAACCCGACCTTTTAAAGTTTCGGCTCAACGAGTGTTCTCTTTTCTTAGAAATTGTTTCACTGATTTCTGAACCAAAATCAAAGTTAATGAATGGATCATGGAACAAAATATCAAATTTGTATTATAATCAGGGGTGTGATTTGTCCGGATTTTCACAAATCGCAATGTTGTGATCCTCCAGATTTTAAAGATTTAAGCAATAAAAAGGAAAGCAAAGCAAAACGCTCAGAACTATAGATTTCACCCCAGCGCTGTTCACAACAGCGGCCCCAATACCCCTAGCAAAATTTACATGGATTTTTCAAAACTGCCCAATCATGCCTCTGTATTATTTTTTCTCAGATAGGAAGCACTTCACGTAGGGCCAATTACATGTGCCAATGGTTTACATGTATACTGACAAGGGCTTTATAATAATGACAGCCAAAGGACATTATTTTGCTCTTGTTGTTTTTTGTTTGTTTGTTTGGCCAATTTATGGCATTGTTTTGAAGATGCAAAGAACTACAAGAGCATTCAGAACTGAATGATGTACTCTTTCTAACTGGGGGAAATCAGGTTTGTGTAGTGGTTCTTTCTTTGCCTTCCACCTAGTCTGTGGTCCCAGGTTCGAATCCCACTCGCACTGGAGCCAACTTCTGGATTGGGTTTTCAGCCTGTACTTAATCGTGGATTTTTTTTTTTTTCAATTCAAAAATTGGGCCCCGAGGAAGTAGAGTGATAATCACCCAGGATAAATAAGATAGAAAGAAATCTTTATTGAAACCGACACAGCTTGGTGGTTCACTGACGGCTAATGTTCATTATTACATCATTTTATGCGCACACATGCAATGAAAGTAACGTTTTCATCATGGAAATGTCAATGTGTGTGTCTGATTTTTATAAACATTTTCAGAAGCATTTTGTGTGCCTTTACCATGCAAATAGCAAGTGCAAGATATGTTGTTATTTAAATACTTTATATTGTGGCATAACAAATGTAAAATGTGTGTCTCATTTTGTCTTTAAAAAAGAAAAAAACAAGAGTGTCATAAAAATGTCATTTTGTGATGAGAGTATTTCTGGAAATATTTGTGCACTTCCTGCTAATGTTTGCTGTGATTTGTTTTTACCATATGTCTCTGGCTTAGCGTGGGGGCATATTGAGCTTATTAGAAGAAAAAAAACATTTTTTGTATTTTGCTTGCTATAACTGCAAAGACTGGCATTTTTTTTACTTCTTGCTCTGTGATTAAAGGAATTGTACACCGTTGGTAAAATGTCTGTAATGGCAGCTAAGCACCAAGAGAGATCTGTATACAGAAACCAAGCTGGGAACATTTCAGCTTTATTACATTGTGTCGTTAACCCTAACCACCCCATATCCCCCAAAATCCTCCAAGGGGCACTTTTTTGGGAAAAATTCCGCACTATTGGAAACTGGTAGTTTCACCTCTTCAAATGGGACAAAATTACTACCTGGCAAGAAGTACAGGCCATAAGTGCTGAATATGAAAGATCAACGAAAATGCATGGTGCATTTTAAAGATAAGGGCAGGTTTCCAAAAGTGTACTGATGGATTTTGGAGGATTCAGGAAGGTTACTAGCCAGAATACCTAGGGGGTTAGGGTTAAAGAAGGTTCCTAGCCAGAATACCTGTAGGGGGTTAGGGTTCAGGAAGGTTAATAGCCAGAATACCTAGGGGATTAGGGTTAAAGGAATTGTACACTATTGTCTGTAAATGCTGCTCTACACCAAGAGAGATCTATATACAGAAACCAAGCTGGGAACACTTCAGCTTATTACATTGTGTCGTTAACGAGAAAATAGTCAAGATATAAATTTGTAATACATTTCACGTTTTCTCATAAATTAAATTACGTCAGACGGAAACCTTTCTCAGGATGTTTGGTACCGTCACCAACTTCACATCAAGTCAAAATATTTTGATTATTTATCACTAATTTTGTAATGGGTTCATTACCACAAGTGTGAACTCCCATTCAAGGGATAGTCACGATCAGAGCAGACTTTCAACAGGGCATGGAATCGGTGTCCTAGTTTAAGATGAACCACAGTGACTGAAAATTACTGGCTCATTTATGCAGCAGCAACGGTAAATATGACCTCATCATGTGGGCAATTATTTTCAGTCACTGAATTAATCGAAAACTAGAACTCTGATTCCATGCCCTGTTAATCGTGATAATAGTGTCCTTTTAACAGACAGCAAATATTGAATTTGTATTCTCCTACAATGTACTGTACTACTCGGCTATAACGAACACCACAACGAATGTTTGGATTCACCAATTATAACTCTGGCATTTCAGCCATGAATCACTGTAAGGAATGACGACTATAGTGAACATTTTGTGTAGAACCAATAATAAGAATGGACACTTATATTGCGCCCGTATCCGCCAAGTTTGACGCTCATGGCGCATTTACCCCTGTCATCGGGCCAGTTATATTATTCCTTAGAACCATCTCAACTCCCTGGGGAGTATGCAGCCCATGCTGCCAAATGTGTAGTGCAACGAGCTTAATCAAACACAATTACCATCTCTGCCCTCACAGGTCCCCAATGATGTTCATTATAACAGTGTTGTTATGCAGTTGCTCTAATCATGGGACAGTAGAGCTGAAGGGGTCGTTGTCACCCAGGGTACTCCCCGATGGTACCCAAGCAATCTCAATCCTATATGTACATTAGTAATGCAGAAGGGGTCATTGTCACCCAGGGTACTCCCAATGGTACCCAGGCAATCTCAATCCTATATGTACCTTGGGTACTCCCCGATGGTACCCAGGCAATCATAAAAATCCTCTAACGTACATAGGATTGAGACCACTGGGGAGTACCCTAGGTGACAACGACCCATTCAGCGACAGTAGATTGCACAGTACCACACTTTTCAAGTTTCGAACAGAACATTATGTATTCTAGGCTATACCTTATCATTAAGTCACCATTACGCATAATTTACATTACCTTGAAATACTTAATATTTGTGCCTTTTTTGTATTTTTTTTTTTTTTATCAATTTAAAATACCCGAGAGGTATAAAAAAAAAAGTTGAACATTTAACAGTCTGTATAACCTTGGATATAATTTCACAACTTGACCATACAGTCGCCATGTTTTTTTTTTCTACACGTGATGAGAATCACACTAAAGCTAAATACCCAAGATAGACTGATGCCTATTGTGTATTGAGCCTATTCTTAGATCATAGTGTTCAGGGAACTAGACGATGATGGTCCTATCTTAAAAAGCATTGGTCATCCGTTATTTTGTAACTAATGGAAAATTTAAAACCAGACACATACACTTCTGAATTGAAATTTTCAAGAATTTAAAAAATAATAATAAAGATTTGCACATTTTGCATTGTGATTTAGTCTTGATTTTTATATGCATATATTATTGAAGTGCTCTCAAAGATTGAATGTTTTGAAACAAAAAGTAAAGTCTTTAAAGTGCTCTTAGTGGATACATAAATGTTGTCATTCAGTCCTACAATGACTGAACCACTTAAAGATATATATTCCGTGTAAATCCTCATTTTACTGACAATATATCAGCGGTATACATTGCTTTTTTTTCTTGTTGAAAAGAACAACAAAGATTCTATTAAATTTCAAAAAAATAACAAAAAATGAACAAAGCATCCATAAAAAGGACTTCAGTGAACAGTGTGCAAGGGCGTCCTCTCATCACCCAAATTTACTCGGGAACAATACAATCTGATCAGTGCATCAGTAACATTGCAGCCTACACAAACTCATGCATGCTAATGTTTTCAGGACATCCATTTGTTTTATGCAATGCTGCACAGTGATGCATGACGCTCACTCTGCATTTTGGCCCAATTGTGGCATTATTCAGAAAGAAACCACGAGTAGACACCATAAATTCTTTGCTGGTCAAATAATTTCACTCAAGGACAGTTTTACAATGCTTTGGGTCAATTATATCATGGACAAAAGGACACCTTTCTCTATGATTATATCGACATGTCTCATTTGAAAATAGTTGACTGCCTGTCTGCAAGACATGTACCGATTTGAACTTGAACTAAACAATTGCTGGTGGAATTAGTTTTAAACCACGGAATATATTCCTTAAAGCTTATTTTATACTTAAATGTAGTGGACACCTGGGGCCAATTTCATAGAGCTGATAAGCAGAAAATTATGCTAAGCAAATATTTTTGCTAAGCAATGTAAAACACTACCAGATAAAACGCATATGTTTTGTATGAAGGTTTGGCTGGCAACCAAAGAAAACTACTAAGCCAAATTTTCAGGATAAGCAGGCTCTGTGAAATTGACCCCTGGTCATAGAAAAAAAACCCAATAACCCCAGTCATTCTTGTTCCTGCGTTCTCTCCACCATAAGGTTATGGGCTGTAAGCCAAATTACATGGACATCTGATTGGTTGTGTGTGATGTGATGAAATCAAGTTAATATTGAATGTTTATCTGATATAATAATTCAAAGTGGATTCGTTTTGGGGTTGTACAATAAAAAAAAGTCTTGAATTCTTTACTGTAATGAGCACCAAGTTTGCCTTTGCTTGAATTATTGACTCATTAATAATACTTGTTTAAATGGAAAAATAACTCACTTCTGTGACTGCAAGGGTCAGAATCAGTCAAAATGTTGATCTACTTGCCAAGGTATATCTAGTGCATCTAGTGAACACTGTCACACCTTATGTGTAGTAAGTACATTTACATGGCAAAATGAGTTGACCGTTTTTGACTGTAAAAGAATTGTCTTGTATTGTTGAGGGTGGTCAAAATGACAGTCAAAACCAGTCCAAAATGCCCCTGTCAGTTGACTGGTTTTGACCACTCTAGCTACTTGCCACTAAAGTGCAGCTAAAGTAGGAGGGTTAATGAAACAACTAGACATCTAGGTTACAGCTACTCCTTTTCTGTTGGAATGATGGAATCGAGTGAAGGCCTCAAAGCCACTCCACATTCCCCCATACAAAATGTGTCTGAAAATGGCGCCCTCAACAGAATGTGCACAAAGCTGATTTGCAGAATTGAAGTGCAATATCTGCTCAGCGCACATCGTAGCCCTCTAGCGGTGAATTTGCACCCAGTGTCTTGATGAGAGCCACTTTGGCGTCGTGTGAGTGCTGTGCGTACACTTTATGCGCGTATGTTATGGTACTAAACGCGTGTGTACTTCTACCGGCCAATGATCACTGGAGATATTCCGCGTGTACGCACATCAACTGCAAAATACACCAAACTCGACACACTATCGCTGCCCTTTTGCCCACAGTGGTCTAACAGCTCACGTACGGTGCGAATATTTCCAAATGCTTTTTGTGCAAGGCAACATCCATTTCTGTACCACTTGTGTGTAAATATCCTAAAGAAAGATGGCATCCATTCTACAGAATATAGGCAAATTCCCATGTTAAGGCATAGGGATAGGAAAATTCAGATAACTGGTACACCATTGTTACACCATGATGAGTAGATCAAACATTTCAAAGAATCATTGATTATTATTAAGGTCTGTGCGACCAAAATACAGGGCGCAGTTTCATATGTAGTGCTGTTTTACACTGCATTCTGGGCCTAATTTCATAGAGCTGCTTAGCAGAAAAATTTGCTTAGCAAATACTTTTGCTAAAGAAATATAAAACAGACTACCAGCGGAAATGTATACATTTTGTATGAAAGCTTGGCTGGTAACCAGAAAATCAGCTAAGCAAATTTTTCTGGTAAGCACATTTTTAGCAGCTCTGTGAAATCAGACCCTAGTCTAATGGGCACCATTTTTGTGTACCCTGATTCTATGCCCTATTGAATGTCTGCTCTGATCGTTACGATATTGCCCCTTTAATGTATACCTTGTTAAAAATGGAAGTATGGATACTTTTAGAAAAAGTTTTGCCAACAGCCCACAGCTAGTTAGGGGAGTGATAAAAGTGGTTTGCCAAAATGCTGAATGCCTGCCATACATTGAGCTAATTCTTAGGATTTCATTCTCATTCATCACATGCTAAATCGCCCACAGTGCCAAGAACCACCTGGTGAATATGATACGACCGCCTTTCAGTAACTTTTTTTAATATACTCTTGTTATTACCCCCTTGTCACCAGGCGAAATTAAATTATTCATTGGAACATCTGGCTCCCTTTGGAATTTACAACCCAGCTAGCGCTCATCGGCAAATCAAACAAATTAACCTTCTCTACCCCCACAGGTCTCCATCTGTTCCCCTCGGTGGTAAGAAACAGTTTTGTTTAAAGGGACAATATCGTTATGATTAGAGCAGACTTTCGACAGGGCATAGAATCGTCGTCCTAGTTTAACAAGACGCAATTAGATAATGTCACCATGGCTTCCGCAAATAAATAAGCAAATGACTGCTTAATAACATAGCCACCGCTGTTATATGATCAGTCATTGCAAACTAGGACACAGATTCCACGCCCTGTCAAAAGTCTGCTGTGATCATGACGATATTGTCCCTTTATAAGTCTCAAGAGCTCAAGAACATGACCATCCTTACTAGGATTCATTCATATATTCTGAAGACCCCAACCACTCGCCCCCATTCTCGGGGCAATGCACTGGACTCCCACCGTATCCTTGGCCCTAACCCCACATGTACAAAAAAGGGGAGATTATTCTCTTTTTTAAACTTTTGATATGCTAATTATTACAATCTAAAATTTTGTGATGAGGTAAGCTTGCCCAAGCAGACACATTTGGCATAATGTTTACTATTGTGTGATTGGTAATTTTGGTGAAATTTAAATTTTATTATTATTTTTTTAATTTAAAAAATGTTTTGAAAATTTCATGTAAGTGAGACATCCCAGAATAATGGATTTTATGCCAAAAGTGTCTGCTTGGGGAAGGTTACCTAATCACTAAGTTTTAGGTTGTAATAATTAGATCAAAAGTTGAAAAATTGAAGAAGAAAAAAAATCGCTCCATTTTTGTACATGTGGCGCTAGGGCCAAGGATACGGAGGGAGTCCAGTGTATTGGCCCCTAGAATGGGGCTACCCAACCACCAGACCACAAGACCGATTGAGAAATACAAAAGCATATCAAACAATTCCTTTACAGTTTAAAAAGCATTTATTACGATGACACAAAAATGTTACTTTTCCTACTGTCACATAGAATGTATAATGTGCGTGTTCTGAACAGAGACACTGTATTTTAATTAGAATATCAAGGAACATGAATTTCTTATCAATTGTACTATTTCCACTCTATCCACAGAAGAAATAGCAACCATTCTTGTAATTCAGTTTTTTGTTATCCATCAAACTCCTTATTATAATTCACACGTCAATTAGCCCAGAGTGCAAGTACATTTACTGTACTTCTGTATTAACACAATCTTGAAATCCCTTTTTTGTTACAAAAGATGTTTACAAGTGAGCCTTTACCTACCTGTGATAACTGTAGCTTTTATATCGCAAAGGTTCTGTTATTAGCTATGGTTAACTCAGCTAGTCTGTTCCCCTGCTACCCTTTCAAGTTGTTCACTATTTCCCATTACACTTAATTTTTTTCATGAAGCCTGGGAACATGACCTGTGGTCAAAGTTCACAGAGCTGCTTAGCAGAGAAAAAATTGCTTACCGTAAATATTTGCTTAGCAGATTTGATTGGTTACCAGCCAAACTTTCACATAGAATGAGTGTACTTTGGCTGGTAGTCTGTTTTATAATGCTTAGCAAAAAATATTTGCTAAGCAAAATTCTCTGCTTAGTAGCTCTATGGAATTAGCTCCCTGGAGAGGAACGAGATCATTATTCATAACAGAGGTCAATAGGATTATTCAGTTTTGTGCTCCAGCCATATTGAAACAATCCAAGGTAGCGGACAACTTGATAAGTGCTCCATAGACAGTTACCAAGGGTCAATTTCACACAGATGCTAAGTAGGACCATTTGCTAAGCAGGTTTTTGTTAGTTACCAGCCAAACTCCCATACTAAATGTAGAGACTTTTGGCTGGTTGTCTGCTTCAATATTGCTCAACAAACACATATGCTTAGCAGCTCAATGAAAGTTTACCCCATGAGATTTTTTTCAAACGGTATACATTTATAAGCTCATGACATCTTTGTTGTTTTGATTTAACATCAATCAGTCTGCAACCATTTACGTTATGTTTTTTCTCCACCCAGACTTAGAAATGTTGTATACGCAACCACACTTGCTACAATACACTGATCCAGTTTTCATTGTAATGTTGAAGGCAGTGTACTCTATTGGTAGGATGTCTGCCAATGCATCCATACTTGATAAAAAAACCAAGAGTTAATGTACAGAAACCAACCTGTGAATGCTTCATCTTATTTCGTTAACGAGAAAACAGTGAAAATTGCCTTCAGATTGCTTATATTCATTCTACTGGGGAAATGGATCAGCGGCCGGTGATCCATTTCAGAATTGAATTTGTAATTCATGTTTTCTCAAAGATGACAGCATGTCAGATGGAATAACTTCTTAGAATGTTTGGTACCATAACCATCTCAAAACCAAGTCAGCTTTTAGAAAATTCTCTCGTTTTCTTTATCCAGTAGTTACCAATGGTGTACAGTCCCTTTAACTTAATCAACCTGAAAAACCTTTAACTTTAAAGTTAGTGGAGCTAGTTACCTTCTTTCAAACACGGACATAAATGACGCATAGACGAGAAATGGAGTGCAGAGGTAATGACTGCACTGCAATAACTGATTGCTAATTGACGCTCATTGTGTGTAAGTAAGACTAATTGCGGTGACACCATGTGAAATTCTCAATTGAGTAGTAATTAGTTCTGAAAAGAACTGGAGGTTACAACTCGATGTTTCGATCAGTATGCTCTGATCGTCCTCGGGAGATCAGAGCATACTGATCGAAATGTCGAGTTGTAACTTCCAGTTCTTTTCAGAACGAATTACTACTCAATAGAGAATTTCACATGGTGTCACCGCAATTAGTCTTTCTTATCCTCTTCACCATGCGAAGCTACAAGTTTTGTCATTGTGTGTATTACAAAATGCTTACAAAGAGACACTTGCCCAAAGAGCTTGTCAGAGTTAAAGGGGCAACATCGTCATGATCAACAGGACATGGAATCGGAGTGCTAGTTTTAGATTAACTCAGTGCCTGGAAATAATACCCCACATGATAAGGTCATATATTACTGTTGCTGCTGCATAAATGCATAATTTCCAGTCACTGTGTTCATCTTAAAACTAGGACACCGATTCCATGCCCTGTTGAAAGTCTGCTCAGGCGATATCGTCCCTTTAAAAGGCATTGTGGTATGCATGTGTTTTTATGTGTGGGGCTCACGTGACCATTCAATGAATGGGATTTTAAATTGGGATTTGGGATTTTGACTGATAGCTGTCAAGTGGCCAATCTGCCCATGGTTTTAGACTTGGCCTGGTCAAAGTTTCTGTCTATGAGTTATTTATGTCTGTTGTTCCATAGATGTGTATAATTCTACCTCCATGGTTTGTCCAAAGCATCCGATTTGACAGAGTGGAATGGTCTAATAGAAATACTGTACAAACATAACAAATTCATGTGGAGTCTGGCACACAACTCAAAACCTACCATAAGTTAAACACTGTAAGTCTAAGCCCAGACCCAGCTGCTTTTAAATCCATGCAGCCTTATCAATCATCTAAACAGACAAAGACTTGACAAGTCTATCTGAACACATTTATACATGTATTTCTATCTAAATTCAAAAAAATTCATGTTTTTCCCTTCCTCTTTTTCCCAATCCAGAACAAAACGAAAAAGAAAACGTTAATGATTTAAACTACAAACTATCAGAAAAAAAGGAAATATTTACAGTTCCGCTGACAAGTGGCCAGCTCTTACAATTTTTGTTCCTGCGATATAAAAAGGCCATCTTTCCCTAAACAGTGGGGTAGACTTATTACTAGGAAAAAGAATTCCACATTTTTAATAACAATATTGACAAATGCTTGTAACAATTGGCTTCAATTCACCAACAAGGTTAACGAGAATGTCAATTCTAACAACTAGTCCAAATTCTTTCTTTCTTTTTTTTGCACCCAACATGTACATCATTTTTGGTTTTATCAACTACCATTTATATTTTTGTACATCCAAAATTGGTTGACGGAACACCTAAAATAACTCTTTTTTTTCTGTACAATTTATTTCCAATAATTTCATTTGTTTAAACACCAGGGACATTTATATCACCAGACAATGGGGTTAAGTCAAAATTCTGTTCCGGACGACAACTATCTTGAGAAATAAATAAAGATGAGGAATATACTATAATTGAAAAAAAAAAAAAAACTGGCCTTTTTAATAAGAAAAACAGAGGTTTTTTCTTGTATTTCAGAACTGCCTTGACATCATTATCATATACAACACTGATTTCCTGGAAAACCATGCCCATCTCCTCAAACAAACAGACCTCAATTCTATATCTACCTATCATTTTATGACCATTACAAGCATATTGGTAGTAAATATTGTTTTGGTAACATTACAATTTGCAAACGTAACAGGCATGCACAATGACCAACAAACAAATAGAAGAAAACCACAGAAAAAAAGTATTGTACAAAGTTTTGTTTTTTTTTACAAAATGACATAACAGCCCTTAGTAGTTTTTCGTTCTCATTTTCCCATCTAAAAGTTACAAAGATATAAATCTAGAATCTTCCTTTTTGTTACTTGGCACACATGCAGTCCTTGGTAGATTACGCTATACAATGAGGTGGCATTCATCATCTTTTTACAGTCGATCAAAAAAAAAAAAACAACAACAACAACAACAACAACAAACAGGGAAATTTACAGTTGTATCTAAGTGGTTAAAACCAGTATTAACTTTTGGTAAAATGTCTGTAGATGCAACCCTCCTACAGTCTCTGCAATTTTTGAAACAACCCATTCAGGCCACTCCAAGCCATTAGCTGTTGCCAGTGGCCTCCTATGGTTACCCTTCTGTGCACTGTCACACCACTGAGATTGCAGGGTCAAGTGGTCTCCCATTGATACATTGCAGGCCATACTAATATGTTCAAACAACCAGCTACAACCAGCTGTAAACCTGATCATGTTTTTTTTAAACTGTAAACACACCTAAACAAAACCACTAAAGACTGTTGTTTATAATGGCCTTCATCAGTGTGTTGAGTATGTAATCGGAGATGGGTTGATTTTGTAAGATTACTTGGAAAGGACAGCAGTGGCTTGTATGCACTGAAGGTTGGTGAATGTTATTCATTATGCTGTTAATGAGACAAAGTTGACTCACATCACCCCAATCCTCTGAGATCATTGTGGAAAAAACCGAATATACATTCGCCATTTCTGATCAATTTCGTAATTTTTCTTCTCAGAAAGGAAGCACTTAGACAGTTTAACTGGATGGACATATTCAACAGTCAACACTTTTACGATCTCAAATTTGTTGGTTTAAAATAGTGGACTTACCAATCTTAAATACCCACAGTTTTAACCAATTCAATCAGTTTGGAATGAATGATGATGGCGTGTATGGTTTCCACCAACAGAGGGCGCTACAATCAAAAAGAATTGAGAAACATCATAACACCCAGTGTGAAAGGGTGAGCGGAGGCCAAGTTTGGAGTAACGGTTCTAAGCAGTCATGAGGTTACCTCTCAAAAACTGGTAGCTGAAAGGAAAGGCCAGCAGCATTGTGTCTTCATTTGTGTTCATGACGAAACCGAGTTTTGTTTATTTTAATGTACTTTTGAAAGTGTTCAAAAATGTGTATAGAAAATACGTCACTGATACATATCGACCCTGCTGTTTTGTTTTGTGTTTTTTTAAATGGTTTTTCGTTGCTAGGGTGACATGTCACACTAGACTCATTAACAGCCAAAATCTAAACTTTGGTCACAATTCAAAGAAATTAAAATAAAAAACAGGAATTTGAAGGAATCCACAATATTACGAATATCCTGGTGTAGAGTTTTTGTCTCATAAACAGTTTTTTTCTTTTTACATGTGGGGACAAAAATATTTATTTCATTTTGATGTTCAAAGGGGAAGGTACAGCACTGGTAATTATCAGATTGTCAGATTAACAAATTATTATGCGAAAGCTTAATTGTTGTAAAGTTGATACAAGTATCATTTATCCTGAGAAATTATTCTGCCTAAAGAGCTTTCATCTTGGAAAAAATTGTTTACTTAACTTCTTAAGTAAAGACCGTTTGCAGTGACACCAGTGAAAATCCTCAATTGAGTGGTAATTAGTTCTGAAAAGAACTTGACGTTCGACGTGGTTACAACTCAACGTTTCGATCAGCATGCTCCGATTGTCTTCCGGAGAAACGGCTTCTTATCGTTTTCTCAAAAATGGGAGAACCATTGAAGAAACCTTCACTGATTAGTTTTACGATAAAATGTCTTGGGTTGAAATGAACAATAAACCGATGTTGTACCTTCCCTTTAATGCATAAACCTGTTGTGCTTCTCATATATATCCTGTGCATCATGCTACCAAACCCGTTGTGTATTTACAAGCAAACTTTTACAAGCAAACTAAATCCACCAGACTACTCGACTACTATCGGACCAGAGGCAATGACAATCAAAAACACACCATCGAGGTAAGTCACATGGCAAGGTCCTCCAAGGTGGGGTGCTTCCTCGCGTATACTCTCGGCAGTCACCAATGTGGTGAATTTGTAAACATTAAAATGCTTTTAGAGGAACTTTTAACCTTGATACCTCTTGGAAGTTAAATATAATTTAGCTCATAATAAAAGCATTCTACACTCTGATGTTGATAACACTTGCTATTGGGAAAGTTTTCATTTCATGAAACTGTTTTTGCTTAGCACGGATCATCGGTTACCAGCCACCATTTCACGTAACAAACAATTGCCAATTGGCTGGTTGTCCGCTGTAATAAACACGTTCCCGGTAATATGCGCCATGTTTTCGACGGGGCAAAAATTGTTTATTTCGAACACTCGTTGCCGTCTGTGACCCAGTGCTCGGGCTTCACGCAGACGACGAGTGTTCGAAACAATCACTTTTTGCCCCGTCCAAAACATGGCATTTATTACCGTGACAGGGTTTATTGACCCACCAAAAGCATTTACTTCAGGGAAAATTGCAGCTGAGCAAATATATTTGGCAAGCAGAATGCAGACGACAACCAGCCAACGAACGGCTTACATTACGTGAACATTTTAGCTGGTAACCCACTCTAAGCAAAATGTTTCTGCTCAGTAGATCAATGAAAGCAGCTTCCGGTTGTGAGCGACACCGTCGAGGATAATGCCATGTCACCTGGGAATGGTGACTGATTATAAACCTTATACAAAACTAGTCCTACCTGTATTCAACACATGGTGGACTAGCACGCAGCTCCACTCCATAAATAAACATATCGTTAATAATACTAATACTTTTGAAATTCAAACAGAGAAAAAAAGGCTCAGAAAACTGTACACAACTGTCAACTCTTTTTTTTTAAACAGTAAAATTCTTTAGTAAAAACAAATAATTGTGTCAAGTTACAGTGTGGGGGGGGGGGGGTAGTCAACTACTTATAAACGGGTGGTTTAACGGTCCCTGTGAAGTAATAAAGAAACAAACCAGACTTGTGTTCCATCCTTGGTGGGGAGAGGAAGCAAGGATGGAGCATCTAGTGGGAGGAATGGATCATCCCGGGTGGGGTGGTGGTGGTGGTGGTGGTGGTGGTGGTGGTGGTAGTGGTGGACCAGCCAGGGGTTAGATGGAGGGTCATCTGGGGGGGCAGGAATCTTTATACGGCTGGCTTGGTGTCTGGGTTGTCTTCCGGGCGAGCCTTCTTAGCTGCAGACTGCTGAGGTTGTTGGCTGTGGATGACAGATGAGAAACCTTGAATTTAACCAACTCATATTCATTGATGTAAAGTTACTTTCCATATTAAATATAAGCGCCGATCTGTAGAGCCCACGAATTAAAAAAGAAAATTGCTAGAAATATTTTCTGCTTAGCTCCTCTTTGGGACAGGACCGAGGTGGGTACAGCTATTTGACTGAAATTAGACCAGGGCCAATTTCACAAGAGGTGCCAAGAACAGAATTGAGCTGAGCAAATGAAGAAGCTCATCTTACCTGTCAGCGGTTCTCTTAGCAGCAGTGAGTTTGGAGGATGCCTGACTGTCTTGCAGCCATCTGACCTGAGTGGCTGGACCGTAGCTGAGAAAGAAAAGGATGATAACAAAAATGTAGGATCAAACTTCGGTTCATCAAGATTGTGAATTCAAAAACTTTTTAAATTGGGAAAAAACAGCCCTACCTCCCTGAAAATTTTCAATTTTTTGCTCTGAACAAGTTAGACATGATTTTCTTCTATTTTTAGTTTTCAGTTTGACCCTAACCATGCTGACGCAATAGAATGCAAGAATCTGTTGGATCTTGTTGAAGTGAACAAACACAAGAGATCTTTTGTTCTAGCCGACTGATCTTGTTGCACTCAGCAGGCTATTGAAGGGGGTGAGGGCAGCTTCACACTTGGGCAACTGATGGATGTTGTTGCATTGAGCAGGGTATCTCGCCAGTTATTGAAGGGGGTGAGGGCAGCTTCACACTTGGGCAACTGATGGATGTTGTTGCATTGAGCAGGGTATCTCGCCAGTTATTGGAGGGGGTGAGGGCAGCTTCACACTTGGGCAACTGATGGATGTTGTTGCATTGAGCAGGGTATCTCGCCAGTTATTGAAGGGGGTGAGGGCAGCTTCACACTTGGGCAACTGATGGATGTTGTTGCATTGAGCAGGGTATCTCGCCAGTTATTGGAGGGGGTGAGGGCAGCTTCACACTTGGGCAACTGATGGATGTTGTTGCATTGAGCAGGGTATCTCGCCAGTTATTGGAGGGGGTGAGGGCAGCTTCACACTTGGGCAACTGATGGATGTCGTTGCACTGAGCAGGTTGTCTAGCCAGTTACTGAAGGGGGTTAGGGCAGCTTCACACTTGGACAACTGATGGATGTTGTTGCGTTGAGCAGGGTGTCTAGCCAGTTACTGAAGGGGGTTAGGGCAGCTTCACACTTGGACAACTGATGGATGTTGTTGCGTTGAGCAGGGTGTCTAGCCAGTTACTGAAGGGGGTTAGGGCAGCTTCACACTTGGACAACTGATGGATGTTGTTGCGTTGAGCAGGGTGTCTAGCCAGTTACTGAAGGGGTTGTGGGCAGCTTCACACTTGGAAAACTGATGGATGTTGTTGCGTTGAGCAGGTTGTGTAGCCTGTTACTGAGGGGTTAGGGCAGCTTCACACTTGGACAACTGATGGATGTTGTTGCGTTGAGCAGGGTGTCTAGCCAGTTACTGAAGGGGGTTAGGGCAGCTTCACACTTGGACAACTGATGGATGTTGTTGCGTTGAGCAGGGTGTCTAGCCAGTTACTGAAGGGGGTTAGGGCAGCTTCACACTTGGACAACTGATGGATGTCGTTGCGTTGAGCAGGGTGTCTAGCCAGTTACTGAAGGGGTTAGGGCAGCTTCACACTTGGACAACTGATGGATGTTGTTGCGTTGAGCAGGGTGTCTAGCCAGTTACTGAAGGGGGTTAGGGCAGCTTCACACTTGGACAACTGATGGATGTTGTTGCGTTGAGCAGGGTGTCTAGCCAGTTACTGAAGGGGTTAGGGCAGCTTCACACTTGGACAACTGATGGATGTTGTTGCGTTGAGCAGGGTGTCTAGCCAGTTACTGAAGGGGGTTAGGGCAGCTTCACACTTGGACAACTGATGGATGTTGTTGCGTTGAGCAGGGTGTCTAGCCAGTTACTGAAGGGGGTTAGGGCAGCTTCACACTTGGACAACTGATGGATGTTGTTGCGTTGAGCAGGGTGTCTAGCCAGTTACTGAAGGGGGTTAGGGCAGCTTCACACTTGGACAACTGATGGATGTTGTTGCGTTGAGCAGGGTGTCTAGCCAGTTACTGAAGGGGGTTAGGGCAGCTTCACACTTGGACAACTGATGGATGTTGTTGCGTTGAGCAGGGTGTCTAGCCAGTTATTGAAGGGGGTTAGGGCAGCTACACACTTGGACAACTGATGGATGTTGTTACGTTGAGCAGGGTGTCTAGCCAGTTATTGAAGGGGGTTAGGGCAGCTTCACACTTGGACAACTGATGGATGTTGTTACGTTGAGCAGGGTGTCTAGCCAGTTATTGAAGGGGGTTAGGGCAGCTACACACTTGGACAACTGATGGATGTTGTTACGTTGAGCAGGGTGTCTAGCCAGTTATTGAAGGGGGTTAGGGCAGCTTCACACTTGGACAACTGATGGATGTTGTTGCGTTGAGCAGGGTGTCTAGCCAGTTATTGAAGGGGGTTAGGGCAGCTACACACTTGGACAACTGATGGATGTTGTTGCGTTGAGCAGGGTGTCTAGCCAGTTATTGAAGGGGGTTAGGGCAGCTTCACACTTGGACAACTGATGGATGTTGTTGCGTTGAGCAGGGTGTCTAGCCAGTTATTGAAGGGGGTTAGGGCAGCTTCACACTTGGACAACTGATGGATGTTGTTGCGTTGAGCAGGGTGTCTAGCCAGTTATTGAAGGGGGTTAGGGCAGCTTCACACTTGGACAACTGATGGATGTTGTTGCGTTGAGCAGGGTGTCTAGCCAGTTACTGAAGGGGGTTAGGGCAGCTTCACACTTGGACAACTGATGGATGTTGTTGGATTGAGCAGGGTGTCTAGCCAGTTACTGAAGTGGGTTAGGGTTAATAGTGCTAAGCTTGGGCAATAACACGATAATATCAAATATCGTGCCATTTTGAGTCAAGTCAAACATTCCATGGAAACAAAATTAGGACAGTCAGGATGTTTATTTTTGGAGGATATACAGACTCTCCACATCCCCACCAACAAAAAACTAGACACAATACTTTCTTTCTTTCCTTGGTAGCTACTTCTCTTGTTTCAAGAAAAATTTGAGGCAAAGGGAGATTTGTAAAAAAAAATAAACCTGAAATCCAAACCTTGAGAAATCACAGACCTGCACCATAAGAACATTCCATTACAAACTATACAGGGAAAAGGGAACACATATCACTAGCTAGACCTTGCAAACTATACAGGGGAAAAGGGAACACATATCACTAGCTAGACCTTGCAAACTATACAGGGAAAAGGGAACACATATCACTAGCTAGACCTTGCAAACTATACAGGGAAAAGGGAACACATATCACTAGCTAGACCTTGCAAACTATACAGGGAAAAGGGAACACATATCACTAGCTAGACCTTGCAAACTATACAGGGAAAAGGGAACACATATCACTAGCTAGACCTTGCAAACTATACAGGGAAAAGTGAACACATATCACTAGCTAGACCTTGCAAACTATACAGGGAAAAGGGAACACATATCACTAGCTAGACCTTGCAAACTATACAGGGAAAAGGGAACACATATCACTAGCTAGACCTTACAAACTATACAGGGGAAAGTGAACACATATCACTAGCTAGACCTTGCAAACTATACAGGGAAAAGTGAACACATATCACTAGCTAGACCTTACAAACTATACAGGGAAAAGGGAACACATATCACTAGCTAGACCTTGCAAACTATACAGGGAAAAGTGAACACATATCACTAGCTAGACCTTGCAAACTATACAGGGAAAAGGGAACACATATCACTAGCTAGACCTTGCAAACTATACAGGGAAAAGGGAACACATATCACTAGCTAGACCTTACAAACTATACAGGGAAAAGTGAACACATATCACTAGCTAGACCTTGCAAACTATACAGGGAAAAGTGAACACATATCACTAGCTAGACCTTGCAAACTATACAGGGAAAAGTGAACACATATCACTAGCTAGACCTTGCAAACTATACAGGGAAAAGTGAACACATATCACTAGCTAGACCTTGCAAACTATAAAGGGAAAAGGGAACACATATCACTAGCTAGACCTTGCAAACTATACAGGGAAAAGTGAACACATATCACTAGCTAGACCTTACAAACTATACAGGGGAAAGTGAAAACATATCACTAGCTAGACCTTGCAAACTATACAGGGAAAAGTGAACACATATCACTAGCTAGACCTTACAAACTATACAGGGAAAAGGGAACACATATCACTAGCTAGACCTTGCAAACTATACAGGGAAAAGTGAACACATATCACTAGCTAGACCTTACAAACTATACAGGGAAAAGGGAACACATATCACTAGCTAGACCTTGCAAACTATACAGGGAAAAGTGAACACATATCACTAGCTAGACCTTACAAACTATACAGGGAAAAGGGAACACATATCACTAGCTAGACCTTACAAACTATACAGGGAAAAGGGAACACATATCACTAGCTAGACCTTACAAACTATACAGGGAAAAGTGAACACATATCACTAGCTAGACCTTGCAAACTATACAGGGAAAAGGGAACACATATCACTAGCTAGACCTTACAAACTATACAGGGGAAAAGGGAACACATATCACTAGCTAGACCTTGCAAACTATACAGGGAAAAGTGAACACATATCACTAGCTAGACCTTGCAAACTATACAGGGGAAAAGGGAACACATATCACTAGCTAGACCTTACAAACTATACAGGGGAAAAGGGAACACATATCACTAGCTAGACCTTGCAAACTATACAGGGAAAAGTGAACACATATCACTAGCTAGACCTTACAAACTATACAGGGAAAAGGGAACACATATCACTAGCTAGACCTTACAAACTATACAGGGAAAAGGGAACACATATCACTAGCTAGACCTTACAAACTATACAGGGAAAAGGGAACACATATCACTAGCTAGACCTTACAAACTATACAGGGAAAAGTGAACACATATCACTAGCTAGACCTTGCAAACTATACAGGGAAAAGGGAACACATATCACTAGCTAGACCTTACAAACTATACAGGGAAAAGGGAACACATATCACTAGCTAGACCTTGCAAACTATACAGGGAAAAGGGAACACATATCACAGGCCTTGATCTTGGGCAAAAAAGGGGCAGGCCAATTTGGCCTTGCCCTCATCAAAATTCCACAGGGCACCAAGGCCAACTCAAGGGGGCACCAAGGCCAATCATTTCAAACCTTTAATTTACATTTATTTACAGCCAGTGTATACACGTCTACTTTCTAGGTCACATACATGTATATCAATCAAGAGTATTCAGTTCTTGTACACCATGTCCAAAGAGCCAGTATAACATATTCCTTTATCATGCTGCAACCATTGGTCACATTCCCTGACTCATTTGTGCTGAATATACGATCACTGCGCTGTTTACCGTGCATTCATGTATGCAAGATTACACCACGTGCGGCTGGCTGTATCTAAAACGTGTGCTGGTATTCGACCCGTTTGTGGTGATTTTACAATCACGACACTGGTACCTTGTACACATACTGCCGGCTGTTCAGCGCATGGGGACGAGATTAGAGCCGCTTGTACAATCACAGCAATGCCGCGCCGTGTGTGTGGGGCCGCGGCTGTGAGATCGAGAAGGCGGCTGGCGAGTGCGGTGTGAGTCTGATCTGACATCGACATGGGAGCTAGCTAGCATGCAAGCTACGACGCGTGATGTACGAACAAACGACAATAACGATAAAAAGACGTGTATTATTTTCACCGCCGTTTGTTGAATGGTGTTTGTATGCACGGATCATCTACACAATGTCCGTGATGTATGATTGTCATGATGGGATGTAGAGGTAAATACAAAAGGGCACGCTGGCCAAGTTGGCCGCGACATGTGTACTTTTTGAGGGGGCATTGCGGCCAAGTTGGAAGGGCATGCGGCCATTGGCCGCGGTGGCCGCGGTAAAGATCGAGGCCTGATATCACTAGCTAGACCTTACAAACTATACAGGGAAAAGGGAACACATATCACTAGCTAGACCTTACAAACTATACAGGGAAAAGGGAACACATATCACTAGCTAGACCTTACAAACTATACAGGGAAAAGGGAACACATATCACTAGCTAGACCTTACAAACTATACAGGGAAAAGGGAACACATATCACTAGCTAGACCTTACAAACTATACAGGGAAAAGGGAACACATATCACTAGCTAGACCTTACAAACTATACAGGGAAAAGGGAACACATATCACTAGCTAGACCTTGCAAACTATACAGGGAAAAGTGAACACATATCACTAGCTAGACCTTACAAACTATACAGGGAAAAGTGAACACATATCACTAGCTAGACCTTGCAAACTATACAGGGAAAAGTGAACACATATCACTAGCTAGACCTTACAAACTATACAGGGAAAAGTGAACACATATCACTAGCTAGACCTTACAAACTATACAGGGAAAAGGAACACATATCACTAGCTAGACCTTGCAAACTATACAGGAAAAGTGAACACATATCACTAGCTAGACCTTGCAAACTATACAGGAAAAGTGAACACATATCACTAGCTAGACCTTACAAACTATACAGGGAAAAGTGAACACATATCACTAGCTAGACCTTGCAAACTATACAGGAAAAGTGGACACATATCACTAGCTAGACCTTACAAACTATACAGGAAAAGGAACACATATCACTAGCTAGACCTTACAAACTATACAGGAAAAGTGAACACATATCACTAGCTAGACCTTACAAACTATAGAGGAAAAGGAACACATATCAGTAGCTAGACCTTGCAAACTATACAGGGAAAAGTGAACACATATCACTAGCTAGACCTTACAAACTATACAGGAAAAGGAACACATATCACTAGCTAGACCTTGCAAACTATACAGGAAAAGTGAACACATATCACTAGCTAGACCTTGCAAACTATACAGGGAAAAGTGAACACATATCACTAGCTAGACCTTGCAAACTATACAGGGAAAAGTGAACACATATCACTAGCTAGACCTTGCAAACTATACAGGGAAAAGGGAACACATATCACAAGCTAGACCTTACAAACTATACAGGGAAAAGTGAACACATATCACTAGCTAGACCTTACAAACTATACAGGGAAAAGGGAACACATATCACTAGCTAGACCTTGCAAACTATACAGGGAAAAGTGAACACATATCACTAGCTAGACCTTGCAAACTATACAGGGAAAAGTGAACACATATCAGTAGCTAGACCTTGCAAACTATACAGGGAAAAGTGAACACATATCACTAGCTAGACCTTGCAAACTATACAGGGAAAAGTGAACACATATCACTAGCTAGACCTTGCAAACTATACAGGGAAAAGTGAACACATATCACTAGCTAGACCTTGCAAACTATACAGGGAAAAGGGAACACATATCACTAGCTAGACCTTGCAAACTATACAGGGAAAAGTGAACATATATCACTAGCTAGACCTTACAAACTATACAGGGAAAAGTGAACACATATCACTAGCTAGACCTTACAAACTATACAGGGAAAAGTGAACATATATCACTAGCTAGACCGAGAAACAAGGTGCATGGATATTTACCAAATAGTCTACACTGAATTTGCTAAATAGGATAAAAACATACCCCTTTTCATTCCTTGCAGCAATACGGAAGATGATGGCGGGCTTGCTGGTATAGTCGATGTGCGCCGTCGTCAGATTGGTGGAGCTTACAACACACGAGGGCTTGGGGCCGCAGAACACCCTAACAAAGGCCAACTGGGCCGGTGTCTGGGGCTTCTGTTCGGCCGCCGCCGTTGCGATGGCGCTGCGTACCGCCAGATAGACAGAGTACTCCAGGATGTCGCCGGCGGTGTTGGTCGGCGCCTCCCAAGAAAG
Organism: Zoroaster sp. YZ-2022; assembly: GCA_029582265.1. Taxonomy (NCBI): domain Eukaryota; kingdom Metazoa; phylum Echinodermata; class Asteroidea; order Forcipulatida; family Zoroasteridae; genus Zoroaster; species Zoroaster sp. YZ-2022. The sequence continues at coordinate 191,940 of JAQQFT010000025.1, read as the reverse complement.
GTGGGCTCCTTCAGCACTCTGTGAAATCAAGACATTTTATTTGATTGGTGACAGTTTGTCCTGTACAATTTTTATTTACCAGCAATTTTGTTTTTAATTTGTACTACTTCCTAATGAGATATAAAAAAAATCAATAAAAAAACAAAATTACCAGGTTGCATAATAAATTAATTTATTCACTAATTTCCTCTTTATTTATGCCCTATGATTTTATAATAGGCCTACTACATTTCTATTCATAAAAAATTACTTCACTGAAATTTGAATGAACAGTCTTCCAATGCCATGCTTGTTTATTTGATGTATTTTTATGCCATCTGTTTTTTTGTTTTTTTTTAAACTTCAGGCAAATGCAACAGAAAGCTTTCCCCGTTCTCACACCACAGCTGTCTATAATTGCCGAGTCCTCCTTAAGTCTGGTACCAACACCGTACCTTACTGATCCTGATGGCAGACGGGGCACCAGGGAAGCCAGGCAAGCACGTCTTGAATGCCGAGATCTCGCTCCACGGTCCCCTGCCACAGGCGTTGATACCAGCCACACGGAACTTGTAGGCTGTACCCGCCTGTAGGTCTTGTTTCTTCAGTATGCTGTGGTCTGGTATGCTGACTACATCAATATCCTGCAAGGCAAACATGTTTCATAACCAATATAATAATAGTATTATTAAACCCGAACTCCCTAGGCCCATTTGCTTACACATAACTTGAATCCTTCCTAACTCCCTAGGCCCATTTGCTTACACATAACCTGAATCCCCCAAAATCCTTCAGTAGTAAAGCAAGCACATGACATGTACGCACACATGTGTTTCTAATCTGTGATACATGTACATGGCCAGGGACCCCTCCCTGCATGCATGGAGCAATAAACAGTGTCCACTGACCCAATCACTGACCTTACAATCACTACAACAAACATGGATGTACATGTACCATGGAAAGGCAAGTATGCCATCAAAATCTAGAGAAAATACTCTATACGGTGACATGAAAATCTCAAACTGGGTATGGGGTCAGTTTTTGACCTTTTCATGGCTGTTATGCATTACGGTAAATGCCGAGAAGTTTCGGGGTTTGCCAGAGTGGGTCACATATTTTGAAATTGAAAACAAGGAAAAAACCAGTGTGTGAGCCAGCAGTAGATTTGGGTGTCTTCTGGATGACCTTTTTTGTAGATGGACACCCTGACTTATACTCATCTGACATTAACCCTAACCTTCCCAAAATCCTCCAAAATCCTCTTTGCTAAAGTGAAGGATTTTGGGGGATTGAGGTTATTAGGCATACTTGCCTTTCCATGGTACATGTATATCCATGTTTGTTCTAGTGATTGCAAGGTCAGTGCTTGGGTCAGTGGACACTGTTTATTGCTCCATGCATGCAGGGAGAGTCCCTGGCCATGTACATGTATCACAGATTAGAAACACATGTGTGCATACATGTCACGTGCTTGCTTTACTACTGAAGGATTTTGGAGGATTCAGGTTATGTGTAAGCAAATGGGCCTAGGGAGTTAGAGTTAATGACAGTTAAGCGTGGAGGGAAAGAAATTATTCCAATCAGTGGCTGTTTTAAGGTTTCAATGGGGAGGGGGGCAGAAGGGGGAATATAGAATTCAAACAGAGTGAAATCTGGACTGTGCTACTCACGTCTTCAGTCCTCTGGCCTGCCTCGGACGGCAAGTAATAATACGACACCACCGTATGGGTAGCCTTGATAATTCCGACATCATACCACTGGTTCGCATCCTTCTTAGGGGCAGCTTTGATGGGAGCTACACTCTTTGTCTGTGGATTCAACAAAACCATTTGAATCATCAAGACATTCACAAGGGAAACTGACTTGGTACATTAATCAACATTGAGTGCAGCCGCTGGGGTTTTGTATAATTGGATGCAGTGTTCTACATATGGGCCTGCCCATATGTGGCCCATATGCCAAATATCTGGGCAACAACATATGGGCTTGCCAATATTTAGCCCATCTGGGGTCCATTATGCCTAATATCTGGGTAGCTACATATGGGCCTGTCCATATTTAGCCCATCTGGGGTCCATATGCCAAATATCTGGGCAACAACATATGGGCTTGCCAATATTTAGCCCATCTGGGGTCCATATGCCAAATATCTGGGTAGCTACATATGGGCTTGCCCATATTTAGCCCATCTGGGGTCCATATGCCAAATATCTGGGCAACAACATATGGGCTTGCCCATATTTAGCCCATCTGGGGTCCATATGCCAAATATCTGGGCAGCTACATATGGGCTTGCCCATATTTAGCCCATCTGGGGTCCATATGCCAAATATCTGGGCAACTACATATGGGCTTGCTTATATTTATCCCATATGTGGCCCATATGCCAAATCGTCCCTAATTTGCCATAGTGACCAATCCCGAATTAAGTTGGCATAGTGACCAATGCAGTATTGGTCACTTTGCCAAAGTAGAAAAATAGCCAGTTAGAGCATTCGTCATTTGAATGCATGCTCTATCTCTGAAACTATAAGGAATACATGCATGTGGATTAGATACAATGGTAGGTCTCTTCCTGAATGTACTAATGGGCGGGGAAACTTAAATTGAAAAAAGTCGGATTGGTCACTATGGCAAATTAGGGACGAAATATCTGGACAACAACAAATGGGCCTGTCCATATTAAGCCCATCTGGGGCCCATATACCAAGTATCTGGGCAACAACATATGGGCTTGCTCATATTTAGTCCATGGGGCCCATGTGCCAAATATCTGGGAGGCTATGGGCCTGCCGATATTTATACTATATGTGGCCTTATGCCAAATATCTGGGCAACCAAATAGCGCTGATCACCAATGATGTCACAAACAATGCTTCTGTCATTACACAACATACACTCAGTTTGACAAAAAAAGTCATCTATTTTCAGTCTTAATTAGGAAATTTCTAGACTAATTAGGCAAATAAGGCTTATTATGACAATTAGTGTGGTGGTTTCGTACAAAAATGTTCAACACTAAGCTCAGTCATACAGAAACGTTTTGACTACCTTCTGATCTGGTGTGTCTAGTCCATTGGGCACACCGTCCGTCTTACTGGAGGTAGATGAGGACTGAATACCTGATGTGGCCAAGGAAGCTATCGTCATGGCAATGGAATTGGCATCCGCGTCTATACGACAACACAGAAAGGGAGCACATTTCATTTGTACACGCAGAACAAATCAGTGGTCATGAAGTAAAATTTACAACAACTTATGAATATACTTCAAGTATCGACCAGGTACAGTCTCAAGCACGTAGAGTTTCCCCGCGGTGACTAGAGCATATGTCTCAGAAGACATCTAAATCAACCCCCAATGTGCAAAAACCTGATCCATTTTTAGGTAAAACTTTTCCATTTTGTATAAATGTTTTTTAAATTTTTTTTTTTTCAACTTTGCATTGGAAAACTTCTGAAACTTTTAACCAAGAGGCTTTTGTCAACTGGGGCCAATTTCACAGAGCTGCTAAGCAGATAATTTTGCTCAGCAATTTTTTTTCGCTAAGCATTATGAAACAGACTAATAATAATAATAATAATAATAATAATAATAATAATAATAATAATAATAATAATAATAATAATAGGCCTAATAATAATAATAATAATAATAATAATAATAATAATAATAATGTGTGGACTTATATAGCGCACGTATCCACCAACTAAGTGGTGCTCAAGACGCATTCTTTTTTACGTGCATTACACAACACACGGGACCAGCATTTTATGTGCAAGTTTGGCTGGTAACACTGGTCTACAGCCAAAATGCTTCCGAAACAAATGAAGTCAAACTTGACTAATTATGGGTCACTGAGAATGGAAATGATGTTTAAAATTGTTGATTGGCTCTAGTTTTCAAGATCTACATCTACATGTGTACACATATGGGAATAGTGTATGATAATTCATGATTAAAAATCTGCTATGTACACCATATACATAGTACGTAAAATGTAAAAACTTAAATATCTTGGAAACAGTAGCCAATCAGCAATTTTAATTGTCATATTTGAATTCAGCACATCAAAATCCATAATAAATAGCACATTTTATCTCCGAAGCAGACAACTTTAAAAAAATTGTTGACCAGTGTAATCAAGACAATCTGCTAAGTAAATATTTATGGTAAGCAATATTTTTCTGCTTAACAACTCTCTGAAATTGGGGCCCTGTTCAGTGCCCAATTTCAAGGAATTTCAAGGCACTGCTTACCATAAGCAAACAAAATCAGTGCTTACTTTAGCAGTGAAAGTATTGCTTTATGGCTTAGCAAGAATTATCTGCTTAAGTACACTTGCTTAGTGTTCATAACCAAGGGTTTGGGCCTTACATGACTAACGTAATAAATTCTGCTCTAAGGCCCTGTAAGCACAAAACGTTAACCGAAATTGAAACTTCTCCCACACTGACCTGATTTGCTCTTCTCGGTCGACAGCTCTACCTTGGGGGCTGCTGCGCCATTTCTCACAGCGGGACTCCCCGTTTCCATGGCCGCAGGCTTGCTGTCCTGCGCTTGGTCAACCTCCATTGGCGTGGCTTCAGCTGACTTGGCCGTTGCGGCAGACGCATCTCCTGCCTCGGTTGAGGGTTTGACCCCTGTCAAGGGCTTGACCTCTGTCGAGGGTTTGCCATCTGCTGATGAGCTGGGTTCCGTTTCCATTGAGGTGTCTTCTTTCCCTGCAACTAAAAGGCAAAGTATGATTATCGTCCACTTTTTCCCCTCAAATTTGAGAGGTTACAATTACATTGTTCACTGTCAATTAAAACCCTCCAACTGAATTTTTGTGGCAAGTAGCTATAGTGGTCAAAAGCAGTCAACGATCTGTTTTTGACTGGTGAACCAACTGTGCACACAGGGGAATTTTTGACTGGGTTTTACTGTCATTTTGACCGGCCTCAACAATTCAAGACAATGTTTTTACCAGTCAAAAACGGTCAACTCATTTTGACCTGTAAATGTACTTACTACACATAAGGTTTGACCGTTTTCGATTTTTAAGTGCACTCGATATATCTTGGCATGATTTTGACCCTTGCAGTCATAGAAGAGTTTTAAGCATTGCATATAACCAAAATGAAGGAAAATCATACACAATTATAAACTACAAAAAATTTCTCTTTCAATCTTTGGGTGATTGGAAAATAAATTATTTTCCAGTCAGAAACCATTTCTATCTTAAGATAGAATAATATAAAATAATTGTTATCACACCCACACTCATATTTCCATGTCGTATTCCATTAAAGTACAATTTTGATGTACTGTTTTAAACAAATTTTTATTTACCAATTTTGTCTGCCTGAGGTGTTGGCTCAGAACTGCTTGGTTCCGCCTTGCCATCATCTGGTTTGACATCCTCAGCATCTGGTTTCGTCTCCACGTCCTTAGTGGGCTGCGCGCTTGCCTCGCCTGGTTTCTCTTCCACCTTCGTACCCGCATCACCTCCTTCCTCCATGGTGCTGCTAGAGGGCGCTTCCCCAGTAGTCCCAGTGGACGATATCGGCCCGGTCATGGACGCAGTGGTCGCAGTGGTGACCCCGCTGCCGACAGTCGCCGTGGACTCCGTGGCGGGCGTGTTGACCCCGGGAGTGGTGAACTTCTCGCAGGGTGGATTCTCGCAGTTCGGGTTGATGGGGATGTTGTGGAGCTCAAGGTCGACATGGAGGTTGGGAGCCACAGGGGCGGCGACGGCAACGGCGGGGGCGGGGGAGGCGGAGGCGGCAGCGTCCCCTGATGAGGATGGGATAGGTGCAGATGCTGGTGGGTAACCATGGAAGATGATTGGTGATAAAACATGTCATGGTTTGACTCGGGTTTACTCAACTTCATGTAGTTGTTCTGGCTTTCTAGATATTTTGTTTAAATTTTTCTTTATTACATTTCAAACACCTTGCTTAACACATTCCCTTTATCAAAACCATATCAAAACCTGAATCAGCTACATACTTGTACCTATTATCAATGTAAAGCTTACTCTTTCTAGTCATGTAAATACCTCAAAATGTGATATTTCAACTTATTCTTGATTTTGATTTGAATACTAGATTTCATCTCAAAACGGGAAATACCAACCTGAGACTGCACTAGTTGAAGCAGTCTTGGGTTCTCCGGATGCAGTCGGCATCGTGCTGAGTACCGGCTTGGACAGTGTCGTAGCCACCACTGTGGTGGGAGCAGGGGTCTGTCCCGGCGCGACCACCGGGGTGGCTATCTTAGCTGTATTCGCAACGATCTGCGACACTGAGGTGCCGGGAGCGAGGTTGAGGAGACTCCCTGCGGCCGAGACTGGAATGGTGATGTACTTGGTGGTGACGCCCGCGGCGGAGGTCGCCGACGGACTGCCCGTCTGAGTGTTGATGGTCTTCAGGTAGGCGGTACCCTGCTGGCCGGTGACACCGGGGCGCAAGTTGGACTTGGTGATAATCTGGATAGTGTTACCACTCTGGCCGGTAATCTGTCCAGTCTGTGGGTTCACTGCCCTGATGATGGTGATTGGGGAGGAGGTCGTTCCCCCTGGACCAGTGGTCTTGAGGCCAGAGATGACCTGACCAGCCTGTAACATTCATCAAGATCAAAGGTCATTATAAACTACCCAATTTTGTGCTGTATAGGTCAAGGACCTTTATCATGCAGTGGCCATCTTGGTTTTTTATCGCACAAGTCTATGAGAATAAGAACGAGGCTCATGTCCTAAATAGACTGGTGCCTATGACATAGTCGGCCAATTCATGACAAACATGAACATGTCCATAGGGAACTTGACAATGACACAGGGTGTGCCAGCTTGCTATAACCTCGTCCACAAAGCATTGTATGCAAAATAGGTGCATGAGCAATTAGCATGGTAACCAATTTGGCTTTAGGACCCAAATGAATTTACCAAATCACCATTATTTTATCGTCTCACAATCTGCACTCTAATCAAAACATGATTGACATTTCGGTATTTCTGAGATTTTCAAAAAAAAAAAAAAAATTGATGACAACCATCACCAACACACACACACACACACAGACTTACCTGGTTTGTGAGCATAATTTTTGGCTTGCCGCCTCCAGTCGTGATGTATTTCGTCGGTGTGACCGTGGTACTTGACAGTACCTTTGTGGTGACCGTGACGATGGTGGGGGTCTTGCCGGCCATGGTACCCACGCCGACCTTCTGCATGTTCCCAATGGGGATGGTCTTGATGATGCTCTTGCCCTGCTGGGTGATGCTACTGATGCCCAGGATGGTGGGCTGCACCTTGGTGCCTCCGATCTGTGTGCTGGGACTGATGATGGTGGTCGGTTTGCCGCCGGCCTGGGTCGTCGTTATCAGCTTGACAATGGTCGTGCCGGGAATGCCCGATTTGGAGATCGGCTGGCCGGCCGCGTTGACAAGTACGGTGCCCGAGGACGCCATGCTCTGAACCGGCTTGGTTTGGATTATAGTGACCTTGGGAGCTTGCTGCTGTCAACAAAAAAGATGCACAGAAAAGAAATTTTAAAAATAGTAGTTGTTGGCCTTACGTTTCGAACCTAGCAGGTTTCTTTCTCAAAGGCAAAATGAGACAGAATACAAACATACATGAACACAAGAGTGAGCAGAAGTTAGTCAACACAAAAGAAAAAGATACAGAAAAGCAGAGTCAAGTACTGGTCCTGGGACCGGACAAAGGAGGGATTAACAAAAAATTGATTTATTAAAATGGAAATGATGAATAACACCATTTCTTCCTGGGTGGAGTGAAGCAATTATTAATGACACAAGCAATCATGTGCTGTTTAATCAGCGCAAATATTTGTAAATCTGGTTCAACAATTTTACGCCAAGTGAGTTTCTTTATTCGGTGGACTCACCGTGTTTTTGACGAGGGTCATGGTCTTGGAGTTGCCAGTCACTACAGCCGATACCACACTCTGGGTAGTGGCTCCCGACTTCTGTACGGTGATAATCGGCTTCCCCGACGCCGTCAGCGTTTTCAGGATGTTGGTACCCGGTGCGACCCGTAACCCCTGACCCAAGGCCCCGCTCGTGGCCAATTTCATTCCCTGTGGCAGGGTGATGGTGGCCACGCCGCCGGAGGACGTGGTGAGCGCGCGGGAGACGATCGTCAGGCCGGACCCGGAGAGCGGCGAGAAGATGGACTTAGTCGGGGTGGCTCGGGAGACGTTGAGGGTCACACGCTGCTGCTGCTGCTGCTGCTGCTGCTGCTGCTGCTGCTGCTGCATCTTTTGGGTGGCTGAAGCTGCCTCTGCTAACGCCACGATGCCGCTAAGGGCTGATCCTCCACTTGTTGTCTGATATGACAAACAAAATAGAGGATATGATATAAATACAGAGGAAATGAAAAAAAAAACATGTTACTTGTTTTTATCTTTCACAAAAAGAAGCAACACCTTTTTGTAAATTCAACAAAACATTTCCTGTTTTCTCTAATGTGAAAGTGCTCTGCCAAAATAATTTCTCAGGATGATTGAATCATGTACCAAGTAATTTTATTCGATTATAATTAGTTAATTTGATAATCTGGAAATTTCCGATGTTGTACCTTCCCTTTAAAGAGAGTTTAAAAACATGTTAAAGGGGCAGTATCGTCACGATCAGTGCAGACTTTCAACAGGGCATGGAATCGATGTCCTAGTTTAAGATGAACACAGTGACTGCAAATTACTGGCCCATTTATGCAGCAGCAACGGTAAATATGACCTTATCATGTGGAAAATTACTTTCAGTCACTGAGTTAATCTAAAACAAGCACTCCGATTCCATGTCCTGTCGATCGTGACGATACTGCCCCTAACCCTCAAAGTCTCAGTAATTATAACCAGTCAGGACTCAAATTTCAGGACAATATCTAGAACCCAACAGGGCTAGTAACTCAATAATTTTTTCGACTGTAAATATTTTTACAAGATCAGTGTAATGTGTAAATTAAAAAAGGGAAAAATCATTAGACGGCTGGACTTGTTACAGTCCACTGGACTGACGTTTAAATCACTGGACACGGTCCAATGGTCCAGTGGGTATTTCAATCCCTGCTGTTATGTTCTGTGAAGATGACAAGATGGAGATTTGGGGGAGATGGGGGGAGGAGTTTTAAACACAAGTTGTCCTTACCTGGGTAGCAATGAGTTTAGTCGTAGTTGTTCCAGTCATGGCAAGTTTGAGAGCACTTGGAGTGCCGCTAGTGACGGCCAATGGACTCTTGGGAGTCAAACGTCCTAAGATACCAATAAATAAATGTTGTTTTTATTTAATCCAGGAACATTTAAAGGGACAGTATCGCCACGATCAGAGCAGGGCATGGAATCAGTGTCCTAGGTTAAGATGAATATAGTGACTGGAAATTACTGGCTCATTTATGAAAGCAGCAACGGTAATATGTGGGGTATTATTTTCAGTCACTGAGTTAATAAAAAACTAACACTCGGATTCCATGCCCTGTTGATCGTGATGAAATTGTCCCTTGAAGCATACAGCCCTTTTCAAAAGGCAAATGATTTCACTGTTTCAAACTCTTGGTTTCAAATACGAATCTAAACAATTTAAACAAATCTAAACAGTCTTATTTCTAGAAGACAATATTGAAGACCAACCTTGGGTCTGCTGTCCTCCAGAGATAGCAGCTCGTATGGGTGAGTTAGTGCTGGCAGTCATGGGGGACGATGGAGTAGGGGGCATGTCATATTTCTGTAACTGCAACAGGTAGGCATCCGCTGGAGGTAACACAATAAGTAAAAATAAAACTGTCAGTTATGCAGAGGAAACTCAACTTTGTTGGAAAGACACTCAAAAAAGCAGTTGCCAAAAAAATATATATATATTAGTTTATTTTTTAATTCCACACCATAGTCAGAACAACTTTCAATAACCCAACAGCAACACAAATGCAGCTGCATATATCACATAAAATTTTGAAATTTTTGTTAATCGGTTGGCACAAAAAAAGGGGAAATAACCCTTTTGAAATACTAATTAAATTTCACTCATTATCACAAAGGTTTTTCGTTCAATGCCAATCAATGCCACAAATTCCTCCAAAATGCAGATGAATACATCAAAAGCATAAAGCGAGATGGACATTAACCCTAACCCCCTAGGTATTCTGGCTAGGAACCTTCCTGAATCCTCCAAAATCCATCAGTGCACTTTTGGAAACATGCCCTTATCTTCAAAATGCACCATGCATTTTCGTTGATCTTTCATTTTCAGCACTTATGGCCTGTACTTCTTGCCAGGTAGTAATTTTGCCCCATTTGAAGAGGTGAAAGTATCAGTTTCCAACAGTGCTGCATTTTTCCAAAAAAGTGCCCCTTGGAGGATTTTGCAGGATTTGGGGTGGTTAGGGTTAATAGTTTGGCTAAGAAACTTCCTGAATCCACTAAAATCCAACACCATGCAGTATCACTACCACCTAACTGTTTAACTTAGGCTGTGTCTGAATTAAGCATTTTGGCCAAGGCTATGGCTATTGGCTGCAGAAGCAATGCTGAAGTATAGGAAGAAACAGTAATCTAGCCATAGCCGTAGCCAAAGGTGTCATATCGGACATGGCCTTAGATGAAATTAGGACGCCCAGCCCCATGTGAAGTATCCCTGGCTGGGCTGTACAATAATAATAATAATAATAATAATAATAAGGCGCTTGATATAGCACCCAATACCAATGAAGGCCTCTGGGCGCTTTACATATACATGTAAATGCATAAAACTACCAAATATAATTAAATTACTATTCCACATTGTAGATTTACACAGCTAAAAATACCAAGAAATCCATAAAATGTACATTAAAAGAGTGGCTGGCACTCATAAGTCTTAAAAGTAAACTATAAAAACAATTATACATGCATAGAGCATAGAACAAAAATGCTAAAAACCGTGGGGGAAAACCCCGGTAAAGTTCATTATAAGAACAAATCAAAAACAAAATTCTAAAAAGTACGGATGACCCAACACACACACAAAAAATGTATAACACAATATTGAATCCATCAAAATACAACACAACACAACAGTTTGATAGGAATTAATCTGAAACAACCTTAATAAAAATACATAATCTGCACTATTACACAAAGTAGCATACTTTGCAATGAGAGAAATGATTCAACCTGAACAAAAATACATAAAAACAATGCAAATGATATTTTTATTAAAAACAACAAATTGTACTGGGGTCCACGGCCAACCAACCATGTCCACCATTTATTTTTCTTCAAAAAATCAGTTTGTAAACTTCACCTGCTGGTACTAGTTACTGCCAACCAACTGGGTTCATTTTAACTTTCTGCGGAAATGTGCTCACATGGGATGACTTAAAATATAGGAAAAGACCAAGAAGGAAATCTTAAATCAGATTTAAACTACGGGTAAAAATATCCTTTCTGTTAACTCACCTATTGGCACAGAGCCCCAAGACACCTCTAAGGTGTTGGTGCTAGCTCGCACAAGTTGGACTCTAGAGGGCCCCGGTGGCTTCTCAGTCTCCAAGAACCATAAGTCTTTGCAGCACACCTGTAAACGCAAAAAGATCGTTTGTTAGCATTCCTTCTTTTAAATTTTCGGAGACAAGAAACTGGAAAAGAGGTTCCAAAATGTTCAACAGACTGCCGCAAGATTAATTTTAAATAAACGCCAGTATGACTGCATCACTCATAAATTTACATTGGCTTCCAATTGTTCAAAGAATCAACTTCAAGGTTATCACTCTGATGTTCAAAGCATACCATAAACAAGCCCCTAAGTATATCACAGACATGCTCCACATTAGACCTCAACGGAGACAACTTAGATCATCTACCTCTGGTTCCCTACATTTTGTTGAGCCCAGAACTCATTTTTCTACTTTTGCTGATAGAGCATTCTCCATGTATGACCCCAAAATCTGGAATAAGGTTCCTGCATACATCAGAGATGCCAGTTCATTCCACACCTTCAAGACACTCCTTAAAGCTCACCTGCTTCAGGAGACTTACTAACAATCTTCATTCTGTGCCTCAGCACTTTAGAGCAAACTTTGTGATTTTGGCACTATATAAATGACTTTTGATTGATTGATTGATTGATTGATTGATTGATTGATTGATTGATTGATTGATTGATTGATTGAAGCAATGATGCAGAAACTGATGTTGCAGTTTATCTCAAAGGTACGAGGACACATTGCCTTTGTTTGGCGTGATTGGGGGATCATTGGCCGATTGTTCAACAGGATGAGATAATAATAATAATAATGTGGACTTAAATAGCACACGTATCCACCAAACTGGTGCTCAAGACGCATTATATTATTACCCCTGCTAATTGGGCTGATAAATCATTCCTGAAACCATCTCAGCTCCCTGGGGAGTATACAGCTCAATTGCTGCATTATAGCGCATATAGGGCTAATCAAACACAACAACCAACTCTGCCGTCACAGATAAATATGGCTTGGCATTAAGGAGGCCACTTCCAGCCACATTGCCCATTGCAATGTTCTTCTAATCAACCCAGTGCTATTCAAGGCCACTGTAAGTAGGTGTACACACACACTGAATGCCAGTGCATACCACTTGGTTTAGTAGTTTTCCATACATGTAGGTATGTGCACCGACGCCATCCGCAATACATGCAGCTCGGAGTGGCCTCGGACAATTGTGAACAAATTGCACTTCAGATTTTTTTGGATCAGCAAAAGCAAACTCTACATTCATGTGGAATTTTGATCTTAAACAGTTCAGTTGGGAAATAATTCAACAAATTCTAGTTAAAAAATGATAGCATCTTAGACAGAGAAGATTACAAGAAACATTGCATACCATCATTATATTACACTTTTTAAAATAACTTTATGCTTAAATTTGATATTACCAATGGTGTACCCTGCCTTTAAAACCAGAAATGTTGGTTGGCACCCTACCCCCTTATGTTGATTTGTTACCTGATTATTCCAAGCTTTGCGGTACCCGTCCCTTCCACTCCATACATACAGCCTAGAGTGTATGGCTACAGAGCAATGACCAGCCCTCGCTCTAGGAACATTGTCTTCAAACACTTCCATCGCTAAAGGCTCCCAGGTCATAGTTTCTGTAGAAAGAAGAGAAAAGTCAAAGACAGAAAGACACATTTGGTAAAATGTCTGTAAATGCATCCATACTTTATAAGAATCAAGAGATATGCACAGAAACCAACCAATGTCTGTAAATGCATCCATACTTGATAAGAATCGAGAGATATGCACAGAAACCAACCAATGTCTGTAAATGCATCCATACTTGATAAGAATCGAGAGATATGCACAGAAACCAACCAATGTCTGTAAATGCATCCATACTTGATAAGAATCGAGAGATATGCACAGAAACCAACCAATGTCTGTAAATGCATCCATACTTTATAAGAATCAAGAGATATGTACAGAAACCAACCGATGTCTGTAAATGCATCCATACTTTATAAGAATCAAGAGATATGTACAGAAACCAACCGATGTCTGTAAATGCATCCACGCTTTATAAGAATCAAGAGAGATGCACAGAAACCAACCAATGTCTGTAAATGCATCCATACTTTATAAGAATCAAGAGATATGCACATAAACCAACCGATGTCTGTAAATGTATCCATGCTTTATAAGAATCAAGAGAGATGCACAGAAACCAACCGATGTCTGTAAATGTATCCATGCTTTATAAGAATCAAGAGAGATGCACAGAAACCAACCTGTGAATGAGTCAGCTTATTTCATTGTGTCATTTAAAAAAATCTTAGTGAAAAATGCATCCAGATTGGTTTCAAAGTGCTCTCATTTCAGCGAAAATAATTATGAAAAAATACAATTTGTTTGGTTTTGGCTCCAAGTGTTTTCTGTAAACATAAAGGAAAGCCTTATCTCACTTTTCACATGAATTAGATTCTGCATTAACCCTAACCACCCCCAAATCCATCAAAATCTTCCAAGTAGCACTTTTTTGGAAAAAAATTCAGCGCTGTTGGGAACGGGTACTTTCACCTCTTCAAATGGGGCAAAATTACTACCTGGCAAGAAGTACAGGCCATAAGTGCTGAATATGAAAGATCAACGAAAATGCATGGTGCATGTTGAAGATAAGGGCATGTTTCCAAAAGTGCACTGATGGACTTTGGAGGATTCAGGAAGGTTCCTAGCCAGAATACCTAGGCGGTTAGGGTTAAAGCTGATCTTCCACAGGTTGGTCGTTTTAAATTAATATCAAGAAAGTAAAACAAATACTCATAGAAGCAACTTTGTCAACATTGCCAATGCAGCACCTTCCCTTTAATCTGAATCCTGTACGTTGCAGCAAGATGGTTGGATTTCTTATATATTCTGTGTATGTTCTTTCTATACAGTGTAATTATTTTATTATGTTTGGGAGGAGGGGGGGGGGAAGGAAAAAGAAAGGAATAATCCACAAATCCTTCTTTCCTGATGCTTAGGTCATACCATACCTCAAGGCTTTAACATGCTCAAGATATTTGCCACTATGTTTATGAGACTAAGACATCAGGTGCCTTATCCAGACACAACATACTCCGCACATACATTGGTCTTCCGGATTCCAGTACAGTACACCCATAACAGGAAGCGTTCACACACGCTGACTCACTGCAGGTCACGTGACTAGTCTTCATCTGCCACGGTCCCAGCGAGTCGGTAAAAAAAAAAGGGCCAGTTATTTTTGGGGTTTCAGTATTACCGATCTGTCACTCAGACATTCGATTGTCTTACTGCAAAACAAAACATGTAGCGTATTTTGTCTATTTTTCATGTACATGGACATAAATGTTGGACTTAGTGGTGAAATACTCAGTTATGGGGGGAGATGAGGAAAGAAACATCACAATGTGCAATCATGATCATACTGTCTTTGAAAGCAACAAGAGAATCCAATTAGCCTTTCTTAGGCGTGTGGTGAACACAATAGGAGGGCGGTATTCAGAGTGGGTGAATCTCGTGTAAGTAACTTCACCCACTCTAAACAGTGTCCACCATACCTAAAAAAAAAAAAAAAATTTTAAATAAAAAACGCTTATATGGCAAGTCGGTAGGGATGAGATTCGGATGAGGGGAAGAGCGGGAAATTATACACAGGGGGTGGGTTCAAGGTGACAAGAAATGGGGACACAAGCAAATCAAGGAATGGGTACATGACCCATTTTGGGTGACCCTTTTGAAAATATCCTTTTGACTTGGATTTCTTTTCAATTCTTAAAGGTTAGTGTTATTAAAGCAATGTTTCCTCCCTCTTGCGTGGGGGGTGGGGGGAGTTTTATTGGAAGAACGGTTGGTTCAAAAGCATTGATGGATTGTTTGTCAAGTGTTTGCGACATCATTACTGATCTGTTTGTCTGGTGTTTGTTATGTCATTACTGATTTGTTTGTCTGGTGTTTGTGATGTCATTACTGATCTCTTTGTCTAGTGTTTGTGACATCGTTACTGTACCATTTGTCAAGTGTTAGTGACATCATTACTGATCCGTTTGTCTGGTGTTTGTGACGTCATTACTGATCTCTTTGTCTCGTGTTTGTGACATCATTACTGAACCATTTGTCAAGTGTTTGTGACATTATTACTGATCCGTTTGTCTGGTGTTTGTGACGTCATTACTGATCTCTTTGTCTAGTGTTTGTGACATCATTACTGAACCATTTGTCTAGTGTTTGTGACATCATTACTGAACCATTTGTCAAGTGTTAGTGACATCATTTCTGATCTGTTTGTATAGTGTTTGTAACATCATTACTGATCCGTTTGTCTCGTGTTCGTGAAATCATTACTGAACCATTTGTCAAGTGTTAGTGACATCATTACTGATCTGTCTGTCTAGCAATTGTGATGTTGTTACTGATCCGTTTGTTTAGTGTTTGTGACATCATTACTGATCTGTCTGTCTAGCAATTGTGATGTTGTTACTGATCCGTTTGTTTAGTGTTTGTGACATCATTACTGATCTGTCTGTCTAGCAATTGTGATGTTGTTACTGATCCGTTTATTTAGTGTTTAAGTGTTTGTACCAGTTATTACCATAACAGCCTTTGAAGGTTACTCTGCTTGGGAGTCTAAACTGCAGGCAACCAACTCCTATTTTCTGTTTGCACAGGGACGGGCTTAGAATAAAGGACACTCACTTTTAGACTTGGGCCACACATTTTATATGATTGCATTTGATGTATTAATCACACGCTTAATACTTAATTTTCTGCCAATTTTTGTTTGTGCCAATTGAGGGCCACGGTGAGTCACAGATTGTCAACTCAAATTATTTGAGAGGATTCTTGTTATGTGGAATCACTGCATGTGCCAGCATATCAAATCATTTTTTTCACTCACACTCCCGACCTTGGCTAACGACTTTAAATATCAATGTGCATAGTTCAATGCAAAAACCATACAAGAAGTACATGTCGTAAACGTCAAAGGTCATGACCTTCAAAAAGATCAGCAACTCAGGGGTGTGATTTGACAAAAGTAAAAAATCCTGACAAATGGGTAGTGGGCCTGGGACTGCCTTTGATCAAACCCCATTGAAATTCCTGGATGTTTAATTTTTGGAGGATTTACAGACTCTCCACATCCCCACAAAGAAGAAAATGGAGGTTTGGACACAATATAGGCTACTTCTCTTCTATCACGAAGGGAGATTTGTAAAAAAAAAAAAAAAAAATCCTGAAATCAGGAAATCCTGAGAAATCACAGGCCTGGCAACCTTGCATGACTTCAAATACTGAAAGGGTTGGTACAACATTGGTAAATACCAGATTATCAAATAACAATTTGAAAATCTAAAATCTAACTTGATGTGAAGTAGGTACAAGTATCAATCATCGTGGAAATGTTATTTTGTCTCAAGTGCTTTCATCTTACAGGGAAAAAAAGGAATTATGTCCAAAAGAAGTTGTTCAATAAAATTGCTGTTTTGTAAAAATTTTGAAAACAAATTTTAACCCGAACCTCCCCAAATCCTCCAAAATCCTCTTTGCTATAAAAGTGAAGGATTTTGAAGGATTGAGGTTACATGCTACATGCTCTTTGCTCGAGTCAAGGATTTTGGGTGAGTGAGGTTATTAGGCATACTTGCCTTTCCATATGGTACATCCATGTTTGTTGTAGTGATTGTAAGGTCAGTGCTTGGGTCAGTGGACACTGTTTATTGCTCCATGCATGCAGGGAGGGTCGCTGGCCATGTACATGTATCACAGATTAGAAACACATGTGTGCATACATGTCATGTGCTTGCTTTACGACTGAAGGATTTTGGAGGATTCAGGTTATGTGTAAGCAAATGGGCCTAGGGAGTTAGGGTTTTAAACAATTTTTTTACATGTACTAGAAAACTGTAGCACCTGAGATGAAATGTTTAGAGTCTAGTTTCATTGTATATTTCTTAATACCAATACCGTACCTTCCCTTTAAAAGATTGGTAACCAATGTAACTTGTGAAGACGAATACTAAGGGTTAGATGAAGAATTTTGATACAGTCTGAACTTTGACACTGCAATCAGCAAATAGCCAAAATAAAAACGTATCTTTTTTTTTGTTATCTGGGAATCAAGCTCTCAGTGGGAGGCACACTTGACAGTGTTCCAAAAGAAGATGGGGGAAAAATAAATCATAAAATGTGTACAACTCATTTGTCAAATCCATAGACTTCCTGTTTTTATTCAGGGCTCAAAGTTAACAGTTTCCTATTTCTATTAGGTGTGAGTGGGACCTCCGGGGGATGGGGGGTATAATGACACAAATTAAGGATATGTCTACATATGTTAGTATAAAAATAATAGCTTTTTAAGATAGAAACCTTGACTTTATGAAATCTTTGGTTAAATGTCAGCCGTTTGCTTGTAAAAGCTTTGTTTTGAGCGAAAATGTGTGGATTCTGCAATCCCTCTAAAAATATCTTATTACATAATTTCACCACTAACATGGGTTATCATATGCGTTGTTCATTTCATCTTTTTTTTTTAAAGTGTACAAAACACAATCGATATGCATACTGTACAAATGATGACTTATGGTTCTGCAAGGAATTGTTGAGATTAACTTCACTGTTTGGTCATGAACAGTGTACTGACCGTCATCACAAAATATGTTGTAAAAGTAATGTTACTGTTGATTTTATTTCAGCAATTTGATGTTTCAATAAAACGCCACACAAGTCACACACTGTGAAACTCAAGAAAGAAGTGCTTACTTAAAAAAAAAAAAAACTATTCCATACACAAATATTGAGATGATAAAAACGTACCCAGAGACTTCCCTATTTACAGCTTGCGCACAGTGAATGACCAATGCAAGCAAACGGCAGCCCATACATGTACATTCAGTGTCCACGGCCAGTGAACCTACATGACATAAAACACAATAAAGGGGGCCACTTTCCTACCGTCACGTTAGCAGTTTTTCTAATGGTTGTAATTTTTTTTTTAAATATCTGAAACCAACCAAAAAGAATTTCAACATTTGAATAGACATGCATGCTTATCCTAAAGATAATTTGAGTTGATTATTACTATTATTTTTTTAATTACCCTAAAATTTCCATCAACAAATGGACGGAAAAGTGAGGTAACTTTTTCTGTCCAATTTTTATGGAAATTTGAGGGTAAAAAAATAAATAAAAAAATAAAAAAATAAAATAAACCAACTCAAATTAGTTCTAGTATAAGCCTGCATGTCCATTCACATGTTGAAATACTTTTTGGTCGGTTTCAGGTACTTAAAAATAAATAACAACCATTGGAAAAACTGCTAACGTGACGGATGCAAAGTGGCCCCCTTTATTGTGTTTTATGTCACATGCTCTGTTCGCACCGACATACAAAAAAAAAGGCCTTACCTAGATTGAGAGATGCCAGGGTGCTAGTACACTTCCATTCTTTCTCATGAGTAGCTACTTTGACGTCATCCATCACCAGGGGCACCCAGCCTCCAAATACATACATCCTGTCCAGAGATGAGAAATTCCATCTTTAACCCTCCTACTTTTAGCTGAACTGTAGCGGCAAGTAGCTACAGCGGTCAAAATCAGTCAACTGCCCGTTTTTGACTGTTGACCCAAATGTGCACACAGGGGAATTTTCGACCACCCTCAACAATACAAGACGATGTTTTTACCAGTCAAAAATGGTCGACTAGTTTTGACACGTAAATGTACTTACTACACGTAAGGTTTGACAGTGTTCGACTTTCAAGTGTTTTTGACTTGGCAAGTATATCAAAATTTTGACTGATTTTGACCCTTGCAATCACAGAAGGGTTAAAAATTTGGTGAAATACAACAACATTTGAAGCAACAAATTTTGTCATTTATAAAAAAAAAAAAAAAAAAAAAAAAAAAATCCCTCGGCACATCACATCCAGGACCGACTCAAGTGAAATAAACCCACAACCTCCTACTCACTCGTGCGATGACCGAACCACTCAACTGGCAAGCCCCCAATGGTGGTTGTCATGCATGACTGCCATTTCTTTACTTATGCTCTCTGGGTGTCAGTCAATCACCATGGTGATTGACTATCCAATATTAGTCAAGCCATATTTCATTTGTTAGTAATTTACCAAGATTTACCAGGATCAAAGGATTGTCAGTCATGAGACTGTTCCATCTCTTGGACAAAGAAATGTAGATGTTTTTAGGAAACAAAATCTTAGTTTAAAAAATCTTATAACAATGATAATACACGATTCTTATAAAGCGCAGATATCCTAACAACTTGATCAAGGCGCTGTACATTATTATCCGTGGTCATCAGGCTCATAAATCATTCCTGAAACCATCTCGGCTTCCTGGGGGAGTATACAGCTTAATTGCCGCCATTTCGGCGCATAGGGCTAATCAAACACAACAACCAACTCTGCCCTCACAGGTAACCATTTACCCCTGGGTGGAGAGAAGCAATCATGGTAAAGTGTCTTGTTCAAGGACACAAGCATCATGGTTGCAGCCAGGATTCAAACCCATATACTGACGACTCAGCCATCAGAACACTAAACCACTCGGCCATGGCACTCCATATGGTCTCTCTTAAATATGGTCTCTCTTTAAAAAAAAATTCAATAAAAATAACAGCCAAAAAGAGGGGAAAGACATGACCCCCTTGGGCCCAATCTGGATCCGCCCCCAAAATGCCTTTTGGATGACTCAATCATGTCACATTATTTCCTTTTGAAGTTAAGTAAATTTCATTTAATATAGTCTTCGGACAAAAACATCTGTGGGAATGTGATCTCGTCGAGCTGTTCTTGATAAACCACTTGGCAGTTTCCTGCATTGTGCAGGAACCAATTTCAGGAATCAATTTCAGACCAGTCAAGTTTCCTAAGAGATTAAGTTATATAAACCAGTGTCTAGATGGTGAGGAACGCTGGAAAAAAAATGCCATGAAATGGCAACAACATGTTGGTACAATTTTATGAGGATTGGAACCCTGACTTACTTGTGTCCAATAACAGTGGCTGAATGAAGACTCCTTGGCAAAGGACACTGACCATTCAGCTCAGGTTTAAGCCAGGTCATATTTTCTGAATGGGAAAAAAAAGAGAAAACAATTAAATACAAAATAATAAATATAAAAATGTTTGCTTAGCAGAGAAAATTTATGCTTAGCAAAAATCAATTAGTGGCCAAATTGTCACGTAATGTATATTGCTTCTTGCTAATTCTCAGCTAAATTTTGCTTAGTAGATAAATTTACCTAGCAATGTTTTCTGCTAAGCAGCTCTATGAAATCAGGCCCATGACTGGGGCCAATTAAAAAAACTGCTAAGCAAAGAAAATAAGCTTAAATAGAAATTTTCTACTGGCAAATTTTGACAAATTTTCAAGTTTAAAGATGCACATTCAGTATAAATCCTTATTTTCCCTTCATTTTTACTTTAATCTTTACATTGTTGCTTAAAGTAGAAATGAAGTAAATTACTTTCACATAATTTAACTTTACAAATTAATTGACCATGGCCCAATTGCATAGAGATGCTTAGCAGAAAATATTTCTTAGCAAATTTATCTGCTAACCCTCCTACTTCTGGTGCCTTTTTCATACAAGTTGGCCCACCATTTGAAACCATTCGCTTTTGTGGTTTTGAATGGTGAAATAACTGTGTACAGTATTGATTTCCCAAATGGTTTGGAATGGTAGGTCAGCTAATACAAAACCTTGTTTGGATACTTGTAAGTGGTGAATCAATGGATCCTCTATGCCTGTGACATGAGTAAATGGTTTTAAATGACAGGTCTGCTATACCCTCAAGATCCTAGTGCCATTTTTAAGTGGTAGATCAATTACTTGTACACTGGCCACCATGTGTTAAAACTCCGTAGGGTACTGAGATGATGGATAGTCCACTTTATCTACATAATGCAGGTTTTGTTTTTCGGCTATGTGAAACCACACCAAGGTGTAATGTATCCACCATTTAAAACCATTTGAATGATAAGCCACTGTGAAGTACATTCACCATTTGAATCCATTCGGCTATGGAAACACACCAAGGTGTAGTGTAACAACCATTCCAAACCATTTGAATGGATATGAATGGTAGTTAAGCTTGCTACCAACACTGTTCAAATGGTATCACCAGGTGTGTACAAAACCAATGGGCATTTTGGTAAGTGGAAATTTTGAATGGTTTCAAATGGTCAAACAGTAGGAGGGCTAAGCAAACTTTAGCCGAGAAGCTGCCAAAAGCAATAAACATTAAAAACCCTCCTACACATGGAGGCCACTCCGATCCACAAAATTCTGTTCTTGAGCAACCTTCAGTACATACATGTACAAGCCTGCTGTCCTTTCCAAGTAATCTTACAAAATCAACTGTGTGTCACCCAAGGCCACTGTAAATGTTTGAACATATTAGTATGGCCTGCAATGTATCAATGGGAGACCACCTTACCCTGCAATCTCAGTGGTGTGACAGTGCACAGAAGGGTAACCATAGGAGGCCACTGGCAACAGCTAATGGCTTGGAGTGGCCTGAATGGGTTGTTTCAAAAATTGCACTGATTGTAGGAGGGTTAAGTGGTAATTTGGCTGGTATTCTTTCTTTTTTTTGATAACTTGCATAACTTTATAGTGCTCAGCAAATTTGTATGCATGGCAGCTATGAAATTGGCCCCGGGGTATGGATAAAGAGTAATTCAGAGACTAAATGCATTTATAACACAAATTTGACATAATTTACTTCACAAATTAATTGACCATGGCCCAATTGCATAGATATGCTTAGCAGAAAATACTGCTTAGCAAATTTAGCCGAGAGCCAGCCAGAGAGCAATAAACATTGCATATCATTTTGGCTGGTAACCTTTCTTTGCTAAGCACAAATATTCAGTGCTCAGGAAAAACGTGTGCTTATCAGGTCTGTGTAAATTGGACCGTCAAATTATGCAACTCTTGACTGTTAAAAACAATGTTTCGGTCAATTATTTTGTGAAATTTAACTTTTACAAATAAAATAGAGGTGAAGCGATTAAAAGCAACAATTTCTGGTGAAATAA
Organism: Zoroaster sp. YZ-2022; assembly: GCA_029582265.1. Lineage (NCBI taxonomy): Eukaryota > Metazoa > Echinodermata > Asteroidea > Forcipulatida > Zoroasteridae > Zoroaster > Zoroaster sp. YZ-2022. Next base: position 169,420 of record JAQQFT010000025.1, on the reverse strand, counting down.
AAAACAAATGGATAATGATCTATAAAAATATACAAATTATTTTTTTCCTAACTATTATTTTATTTCCTTGATAAAGCACCTGAAATCAGCTTATCTTTAAAAAAAAACCACACACACATAATTATACAAAGATATTGGTACGTACCCAAGTTGAGCTGCCAAAGATCACCTAACCTACAGCCGCTCATACCCCCATAGATGATCAACCGACCTGAGTGACCTTTCCTGTCCATGTAGGAGACACAGGTGTGTGATTCACGGGGAGGGGGCGCGGCACCGTATGTCACTGGCACCTCCCAGATCATGTTGCTGTAGCCAGAACGTAGCTCCAAGCAGTAGAGGTCGTTCAGATATCTGGTGGGGAAAAAAAAAAATCATTATGAAATTAAATTTATCATTTTTGGATTATTTGAATACAAAGTAAAATTGTTTTAGTAAAATGAAGATTTATTTTCTTAGGAAGATCAGGGGTTAACTGTTAAGTAGAACAAATATGCTAACCGAACAAATAAACCAGTCAATGTGTCAAGTAAAAAGTAATGTGTGTATGAGTACTTTGGCTGATAGTCTGTTGTTATCATACTTAACAAAAATATTTTCTAGGCAATTTACTCAGCTTAGCAACTCCATAAACTTTACCTTGGGAAGCTTGGGATTGGATATATGCTATTTGTATCTATCAGGCAAGCAATCAACTATTGTCTAATATTTTAAAATCTGGTTTTTACTTTCTTCTCTCAAACAATTTTTGGGAAAAAAACTAAACAGAAACACACTTTCCAAGTCAGTTAGGCCCCTAGAAAATTTTTTCTTTTATCATGGCCTAAGTGCAAAATAATTATTAAACAAAAAAGAATAATAAAAATAGAAACACATATTTCAAGTCATTCAGGCCCCTAGAACACATTTTCTTTTATCATGGCCTAAACACAGAGTAATTTTGAAAAAGAAATTAAACTAAAAAAAAAAAAAAAAAAATAGAAACACATATTTCAAGTCAGTCAGGCCCCTAATACACAATTTCTTTTTATCATGGCCAAAGAACAATGTGAGGTTTTTCAAATATTATTGTTAATTAATGTATCCACTAAAGTTTGTTAACTTTGCTCTCTTCACCTTGGTATGTTGTTCTTGGGATCATCACTGTCATTAGCCAGCCCTCCAAAGAGGTACGCCTTGCTGCCGTGCAGAGTGAAGGTGTGGCCCAGACGTGGGCATGGCAGGGGCCCATTTTTGGGCGGTTTGGGTTTCAGTCGTCGCCACTCCCATCGGCTCGCCTGCAACTCATAAAGCTCATTGGAGTATTTCCCATACTCCACCATGCCCCCGAATATGAAAAGGCGGGTGCCATCACAGACGAAGCCATATGCCGCACAGCCGGGAGGGATATCACCCCTGACCGCCGGCACAAACCACTGGTTGGTTGCTGCAGGAAGAAGAAAAGTTATACTTAAGTTGCTGTAGGGTAGGTTTTGACAACTCCCATGTTTTATCAATGAGAGGCCACCTTAATTTTCTAGTACGTACATCTATAGACTCAGATGTCAAACAGGCAGGTGCCTCTTGAACAATATCCCTAACCTTCCCAAATCCTCCAAAATCCTCTTTGCTAAAGTGAAGGATTTTGAATGATTGAGGTTACATGCTACATGGTCTTTGCTAAAGTGAAGGATTTTGGAGGATTGAGGTTATTAGGCATACTTGCCTTTCCATGGTACATGTACATCCATGTTTGTTGTAGTGATTGCAAGGTCAGTGCTTAGGTCAGTGGACACTGTTTATTGCTCTATGCATGCAGAGAGGGTCCCTGGCCATGTACATGTATCACAGATTAAAAAGACACGTGTGCATACATGTCATGTGCTTGCTTTACTGCTGAAGGATTTTGGTGGATTCAGGTTATGTGTAAGCAAATGGACCTAGGGAGTTAGGAAGGATTCAGGTTATGTGTAAGCAAATGGGCCTGGGTAGTTAGGAAGGATTCACGTTATGTGTAAGCAAATGGTCCTAGGGAGTTAGGAAGGATTCAGGTTATGTGTAAGCAAATGGGCCTGGGGAGTTAGGAAGGATTCAGGTTATGTGTAAGCAAATGGGCCTAGGGAGTTAGGAAGGATTCAGGTTATGTGTAAGCAAATGAGCCTATGGAGTTAGGAAGGATTCAGGTTATGTGTAAGCAAATGGGCCTAGGGAGTTAGGAAGGATTCAGGTTATGTGTAAGCAAATGGGCCTAGGGAGTTAGGAAGGATTCAGGTTATGTGTAAGCAAATGGGCCTATGGAGTTAGGAAGGATTCACGTTATGTGTAAGCAAATGGGCCTATGGAGTTAGGAAGGATTCACGTTATGTGTAAGCAAATGGGCCTAGGGAGTTAGGAAGGATTCAGGTTATGTGTAAGCAAATGGGCCTAGGGAGTTAGGGATATTCCAACAAACTGTACTTTGTGAATTTCTTTGTGTGTCATTCAGTCAAAATGTAATAATAATTTTATCTATACTGAGACGCAATAGAAACTTACCACTTGTTTTGGAATAGCATAAAATTGTAATGGTTCAAAATAAGACAACACAACAATTTGGATTAGAAATATTGGCATTTTATTGAGGAAATGTCCACGTTTTGTCCACTGTACTCGATTCCATCTGTATCCACTTCACCGCGAGTGCACATATTACATTTGTGCATTGTGATTACTGACAATTTAACCCTAACTCCCTAGCCTTAATTACCAGGTACCTTCCTCAATCCTTCATAATCCTCCGAAATGTGTTTGTGCATGAAACTCACTGCTTCAATCCTTCATAATCCTCCAACTTGAGTTTATGCATGAAGCTCACTGCCTCAATCCTTCATAATCCTCCACTATCAAATGCACGACCCTCCTCGACCCTCCTCAATCCTCCATAATCCTCCAATTGGTGATTTTCGAACGTGCCTCATTCCTCCAAATCCTCCGGAGGATTATAGAGGATTTAGGAGGGTTAGGGTTAAGGTCGAAAAAGTGGTAAGTTTCTATTGCATCTCAGTATATAAATCTCTTGAGCACCGTAGGCATAATATTAAACTATCATCATGTTTGATACCTTAACACTAAGGCCAATGAGTGTTGATTATTTTTACTCACTTGGAAAATTTTACACAAAACAATGAAGGTGGCTCTTTTTTTACAAGCATGTCAAAAGTGGGAAAGAATGTCGTATCCGACCGCCACTTTTTAAGGGTTTTTGGGGATTATTTTGCAACCACTAACCAGTTAAAAATGATTCTATCAATTTTTGGGGGTGCAGAAAGCGAAAACTATCTTTAAAATCCACTTTTATGATGGTTTTCGGACTTTATTTCCCTTCTTAAAAAAAATCATCCCCTTCGGAAAATAGCAGGATCCTATTATAGTTGCCACTGTGCATGTACAATGACCGTGTTGGTCACTAATGGGTGAGCTGACAAGATCAGACCGACATGACTGAGGAAGTCATTGTATACCAAAAATGTCTGATTTTTCATGAAATAAATATCCTGGAATAATTTGAAGTATATGTCCATCATCATGTTCTCCACCTTACTACTGTAGGTAGGTAATATTACATTATTGGTTATATTGAATGAGAAAAAATGGCGGTCGGATAAGACATTCTACCCCAAAAGTGTTTTTTCCTGACACTTATTCAACCAGTCAAACTGCGCAGTCACTACAGCAGCATAATTAAGGCCAATAAGAGAGGTTTAAGGTTAAGGGCTTAACCTCCTATGGTTTGACCTTTCAAAACCTTTCAAAATCTGCTTACTGGCCAAAATGGCTATCAATAATTATGAACCCTTTAAAACCCTCCAGAATTTGTTGCTACTGAACAACCACACCTTTCAATACCCTTTGAAAGGTATTGAAACATTTCAACACCAGTTTGTTCAGAGAGTTGTTACACCTTTCGAAACCTTTCATAGGTCCCTTTTGTCAGACAGTTTTCTCACCTTTCAAAACCCTTCAGTACAGCAAACTTGAAAGGTTTTGAAAGGTCTGACAATTCTATGGCAAACTGCAATGTACATAGGAGGGCTAATGACTAGAAATTTATTCTGACAAACATTTCCCAAATTCTTGCCCTCTGAAGCAAGTCAAAATCTGGAACTACCCCGTACCTCTTCCAACATTTTTGTTTAACCCCTACAACTTCCTGAAATATCAAATTAAAAATCTGTGCAGTCACATTGCAGTCACACAGCTTTACATTATACAAGTTAGTTACTTAAACTTTAGAGCAAGTTATTATTTGTTTTAAAAGTTAATATCCGTACTCCCTATTATCAGTTGACATTTTTGGAGTAATAATAGGATGAAAAACAAATTCTTACTTAAATTCCTAAATGTTAAAATGAATGAACATTTTTAATTTTATCCTACGAAAACTTTCCAATTCAGAAAATAAAATACTGACATAGTAGCTATGTGACAAAAGATTTCAAAATCAACAGATCCCAATACAACTGGTATCATTGTCAAGGTCTTGAATAGACGATTACAATGATATAAAGGATCATCTTCCTGTGACCAAAAATAAGAAAGTTATGACATGTTGAATCCGGCAATTTTAGGCCCGTAAATGGCAATTATTTTATAAGGAAAAACAAAAGAAATGTAAATTTGACTTGTGACCCGTTTCCTAGATTTTCTCGGATTCCATATCATAACTTTCTTAATTCTTGTCCGATTTTCAAAATGTTGGTATCACTGGAATGCTTGGGAAAAGAGGAAGAATAATAACCTATTTCCAGGCTAATTCAATGAATAGTTTGTTTTGTAGTGCTGATTTACAAATAAGAAATACAAAAAAATGTGTTAAAAAAATAAATAAATAAATTAAAAAAATAATGAAAAATAAAATTACTCAAATCTGAGGATTATTTTCATATTTTTACACTGAAATCTTCGAAAGATTCTCATCTTTGATTTAATTAAATATTAGAACAATTTATAAATTATATTGGACTGGAAAGATAAAACAAAATAATGAAAATAAATATTTTTAAATAGAAAAAGCAAATTACTCAAATCTGAGAATTTTTAATATTTATACTGAAATCCGCAAGAAATTCTTATCCCTGATTTAATTAAACATTATAAAAAATAATAAATGATATTGGACTGGAAATATGAAGAAAAAAAATGAAATAAGTTCATGAGAACTAATATTATTGTGTTACGGCGATGTATATTAGGTTTAAACGGACGATTTATCGGACTGAAAATTGGTAGGTCTAACGCGCGCTGAACATGGCGCAATACAATCTTTGGTTGACCTCGATTTTGGGAATCCAAAAAACATAACTGGGAATCGTCCAATCGCCATCAAAATTGGTCAAGAGGTAGAAAACAAGTATAGGAAAATGATTTTTGTGGTTTGATAAGTGATTTTACTCAACTTTTGATAAATCGTCGATGGTTTTGATGAGCAAGAGCGAACCCAAATTTCTAGAATTTTTTTGGGAAACTTCTAGATGCCGCATTCAGAAAATTTGAGAACGAGGTTGAAGTAGAATATGTGATCTACCTCTTCGAAAAAAAAGCTCCTGGGTACGTCAAAAATAACGGCCTCAGCGAAACGTTACAAAGCGCTATCTCCACGGTGTCTTCGCCACGGCGATTCAACCCGAGATTGAGGCCGCGGCCAAAAAGATTTGCGACAATGCGTGGGATATGCACATACCTAGACTAGGCAGTTTCATGAAAATTTGAAGTTGCTTCAATGCTTTTAAATATCATATCACTGGATAGAACAAAAAATTAGAAAGAAAATGAGGGGTCAATGGTCATGATAGGTTAACCCTATGCAAAGTTACGAATTTTTGTTGATTTAAATATTTGGTAATTTTTAAGATCCAGTTTCATTTGAAAAGTTGTGACCGAATTTGCCTGCAATGTATCCTTGTAGTACTAACAAAGTCTATTTTGCGCAAGTTGCACTGTTTTTGTGCCAACGTTACAGTTGGCATGGACTGATCAATTAAGATAACCACGATGTGTAGTATCCATTTATCGACACTAGAAGTGACTACATCCGTAGACTACCCTTTATATTAGAATTTTACCATGAAAGTTCGGCGGGTCACAACTTCGACAGAAAAAAAGGATATGAAAAATAGCGCCACCATCGGCGGTTTGCGTGAATCTGCCTACCTAGACATAGCGCCTGCATCAAAATCAACAACATTATTGCTAAATTGGGAAAGATATTACTATATACCCGGATTTTTCTACAAAGTATTCTTTTGAAAACAAACTTTATTTGTAATTGTAATGGTACTGGTAGACATGTACAACTACAAGACACATTTGATGAAGACGAAGTGGCAAAATTCAAGCTCATTTTAATTTGTGCACAAATCTGGGATGGCAGCCATTTTATCACCTGCTTCAGCTTTGTCCATATTGTTTGTTTACTGTACAAATAAAGTAGTACAATCTTTCCTCACATTGACTTATGATATATAAGAAATTGAATTAAGAAATTAACACAAATTAAATTTGTTGAAAACTGTGAAAAAGGCTAGTGCAAATTTACTCCTTTTGAAACAAACTCTTCAACATTTCAATGATTTAGTTTTCCATTAATTAATTGTTTGCAAAAATTAACTCAAAATCTAACGTTAAGTGGTAAAATGACTTTCTCTCCTAACGTTACTAGTATTAAATTTGCGCGCACAGATTTACTTTAGTAAAGTAAATCTGTGCGCGCAAATTTAATACTGAATGAACGTCGACAACGGGCGCCGCCATCTTGAATTTTGATATTTTTTAAATCGTTAAAAAACCTTTAAAAAGTGTAATAAATGTTATCAATTTGACATGGAAGTCTAAATATCAGGCTGTTCCAATGAACAGTTATTACATAGTGTCGATAAATCGACCAGAATGTTGGATAGCGTCGTTTTTTCTTCAAATGACAACAATAGGGCGCCATCTTGGATTTCGCGAACACCCGTCAAAAACATCGAGCTTACCTGTGTTATAAACGTGCAACTCATCCACAATTCCTTCGTTCCCACCACCGAAGACTACCATAAGGTCCTTGATGGCCACAGCTCGGTGTCCATGTCGTGGTCTTGGACAAGGACCCGTCGTATCTGTTACACGCTTCCATTTCAGTATGGGTGCCGCCATCTTGTCTTCTACCCACAATGCAACAGATAATGCGAACGCAAATACCCGGATGTTATAAACAACACAAATTTACCTCTTTCACTAATTTTATTGTACAAAATGAATGTATACAATGTATTTTGTAGTTCAGAAGAAAATAAACATCGATTCAAATCTTCAATTAAGCCTGTTGCTAAGTTTTTAAATAAATATTTGTTATTTTAAATATCATTTTCATGTAACTGTTAATAATAATTGTATGTAAAATGCTGCGCTGGTGCCCACAGCTCTTTTGCGCTGGCGCCCTCAGCTCCGTACATATACTGTACATGTACAGTACATGTACATGTACATGTACATGTACTGTATGTACAGTATGTGACATACGAAATTAGCGGGAATAAACCGTGTGAGGTGTGGGTCCGGAAAGAAAGACAGTGCCTCAAAATAAAATTATGTACATGGTACATGTACGTTCAATAACCTCTGATCATTTTTATTTATTTATTTTTTGTTGTTGTATTTTTTGGGATGGGATCGGGACCTGGCGTTTGCCAGGGAGGTGGTTAGGTCTAATTCACAATGGGCACAGAGTTTGAAACAATATGCATGGTGTAAATTAGAAGTTTCCTCGAATAAATTTTAATAAGAAAATTCATTTAGTTTAAACCAAAAAAACAAAAAAAAAAAAGCCGTTGCACATTTTAGGTTAAATGTCTGTAATTGCATCTGTGCTCTCTGGTGCATTTTGTGTACTTTATGGGAACGTACGTACATGTACTTCTGCCTGATTTTCATAATTATTACAAATTTATAAAATATTACAAATATTATTTTATAACATATACACATTTAGTCAAATGATAATCTATGTACATGTCGTGTACTACTACTAGCATGGGGACACAGCTCGATCCGTGCCGAATATGCCGGAATATTTTATTAAAAACAATATCATATTGGTTCGACCTTGCAGGAATAGGAGCGGGGTTGAATTTGTGTTATTGGAACATTGTTAATTTACATTTTAGAAAGTAAAACAAATATAGGCCCTCTGAATTTTTTGAAGTGAGATATTTGCATTTGTAATTGTATGAAATGAATAGTTTCATTAAAAAACATTCTCAACGCCATTGTTGTTATTGTTTACATACGTATTTCTGAAGATATCAATAATTGCCGGGATCTTTCAATAATGGGGAAGGCGTGGCAATTGTTTATGAATTTGAATATTCAACGGATTTTGACCAATCAGAATCGAGGATCCAATCTTGCTGGAGATGAGATCGAGATCAAGCTACTAGCTTTATAGCGCTGCATGCATGCGCATGCATGCGCTAGCTAGAGAGGTCAAGGGTTATTGTAAATGTTAATGTTACATTCAACATGAGCGCGGGAGAAGCTAGAGGGGCAGCGGCCAGACAGCTAGCTAGCGGTATGTTCGAAATCTAACGTTAACGCAGTTTCACCCAAATGTCAATTTGAATTTGAATACCTTAATTTATTCTATGAAGTTTATAGTTAGGGTATCATGAATAAACTTGTTGTAGGCCTATTTGTGGGAAAGAAATGAGGTTTTCTTTTCCTGTAGGCCCCCTAATTAACTAGACCCATTCTGTTCTAACAATAGCCTAATCATGATTAGGCCAAGAGAATGAAAGTCATAGATTTGCGTCCGGGAAATTTCGAAAACACATGAGGCTTTTTTTCATTATTCATTATTCATTATTTCCATTGATCATTTAATAACAGCGCAATCACAAGATGTTTCTTCTAATCTGTGTACGTACGTGCATCATTATACGTGCAGGCCGCACACACAGGCATAAGATACAAAGGCTCAACAGCGAACGTGTTGTGCATGTGAAGGCGGTACAGTTGCAGGTGCGGATCGGACGGAGTTTACCATACAGTTTTAGCGCGATGCGACCTTTTTTGTGAACGATGTACGCGGGACTAAAATAAAAGAATATGTGCTAATGATTACTAGTGCACATACTGGTGGAAATTTGGTAAAAACTTCGTTTTACTGATGTGGATGATTTGGAACTAAATTTGTTTGGTGGAAATACCTTTTTTGTGCAAATAATGATTTTTTTGGCAAATAATGACAAATTTAGGCGGTAGCTTTCGGGACATGCGGGCGGTGGACGCAAATCTATGACTTTCATTCTCATGGCCTTAGGGCCAATACGCTGGACTCCCTCGACCCTCCATATCCTTGACCCGAGGCCTTGCGCCACATGTACAATTTTTTTTCTTCAATTTTTGATCTGCTAATTGTTACAACCTAAAACTTAGTAATTAGGTAACCTTGCCCAAGCAGACACTTTTGGCACAAAATCCATTATTCTGGAATAGGCCTAGGCCTATCTCACTTTCATGAAATTTTTGAAACATTTTTGGGAAAAAAAATAATATTAATTATTATTTATTTTAGGCCCTAACTTAATAATAAAATTTAGGAATTCGGGTCAACTCGTACCCAGGTCAACTCGTACCCAGGTCAACTCGTACCCAAGTCAACTCGTGAAAAAAAGTAATAAAGGAAACATGTAATTTTTTGCGTTATTTAGGCTATATTTTTGTTTTATCGCTGAAGTAATTCTTTTTTTTAAAAAGTAAAGGAAAGATATAATTTTGGGTAAGTTCTTGAATCTTGACTTGATGATCTTGTCTCGATGTAGAGTGATATTAGCCAGCATTACGTCCCTGTTTTATTTTATTAAATGTAGGACGCCTTTAAAAGTCCTTAATTAATCTTTCTTTTTGCGAAAAAAATATTAATACTGCGTGGGTACGAGTTGACCTGGGTATGAGTTGACCTGGGTACGAGTTGACCTGGGTACGAGTTGACCTGGGTACGAGTTGACCTGGGTAAGATGTTTTGCGGGGTACGAGTTGGCTTGGGTACGAGTTGACCCGATTTGAAATTTAGGCCCTAACGTTAAATTTCACCAAAATTACTGATTTCACAAGAGTAAACTTTATGCCAAAAGTGTCTGCTTGGGCAAGCTTACCTAATCACAAAGTTTAGATCGTAATAATTAGCAGATCAAAAGTTGAAAAATCGCTCCATTTTTGTAGGATACGGAGGGAGTCCAGTGTATTGGCCCTAGAATGGGCTATATAATAACCTGTTGTTAAAGGTCCTGTGAAGAGTGTATTTACCAAACTTTATTTTTTGGTGCTGTTATATTGATTGGTATGAATTAAAAACAATTTTAAATGTTTTTTTTTGTGTCAAGTGGATTATTAATTGTTTATCTAAGAATCAAAAATTTACCCCCCGAATTTTCGAAGTTTTAACAAAACGTTCGTGACGTACACAAAGGCAGAGAATTTTACACTCACGGAGCTAGGCTGTTTGGTTTGGTTAAGTTTCAAAACAAAATGTTCTAATATTTTTGAGAAAATAAAAACATAAACTTTTGCATGTTTTAAAAAATTGCTTATACAAAGAGTTTCTGAATGGAATTAAATATTTGTAATTTCGATGAAGTGAAGGCCCAACATTTCCTTCAAGTCCTTCAAACAAAATAATTTCACAGGAAGATTGCTATGTGTTCCAACTTTACAATAAGTAATTTATTAGATAATATTTTTAAATTTGATAATCTGGAAATTACCTAGATACGGTTGTAGTTTTTGTACTTTCCCATTAGTTTAATTAAGCCAGGCATACTTTAAAAAAAAAACTTGGGGGGGGGGGGTGTGGATTTTCAGGGCAGTATTTGTTTTCCTTCCTCCATGATGTGAGTTACTTTTTAAAAAGGCTCTTGTGTATTTATCTTTTAAACTTAAAAAAGTTTTCATTTCGTCAAGGTTTAAACATAATCTATCATTAGCAGCGGTGTTAAACCGTCGCCCAATGGTAGTTGTCCCTTGTTTGTTTTTCTTTTGGACTTTTCCTAGTCAAGGCTGTCCCATTGGTACTATTAATGTGAGATACATAATTGCAGCTTATCATAAACTTGATATTTATGTTTCATATGGTCAATAATTGTTCATTATTGAGCAAGTAAACATCAAAGAATTCCTTGTCTACTACAGGTTACAGGAGCATGTCCGTAACACTTAAACAAATCAGTGCAAATGCAAAAAGTCACTATGCTTTGGCTTACCATAGTTCACCATAGTTCTGTAAGTTCTTAGGAAAGTGCAAAACAAAAGGTAACTTCGTCCTTCGTCAAGGAGTGCATAAAATTTCACTAGGTACACAGGCAGTATGTGTATTTTTGAACTGAAATTCTTGTACGCATCAATGATAATGAATTCACACATATTTTCCCCCATTCGCGATCGCAGGTTCTAAGCCAATGTTTGTCATGATGTTGACGTTTCTGCTTTATATACCCATCCTGGTAACCGTTGTCCAAGGATTCGGCCAAGCAAAATATGAAAGTGGCGATGCATTGTCGAGAGTCGGGGAGGGGGAGAGACAGCTGACACAGATAAGACAGTATGGGGAGAATCCACGTTATGGGAAATGCTGGACAAAGGCACTAAAACAAGTTCATGAAGGTTGGTGGAACACTGATAGTTGGGCACATACAACCATGGGCACATCCATTGGTAAAAATACCTAGACGCATAGACTTCATTCATGAGCTGCTTGCGTAGCCTGTGTGTCTTATAAGTGCAAATACCAGACTTGTATTCGAGGCCAAGTCCAAGTCCTCAGTATGAAGTACAAATCTGACTCTCGAGTCATGAAGCTCAAGTCCAAGGCACGAGTCAAGAAGATCGGATCTCATCTGAGTCACAAGTCCTTGAAAAATGAGACTTCAGACATCCAATATTTCTTTTAGGTCTGTGGAGATTCTGGCACCATTACAATATAATCGTGTGTTTGGTTATTATTTGATTATTAAGTACCAAATATATTACAAGGGAATTTGTTTACATTGAGTAATCTTCATTGAGTTCTAAAATTGTTAATTTTGAACAGGAAAATTCGTGTCCGAGTCCCAAAGGTTGAGTCTGAGTCCAAGTCATTGTACGTGCTTACTTGAGTCTGAGTCACTAAAAATGTAACTTGAGTCACAAGTCATACAAGTCTGGCAAATAGGTGCTTGACAATGCAGTGAAGATTGGCACTTTTGGCTGGTTGGAAACAAAATATTTTTTTATTCAACCAATTTTTTTAACAGGTTGCAAAAGACTTACAGATGACGAACAAAGCTACATGGCCCTAGCCTTCGCAAACTGTCACCTGGAGAAGGCCGGTCAACCAGCTTACCCCTGTGACTCATCGCAGAACATCCAACACTGCCTGCAACAACTCAAGGGAGATGTCATCGCCTTCAATGCGTATACCGAATTCTTCACCCACACTCAAGACATCTGCTTCTTTCTTCAGAGTCAGGTGTGGCACGAGCAGACAGAGAATACCGTGTCCAGGCTGGCTATGAGCTCGGAAGATGTTGCAACCAAGATGGAGGCAACAGGTTTACAATTTGTTCTTTTTATTTCAAAATTGTTTTTAATTATTTTCCAAAAAGAAGTATTTTATAGTCGAAGGTTATTTTAGTCGTTATCATAGATGTCTACATTAATAAGTCATAAAAAGTGAATTAAGTCCAAGACAAAGATTGTGTTAAAATATCTCTTTAAGGTCCATCCTTGACAGTCTTTATACAAAACCCTACCCCCTAAAAGTCTTTATACAAAACCCTACCCCCCTAAAAGTCTTTATACAAAACCCTAACCCCTAAAAGTCTTTATACAAAAACCCTAGCCCCTAAAAGTCTTTATACAAAAACCCTAACCCCTAAAAGTCTTTATACAAAAACCCAAACCTCTAAAAGTCTTTATACAAAAACCTAACCCCTAAAAGTCTTTATACAAAACCCTAACCCCTAAAAGTCTTTATACAAAAACCTAACCCCTAAAAGTCTTTATACAAAAACCCTAACCCCTAAAAGTCTTTATACAAAAACCCTAACCCCTAAAAGTCTTTATACAAAAACCCTAACCCCTAAAAGTCTTTATACAAAAACCTAACCCCTAAAAGTCTTTATACAAAAACCCTAACCCCTAAAAGTCTTTATACAAAAACCTAACCCCTAAAAGTCTTTATACAAAACCCTAACCCCTAAAAGTCTTTATACAAAACCCTAACCCCTAAAAGTCTTTATACAAAAACCCTAACCCCTAAAAGTCTTTATAAAAAACCCTAACCCCTAAAAGTCTTTATATAAAAAAAACCTAACCCCTAAAAGTCTTTATACAAAAACCCTAACCCCTAAAAGTCTTTATACAAAACCCTAACCCCTAAAAGTCTTTATACAAAACCCTAACCCCTAAAAGTCTTTATACAAAAACCCTAACCCCTAAAAGTCTTTATACAAAAACCTAACCCCTAAAAGTCTTTATACAAAACCCTAACCCCTAAAAGTCTTTATACAAAAACCCTAACCCCTAAAAGTCTTTATACAAAAACCCTAACCCCTAAAAGTCTTTATACAAAAACCCTAACCCCTAAAAGTCTTTATACAAAAACCCTAACCCCTAAAGTCTCTATATAAAATCATTTTGTTTGATTTGATTAAAAACTGTAGGGTGAAAGTTGTCATTTTCTAACCAGCATTCTGCAACAGAATGACAGATTCTGGAAGATTCTTATCAGTCTGCCCCTCCCTTTAGAGAAAATAACAAGATTTCTTGCATACCCCTTAACTATAACATCTCATCCATATTTTGAGAGGAATAAATGATTCATTGTATAATTTCGTGACAGGTCAGCTACAGGAGGAAATGTTAGATAAACAGGTAGAATCTCTGGCACAGCAAGAACACATCTTGAGAAACGAGGAGAAACTTAGAAATGCTCTGGAGACATCCTCCCAAGATATTAAGGTGTGCATTCAATTACGTCCATCTCACGCAGTGCGTGGCTGCTTATTTTACTTCCATGCAATTATAGAATGTCGTATAGGCTGCCATCCTTTTGGTAGTAAACTATTTTGACTTAATACGACAGTAGTAATCATGATTTTCTTCTAGAAATATCCAGGCATTGCAAATTTTAAAGATGTATTACCCGTGTTATTCCGCTATTTTAACAGCACTTTTTTTCATTCGGTTATCACTATTTTTGTTGAGGAATGGGAAAAAAAAAACATTTCTCACAATAATGGTGAGAATTAGTCTTTTTACTGAAAAACATTTGTTTCCGATTGACCGACAGAGTGTCTTTGCCGAAATGAAGGAAAGCACCCAGACCCAAAAACGGCTGTTCGAGGAGACATTCAGCCGTGTCGCCGACGTCCAGCGTGTCATCCTGGGCGAATTCACCTGGTTCAACTCGCTGCTTTTCTTCGCCGCTGCCGTGTTGATTGCCTACCTGTTGACGTCCACGCCTCGCACCAGTGGAGCCAGGTTGTGGCTTTTTATTATACTAGGTGTGGATTGGGTCATAGAGAGAGCCATTTTTCAAGTGGCCGGGACAGATCAGGTATGTTTGTAAGTTCATTTTCCAAGTTCGTGGTGCTCAATGATTTCCTTATATTCAGAGGGACGACAGGGTTAATGTAGCAGGGGTGAATTTAGATTTCAAATGGAGGGCATTTCCAAAAAAGTGTGAATTTAAAAAAAAAATTGCACTAATTTCCTTTCTGTCCATTTTTGGATACTTTTTTTTTTTTTTCCTTTTCCTGTTGGGTGGTGCAAACTTAGAATTACATGGAGGTAATGGGCTCCGTTACCCTGTCTTGCCCTTAATTGGTTCCCCTTAAAAAACATTTCCCATAGACATTCCATTTTGAGTTCTCTTTGCTGAGGAAAATTGACCTTGCCCCAACAAAAATGAAATTCCGGGTCTGTGGGTTGTGAGAGGGGACTCTGTGCCCCTTGGGCCACCCCCGGGATCTCTGGCTGAGTATCATAGATCTTGACTATGTTGTTATCAGTAATTCTGGTTTCAATGCTTGGAGTAGACAACTTCATCAGTCTGCTTCAGTGTCCAAGGCCTTTAAAGGGAAGTTATATCATTTATAATTACCAGATTATCAAATGAACAAATTGCATTTATCATCTAAAAGCTTACTTGGTATAGAGTTGATACATCAATCATCCTGAGAAGTTATTGAAGTGCTTTCTGAATTAAAATTTGCTTTTGTCTTAGAGAAAACAGGAATTGTGATGTCGAATTTATAAAACGTTTCATCCGGCAACTTATCAAAAACATTTAAAATGGGTTTTACAGTTTTTCATTGTTTTATCAACAATGTGAGCACCTATTGTAATAATACTTTCACCAGCTCTTTGATTGATTTATTTTCTGAAAACTAAAACTTAAAATGAACGTATGTTACCACATGTCAACGCTGTACTTGTCCCTTTAAAAGTCAATTGGATTTGCTAATTTTCTTGTCGTAGACACTGCTTTATGATCAGATGTGGCTCTGCAGAAAGTTTTTTTGTGGCGTCGCCATGGTGATACTCTGCGTATTCGCATATCGCTACAGAGACTTTGCCACCGTAAACAACAAGCTCCTGCTGGAGATCAAACGACAGAACTCGGAACTCTGTCGAGCTTTAAATATTGGTAAGGAAACTAGTTTTATTTTTATCATTAATCCTAACATCAGGCATTCTGCTAAATGCAACAAAATCCAACAACAGAAAAATGTGAAGCGTGTTGATAGTGTAACGGAAAGTGAAAGACTATACCAGTCTAATATTTAGATTGTGGGTGACCTTATGTTGCGCGCGCTGATTGGGCAGGCGCGTAGCGATGCGGTGGCATGCATGTACTTGTGGGCTGCGCCGGGCGTGGTTGCCTGCGGTATGCCATAATGCTAGAAAAAGAACGGTAGCTGAAAAGACGTAAGTTTATTGTCTTAGCTCTGCGTGTACGTCGCTGACTAGCGCGCGGTGCATTAGCTGCAAAGTGAATATAAGTTGTATGAGCTGTACGTTGTAGATGCTAGCGTGCATAGCTGATGCGTAGCTGGTACAAAGCTTTAGAAGCTGTACATAGCTAACGCTAACATGCATTGCTGATGAGTACAAAGCTATACCAGCTGTATGCGGCTAATGTTCTCGTGTAGTGCTGACGCTAGTGTGCATTCTCATTTAATGCTGATGCTAGTGTGCATTATTGACGCTGTTGCGTAGTGCTGATGCTAGTGTGCATCGTTGACGCTGTCGTTTAATGCTGATGCTAGTGTGCATTGTTGACGCTGTCGTTTAATGCTGATGCTAGTGTGCATTGTTGACGCTGTTGTTTAGTGCTGATGCTAGTGTGCATTGTTGACGCTGTTGTTTAGTGCTGATGCTAGTGTGCATTGTTGACGCTGTTGTTTAGTGCTGATGCTAGTGTGCATTATTGACGCTGTTGTTTAGTGCTGATGCTAGTGTGCATTGTTGACGCTGTTGTTTAGTGCTGATGCTAGTGTGCATTGTTGACGCTGTTGCGTAGTGCTGATGCTAGTGTGCATTGTTGACGCTGTTGTTTAGTGCTGATGCTAGTGTGCATTGTTGACGCTGTTGTTTAGTGCTGATGCTAGTGTGCATTGTTGACGCTGTTGTTTAGTGCTGATGCTAGTGTGCATTGTTGACGCTGTTGTTTAGTGCTGATGCTAGTGTGCATTGTTGACGCTGTTGTTTAGTGCTGATGCTAGTGTGCATTGTTGACGCTGTTGTTTAGTGCTGATGCTAGTGTGCATTGTTGACGCTGTTGTTTAGTGCTGATGCTAGTGTGCATTGTTGACGCTGTTGTTTAGTGCTGCTCCTGTGCATTGTTGACGCTGTTGTTTAGTGCTGATGCTAGTGTGCATTGTTGACGCTGTTGTTTAGTGCTGATGCTAGTGTGCATTGTTGACGCTGTTGTTTAGTGCTGATGCTAGTGTGCATTGTTGGCGCTGTTGTTTAGTGCTGATGCTAGTGTGCATTGTTGACGCTGTTGTTTAGCGCTGATGCTAGTGTGCATTGTTGACGCTGTTGTTTAGTGCTGATGCTAGTGTGCATTGTTGACGCTGTTGCGTAGTGCTGATGCTAGTGTGCATTGTTGACGCTGTTGTTTAGTGCTGATGCTAGTGTGCATTATTGACGCTGTTGTTTAGTGCTGATGCTAGTGTGCATTATTGACGCTGTTGTTTAGTGCTGATGCTAGTGTGCATTGTTGACGCTGTTGTTTAGTGCTGATGCTAGTGTGCATTGTTGACGCTGTTGTTTAGTGCTGATGCTAGTGTGCATTGTTGACGCTGTTGTTTAGTGCTGATGCTAGTGTGCATTGTTGACGCTGTTGTTTAGTGCTGATGCTAGTGTGCATTGTTGACGCTGTTGTTTAGTGCTGATGCTAGTGTGCATTGTTGACGCTGTTGCGTAGTGCTGATGCTAGTGTGCATTATTGACGCTGTTGTTTAGTGCTGATGCTAGTGTGCATTGTTGACGCTGTTGTTTAGTGCTGATGCTAGTGTGCATTATTGACGCTGTTGTTTAGTGCTGATGCTAGTGTGCATTATTGACGCTGTTGTTTAGTGCTGATGCTAGTGTGCATTGTTGACGCTGTTGTTTAGTGCTGATGCTAGTGTGCATTATTGACGCTGTTGTTTAGTGCTGATGCTAGTGTGCATTGTTGACGCTGTTGTTTAGTGCTGATGCTAGTGTGCATTATTGACGCTGTTGTTTAGTGCTGATGCTAGTGTGCATTGTTGACGCTGTTGTTTAGTGCTGATGCTAGTGTGCATTATTGACGCTGTTGTTTAGTGCTGATGCTACTGTGCATTGTTGACGCTGTTGCGTAGTGCTGATGCTAGTGTGCATTGTTGACGCTGTTGTTTAGTGCTGATGCTAGTGTGCATTGTTGACGCTGTTGCGTAGTGCTGATGCTAGTGTGCATTATTGACGCTGTTGCGTCCCAGCCGGCACACGACGTCAATATGACGTCGAAAACAGGTTGATATGACGTTGTGACGTTGATCAACATAAACACGACGTTGATTCAACGTCGTTTTTGTGACGTTGCTTTTATGTCGAAAACAGACGTTGATTCAACGTTGATTTTCTGACAAATAAGCCCAAATTAATTTGATTTCTTTTTCTTTAATTAACTTTTTGTCCAAAATATTCCTTGATTTAGCATCGTTTTTGTGACAAATTAATTATCACGGTACTGTCGATCATGATAATTCGTTCTTTCAATATTTTTTGTGTCAAAATAAGGCGTACTTGCCGCTATAATATTTTTTCGTATGATTTATAACGTCATTAACACGATCCACGATCGAGCTGACCGTGCGTACGGGACTTTCACTAGGAAGTTCGCCCTCTGTTGGTGAAAAATGGAAATGATGCATGCGCGCGCAGCGTGCTTCTCGTTTGGCACTCGACAAGTCGGATCACTTTGAAACCGACGTACTGGTGCAAGCTCTCTTCATTCATTTGTTATTATTCCACTTCATTAAGTAACAGTTACAGAAAACAACTAACCAGGTAATTTCCATAAATAATGTAGATATAATTTAGGCATGCATGGTCTGATGGTAGGTTAGAATGTATTTGAAGATGGCATGAATGACCGAGCGCTTACGCTTACTGCAGATTTCGCACAATGATGGAAAGCACACTGCATCATGTACATTGTACATGTGTACATTGACTTGTACTGTCGAAGACTGGAAACCAGACCGCTTTCGAGTCAGATTTTTTTAAAAATAGGTTTTAAATAGGTTTTATTTTGTAGGGCCAATATATTCCATTTCCCTGAACATGTTAAGCAAACACTCACCCAGCATGATGGAGTAATCATTCATGCAGCAAATAATCCCCTCAAAATGAGAATACGATAAAGTTGAACCCGAAATAAAATCATGTTTCAAAAGTCCTTCCTCATGCATGTATAATCATTTGGATTTGGTGCACAGCTTTGGGATGACCTGGGAATTGTTTTGTAAAACTGCGGTGTATGTAAACTTTTGACTACAACTGTATGTGTACCCAGATTAAATTATATCCCCATCATTGAAGGAAAAACCACTTCTCAACGTTGCAAATATACTTTTCACAATTACAATTGAGTTGAAACTGTACAGGTAAAGTAGTCATGATATGTATGCATGAATTGTGGCCTTTCGCAATGAACAGAAAACTAATTGATGATAATTGCTTTCATAATTTACGCAATATCTAAATGTTATCAACAGGAATAAATAAATACATTTGGGGACACAAAATTAATCACAACTTAAGTTGTGATTAATTGTGATTAATTTTGTGTCCCCAAATGTATTTATTTATTCCTGTTGATAACATTTACATATTGCGTACAGAACCACTCTTTGCATACATTTTTTTTTCCTACCCATATTTATTGAGAAAGCTCAAAGAAATTATAATTTTTCAGAGAGTGCACTCAAGAATCAGCCAGGCACAGAGACGGAGGTGTGTGGAATTATCTCCAGATGTCTGAAGTATGCCCCTGACAGATGTGGAGGCGGTGGGCGGAAAAAGTAATCACATTCTTCCTGGATGTATTTGGACATTTTACTTGTAATTGTGATGCGATCTGGAAAACCCGTTGGATGTGATTTTAAAAATTGACAAAATAGTACCAAAACATTTCTTTTG
Source organism: Zoroaster sp. YZ-2022 (assembly GCA_029582265.1). Classification (NCBI taxonomy): domain Eukaryota; kingdom Metazoa; phylum Echinodermata; class Asteroidea; order Forcipulatida; family Zoroasteridae; genus Zoroaster; species Zoroaster sp. YZ-2022. The sequence continues at coordinate 149,713 of JAQQFT010000025.1, read as the reverse complement.
GTGAAAGTGCTTTTTCAGGTTGTAATAAAGTACGATCAAAAGTCTGATCAAAAGTCCGATCAAAAGTCCGATCACAAGCTACATGGGATGAACGGTGAAAAAGGAATGCTTTTGTTATATAGTGTTTGAATAGTTTGCTACAGTACAAGGCCTTAGACCAGAATTGTAAAGTGACTTGTGATGACTTTACTAACAATTGTGTTTTTTTGCTTGAATTTTGCTGAAAAATACTTTAGTTCAGTTAAACCTACAAAACTACAAAATTATAAAGCTTGGGAATTGTTTGACAAATTATAAAGCTATATCCTGCAGTAATTTAAAATACCCATGCGCAATGTGATTTACCATATTAAATATGGGTAATTCTATAAATCAGGGGTCCAAACTTGTGACATTTTGGTGTCCCCCGTTAATCGTGCAACCATTCAGTTTTTTGCATGTAATAGTATAACAACTTAATGAAACATTTTCATGTATAATACACTGTTCAATCTACAAAATGTTTCATTAAGTTGTTATAATATTACATGCAAAATCTGAATGGTTGCACGTAACGGAGGACACCAAATGTCATGTTTGGACCCCTGATTTATAGAAACACCCATATCCCTGTGCAACTTATTTCTGGGTTCATGGTGCAATTTTGAGTTCTTATAGCTTTCGTCGTATTTTACCATCATTATTTCCAATCAATCTGAATAATTAACTGAGTAATCTTTAAGTTAGTACATGTAATTGTTTTTGCTATGTTTTCAACATTTTGTATGAATGACATGTTTACTTGTTTTCATTAAGCTTGTTTTATCTGAAAATAATTCTGGCATACAATTAATGCTTTGTAAAATTTGGCATACCTCCAAACTTATTCCAAATTAAAGATAATGCTCTTTCTAGCCACATATAAAGTTCAAGTTCCAAAATGTGGTCCATGTCACTCATTTTCACAGAGTGGGTCACACAGGGTGGGTCACACAGAGTGAGCTGTAATATGTGGGATCATTATACATGAATACGTTCAAATACGGTTGGCACCTTTGTCTTAAACAGCATTTAATACATGGCACATGATCATGGTCATCTCTGAACGGTTCAGAATGGCTAAACACTCCCGAGGTATTTATATTAACCATACCCCCCCCCCCCCTTATAGGGTGAATTGGAGGATTCCGGACTGTTAGCTAGTGTTGGGGTTAATTGTAAATGTTATCCTGGATATGTTATCCTTTTTTCTTTCAATAAAATTGTCATGGCCTTCATTCGAGTGCTTTCATTTGTGCATTTTTTCCTTTATTTCCACCTCCTTAAAAATGTAATGGACATCTCAACAATTTTGTTGCAGGGATTCTGTGTGCAATTGGATTGCCAATAAAATGGCTGATACAGCGCGGTCCAAACACACAGGCCATGATCTGCATGGTTTAATACACACAGAATCTCCACAACAGAGGAAATTAATGTGACTGCAACCCCGATTAATCCTGACGTTGATCCAACGTGGAAATCCTGACGTTGATACAACGTGGAAATCCTGACGTTGATCCAACGTGGAAATCCTGACGTTGATCCAACGTGGAAATCCTGACGTTGATCCAACGTGGAAATCCTGACGTTGATCCAACTTTCAAATCCAATGTATTTTCAACGTTGATCCAACGTTGGTACATGACGTTGTATCAACGTTGATACAACGGTGTTGTGCCCGCTGGGGTAGTGCTGATGCTAGTGTGCATTATTGACGCTGTTGCGTAGTGCTGATGCTAGTGTGCATTATTGACGCTGTTGCGTAGTGCTGATGCTAGTGTGCATTGTTGACGCTGTTGCGTAGTGCTGATGCTAGTGTGCATTATTGACGCTGTTGCGTAGTGCTGATGCTAGTGTGCATTGTTGACGCTGTTGTTTAGTGCTGATGCTAGTGTGCATTGTTGACGCTGTTGTTTAGTGCTGATGCTAGTGTGCATTGTTGACGCTGTTGTTTAGTGCTGATGCTAGTGTGCATTGTTGACGCTGTTGTTTAGTGCTGATGCTAGTGTGCATTGTTGACGCTGTTGTTTAGCGCTGATGCTACTGTGCATTATTGACGCTGTTGTTTAGCGCTGATGCTAGTGTGCATTGTTGACGCTGTTGCTTAGTGCTGATGCTAGTGTGCATTATTGACGCTGTTGTTTAGTGCTGATGCTAGTGTGCATTATTGACGCTGTTGCGTAGTGCTGATGCTAGTGTGCATTGTTGACGCTGTTGTTTAGTGCTGATGCTAGTGTGCATTATTGACGCTGTTGTTTAGTGCTGATGCTAGTGTGCATTATTGACGCTGTTGCGTAGTGCTGATGCTAGTGTGCATTATTGACGCTGTTGCGTAGTGCTGATGCTAGTGTGCATTATTGACGCTGTTTTTAGTGCTGATGCTAGTGTGCATTATTGACGCTGTTGCGTAGTGCTGATGCTAGTGTGCATTGTTGACGCTGTTGTTTAGTGCTGATGCTAGTGTGCATTATTGACGCTGTTGTTTAGTGCTGATGCTAGTGTGCATTGTTGACGCTGTTGTTTAGTGCTGATGCTAGTGTGCATTGTTGACGCTGTTGTTTAGTGCTGATGCTAGTGTGCATTATTGACGCTGTTGTTTAGTGCTGATGCTAGTGTGCATTATTGACGCTGTTGTTTAGTGCTGATGCTAGTGTGCATTGTTGACGCTGTTGCGTAGTGCTGATGCTAGTGTGCATTATTGACGCTGTTGCGTAGTGCTGATGCTAGTGTGCATTATTGACGCTGTTGTTTAGTGCTGATGCTAGTGTGCATTATTGACGCTGTTGTTTAGTGCTGATGCTAGTGTGCATTGTTGACGCTGTTGTTTAGTGCTGATGCTAGTGTGCATTATTGACGCTGTTGTTTAGTGCTGATGCTAGTGTGCATTATTGACGCTGTTGTTTAGTGCTGATGCTAGTGTGCATTGTTGACGCTGTTGTTTAGTGCTGATGCTAGTGTGCATTATTGACGCTGTTGCGTAGTGCTGATGCTAGTGTGCATTGTTGACGCTGTTGTTTAGTGCTGATGCTAGTGTGCATTGTTGACGCTGTTGTTTAGTGCTGATGCTAGTGTGCATTGTTGACGCTGTTGCGTAGTGCTGATGCTAGTGTGCATTGTTGACGCTGTTGTTTAGTGCTGATGCTAGTGTGCATTGTTGACGCTGTTGTTTAGTGCTGATGCTAGTGTGCATTGTTGACGCTGTTGTTTAGTGCTGATGCTAGTGTGCATTGTTGACGCTGTTGCGTAGTGCTGATGCTAGTGTGCATTGTTGACGCTGTTGTTTAGTGCTGATGCTAGTGTGCATTGTTGACGCTGTTGTTTAGTGCTGATGCTAGTGTGCATTGTTGACGCTGTTGTTTAGTGCTGATGCTAGTGTGCATTGTTGACGCTGTTGTTTAGTGCTGATGCTAGTGTGCATTATTGACGCTGTTGTTTAGTGCTGATGCTAGTGTGCATTGTTGACGCTGTTGTTTAGTGCTGATGCTAGTGTGCATTGTTGACGCTGTTGTTTAGTGCTGATGCTAGTGTGCATTGTTGACGCTGTTGCGTAGTGCTGATGCTAGTGTGCATTGTTGACGCTGTTGTTTAGTGCTGATGCTAGTGTGCATTGTTGACGCTGTTGTTTAGTGCTGATGCTAGTGTGCATTATTGACGCTGTTGTTTAGTGCTGATGCTAGTGTGCATTGTTGACGCTGTTGCGTAGTGCTGATGCTAGTGTGCATTGTTGACGCTGTTGTTTAGTGCTGATGCTAGTGTGCATTATTGACGCTGTTGTTTAGTGCTGATGCTAGTGTGCATTGTTGACGCTGTTGTTTAGTGCTGATGCTAGTGTGCATTATTGACGCTGTTGTTTAGTGCTGATGCTAGTGTGCATTATTGACGCTGTTGTTTAGTGCTGATGCTAGTGTGCATTATTGACGCTGTTGTTTAGTGCTGATGCTAGTGTGCATTGTTGACGCTGTTGTTTAGTGCTGATGCTAGTGTGCATTATTGACGCTGTTGCGTAGTGCTGATGCTAGTGTGCATTGTTGACGCTGTTGCGTAGTGCTGATGCTAGTGTGCATTATTGACGCTGTTGTTTAGTGCTGATGCTAGTGTGCATTGTTGACGCTGTTGTTTAGTGCTGATGCTAGTGTGCATTGTTGACGCTGTTGTTTAGTGCTGATGCTAGTGTGCATTGTTGACGCTGTTGCGTAGTGCTGATGCTAGTGTGCATTGTTGACGCTGTTGTTTAGTGCTGATGCTAGTGTGCATTATTGACGCTGTTGTTTAGTGCTGATGCTAGTGTGCATTGTTGACGCTGTTGTTTAGTGCTGATGCTAGTGTGCATTGTTGACGCTGTTGTTTAATGCTGATGCTAGTGTGCATTGTTGACGCTGTTGTTTAGTGCTGATGCTAGTGTGCATTGTTGACGCTGTTGTTTAGTGCTGATGCTAGTGTGCATTGTTGACGCTGTTGTTTAGTGCTGATGCTAGTGTGCATTGTTGACGCTGTTGTTTAGTGCTGATGCTAGTGTGCATTGTTTTCGCTGTTGTTTAGTGCTGATGCTAGTGTGCATTTTTTGCGCTGTTGTGCAGTCCTGATGCAAGTGTGCTTTGTGGGCTCTGTTGTTTTCTGCTGATTCCAGTGTGCATTGTTGACGCTGTTGTTTAGTGCTGATGCTAGTGTGCATTATTGACGCTGTTGTTTAGTGCTGATGCTAGTGTGCATTGTTGACGCTGTTGTTTAGTGCTGATGCTGGTGTGCATTGTTGACGCTGTTGTTTAGTGCTGATGCTAGTGTGCATTGTTGACGCTGTTGTTTAGTGCTGATGCTAGTGCATTGTTGACGCTGTTGTTTAGTGCTGATGCTAGTGTGCATTATTGACGCTGTTGTTAGTGCTGATGCTAGTGTGCATTATTGACGCTGTTGTTTAGTGCTGATGCTAGTGTGCATTGTTGACGCTGTTGTTTAGTGCTGATGCTAGTGTGCATTGTTGACGCTGTTGTTTAGTGCTGATGCTAGTGTGCATTGTTGACGCTGTTGTTTAGTGCTGATGCTAGTGTGCATTGTTGACGCTGTTGTTTAGTGCTGATGCTAGTGTGCATTATTGACGCATTGTTTAGTGCTGATGCTAGTGTGCATTATTGACGCTGTTGTTTAGTGCTGATGCTAGTGTGCATTGTTGACGCTGTTGTTTAGTGCTGATGCTAGTGTGCATTGTTGACGCTGTTGTTTAGTGCTGATGCTAGTGTGCATTGTTGACGCTGTTGTTTAGTGCTGATGCTAGTGTGCATTGTTGACGCTGTCGTTTAATGCTGATGCTAGTGTGCATTGTTGACGCTGTTGCGTAGTGCTGATGCTAGTGTGCATTGTTGACGCTGTTGCGTAGTGCTGATGCTAGTGTGCATTGTTGACGCTGTTGTTTAGTGCTGATGCTAGTGTGCATTGTTGACGCTGTTGTTTAGTGCTGATGCTAGTGTGCATTATTGACGCTGTTGCGTAGTGCTGATGCTAGTGTGCATTATTGACGCTGTTGCGTAGTGCTGATGCTAGTGTGCATTGTTGACGCTGTTGTTTAGTGCTGATGCTACTGTGCATTATTGACGCTGTTGTTTAGTGCTGATGCTAGTGTGCATTGTTGACGCTGTTGTTTAGTGCTGATGCTAGTGTGCATTGTTGACGCTGTTGTTTAGTGCTGATGCTAGTGTGCATTGTTGACGCTGTTGTTTAGTGCTGATGCTAGTGTGCATTATTGACGCTGTTGCGTAGTGCTGATGCTAGTGTGCATTGTTGACGCTGTTGTTTAGTGCTGATGCTAGTGTGCATTGTTGACGCTGTTGTTTAGTGCTGATGCTACTGTGCATTGTTGACGCTGTTGTTTAGTGCTGATGCTAGTGTGCATTATTGACGCTGTTGTTTAGTGCTGATGCTAGTGTGCATTGTTGACGCTGTTGTTTAATGCTGATGCTAGTGTGCATTGTTGACGTGGTGGTGTAATGCTGATGCGAGCTGCGTACTTTTCATTGTAATCTTACCTGTCAATTATACATTGAGATTGAAAAGAAAGAGGACCCAGGTGTAAATAAAAGAATCAATCCCAACCCAGTCACAGTAATGTTGCTAATTATAACTTGAATAAATTATATTGTTGTACCGACAATTCTGTTTTCAGGTGCCTTGTTTCTCTGAGTAACTGTGTGCTAGCATAGACTTAACAATCAATCACAATTGGTGGTAGATTTCCATCAAAACGGACTCATACCCCTGGCCCAGAGATCGCTCCGAATGGTATCTCGTCTAGGAAAGAATCTTAGTTTGGGGGAATTGTTGTCACCACAAATGGTGTCTGACTTGACCCTATCGAACTTAGGTTGAGCCTGGGAAACCCGCCACAATAGCAACAAGATCCATCAGGTATAACAATGGTTCTTTTGGTAACTGCCCACTGGAAAAGAGATCCCAGAGAATTGAATCTAATGGAGCTGGTTGTGTTCAGGGTTAACAGAGTGCCAAAGCAAATGACAGCTCGTAAACACGCTCGTAAACCATTTTGAACCATTTCGTATAGTGTTGTAATTTTAGTAAATGATGAAGCAATGACAATGTGACACTTCAGAGGTCTGCTGCTAGTTCATGAAAGCTGTCGTTAATACAATGATTACATTTATCATTACACACTTTAAGTATCATTCCATCTTATCATTTTTGTCCCAATAATTATTTCCTGATTTTATTTTATTTCTTATTTGTAAAGGTGGCAGTTCGTATCCTGCATTGAAGAATGGCGTCATTTCTGCAGCTTTACATAGCACAGGTGCTGCAGCCATGGCGCTGGTGTCAAGTCACAAACCGATGTTGGGCAGACGTGACTACAGCGACAGCTGCCCATCACAGAGAAACACAGGTACCAAATAATTTTGTTCACTTATAGATAGCTCAAATGAGAATACCATGTCCCACATCAGTCGATAACCTTCCTACCCCTAGTTAATATATTGATCACTTCTGAAAAGTTTGCTTGAAGTCAAAGAAAAATAGAATCCTTGTCACTCCATAATGGTGCTAATTAATGAGCTACCTCCTAACTGTAACATGTAAACATATCCATCACAGAGAAACACAGGTACCAAATAATATTGTCCACTTATAGATAGCTCAAATGAAAACACCATTTCGATAACCTTCCTAAGCCAAGTTAACATATTGATCACTTCTGAAAAGTTTGCTGGAAGTCAAAGAAAAACAGAATGCTTGTCATTCCATAATGGTGCTAATTAATGAGCTACCTCCTAACATGTAAACATTTTTAAAATAACGTCACAGCAGTAAGTACATATCCCAGTGTACGTATCTGATATAGGTATCAACATTGATGTATAACCTATATTTCATTTGATCTTGTTGTCAGGAAAAGGGTAAAAAGTGGCGTCACTCCATAACGGAAAACTAATTATTTAATTACGGGAAAATTTTTTAATATTTAATTGTACTTGACCAATAGCAGTGCATGGTAGATTATTACTAGATTAACCCTCCTACTACAAGGGTCAAAATCAGTGAAAATGTTGATATACTTCCCAAGGTATATCTAGTGCACTTAAAAGTCAAACATTGTCAAACCTTACATGTAGTAAGTACATTTACAGGTTAAAATGAGTCAACCATTTTTGACATGTAAAAGCATTGTCTTGTATTGTTCAGGGTGGTCAAAATTACAGTCAAAACCAGTTAAAAATGCCCCTGTGTTAACTTTTTGGGTCAACAGTCAAAACAGGCAGTTGACTGGTTTTGACCACTATAGCTACTTGCCACTAAAGTGCGGCTATAGTAGGAGGGTTAATGACAATATTAAAAACAAAAATAAGGGAAATTATTGCTTGCATGAAGAACTGTGAGCTTAGGCGTTTTAATTTTGAGTCAAATGTGGCATCATGGAATTGCCCCTTACTGACCAAGACTTTCATCCATGGACTTTTACAGAGAATATTACCACCATTGACGGTTACAGCTCGGAAGATTTCACAAGCACAGACTCCGACCCGACCTTCATGGGGGATCACAGCTCGGATACGGAGCCCTCGGGCACAGAGAGCTTCATCACAGTGGACACACCAAGCCAGCCAGTCAGTAGAGGGGTCAGTCTGAATGGACAGAGGAGTGGCCATCCACCGGCAGACAGTAGCTTCCTTCAGAATGTGAATCAGTCAGGTATTAGTTTGACATTTTCACGGGGAATGTTATCTGGATCTGGATTTATTTACACTGGGCTTTTTAACCCTCCTATGACTACAAGGGTCAAAATTTTGGTATACATGCCAAGGTATATTTAGTGCACTTGAATACTGTCAAACTTTAGGTGTAGTAAGTACATTTACAGGTCAAAATGAGTTGACCGTTTTTGACTGATAAAAGCATTGTCTGGTATTGTTCAGGGTGGTCAAAGTGACAGTAAAAACCAGTCAAAAATGCCCCTGTGTGTACATTTGGGTCAACAGTCAAAACAGGCAGTTGACTGATTTTGACCTCTATAGCTACTTGCCACTAAATTGCAGCTACAGTGGGAAGGATAAAGGATAACCATATCACAACAAAGATTATACTGGATATTTACTCCAGGGGTAGAACGGCTTCTCAGGGAACAAAAATTGCCAGGGAATACGAAGACTCTTTCTCCATTAAGTTTCCTGAGTTCTTACAAAGAGGCCTCCTTGACACTAGGAACATTAATGCTCATATATGTGTAAGGACACAATACTGGCTGACAAAAATGGGACACAGGGGGTGAAAAAAAATATTGGTGGAAAGTTGTAATTTACTTGGAAGTCATGAGAATGGACACCCTTGTACTTGAAAATAGCATTGGAGAGATAATGTGCCAAGTAGATTTTCCTCCCTGTTGTATTTTCTCGATTGGCGTGTGAAAGTTAACGTAAGTTACATGGTGTCCACTTTTCAGTCTAGTACCCAACAATAAAAGTCAAAGCAAAAAAATGTTTACACCATGATTATGTAGCTTATTCCCAATAAAAAATGGCTTAGTTTGGTAAGGATGAGTTTTGTAAAAAAAAATATCTGGCCGTTTTAACATCGTATGATTTGGCGGACACGATGTGTAACTAACGTGAACACAGATTTAGCGATCATTTGAGGTTCGTGAAATCTTTTTTTTTTTTTTTTTTTTTTTTTAGGAGCCAGTTTATTTCTTCACTAACCCTCCTATAGGTTTAACACTCAAAGACACTCAAAATTTGTATGTCTCTCTTAACCCATTGACTTTGTGCAGTGCACTCAAGGAGGTCAAACCAAAACCAAGTACATACACAGCTCTGTGTGACTCTGGTTTGACCTATTGGCAATGCAACCAAAAATACTCAAGTGAGTGTCTGTGGGTGCCGTGCTGACTGGGCCAAATTTCAGCCTGGGCATAGGAGGGTTAAGTTACTCAAGTTATATAGGAAAATAAGTAAGGGATACGTAAAGTGTTTGATTTGATGAACTTTTGTTCAATTAATGTTTGTAAACGTGAATTAAAAGTGACACAACACGTATTTACACTTTATTTTATCTTTATTTGTCTCTTAAACATATATACAAATATTATCTAAAATAAAAAACAGTTCAAAATAGTCAAATTATTTAAGAAAATCAAGATCATTTTGTGCACCATGAAAGTTAATCAGTATTGTGTCCTTAATACACATATGCATCTCATATGTGCATCTCAGTAAAATTGAAAAGTTTTCAAATTTCCAATTGCAAATGTTTATTATAATCCATTATATTATACATCTTTCTGGTAATGAAACTAAGGATTCCTCAATAGTACATAGAGCACTGTAGCTCATAAGCCTTACAACAAAATACCGTGAAGAGAAGATGATGAAGGAATGTTTGGTTTGAGATGTGGGAGGAAACCCCAGACAAATAATGTGGGATAAACCTGAAAAAAAAACTTGTGAAGAAAAGATGATGAACTTTGAAGTAATGTTCAGTATTAGACAAATTTTCAATGGGGAAAAAAATACCACGCAATTAGGTAGGGACTGAAAACCCAATCCACGTGTCGGCTCGGATACGAGTGGGATTCAAACTCTGGTCCACTGAGGTGAAACGTGAGGAAATTTTACAGAAGATCCGTTGCAGGTAATTATGTGTTATTTGTATTTTTAATTTTATTTTTAATATATGGTGAATAATCCCATGCAATCAGATTCAGCTGATAGAAGTTACATTGGTAGTATGCCATCAACCAAGAGGAAAAGAGGTCGGCCAAAAGGGAATAAAAGCAGACAGTCCACACCACAAAATGTAAGTTCAGATATATGAGAAAATAAATTGGAAAGGCTACTTTTTGGGGGGGTGGGGGAGGATGGAAAGACAAACCACTGTTACCATTTTTTATGCTTCTTCCATAAGGCCAAAAAAACAAGTCTGCAGTTTCTGGTCTGTGCGTGCGTTGCCTCACACCTGCGCATTGGCATTTTTATTTATTTATTTTTTATTTATTTATATTTTTGCTATGAAACGATGTCCAATTGCAGCCAAAATTGCTGGATCGATTAGAATTCTGACGTACTGTGTTTTAAACGACTTTTTCACATAGGGGTATGAACGTTTGCCCGATTTGTGATGCCTCTCTCTTATCCACCATACTTTGTTCATGGGAAATTTGTTTCCCGCGTATACAATGTATCACATATTTCCTGAAATAGCCGAGGAAAAAAAAAAAAGTGCGTCACCATATCGATTTTTGAAGCCGACCAATGACCAGAAACTGGAGACTTTTTTGTTGTTGGCCTAAGCAGTTGAGGGCGCATGTTTTTAGTTCAGCACTGATTGATAAGGGCATCACATATAGCGTATTTTTAGCTGGAGTACACGCACAATTTCTCGAGTTGTCAGAAGAACATGGGAATGGAGAACTGATAAAAACGCACATATAGTGTACGCGGCTATGTCGACAAAGTGCCCGAGCTATCAGCTCAACCCCTTGGTTCATTTTTCACCACGAATGGGCAAATAGTGGGTTATGGCATGTGCACAGGCAAGCCTGAAGAAACCTGTGAAGAGAACAAATAAAATGTAATTTTCAGGTAATTCTCAATTAGTAATTCTCAGTTGTACATGTGGGAGGAAAACCCCAGACAAATATTTTAGAGAAAACCCACGCCATCAGGTAGGGAGTGAAAACCCAATTCACATGTGGGATACGAACCCAGGAATCATCCTATGCAGCTGTATCGTTTACGTAAACCCAAAGTTGAACTTGATGTATTAATATGACTTTTGAAAAATTCCTTCTTGTGTAATATTTCATGAATGTGCGTTTATTTTGAACATCCCGCGAACAGTTAACACCCACACAGACCCGTTACAACCTGCGGAACAGAAGCTCTCCATCAGTCGACAACTCTATCCTGAACAGTGAGAGCGTCCAGATGTTTATCGAGAGGATGGGCATGGCGCTGGGACGGAGAGACTACCGGGCAGAGAGGGTGGAACCAGCTAGGTATTCGAGACGGCAAAACATTACGTCATTTTCGTCAGATGATGAGTATTGAAGAAAATCATTATATTTAGTGGATTGTACTCAAATATGTTTATCGGTGTGGATTCACCACGCTTGTGCCAACTTGAAGAAGTACTTTATGCAGTGGACTGTGGAAAGTCGTGCCAGTTGTTTCTAACAAAGCTTTTACATTCAGAAGATGGCCCTTGTGATCCGTCCTTGGATGAGTCTCGTAGCATACCATGACAACACCGCATCTCATCAACCACATGTGAGTATGGGCACCAGCTAATTCAGACCATATGTTACATGCTAACATTTGTGGTGTCTTTGAGAGCACTTAGAAGGATTCCCCTGCAGACAACAGTGTATTTGTAGTCAATATCAGTCATAACATTCACGGAACAAGTATAAAATCACAAAATATGGGTGATACTGCAGAGAAACCGAACAAAAAAAGCAGGACTTGTAAACATGGCCCCTGAGCGTGTATGTGCACTGGGACGAAAATTCACAGTTTGCATGTTGCACTTTTATCTCCACATAACATCAATGAAGAAGATTTGAGATACACATCATGTAGTGCCTTATTGAAATATTTTCTTTTTCTGCTGCTGTCTCCTCACTAGAGGAGATCCAGGAGATCTTATGGTGTCTCTGCCACAGACTTGTGTACAGCTTTTTGCCTGTCGTAGTTTGACCATAAAACAAGTAATGTGATGTTGTCACATCATCTGTAGACCATGTGACCATGTTAACGCCTTAGAGTACCAGGGTAATTTCCTGCCGGGGCAGAAGTGTGTGTATTTGTATGCAGAATTTGTACATTTTGTACTTCTCTACATTATCAGTAATTTTCAGATGAATAAGATTTGAGATGTAATTTTAGTGCCTTATTAAAAATAAGAATTTTTCTGCCGACATCTCAAAATATGAGATTTTATGGTTTTTTGTCAAAGACCAATGTACATTTAATTCCCGGCGCAGTTATTGGCAAGTAGAACTTTTTTGACAGAATTTATTCTAGCAAGATGAAGAATTATGTAGCAGTTGTGTATTCATATAGAATTGTATTCATGATTAGGTACTTTCTTGTGAATGATTAATTATATTTTAAGTGTGTCGCTACAATATAAAACAATGCAAGCTGAAATGAACACTGCTATATTGAATATTTAAATCCAGTTATACATTTTTGATAAAATAATTATCTGTAAATGCATCCATACTCGATAAGAATCGATATATCTTTGTATAAAAACTGTGCAGGATGGTGAACTAAATCACAGTGTCTTCCAATGGGTCTCGTTACGATGATAATTGTTTTAGAACGTTACTGGAATTCATAAACCAGTGTTCACTTGTTTACATAGGTGATTGAGTGCGGGTACCAACACCCTATCTGTCAATTTACCTCAGGAAGATTTCTATTTCAGAAAATTTAATCAACCAAGTTGAAGAATTGTAGCGGTTGTATTTATGAATATGTACTTCTCTACAATTGCATCTCTACAATATAGAGCAATGCAGCTATAGCAAAACACCACTATATTGATTATTCCTGTAAGGAACTAAAGTCAATTCGTATTTTCTTTAAAAAAAGTTAAAGTAGTGATGATTAATTTGAAAAGTGTCTTTATTTGTTTATTTCTCCATGTCGTTTAAAGTATCATCACACTGCAATCAACAGGGCATGGAATCGGAGTGGTAGTTTTAGATTAACTCAGTGACTGAAAATAATACCACCACATGATAAGATCATATTACCGTTACTGCTGCAAAAATGAGCCAGTGATTTTCAGTCACTGTGTTCATCTTTAACCTACATGTGTAGGACACCGATTCCATGCCCTGTTGAAAGTCTGCTCTGATCGTGACGATACTATCCCTTTAAAATCACTATACACATTTTGGTAATCTGTAAATGCATCCATACTTAACCAGTTCGCTTCGGAGGCCGTGTATACATGCAATTTTTTTGTGTACAGCGGATCGGAGAGCGTCTAAACACGCAATCCGATTTTTGTGTGTGTTACCGGGAGACTTGTCAACACGCCACACATGGCGTGCCGTCGTGGCGGCTGACTTGTATACACGCAATCGTTTCTCGGAGTCCATGGGGTCACGGTTCGGTGGCCCCGGACAAAAGGCACTGCAAACAATGAACGAGTTCACTCTTTTTGTTGATTTTTGCGTAATCCCTTTATCCAAGACCTGCTCCTTTGACGTACCAGCCAAGAATTTGTAAAGACGGATTTATATCCATTGTTTACGAGGCCTTTCCTCTCTCTCCGGATATGCCGTCTGTTCGACCGGGCGCTGGTCGCTAATAGGCCGTTGCATCGGAGCTTGGCAATGGTCTAATTGTGCAAACAAACACAACCGTAATTAAAAAACTAGCCATTTAATTCTCGAAATGTCAATGAGTAAAGGTGTTTATTTGGGTGTCCGGACTTAGTTTCATTGACAAAAAAAATTATTAATGGCTAGAAATTTTTTCAGATTTTTCACTGAAAATAAACCCGCACGGGGGACCGGAAAAAAATATATATTCCCGACGTGAACTGGTTAAGATAAGAATCAGGAATTTGTATAAAAACCAATCACATTGTTTTCCAATAGCACTCACCACGATAACAATTTTTTAAGAACCATTATGTCACATTCAGTCAAATTTGAACAAAGCATTCAAACAATGTTTTCTTTACCGGGATTCAAATTTATAAACGAGATTCCCAAACCAGTATTGCACCAGTAGATAGGTGAATTGTGCACAGATGCCAACACATAAATCTGTCAATCTACCTCAATAAGATTTCTACTTCAGCAAATTTAGTCTACCAAGTTGAAGAATTGTTGCAGTTGACTGTACTAACCCTCCTACACATTGAAGCCACTCCCAACCACTAAATTCTGCTCTTGAGCAACCTTCAGTACATACATGTACAAGCCTGCTGTCCTTTCCAAGTAATCTTACAAAATCAACTGTGTGCCACCCAAGGCCACTGTAAATGTTTGAACATATTAGTATGGCCTACAATGTATCGATGGGAGACCACTTTACCCTGCAATCTTAGTGGTGTGACAGTGCACAGAAGGGTAACCATAGGAGGCCACTGGCAACAGCTCATGGCTTGGAGTGGCCTGAATGGGTTATTTAAAAAATTGCACTGATTGTAGGAGTGGTGTGACAGTACACAGAAGGGTAACCATAGGAGACCACTGGCAACAGCTAATGGCTTGGAGTGGCCTGAATGGGTTATTTCAAAAATTGCACTGATTGTAGGAGGGTGATTAAGTACTTTTTACGTACTCTTAAGTGCATCTCTACATCACCCAATCAGCCAATGTACCTCAATAAGATTTCTATTTCAGCAAATCTTAAACGTCATTGTACTATACTCCAACTTGAGTACTGTAGTTGAGTATTCTGTGTCTTTATATCAGTGTTTATATGTATTCAGTTTGGCAATTATTTGTAGTCCGAAATCCTTTGCAATTTTTTTTAAAACTATTTTGTTTAAGAACCAGGGGCAGATTGTTACAGAGATGTTGAGCAGCAATTTGTGCTTAGTGAATATCTTTGCTAAGCAATAAAAACAAACAACCAGCCAAAGTCAGGAAGTTTTGTTGGTAACCAAGAAAAAATGCTGAGACATTTCTGCTAAGCTAAATTTTCTGCTCAGCAACCTCTATAACATATGCCCTGGTCTAACCAAAAATCATGATTCTCTTGAAATATTTAAGATTTGTTGCCATCAACTGTTATATAAATTGTTTTTATGTTTAAATGAAAAAGATAAAGAATTTAACGATTGATAATATCTTCACACAAGAAATAAAATAACATTATGAAATGATTTTGACTGTAAATGAATGGGAAGGTACAACATTCGTATTTGGAAATGTACATTCATTCCAACCCTCTGGTTTTTGAAAATATGTGATCGACACAAAGGTGCTCACATTTTTGGGAAAAAACAATGAAAAACTGTTTTATTTTGTTTGTTTTTAAAAAAAATTGACAAAAGATTAAATCACTTCAGATAAAATAATTTCTCAGGATGATTGATACTAAGCAAGCTTTTACTATTGGTATACCAATGTTGTACCTTATCGATAAATTTATGCATAACTGAGTTTTTTTTCCCATAGCTAAGACAATATGCTTGCAAAAAATAATTAATTGTAAATAACTGCGCTTTATTTGCCCTTACACCGACGTACATGTGTGTATGAAACACTGCTTACTTGGTGCTTTCCGAGTGTCTGTGGAAAAAAACCTCAACAGGCGGGATTCGAACCGCAAAATCAAATCAATTGCTTATCACCCAATCTGCACGCTTTTGCGCTGTTTAGATTTTTATTATTTCTGGTATGTAGTCTATTGCTAAGGTTTGACTTTTTAATTTTAATAATGGATAATGTATTCTAAATATGTATTCCATTGCTGTTTTACACAATTTAGAAAATCATGAATTTCAATAAATTAATATTTCTATTAACATTTTAAGAGTAAAGACGTATTGGTTTCCACTGAAGTATGTTTTCTTTACTGAAACACAAAGCATGAATGATGTAGATGAGTTACCAAAAGCTTACCGTGGCTTTAAAAAAGATTTGATTATTTCTGGTATTGCTAAGGTTTGACTTTTTAATTATGGATAATGTATTCTAAATATGTATTCCATTGCTGTTTTACACAATCATGAATTTCAATAAATTAATATTTCTATTAACATTTTAAAGTAAAGACGTATTGGTTTCCACTGAAGTATGTTTTCTTTACTGAAACACAAAGCATGAATGATGTAGATGAGTTACCAAAAGCTTACCGTGGCTTTAAAAAAAAAAATAGTTTCCTTGAAATTGTTAAACACAATGAGCCCAAAATATACACCAGACATGTTTCAATTAATGCATATTCCACACACCAAATAAAATATATCTCAAAGCTTGCAGTTCATTTTATTAAACGGCTAGAAATCTCACAAAATATTAAATGCAAGAAAACAGAAAGATTCCACGATGGAATGTGTTTGAGATAACTTTCAAATAAGGGTTAGGCCGTTTGTTTTTTATTACTTGGATTACGGATTTGTAAGCTACAAAAAATGAGCGGGGATCGGGGGAAAAAAAAAAAATGACCGGGATTACGGAATTTCGAGCTCACGAAATCGGGCGGGGCGAAAAAAAAAAATTAAAAAAAATAAAAAATACCGAAGGCACGCAGGCGGCTTCTAAAACACGTACATTATACACAATTTATGTAGACAAAAGCAGAAAGTCACTGAATGAATGTCGCGAGTGTTTAGGCTTAACAAAATGTTCTGTTTCCGGTTTCTGACCGACCCTAACTTTACGCCGCGACCCTAAACTTTTTACATTATTCGGCTTGAAAAAAAAAGCAGCAAGATGCACCAAGTCTCGGCAGCGGCCGCCATTGTAAACAGCAGATGCACACACGCTGATGCTCTGCCCAAATTCGCACACACAGACCATTTGTTGACAGCAATCGATTGCATGAGTTTGGGCCGTGAGGTCAAGTCGCGCGATGCACGTACATGTAGTTGTTACTAAATGGCCAATGTATGCACTTGGGCAAATAGTATAGTCTATAAACGGACTCGCACTTTTGTACGTGAATGCATAACATTGGTCTGGTTTCCATCATACATCGGCCGCGATTTTTTTCTCCGTTCACTGGCTCACGGTACGTGTACACATTTACTGTACATGTATTGTAGGGATCTTGTTGTATTTGAAGAAAATGTGATCTAAAAGTATTGTTTTGTACACGATGGTGTTTTGTACGCGATCGGTGGCACTGTTGTAAGTGTTGTGGATTTTTTTTTTTTTTTTTTTTTTCAGAAACGCGATTTTTTCGAGCGGCGATTCCGTAATCCAAGTTATTAAAAAAACATGGCCTTAGTAAAGACTTAAGTTTCTCGTGCAAGCAAAAATTGTGGGCTAGTTTTCAACTAAACAGAAATAACCGTTACATTTTCTAAAGAAAAATAAACTGTTTAAACAAACAGCTGTTACTTCTTAGGCCAATTTCATAGTTGCTTAGCAGAAAATTATGCTAAGCAAAATTAAACAGACAACCAGCCAAAGTCTACTGTAAATGCACCGTTTTGGCTGGTAACCAATAAAATCTGCTTAGCAAATTATTATTTTGTCTTACTTACACTCAAATTCTTATATTTGCTTAAAAGCCATTCCATATCAAGATACACAAATTAAGCACAAGGGTTTGCTGCCTACTCACTTTGACCCTACAGTCACTACGGCCCAATTTCATAGAGATGCTAAACAGATAAATTTGCTTAATAACAAATTTATTTACTAAGCAAAATGTTGCCGAGATCCTGCCAGTTTCATGACAATTTGGCTAGTAACAAATGTGACCTGCTCCATCGGAATGTCCCCCAACACACGTTTCCGTGTAATGGACTTCCAAAGTTCACAAAACGTGCATGACTGCATTATCAATTTATCACATCCTAACACAGGAATGAAATGAACCAAAAAAATTAATGTTTGGCATCATCAGAAAGCCCATTAAATTCTCTTCAAGTTGATATCCATATGTGAAATTTGGAGGACATTCCTATTTCGATGAAGCGGGTCACATTATGTTTGCCAAGCATAACTGTTCTGTGCTCAGCAAATTTGTCTAAGGAGCTCTCTGAAATTGGCCGCTGTCAAACATAGGTTTCAAAAGTCACACATTGTCATCGTCATGAACTTAACCAAGCACGATTGCTCTTTAAAAAAAAAAAATCCTCCTGACTGTATGACTTTACTGCAGACAGGAAATACAAAACAAGTGATCTTTACAAAAAGGGTTGCCAAGAAAAATTATGTACATGTATATTTCTGTCGCCCATGTACAAAGTTTATCATAAGAAAGAAATGTAATTGTTATAATTGAAAGCTTTTTAACTGTTAACCAAATAATAAAGTAAACATAATATACAGGTGTAAAGAGATATACAATTTCAAGATTATTATACTCTTGTTTTCCTTTTTCCCCACAAATACTCTTATGGCACAGCAAATAATTCAGTTACTTTAAAACCAATTTCAGCATTTACTTTATCAACAAATTAGTAATTATCTTATTCTTTGACAAAATGTTATTTGGAAACAAATAAACATGAAATTAATTGGATGTTAATTTCATGTTTATCTACGGATTTCAACCATGAATAATTCTCTGCTTGTCGATCCTGCCATTCCTTTCTCATGCAGCGGCCATTTTTGTTTTCCCAATACACAAGTCTATGAGAATCAGAATGAGGCTTGTGTCCACCATAGGCTGGTGCTTATGATAAGGTAACTCACTCTACTGTGATATTATGCACGATGCCATTAGGAACCAGACAAAGATGGCCATGGTATAAAAACATTGCTTGGAAAATGTGTTTGAATAAATCAAATGGAATAAAAAACAAGATGAGAAACTGTTGTTTTTCTCCATTACGGATACAACCGTAACTATGTGAAAACCTAAGCATTTCACTACAATTTAGGCACAAAATTACTTACATGATCATGTTATTCCTATGGGGAAATACAACTCTTATAACTACAAAAATTTGGGCAGAAAACTCAAAGTGTCGTGACAAACAGCTTATGTAATGACAAAATGGTAAATGATCATCAATCTCAAAAATTAAAATGTTCAAACTGCCAAAAAGTAATAATTCTTGATTTTCAACTCTTATGAAAATAGCCGTGGGGGGAAGATTATGAAGTCACAGAGATGTTACAATCAATCCTCGGCCCTATGCCAATGCATTTTAAGGTGGTGCTCAAAGAAAAGTACCAAGGTATGATGAAGTGCGGTGTAAAGACATGAGTTAGGATCCTCTAATAGGAGATAAATAATATTTTATAAATTATTGCTTAATATGGTTGCAAAGTTAATTTAAGGACACTACTCTCTGGCATCTTAATTGTTGAAAAGTTTATTGAAATTAAGGTTTTTGTACATCCTCATGATGTACAGAAAGCTGTACTCTGTCTAATTTTAACTTTTACTGTAAAAGTATTTTATACAAGTTTCTAATTTTCTCTTAAGACAATAGTCATCTACACACTTAAAAGTTCTGAAATCAATATTAAATAAAACAACCAAAATATTTAATCTATTTAAAGATGATAAATGTCATTAATTTACATAATAGTATCAAAAGTTCCTTTTTTGATTGATTGATATAATATAACCCCCACAGTTCGACTTTCAGCAAAGAGTGTAACGTGTAATTACGTTTTTGGATTATTATTTGGTTTTACACGGATCCCCAAACTGACCCATCCTAGTTATGAAACTTAACCCTCCTATGACTGCAAGGGTCAAAATCAGTCAAAATCTTGATATACTTGCCAAGATAATATCTAGTGCACTTAAAAGTCAAACACTGTCAAACCTTATGCAGCAAGTACATTTACAGGTCAAAATGAGTCGACCGTTTTTGACTGGTAAAAAGCATTGTCTTGTATTCAGGGTGGTCAAAATGACAGTAACAACCAGTCAGAAATGCCCCTGTATGCTCATTTGGGTCAACAGTAAAAACATGCAGTTGACTGATTTTGACCTCAATAGCAACTTGCCACTAAAGTGCAGCTAGAGTAGGAGGGTTAAGAGTTGAAACCACACACAAACCTACATGCATTTAAGTAATATTTGTAGTAGCAATTACTACTCAATAGAGAATTTTTCACAAACAGTCTTTATTTAGATGCATTTAGTGAAACAAACTTAATTTGCACAAAACCTCACAGAAAAATATTGATTTTTGGAACCAAAATCGTCTCAGATTCTCACTCATTTAAATGTTGATAAAAAGATATTCCCTCCCTTTGTAAACAGAAAAGAGAGAACTCTTATTTGGTCATTTATGTTCGCAATTATAGAGCAACTTCCCTACCTGCTTGTTAACTTTGGATAAAATCTTCCGATGAATCCAAAACTGATTTGGACTGGGGTACGAATTCATGTCTTACAATGGTTTGTTTTTACCAAAGAGGTTTCCCTGTCTTGCATCTGGAGATGTCTCCCATATAAACCCCTTGTACAATATAAACTATCATTTTTCCTAATTCAGTACTATCCCCTGTCTTCGTGATGCAGATGCTCCAGATAGTGAAGTTCTCCTCCTGTGTCTCCCCCCCCCCCCCCCCACCCCCTTTAGTGGTCCTCTCTAAGCTGCATCTTGGGTTTTCAAAACTATGGAAAGAAAAGTATGAGTTAAAGTAGTTATCAATTGAGTGTCTTAGGAAAAAAACAACACAGACACCTTGGGTGGGTTTTGAACCCATAACATTAGGCCAAAAAATAAGTCTCCGCGTGCGTCGCCTCAGAGTTTTAGTTTGGCTATGAAACGATGTCCAATTGCAGCCAAAATAGCTGGATTGATTGGAATTTTGCTGTGCTGTGTTTTAGACATAGGGGGTATAAACGTTTGCCTGATTTGTGAGGCCTCTCTTTTTGAATGAATGAATGAACTGAATGAATTCAATGTTGTGAAGGGCAATTTTCTTTTAATAATAATAATAATTATAATAATAATTATGAGGCGCTGTACATTATTACCACTGCTCATTGGGCGCATAAAATCATTCCTGAAACCATCTCAGCTCCCTGGTGAGTATACAGCTCAATCGCTGCCATTTCCGCGCATATAGGGCTAATCAAACACAACAACCAACTCTGCCCCCTCACAGGTACCCATTTACTCCTGGGTGGAGAGAAGCAATTATGGTAAAGTGTCTTGCTCAAGGACACAAGTACCATGGTCGCGGTTGGGATTCGAACCCACAATCCGACGACTCAGCCATCAGAGCACAAATCCGATGCACTAAACCGCTTGACCATGGCACTTTTCAGCTGTTAATAATTATCCATATTTATTTTTGGGCGACTTATCTTGCCCACCCTGCTAGGAACCCCTGGGTATGCATGATACAGGTGCCCAAAACCCCCACAGATGGAGATGACAAAGATTCAATCATTTGTTAACACTACAAAATGAACATAGCGGGGTAAAACAAAAAGTTCACTGAAGTGATGGGTCATTATAGTGATCGCTCATTATGGTGATAATACTTAAAATGGTATATCCAAATGTCAAGTGGTGTTCCTTTGACATTGTAATGTTGTTTTTTTTTACTTAAAAAAAAACAAAAAAATCTGTAAACACAACCAAATTTCATATGCACTGACAAAACTTGTGGACAGCAACAAAAAGGTATATTCACAAAAACCGGGTGGAAACAAAACAGATACACAGAAAAGAAATGCAAAATAGTAGTTATTGGCCTTACGTTTTGAACCTAGCAGGTTCTTTCTCAAAGGCAAAAGGCAAAAGGCAAAAGGCAAAAATGCAAAAAACAAAAAGTTAGAAAACAATGAAATTTTAACTTACACTTTTAAGGAACTCTTGGGCAACGATACGGGCCCTGGCATTAACACTAAGTTTCATCTCGCTGATTTCTTTGTCGATGTCTTCCATAAATTGAATGACAAAGTCTACTAACTTGTCCTTAAACATCTGCTCTGTGTGGAAGTTGGTTATGAGGAAGCTGATGTCGTAGCCCTGCAAGGTGTGAGTAATCACTGAGCGTGAGTTACTGACAAACACGAGTAACTGAGTGAGAGTATTGGCCGAGTGTGGGTAATGGCCGAGTGTGAGTAATGGCCGAGTGTGAGTAATGGCCGAGTGTGAGTAATGGCCGAGTGTGCGTAATGGCCGAGTGTGCGTAATCACCGAGCATGAGTTACTGAGTGAGAGTAATGGCCGAGTGTGAGTAATGGCCGATCGTGAGTAATCACTGAGCATGAGTTTACTGATGAACATGAGCGTGAGTTACTGACGAACATGAGTAAATGAGTGAGAGTAATTGCCGAGTGAGAGTAATGGCCGAGTGAGAGTAATGGCCAAGTGAGTAATTTTTGCATTTAATAAAAATCCCGTGAGAACTGAATCAGGCCCTTGTTTGTTATACAACATGTCAAAAAGGTTGCCCAGGAAAAAGTTTGCAAAGAAAAATGACATACCTTGACTGGCTTTCGTCTAAGAATGAAGAAGTTTTCAGCCCTAAGCATCATGAAGCGCATAAACTTGTGACATAAGATCTTCTCTATTTCATCGGCCTGAGAAGAGAAAGGAATAACACAATGAACAAAGGGCTGATCAGCCAGACAAAAGGTCACTCTAAACTAAGGGAAAAAATATTATTTGCCATTAGCTAAATAGACAATAACCTCTTCAGTGCACAACCCTGATTTCCAGGAATAGGTACAATATTGGTATTTGGTAATGTACGTTTATCTTAACCTTCTAGTTTTCAAGAAATATATCATAAAACCGGTGTAAAGTTTTATCACAATAGGTGCTTTACATTTTTTTCAATCATTATGTATACAACTTTTTCTAAATTGGACATAACAATTTATGTTTTCTCTAAGATGATTCCAGATGGAATCATTACTTAGGATGACTAACCCTAACCACCCCAAATCCTGCAAAATCCTCCAAGGGGCACTTTTTGGGGAAAATTCAGCACTGTTGGAAACTGGTACTTTCACCTCTTCAAATGGGGCAAAATTACTACCTGGCAAGGAGTACAGGCCACAAGTGCTGAATATGAAAGTTCAACGAAAAAGATAAGGGCATGTTTCCAAAAGTGCACTGGTGGATTTTGGAGGATTCAGGAAGGTTCCTAACCAGAATACCTAGGGGGTTAAGATAAAACTTTGTTAATTTGACAATCTGGTAATTACCAGTGTTGTACCTTCCCTTAAACCATCCTTAAATCTTTGGATATTTCAAAAGATGAAAACAAAAGTACCGCTTCAAAACGCATATTTCAAATGAACAATTTTGTATTGAGATTTTGTTTAGTACAAACCGGGGACTTTGTAAAGTAACACTATGGTTGCAACTTACTTGTTTGATGCCGATGCTTATTCTTATTGAGTTAATAGATCCCTCTATAAGAACTTTCTCTTTTTCATTTCGGCTGACTACTACTGGGGTTAGAAGAAGCTCTTTCCCGCTCCTGTACACATACAATCAAAGTCAAATTCATATCAAATTTTTATTTATAATTTTTTTTTTTTTTTTTAAATTAAAAAAAATTACAAATGTTTCACAATAAACAGGTGAGATGCCTCAGTATGAACATCTTGTACATGGGACAAATATTCAGGAATTGTAAATGCACCCGAGGTACGTGAGCAAGGGATGGACATGGACATAGGGTGTTTGAGAGTGTCCGACCACATCCTATGCAACTGCTCGCTCTACCGTCCACCTATAAGGGGGTTACAAGGCCTGGATGCAGGGACACAGGAATGGCTGTTAAAACAACCACCTGCAAATTTGATGAACTGTTTAAGCAAGATCATCCTTCCACTCCCAGCAAGCATATTCTGCTTTATATCTCTCTGGCAATAAAACCAGGTATTCCTTAGAACCTCCAGTAGCAATGTATAGCTCATAAGCCTAAATAAGCATGTGAAGAGAAGACAATGAAGTAATGTTCAATTTTTTAGATGTGGGAGGGGAAACTCCAGACCAGTATTCTTGGGAAAAGCCTGAAGACACCTGCATAGATGAACACTGAAATAATGTTCAGTTCTAAATGTGGGAGGAAATCCAAGACAAATATTCTGGGGAAAAATCCACTTAAATCAGGAAGGTATGGAAGGTACAAGCTTTTGCCCCAATACCAGATGGAGCGCATTACCGTGACAGTCTAAAATGTAGGTTTTCAGAGGGTACACTTTTCCCATTCGTTTGGTGTAGATGTGAAGACCCTATTTTTTGACACGTACTGATTACCCTCCTAAGTACCCTCCCCACATTGCCAATTGAGTTTGGCCCTGCAGTACACACTCTTTCACCCATTTATTGCACTTGATGATCATCACCTTCTGGAGTAGCTTGGGGTAATACATGTATGTACTTTGAACTCTTATAAAAATGCACTAAAACCACTGAGAATGGTATGTTTGAGAAACACTGCCAGCACCTAAACCCAATCTTCTCCGATTCTACATAATCGTTGGCTCGGTGCTAGAAGTCCTTATCATTTTTATTGCAAAACGTGTACACGTTGACGTGTATGAAATTTTAAGGCACTAATCTGACCCGTCAAATATGGCTATGTTAAGCACAGAATTGTCTACTTTAGAAGCGTTGATTTGTGCGTTTACGGTTAGGAGAGCACTTAACAGTTGAACACTGTCAAACCTTACGTGTAGTAAGCACATTTACCATGTACAGGTCAAAATGAGTCAACCGTTTTTGACTGGTAAAAGAATTGTCTTGAAAATGACAGTAAAAACCAGTCAAAAATGGCCCTGTGTGCACATTTGGGTCAACAGTCAAAACAGGCAGTTGACTGGTTTTGACCTCTATAGCTACTTGCCACTCAGGTTTAGGAGTGTTGAATTGTGTATAATTATAATAAATAAAAAAATTATTATAATAAAAACTAGACTTAAGTTTTTGTCTTCACAAAAACTAGGTGTTTGGGTAAAAAATATCTAGATACATTTTGGGTTAGAATGTGTTGAAATTGAAGTTCCTGTTTGGACCAGAAGTAAAGGTCTCATCAGATCATTTGAAAGTCACTTATCTGAAACAATAATACATTTTTTGTACTTCCTCATGATCATGAAAAATAACGTTAGTACTTCAGGAGATGAGTTTTCATAATATATAATTAAAATTACATATAATGTGCTATGCTGAATACATTAACTTCTAGTTGTCATATGATATGATTTTTAAAAATATTTGATGTAATTCGAAATCTGATGTCATCATGACATCACAACTTCATTATGACATTAAATATATTTACCTTCATGTCAACATAAAAATATTTGTGAAGTTATATGTTAGTCTGAACTTTGCAAATATGGTTTTCTCTTCATAAAAGTTTCACGACAAAACTCAAATCCGTGGTGCCGCGTGCGAGTTGACAAGAGACTATATACGTGTACGGAATAGGGCTTCAGAATATTATTTCACTTAAACTTCCTGTTTCGACCGGAAGGAGAGGTCAGATTAGGGTCATGTCTGTGAACGAAATGTGACATACACTGTAATTTAAGATCTTTAAGATGATGCAAAGAGTGTGAAAATATCTTCTGTGGTTCATCAGATGATTTTTTTTGAAATATCAAACCTATGGTTTCGACTGGAAGGAGAGGTCAGATTGGGGTGATGTCTGTGAATGAAATGTGACATAATTCAAGATGTTTAAGATGAGGCAAAGATTGTGGAAATATAATTTTTTGAAATATTAAACTTTGATTTAGTGTAATATATCTGATGACCTCACCATGACATCACAACTTTAGATACAACTACATGTTAAGGTCTAAGTACATTGTATGTGTTAAGTTTTAAGGTTCTGTGAGAAGAAAAAGTATATAAAAATACACCTTAAATTTTGTTCATGAATTAGTAAGTTTTGGTGCACTAACCTTACTTCTACCTCTGGTTTGTTGTGTCTTTCTACTACTTGTGATGAGAAGTTTTCAAGGCACATAGATGCTTGTAAGGTTGCCCTGACGGCCTGAAGGTAGGGCCTCAATGTGGCGGACTGTGTATAAAGAGATAACAAAATATGGTGTTTCAGACTTCTGACTAGTCTTGGCTCAAGACTACTGTGAGAATGTGATCTTCATAGGCGACTATTTATTAACCCTCCTACTGTTTGACCATTTGAAACCATTCAAAATTTCCACTTACCAAAATGCCCCTCATCGTTTTGTACACACATGGTGATACCATTTGAACAGTGTTGGTAGCAAGCTTTACTACCATTCAAATCCATTCAAATGCATAGAGGGTCCATTGATTCACCACTTAGATTTAGAAGTATCCAAACAAGGTTTTGTATTAGCTGTACTACCATTTGGAAAGATCCAAACAAGGTTTTGTATTAGCTGACCTACCATTCAAAACCATTTGGGGGAATCAATACTGTACAGTTATTTCACCATTCAAAACCAAAAAAGCGAATGGTTTCAAATGGTGGATCAACTTGTATGAAAAAGGTACCAGAAGTAGGAGGGTTAAGCAACCTTTTTGGGTGGGCTTACTGGCGTAGATCAGCATGACAATAAAATAACTACTTGAATGAAACCGTTAAAATTATATTTTAAAAATTTTTCTTTATACATCAGTGACTGTAATCTGCCTGTTATGGTGTAGCAATGTAAAATTGTCTCCACATTTCAATTAAACAGAAACAGCAGTCCCTATTTTTATTGAATACCGATAAGATTTCAATACAAATATTGCTTAGCCAAATTCTCTTGTACTAAATTACTCATTTCATTACCAAATACTAAACTGACCCAAACTGGCCATAAAGGCTCGGATACATGTTAATGTATTAACAAAGATCTGAATGGTTTTAATTCCATACAAATAAATTAAGAAAATACTGTAAAACATGTACATGTACACAACATGGTATTTAGACGTTAAACTTAACTGCATTCAACACCAGCACAAAACCATCACTAATAAAGTGTATTAGTATTACACTCTTACAGATTTAAAGCCATTATACACTTTCGGTAAAACATCTGTAAATTGGTCCATACTTTATAAGAATAAAGATATACCAATATGTATAAAAACTAGGCCTACTAAAAACCAACTAGCCCTAACTCCCAAGGCCCATTTGCTTACACATAACCTGAATCCTTCCTAACTCCCTAGGCCCATTTGCTTACACATAACCTGAATCCTTCCTAACTCCCTAGGCCCATTTACTTACACATACATGTAACCTGAATCTTTCCTAACTCCCTAGGCCCATTTGCTTACACATAACCTGAATCCTTCCTAACTCTCTAGGCCCATTTGCTTACACATAACCTGAATCCTTCCTAACTCCCTAGGCCCATTTGCTTACACATAACCTGAATCTTCCAAAATCTTTCAGCAGTAAAGCAAGCACATGCACACATGTGTTTCTAATCTGTGATACATGTACATGGCCAGGGACCCTCCCTGCATGCATGGAACAATGAACAGTGTCCACTGACCCAAGCACTGACCTTGCAATCACTACAACAAACATGGATGTACATGTACTGTGGAAAGGCAAGTATGCCCAATAACCCCAATCCTCCAAAATCCTTCACTTTAGCAAAAAGGATTTTTAGAGGATTTGGGAAGGTTAGGGCTAGTGCAAGTTTGTAAAACTGTAATCATTTCAAATAAGGTTTGTCAAGATTACCAATAGTGTATAATAGATTTCAAGCACAATGCCCATGTATCATTATCCCTCCTACACATGGAGGCCACTCCGATCCACAAAATTCTGCTCTTGAGCAACCTTCAGTACATACATGTAAAAGCCTGCTGTCCTTTCCAAGTAATCTTACAAAATCAACTGTGTCACCCAAGGCCACTGTAAATGTTTGAACATATTAGTATGGCCTGCAATGTATCAATGGGAGACCACTTTACCCTGCAATCTCAGTGGTGTGACAGTACACAGAAAGGTAACCATAGGAGGCCACTGGCAACAGCTAATGGCTTGGAGTGGCCTGAATGGGTTGTTTCAAAAATTGCACTGATTGTAGGAGGGTTAAAGGGGCAATATCATCACAATCAGAGCAGACTTTCAACAGGGCATGCATAGAATCTGAAATCTGAAATTACTGGCTCATTTATGCAGCAGCAACAGTAATATGACCTTATCATGTGGGAAATTATTTTCAGTCACTGAGTTAATCTAAAACAAGCACTCCGATTCCATGTCCTGTTGATCGTGATGATACTGCCCCTTTAATCCTGTCACTGCAGTATTACATAACACTCAGCATCTTCAAATGGTAACAAATTATCTTCAACTGACTAACGGTAACACTACAGGAAGTAGATTTACAATGCACTGAACCCCCAAAAACAGCTATTCCATCATGACTCGCATGACACCACCACTCAATTTTTATGAAATAAAAGCATGGGTGATACATCTTTAACCCTAACCTTCCCAAATCCTCCAAAATCATCTTCTAAGCTAAAGTGAAGGATTTTGAAGGATTTTGAAGGATTGAGGTTACATGCTACATGCTCTTTACTAAAGTTAAGGATTTTGGAGGATTGAGGTTATTAGGCACAAGTTCCTTTCCATGGTACATGTACATCCATGTTTGTTGTGATTTGCAAGGTCAGTGCTTGGATCAGTGGACACTGTTTATTGCTCCATGCATGCAGGGAGGGTCCCTGGCCATTCACATGTATCACAGATTAGAAACGCATGTGTGCATACATGTCATGTGCTTGCTTTACTACTGAAGGATTTTGGAGGATTCAGGTTATGTGTTACAAGCAAATGGGCCTAGGGCATTAGGAAGGATTCAGGTTATGTGTAAGCAAATGGGCCTAGGGAGTTAGGAAGGATTCAGGTTATGTGTAAGCAAATGGGCCTAGGGAGTTTGGGTTAATAGGTCTAATTCTTATTCTTGTTTACCTTTTATTCCGAAAGCACAACCTAATACCTGTACTTTATGCGCAAATAGAAAGTTTGTTTTGTGTAACTTGAGGAACATCCTCTTACTTGTTCATATTGTAAGGATCATATTATGTCCACATATGTGTGCACATACAATGTATGTCTGGGTAAGTCTCCCAGACTGCACTGCTTGTTTTTGAGACCTTGCACGTCAGTCTGTGGAACAAAACGTCATGAACGGCCTAAATCCATTGTTCTTGGAGTACTATGCCATGGACTACATGTACATTGTACATGTAGGTTAGTACACAAGTGGCACACTTCATGTAGGTAATAGACTTCTGGTAGCATCAATCGATTGGAAGTTAAGGTTGACCGAAATTGACACTTCCAACATAATGTTTAAATTTTTTTTTACAATGTTGGTAGGCTTGCCGGTAATAAAAATCAAAACATCATGTCATCCAACAGTCAACGTTCTTTATTCAGGAGGGTGAAAAACAGCAACCAAAAATAGCAAGTTTCTCAAATTGAAAACAAAGAAGGATGTTTCCAAACCCCATCTATTGACGTATCTGAAACCTAACCCCCTAGCTATTTTGGCTAAGAACCTTTCTCTATCTGCCAAAATCCAACACCATGCACAAACCCTTCCACCCAACTGTTGGAATTGGGACACCCAGCCCCATGTAGACTATCCCTGTCTGGGCTATACAGTACTGAGTCCATCAAAATCAAACACCATGCAGTAATACTACCACCCAACCAGGGTTGTAGCTACGCCGGTCGGCGCCGGTCGGGTCTAACCGGCACTCCCGCTGGCCGACCGGCACCAAACGCAAATTGATGTCTTACCGACCGGCACAAAAATTGTGTGAATATTTCATTAAACAGTAATAAAAGTAAAAAAAAGTTCATGAAGCCTATTCTTCATTTCTTTGAGTTATTTGCCACTATTTTGAGGACTTTAGTCTATAGATAAATTAAAACATTGTACGATATTATAAAATAAATCTCAGTTTGTAGCGGTACAAACAAATACACTAATTAGCATTTATTTATGACGTCAGGGAAAAGACCTGGGAATCTCCATTATGATTGGTTGTTTGCGCCTGCACGATGAGCTAATGCCACTAGTCTCTACTGCGTGTAAATGATGCGACGTGCTTCGTAATGTCGATGTACGTAAATTTCAGGTTGGTTAAGCGTGACTTCAGAACGTCTAGCTTTCCCGCGATGTGCTCAGCAAAGGGAAAATTATTCACGGCGTCCCTCCACCCATTCATGAAAAGTTTTGTGAACGTTTTTGGAAGTGTTTTGATCAAAATAATTATGTCGCACTCACAGAAAAGTATCACCAGCTTTTCTCTCGCCACTAAACGCAAGGCCGGCAGTGATAGACACGGCAGCTGGGTCAAGCGAGAAGCCGGCAAATTCGAGACATTCTTCTGCGACCACATCTTCGTGTTCGAGTACAACTGACCCGGGAACTGATCACGCTACCGAGTTGTCGGCCACTGTGGATTTAGGCCAAAAACTCGGAGCTGCTATGCCTGACGGCCCCGGTTGCTCAAGTGTTACCTCATCAAAAAAACAGAAGCAGGCATCTAAGTTTAATAGCGAAAAGTGGACATCTGGTAGGCCATACAGAAGTTTCAGTTTTTCTGAGCCAACATTGTTGTCAATTGCATTGGGAGGGCACTCCTTCACATAATAAATTATTGTATAATACTATGAAAATATACAACAAATTATGTGAAAGGTGAGCCCTCCAAATCTATTCTTAAAAGCTAAAACCCAGGAGCTAAAACCCCTGGACCCCCGGCCGTGAGGAGCTGCGCTCCGTTCGCTCTGCTCACTACGCTCGCAATCGATAAAATTAGCCGGCACTCAATTTGGTCTGGTGACAACCCTGCACCCAACTGTTGGACTAAGCTGGAATTGGGACACCCAGCCCCATGCAAAGTATCCCTGTCTGGGCTATACAGTACTGAGTCCATCAAAATACAACAAACCCAGCTGTTGGGAGTTTGAACGGTTTGGAGAGGTTATGGTTAAGAATATTTAAATTTCAGCAAACCTATAAGGCCAAGTTTATTTTAGTAATAATGTGAAATATCTGCAATAAATTATAATTGTAATCCTTACAAGTTTTCATTTAAACCATATAATACACTAGTGGTTATCTAAGTTTAATTGATCCATTTTACAAAACAAAATATTCATTCTTTCTTTCTTTCATTAGTTCATTTATTTATTCATCACGTAATTAGTTAAAATTGTTTTCTTGAGTGCCTTTACAAGTCATTTACAAATATTTAATTGGTGTATTGTATCAATGATAGCTAACATCCCTTGCAATCTTTATGAATGAGGTGTTATAAATTAGTCAAACTGGACTTCACAAGATGAAAATTCTGTTACAATGATCATGGAGGAAGGACATCGATGGAATGATACACCATCTAACCATACCTCAATCATAAATCTTGTTATTCCTTTTATTGCTTTTTTCCCCCTTCTCTGCCTGACTTTCACTCATAACCCTATACCACTCACTCACTCCAAACCCTAACCACCCCAAATCCATCAAAATCCTCCAAGGGGCACTCTTTTGGGGAAAAATTCAGCACTGTTGGAAACTGGTACTTTCAAATATTCAAATGGGGCAAAATTACAACCTGGCAAGAAGTACAGGCCATAAGTACTGAATATGAAAGATCAACGAAAATACACGGTGCATTTTGAAGATAAGGGCATGTTTCCAAAAGTGCACTGATGGATTTAGGAGGATTCAGGAAGGTTCCTAGCCAGAATACCTACAGGGGGTTAGGGTTCAGGAAGGTTCCTAGCCAGAATACCTATAGGGGGTTAGGGTTCAGGAAGGTTCCTAGCCAGAATACCTATAGGGGGTTAGGGTTCAGGAAGGTTCCTAGCCAGAATACCTAGGGGGTTAGGGTTAAATGAATAGGCCTTATCTACTGGAATATTTTGCCTTTTCTACCGACATTATTTGGAAAGAATGTCGAACCCAACCGCCACTTGTGCACAATGTCTAAGTGTCCCACTGGATGTGCATACATTCATTACTTAAAATTTCCCAAAATATCATTTGCAATCATCACTTAACTACATTTCAATCTCTAGTGTGTCCTCTATCATCTTTCAAAGGAAAATCTGTGATATTTTTCATATTTATATTTCGATAGAAAAGTGGCAGTTGTATTCTACATTCTTTCCTATTATTTAACTTCCTTTCCAGCTCCAAGACAAATTATTATAGCAATGTGCTGATGAAACTAAGATATGCCGGTAAAATTTAAAAAACAAGAATATGAGTATACAGTGCTATACACACGTCGGTGCAGGGCCAAAATTAAATCAAAGGAATATGGTTGCCATCCACAACCTCCAAGCAACTCTGTCTCCCCCCCACCCAATAACAAAATTATTAGGGCCTTATGAATAAAAAACCAACAACCCATAAACGTAAGGAAATTAATCCTCTGACAGGGGAATGTACACCATTAACCCTCCTACTACTACTACAAGGGTCAAAGTCAGTCAAAATTTTTATATACTTGCCAAGGTATATCTAGTGCACTTAAAAATCGAACACTGTCAAATCTTACGTGTAATAAGTACATTTACAGGTCAAAATGAGTCAACCGTTTTTGACTGGTAAGACAGTGGTCTGGTATTGTTCAGGGTGGTCAAAATGACAGTAAAAATAAGTCAAAAAAGGCCCCGTGTGCACATTTGGGTCAACAGTCAAAACAGACAGTTGACTGATTTTGACCTCTATAACAACTTCCCGCTAAAGTGCAGCTATAGTAGGACGGTTAAGCCAAGGCATTATACATGTAATATATCGTTTCCTTTCCAAAAGTAAAATAAGAATGTAGGCCTAGGCCCTACTGAAATCCAAGAATTTGGAAAATACGGAAACTCTCAAAAGTCGAACTGTCTCAATGGGGAATGATCAAGCAGAATCAAAGGTCAAGTTTTTCAAAGGTCGACTTCACAACAACATGAATGATCATTCGAGGCCCAAGTTAACTGTGTTAGCTAATGTCATGAATGTTAGTCTCGAAGGTCAAGTTTTTCGAAGGTCACCTAGTTTAAATTGAGTTGTAACAATGGTCAACATATCTTGACCACCATAAGCACGGATTATGTGCGACTATTCCCACTCCCCAGATCAGATGTCGGCAAGGGTTGGGAGGGGTTCTGGGTGGGGACGAAAGGAACAAAACTTTGGTCTGAAACTTTACATTCACAATCACGACAGTCATTCACATGAGTCCATGAGACAACTTGGGTGTCGGATTCTGCATTTTATCCCATAAATTTATGAAAGAAAAGACCCGTTAAAAAACCCATAATTTTCTGCCATTTCCTGTTATGTCACCTTGTTACACAAATGTAATTAATCTTTTACAAAACGAAGAATTGTAGCCAATTTCTTACCATGTTTAGACTTCCTTACAAAGCGGAAACGCCCTGCTAAATAGATTTCACATGCACTTAATGTATGCTCGACTTTACCGCACTGGTACCCAAATCGTTCTGCCAGCCGAACAACACCGTGACAACAGGGCCAGTCTATAAAGTTGGAGAACCAGCGCGGTGGCAAGAAATAGCGCCACCATGAGATTCCTAGTTGTAAGGCTGCACTTCCTGGCCGTGTATCACTCGTATGCAAAACGCTTCGCTGGCCCGGAAAGTCGGTCCCATGATTTTGTCATGTTGGCCAAAGGCCTATGGGTGAGATAGACATGTTAATAAGAAAATATATAAGTGAATGAATATATTTTAAAATCCCACCATGCCACGTATTTTTTTTAAAGTTTTACAATAGCTGAATTTTCGGGAGAGTATTATAACGGTTCGTTTTTAATTTTGGGCACAACCCTAAACTTGGATCCAATTTTCAAAAGTGACTGAGATTTTGGTATAGTTTGATTCTCTAGATTTTCCTCTTTCATTTGATACCAGATTTATAGAAATCAGGAAAAAAAATCTGAAAATGTAGAAAAACCAAACTATACCAAAATCTCACTTTTGAAAATTGTGTCCAAGTTTAGGGTTTTACCAGAGCCAGTCACATTATCGTCACGATCAACAGGGCATGGAATCTGAGTGCTAGTTTTTGCTAGCAAATCAGTGACTGACAATAACACCCCACATGATAAAATCATATTACCGTTGCTGCTGTATAAATGAGCCAGTAATTTTCAGTCACTGTGTTCATCTTAAACTAGGACACCGATACCATGTCCTGTTGAAAGTCTGCTCTGATCGTGACGATAGTGCCCCTTAATTTAAGGATCTAGGAAACTGGTACAACGTTGTTGCCAGAATATCAAATTAACAAATTGTGATATAAAATCTTCATTGTGTAAAGTTGGTACAAGTATCAATCATTATGAGAAAGTATTCTGTATGAAGTGCTTTTATCTTGAAGAAAACAGACAAAGACAAAAGGCGAATTTACAACAAAAAAAGTTGACATAATTTTTTATTTAAACATGAGATAGTTTGCACCTACAGCGATGCAATTGTCAAGTAAGTATGTTACCAAATACCAATGTTATACCTTCCCTTTAAAAAAATAAAATGACAAAAAGATAGTAAAACTATGCTCTGAGCCATTGTACCCTGCTACTTTCTCAAGACAGACAAACAAATAAAGACTTCATAAGAAAATATTCAGTGTGGTCTTTACTGATTGATTTACAGTCTGTTCATTGCATTTATAGTACAAATATCACTTGATGTATGACCTCTCCTTGGAGTTCATCAATCAGGCAGCGCAGTTGTACTGTGTTATAGTGTCACACTACATTGACTCCTTGGTTCGACACAAGGCTAAAGTGCCCAAGGTGTCAAAACAACAAATTAAAACAAGTACTAACCCTCGAAAAAAAATGTATCCCCTTCGGGCGAAATCTTTTAAGTTTCTAAAGTTATGGGTAGGGCCGGGGAACAAATGTAAGCTGAATTAATTTGGTTTTGAGGTTCTGAAATGAGTTCACATCAGGTGTGGCGGAGTTAACTCGACGTTGTGACCGCATACTTAGCTCTGCCATGTTTTCGAACAAAATTGGCAAAGTAAAAAAATCTCGAATTTGAACAGCTCAAAATTCACTCAAGAGGGGTGGGGTGGAGTTTGAGGCTCAATAGGGTTTTAATGTGCATACACGGGGAGGGGCTCATAGGGGGTTGGGTCTTAAGGGGATAAAGCAGGGAGTGGGGCTTCATCCCCCAGGCCCTACCCCCGTCCCCTCCCCCACTGATCCGAGGGAAATGATATTATGGACCATTCTACCAGACAACAACTCCAACTGTGCTCTCTGTTAAGTGTTCTCTTCCTTTCTTAAAACCATAGAGCTGAGACTGAGAGGAATATTAGCCGATTACACTCTCGAGGCCTATATAATTCTGAAGTGCGCCCTCAAGCGGGACTGGACATTCTGATTGTTGATCTTGAATTACGGCATGAAGTAGATCGAAGGCCTGTTGGTTTACAGGCCAATTACAGCAATCGACCTGTGAAAGTTTCAGCTCATTTAGCTCATGGAGAAAACAATACATTTATAACTTCTGACACTGGTCGATAGAGGGCAGTAGGCCATCTCTGTTCGATAGCGGGAAGTAATCGGTGTCATAGAAGTAGAGATGTTCTATTGTGTTTTTACCCCTTATTATTTTGGTGACAAAAACAGAATTTCGATCCACGGGATGATTTGTTTCCCCAGAATGTTTGATATCATAATAACAAACTTTAGGCATCCAGTTCAAGGTTTATAGATAATACTTCGGTCTTAACTTTTGATCCTCAGACTTTTCACCGGGCACCGGGCATGCAGCAACGACACCCTCGGCCTTCCCTGGGGATTTCTTGTTGGCAACTATTGCAGCCGGATTGTGTTTGGTTTCATGTAAGCTCGGATACTTCACCAACGCTTTACCAAACTTGACCAAGTTTGTATACAGGAAGTCTGTGATGACGAGCTATGTACCGCTGAACCAGCCCCGGGAAGACGATAAAGTCACAACATATTGTGGTTGACTGTTAGGTTATAGAGGGTGAATGGATATTGACACTTTTCTTTACAGAAACTTGAGATCCCATGTAGCAGAATCTCTCACAGTTTGGTTTCTTTACAGGCATATATTACGTAATGCAAGTTCTTTTATAATGTGATGATACATGGTTGAACTCTTTCTATCCGGAATTGTTATCATTATTGTAATTTGGTACTGTAAACAATCAAGGTCAAGTGTGGAAATTATTAATAATTTGTTTATCTTTGGTTGTCAAAACAAGTCAAAACAAGACAGTGGTCAGGTGATGATGTTCGAGCCTTTTGTTGTCAAAACGCGGCGCAAGCGTACCTTTTTAAAAGGCTTGCCGTCCAGCTAGAGTTAAACTTATCGTGCATCAGTTACTATTATTTACCGAAAGTGCTTACGAGTTATAATTGGAATACTGTTCTCCTTTTCGTTGGTGGCGGATGGGGGGGGGGGTGGTTGAAGGCCTATCTCTGCTACATGCATATCATCACGCGATAGCTCATATCACAATAATCAAACCATTAAAAGTGTAATAAAACAGGCTCGTGGAGGAATTTGGATGCCGCATTATTCCCCTCAACCCCCAAGGTGAGCTTTCAATCAACAAATAAAAACGTCCGTCACAGACTGGGAAGAATCCATCTTATATTGATGGCTGTCAATTTTCTATTATTTGTTGGCTAAGGTGAGAAGAGCACACTACGGCCCAAAGGTCCTCTAAGTACCGCTATCTTTTATTTGCACGGTGCTTCTGCGCGGGGAGAGTTTTTATAACTCCTGAATATTGTGTTTTTATGATTTATTTGTCTGAATTGAAGTTTCTTTCCCGGTAGACATTGTGCCAGAGCGAGTCGTTAAATTTCCGTAATATGATCATTCCTGATAGGTGTAGGCGCATGGCTTTAACGGAGTGTGTTTGGAAAAAAGTTAAATGAACACTTAGTTTAGTAAATATCAATATTTAGGCAATTATAGGCATACATATATATTTATATAAATAATAATAATAATAATAATAATAATAATAATAATTAATAAAATAAAAAATACTGTTCAAGAAAAACAATCTGTATTTTCTGAACATAATCGCCACTGTGGAAGGAATTTGATTTACAGAAAAAAGAAACATTGGAATATAGGAATAGTTAAAGCTGTCAATTCACTGCAAAGAATTCTTTGCAAGCATCCGCTATATTGAATAAAACAAACATAATATGCATGCACCCGTCTGTCACTGACTGAATGCGCCCCTCGCCGGTCCGTGTTTTGTCAATGTCTCCTTAAGGTGACCCATGATGACTGTGTCCCCGAGGAAGGAACCCACGCTATGCCCCTAGCCAAGTGGTCCCAAAGGCCTCACCAAAACAATATTTACTTAGGCCAGCTTGACTTGACAATGAATATGGCCCGTCTCTGGCATGCTCCCACAAGGACAATAACAAAACTTCAAGAATATTAACAACAAAATTGCTGAAACTTTGCTTATTCCTTTCTCTATAAAAAAAAAGGAGATATACCGAGTTATAGGCGCCAACATTTGCATTAACAGCCCCTGCATCAAGAACACTTGTATAACAGAAACAGCGAAAAGATTTTGTCTGTGAATAATTACACTAAAACGAAAAAGGGGGGGGGGGGGGCGAGGGAGGTCAACGCCCCCGGCTGGTGTCAAACCGCAGACCCGCCGCACAGGGAACACTTGTGTGGGGAGAAAACGAGCATCCAGTCCGCTAGATCGAAGCCCATTCTCTGTACTAGTACTAGCCAGTGCAAATAGGAGCTGTACGGCGACTACGTACAAGACGAGCTACAGTTCGGATCACGGAGCCTCTGACTACATGATAAAGAAGTGACTTCTGTTTCAAATGAAAGTGGAAGTCTGCAACAGAGTTCGTGCACAACTCTGGTGACTGGTGACGTCAGTGCGTCATACTAGGATCACCAAAAAATAATACCGATCTCTCTGTGGGCCTTGGAGTTTGGACTAAACGGTCCGTAGTGTACTGAAGTTCGAACGTTTGGTACCTAGCTGTAAGGCTCCGTGACGAAGTGACGAAGTCACGGGGACTGAGTGTATAAACTTAATGCGTCTGAAGTTTGGTGTTGATCACTGATCAGCTGGTGTCTGACGGGAGCACATATGTTCTCATCCGTCTTCTTGGATTTCTTGTCATCCTCGGTGTAACAACTTTTTCTTCTGGTTCCATATTATTTGAATCACTCGGTCTGACAAAATCCCTGCCGTTCCGATAACAAACACAGCCTGGAGGACATTACCAACTTAATTAGTATCGGATCTCTATTTCAAAAGCGGACACTCTCATCAGTAGCGCGTAACATCATCAAATCCCCCCAAAAAGAGTTCTCTTCACACCTCGGTGTTAAACATCTCCAAAGGATTCAAACCTTCATTTGTAATTGTCAAGAGTAGACTAGACCTACTCCTAAGAGCTAACAGCTGACAGACAACCTAAGACATCGTCCCTCGAAAACACGGGCTAAATATAAAGAAGACTCCATTCGCTGGAAACTAGCAGGTAAGCAGTGGCGAATGCACCTCAACACTTATTATTGAATCTATTTTATTTTAATATCTTTTTAAACAAATGTGCAGAGGCTTAACTATAGGCCTATTTATGACTGTTCGCCAATTTTGTGTACATTAAACACAATGTTCAAACAATGTTCAACCGAAGCTAGAGAAGGTACAAGTCAACATTGGTATTTTGACAAATAATAATACATGATCAAAGTTGTACCCAAAGTTCACTTAATTGGCGATAGTATCAAATATCCATTGACTTTTTTATTTTATTTGTTTGTTTGTTTGTTTGTTTTGTCTGAGGTGCTTAGTTATTAAGAATAGTCAAATATTATTCCTCACTAATTTGTCATAATGTTTAATAAGGAACTGAACACAAATTCCACGTTAGAATGAATACTACGGAGTTCGTGTTTGTCGATCAACAATTCTGAAAACATTTTCTCTTTTATTTATGAATTTTTTGAGTTGGGATATTATTAAAAACATTGTTGTTGCCAATCACTTGCCATCACTGACGTATGTATGAGATACTGTATATTTGTAATTGCATTGTAGGTACATGTATCTCAGTACATTTTTCCCCTATGCTATCATTGTATATTGTTTGTATTCATGTTTTTTTCCCTTTGTTTCCGCGCCTTGAGCGCCCAGCAGGATGGATATGTGCGCGCTACAAATCTTTATTATTATTATTATTATTATTATTATTATTATTATTATTATTATTATTATTATTATTATTATTATTATTATTATTATTATTATTATTATTATTATTATTATTATTATTATTATTATTATTATATAATTATGCTTTCCGAGGGTCTGTAGAAAAAACCTCCACAGGTGACTTCCTTTTTTTGAGACCCTGGGTCCGTCCATACACAGTGGAGGTCTTTATATATAGGAAACGAAATGTTCAATTGCCGTTTGACTTTTGGGCACTTGATGCGGGTTCGATACTGCAGTCAATTATCTGGGAAGTCAGACCTCAGAGAACGGAAAACATTATCAGAACACCTCTGGCTTCAATATCGTATTATACGCCCAGTGAAGTCACTGGGGGTATGATCCATGTTCCGTTTGTCATTCTGTTAAATCACAAGCCAACATTGGTCACCGAAATGTGACGTAGTTGTATTAGCTCTGGCTAGTGATTGGTCAAATGTCTCCCCCCAAATTTTACAGCCTACACACGTGACCGACGAGTCTATACAGAATGTGAAACTCTTCTGACTTAAATGAGAATGTCACCCACCTGCAGTCCTATACATTTTCCTGTGTGAATCAACATTTCCGTTGTCCCTTCGGCAACAATTGAAACAAGCAATCGAACCAGCACGCGAATAAAAACGCTGAACACACGTGGTATAATGGTTCAAGTTCTGATTGTTGTTATCCGGCCTTGGAACTAGCTTGATATATCTTAACCGGTTATCCGCGTACACAAAATAATGGACGTTAATTATTTGCATTTGGATGTTAGTTTTGCCGGTTAGAACGTAAGGCGCTTCCTCGAGGAAGGAACAGGCAGACATTTGCCGCTCTTAAACTGGGTCAATGCTCGTGTTTGATCGATAACTCGTGGATAAGTTTGGAAACGTCCGTGCTTCGGTTCCGTAATTAGTAGTTAGATGGAGTTAACAACATGTTGCAATTACCCATCCAAAAATAAACATCCTCAGCAGTTATTAAGTTGGAAGAGGTCCCATCATTTCAAACAAAAAACATTAATTTAAAACATTAACTTTTTTTGATCATTTATGGCTGATATAAATAAAACATCGGTCAGGTGTTAAAATTATCAACGGATTTTTCACGTACGCACAACTTTCAAATATATCTGAAATTGTCATTCAATGTAATACAGTACTTGTTTATGGTGTAAACTGAGGAACAACGGGTCCTTAGTTGGCGGTTATTGTTTGAAAATGTCATCGGTTATAAATGTGTAGAAATCAAATGGAAGAATGCCTAAAAAGAACACTGACTTTAAGCTACATGTACGCTAAAAGGAGAACACTGTTTCATTGGTAGGTGAGACTTGTAGCTTTGCATGGTGAGGAGGATAAGTAAGACTAATTGCGGTGACACCATGTGAAATTCTCAACTGAGTAGTAATTAGTTCTGAAAAGAACTGGAGGTTACAACTCGACGTTTCGATCAGTGTGCTCTGATCGTCATTCTCCTGAGGACGATCAGTTCTTTTCAGAACTAATTACTACTCAATTGAGAATTTCACATGGTGTTACC
This sequence comes from Zoroaster sp. YZ-2022, assembly GCA_029582265.1. Taxonomy (NCBI): domain Eukaryota; kingdom Metazoa; phylum Echinodermata; class Asteroidea; order Forcipulatida; family Zoroasteridae; genus Zoroaster; species Zoroaster sp. YZ-2022. The sequence goes on along the minus strand of JAQQFT010000025.1, from coordinate 108,815 downwards.
GCAATGTCTTACTGTTTCATTGGTGTCCTCGCAATTGTCGTGTCCGAGAGGGAACCTTAATATTTGAAGGCAACCAATTGTGCTGGTTTTAAGTATTTGTATGTAATAGAACAATGGGTCAGGGATGTCTATAATCAGTCATGATAACTCAAGTAATACCTAATTTAAGAAACCATTTTAGAAATGCAAGGTAATGACCATTGGTCACGGCCTTGGGTAACTTTTCTAGGAAACTGTATCCGATAATGTCACACAAATAAACAAGGCCAAGATCTTGGGTATCTGGTTGTATGAAGGGTGAAGGTGAGTCTGAAAGTCCAGGCTTAGGTCATGTAAAATGACGTCAGTAACTATTGTTAACGGTTGCGGAGAGGTAGGGGATTTCCTGACCGCCAAAACCTTCCCGATTCTCCACAGACAGAAACTGTCCATTTTCGTCCCCGCTCTTAAATGGGCAGTATCGTCACGATCAACAGGGCATTGAATCGGAGTACTATAGTTTGGGATTAACTCAGTGACTGAAAATAATACCCCACATGATAAGGTCATATTGCCGCTGCTGCTGCATAAATGAGCCATTAAATTTCAGTCACTGTGTTCTTCTTATACTAGGACACCGATTCCATGCATGCCGTGTTGAAAGTCTGCTCCGATCGTGACGATACTGTCCCTTTAGCGATCTTGACCAGTGTGATACTGGAAGAGTCACCATGAAAACAAACCTCACTAAGGTTCATACTCCTATTAAGCGTCACAGAGAATCCTTCTATACCCTCCTTGTTGTGAATAATCAGTAGCTAGTCTGAATGATTAGGTTTTTTTTTTAACCTTGGATATGAATTTGTATAAGTTGGGCCAGTGCCAAAACCAACAATGCCGTGGTTGACCGACATGGTGTAATAAAATAACAATAGGTTTATTAGCACACAATACTGTAACCGAATCAGAGGCCTTAGTGTAAGGTGAGTGAAGAGTTGAAGATTGAATGAGAAAATGCAGATGAGATGGGCTGGTTCACCCTTTCATCCCCAAACTATTTTTCTACATTGAATTTTCAATGCAGTTTTTTTTTAATATGATGAACATAATATGCAAATTTAATTATAAAATTTAAGTAATAATTTTGATTCATGAATCCCTTCAGACATGAATGGACTGAATAGGATTATTTTATTTTAAGTAGCACTGTGTAGTAAGGGCTGGGACTTTGAAGTCACTTCGAGCTGTTGTAAGCTTACATATTTGTTGAGCACCGACAAGTTATAATGCTTAGCAAAAGAAGGTTACCAGCTAAATTGTCACCTGGTATATATTGCCTCTGGTAGGTTCTCAACTCAATGTTTGCTTAGTATCAGTTCTATGACAATGGACCCTGGACCACGTGCGACACTCGGTGGTCGCTTCACATGGGCTCGGAAGTGCAAAGATTGTTAGCCATGCAACATCGCTCAATCAAAAATGTCGAACTGCTTCGATTGACAACGTTTCTCGTCATAATATGCAAACCTGTAAATTGAAATTGTTCCATTGTTTGAACACCGACTCCCTGCATGCCCAAGACAAGGACACTAACGCTGACTGTACAGTGATGTTGTTTTGACCATGAACTGTTATGCTGTACCTGTTTAGCGTCCTCTGTAGCGGTGGGAATTCCACTTCATGTTGCTTCTTATGTTTTTTTGGTCTGTACAAAGCTATGACTACATACACTTTGCATGTACAATTCAAAGAAGTGCGTGATGCTATAGGCATATATACATTTTTTAAAGGTTCCGTCTGTGTCAAACCCATTTTGGGTCAAACGTACTCGGATGGGCTTCGGTCAGACATTTTCTGACGCGTATTCTTACTGATCCAGTTTCTGGGTCGATCAGATTCTCTCCAGACCCCGTGATGGGGTCTGGCACATGCGGTCCCTTTCTCCGGGTCAATTCTGACCTGCAGTGTGCAGGATATCGCTCGGTTCATTCTTCATCATTCTGAAGAAAAAAATGTCCGTCATAGTTGATCGTGACTTTTAGAGTCGGCAGTTTCGCTATGCCATTCATGCCGACACTATTGGGTATACCGTGGCCGAGCGGTTCAATTTTAGCGCATTGGATAAGTTGATTGTGTGCTGATTCTTATGGCTCTGCATGTCATATCAGAATGCGGGTTCGAATCCTGGCGCGACCATGGTGCAAGACACTTTACCATAACCCATCTAGGCCTACTCAAGTACCGGCAATAAACGGGAAGTTACTTGCACTTTTAGACTGACATCCCTGAGTTCCAAGGTACCGTACTTATCAGTCGTTTCAAGCCAACGAAACCGGAGATAAACACCGGCCTGATGATGAGCCAAGGTGGCCCGGGGACCGACTTTGTAGTTGACTTCATGCCGACAAAACTAATTACAACATGCAAGGATAAGGGTCAAATGATCAGGGTCAAATGTCACAGAGCTGCTAATTAAGCACACAAATTTGCTGAGCACAGAACAGTTATATCGGTACATGTCATATAGGCCTAGGCCTAATTGTCAAATTGTCACTGAATTGTTATATAAATTATGTAATAGGCCTAATAATAATGAACAGTTCTTATATAGCGCATAATACCTTCGAATGAAAGTCTCTACGCGCTGACTATTTCTCCTGGTCACTGGGCCAATATCATTCCTGGTCACTGGGCCAATATCATTCCTGGTCACTGGGCCAATATCATTCCTGGTCACTGGGCCAATATCATTCCTGGTCACTGGGCCAATATCAAAATTATCATTCCTGGTCACTGGGCCAATATCATTCCTATAATCTTTCTCAGCTCCCTGGGGAGTATACAGCCCATTATGTGCAACCATTTTTTTGGCGCTACAGGGCTAATCAAACCCCTCTGCCCTCGCAGGTCCCCGTTTATACTCCTATGCGAAGAGAAGCAATTACAGTTATGCGTCTTGCTCAATGACACATGTATTATGGTCATGGCTGGGATTCGAACCCACATGATTCTAACGACTCGGCCATCAGAACACAAGTCTGATGCACAAGACCGCTCGGCAATGACACCCCATGTGTATATTGTTTCTGGCTGGTTTTCAGCCCAATTTTGCTTAGCAGATATATTTTATAAGCAATATTTTCTGCTAAGCATCTCTTTGAAATCGGTTCTCAATAGAAATCGGTTCCTGTTACTTGTTTCAATAGAGATCGCTTCCTGTTACTTGTTTCAATAGATATCGGTTCCTGAATAGAAATCGGTTCCTGTTATTTGTTTCAATAGAAATCGGTTCCTGTTACTTGTTTCAATAGAAATCGGTTCCTGTTACTTGTTTCAATAGAAATCGGTTCCTGTTACTTGTTTCAATAGAAATCGGTCCCTGTTACTTGTTTCAATAGAAATCGGTTCCTGTTATTTGTTTCAATAGAAATCGGTTCCTGTTACTTGTTTCAATAGAAATCGGTTCCTGTTACTTGTTTCAATCAGTTACACTGACTTTTGATTCCTTCCTCCATGGGTGAAGCTGGGACTTTTTTCCGAGGATAACAAATGAACCAAACTGACTTTTAACAAAGCCCTATGATTGAAGGTCAATCTGCCATGATAATAACAGAATCCAACCAATCACACCCTCATTGAAATTCTTTATGCCTTATGTTTTGGAGAAATGTTGGCATCATTTCTCTATAGTTTTGGCCGTATTGGATTAGAAGTGGTGACAACCATTATTTGGTTAGCAATGACATTTTCTTTAACCCCGGGGACACGCCAATTTGAGTTTATTACATGTCAATCAATACCACGGACACACTGTTTGTGCGAAAGAATTTCACGGCTCAAGGCCAGTTTGGGTTCAGCGAAATTCAATATCATATTTATTGCCAAATTTCCAATGTTTTCATAGGCCTTGTCTCATAAAGAGCAGTTAATTTCAAAGGAGATTTAAATTGTACACATGAGAGATTGTACACAGAGCAGTGGCGTAGCGTAGTTACGACGGGCCCAAGTGTACGGTACGCTGTTATGAACGGGCCCTAGTGCACGCTAGTTACTAGTTTATGAAGCACACACACACACACACACACACACACACACCCACACACACACACACACCCACCCACACACACACACACATCAAAGCGTAGGCCTATATATTTTACCAACAATGTGTTGGATTTTACAGTCGAACCATGACTGACATGGGTTTGCCTTTTCGAGGACATATATAGCAACTTTCTCTTAAATTTTAAGTCAGTTCTTCTTTGAACACAGACGTACTTCCAAGGTGGCGATTCGAAGTGCGTGCAGGGGCCCGTTCTATGCAACACAATGTCGAATGGCCTGCTCTCTCTACGGGCCCTACCACCCCACGGGCCCCAGTGCAGCCGCACTGCCTGCACTGTCTATATTTACGCCCCTGACACAGAGAGATAAGCGACATAGAACGAAGAATACTTGTTTTGCCAAGGTTTCCATTTCCGATTTAATTTGGTTAAATTGCGCTATTGCACATCAATACGAGTCAGACTAAGAAATAAGCAATAGCAATGAACGCAATTCAACTTAAAAGACAACACAAAGGAAGAGAATTCAAATCTTTAAATAGACTTCATTTAACGCCAAAAATTTTGAGTATTCGTGATAAAAATATGCTTAGGCCTGTAAAGTTTTGAAAGCGGAAAATCTAGTACTAAATTGTAGTAAAAAGCATATGAGAAACTTCATATGAAAATAGTCTATAGTTACTAAATTACTGTTGTTTATATACATTTGTCAGTAATTTCCACTGCTGTTTTTTCAACCGCGGATTTCGCCAGAGTATTTCAAACAAATACACTCTTAAAACTAAAGTGTCAATTCAACATTTTAAAGAGTTCGGTCAGCGACAACTCTTTATACAGTTGGACTTAACTTTTAAAAGTGTTGAATTAACATTGATAAAGGTAGACTTAACTTGACTCCGTGTTAATTCAACACTTCCTTTGAGTTGAATTTAACTTTATTGTTGTCACTCACCGAACTCTCATATGGTTGATTCAACACTTTAGTTTTAAGAGTGTAGCATTACATGATCTACATGAATATTCTTGTTGTTGCAAACTTCGAGTTTGCTTGACTGTATTTCAGGACCAGAAATTGAGGTTTCACGTGGCCCTGTCAGGGCCACCATAGCGGCCTGTGCTGGTACATGTACATCTCAAATTGTATTGTCAAATAAATCAAATTTGATATGCTTTGATAGAGACCCCACATGCTCCCTCTAGGGCACGCCGCGCCGGTACGCGCTCGTTCAGCAACCGAGAGCTGCATGATCCGAGTCCGAGGAAGGAGAATGTTGATCACGGAACAACATTTGCACAGCGTGAATGTGGTGGTACTTGTAATGGCGCAGAAATCGTTTGTGACAGGTGATGTATCGGGCCGCGCCGGTCACCCCGGACTCCCAATGGCATTCTCCGTGGAGAGTCGATGTCATCACTGTCACCCGAACCCCGGTCCGTGGTCTCTCTCTAGTGAAAATTGCCTCATGACCAAAAAAAATCTAAACAAAAAACAGTTCAATTGCCTTTAAAAAACGACACTAAGGCCATGTTTCAATGAAAAACTCGACGATTATAAAAATACATGTATATTAAAGGTACCGTAAATTACTAAAATTTTCTGTAATATTTTGTGTGCCCCCTTTTTGGGCAGTGCACCGAAAACATAGTTTTGCCAGGTGCCCTAGTTTTCTGCCCCCCTAAATCTGCCCATTAAGTTTTACCCGCACTGATGGACACTATTTCCTAAAAATATCAAATGATAAAAAAACACGTCGGTCTGTAACTGCTCTTGGGCTTTTAATTCAACCTCATGAACGTTTGAACCCATGAACGAAATTGAAACGATTGTAAATTTAGGAAATCGTATGATTTTTATCCATACTGAAGGGAAATCTAATAACGCAAACCTTTCATTTTAACTCGGCAGAACCATGAATCATGAATAATGTGATTTGTTGGAGGTTATTGTCTATGGTTGAGTCACCAGACAATTAGGGCCTATTGTATTTTCAGTTATTGTCCAAGAGTCCTCTCTAACGGACACACACAGGGATACTGGATTAAGTGATGGATGTGAGGGTGTAAGTGATCTCATAATGTTCCGTACGGCAAAACAAAACTTAAAGGGAACATACAACATTGATATTTGGAAACGTACGTAAATTTTAACACTCTTTTTTTTAACCCTAACTCCCTAAGCCCATTTGCTTACACATAACCTGAATCCTTCCTTACTCCCTAGGCCCATTTGCTTACACATAACCTGAATCCTTCCTTACTCCCTAGGCCCATTTGCTTACACATAACCTGAATCCTTCCTTACTCCCTAAGCCCATTGGGTACACATAACCTGAATCCTTCCTTACTCCCTAAGCCCATTTGCTTACACATAACCTGAATCCTTCTTTACTCCCTAGGCCCATTTGCTTACACATAACCTGAATCCTTCCTTACTCCCTAGGCCCATTTGCTGACACATAACCTGAATCCTCCCAAATCCTTCAATAGTAAAGCAAGCACATGACATGTATGCACACATGTGTTTCTAATCTGTGATACATGTACATGGCCAGGGACCCTCCCTGCATGTATGGAGCAATAAAACAGTGTCCACTGACCCAAGCACTGACCTTGCAATCACTACAACAAACATGGATGTACATGTACCATGGAAAGGCAAGTATGCCTAATAACCTCAATCCTCCAGAATCCTTCACTTGAGCAAAGAGCATGTAGCATGTAACCTCAGTCCTTCAAAATCTTTCACTTTAGCAAAGAGGATTTTGGAGGATTTGGGAAGGTTAGGGTTAAGGAATATTTCATAAAACTATCTTGTGAGAGTTTCATCACAATAGATGATAGCCTGAAGATCTGACGTCACGCTTTGAGGCCCGTGAATTACGCCAGATACTGGCCATGGCCGCCATGTTTTCCCCGAGATTCAACTTTGACTTTAGCTAGCGCGTGAGCCTCGAAGCGTGACGTCAGATCTTCAGCACAATGTATCCAATGAAACCCCTTGAATGGCACGCCAGGAGCCTGTCTATATCCTTGAGGATAAAGACAGGGGAACCAGTCTAAACAGAAACTCACGTTTTTTGAGAATACGACGCAAACATTTTAGATGTTTTAGTTGTGTGTTACATACATTTGCTGGACAGCAACGTTTTTGTCAACTTTTTTGGTAAAGTTTATAAAGGTGTTAAGCAACTTTTTTTTGTCAAAATGCTTTCAAAGTGAGGGTTTCTAAACCAATGGAACCACTGGCGTAAATCCGTGATGAAAAGTGGGTGATGATTTTGAAATTTGGGTGAACGGTATAGCTTGAAGTTCTGCAGTCGACAACTATTCAGAATCTTGCGGCTACAGTACAGATTACACGGTTTACACCTATATATTTTTTCACCGCATGGAAAATCTGGGGGAATGATCCTATGGACCATTCCCCCGGTCCCAAAAGTGGGGGATATATCCCCCATCCCCCCGGGATTTACGCCCGTGAATGGAACCATGCATGCATTTTGAAAAAAAAAATGGAAATCAGAAAGTTCACACACGGCTACGTACGTTAAAGTGTAATCGGTAATCTCGAAAAATAAAATAATAATAATAATCACAGTCTTACATAAATCTTACTAGGTGTAAACTTTATAAATGTGTTAAACATCCATTGAACCTATTTCTAAGTAATCAGAATCTATTTCTAAGTAATCAGAATCTATTTCTAAGTAATCAGAATCTATTTCTAAGTAATCAGAATCTATTTCTAAGTAATCAGAATCTATTTCTGTAGTAAAATACAGTGAAATTGTTTCTGTCATCTGAAGATAGAACGTCCACGTTAGAATGAATACCAACAATACAATGAAATAAGCTGTCACACCTTTAGGGCTGTGCGTTTTCGAATAATTTGGTAACCGGATATTCGGATTTTGATTTCGATCGAATATTCGATATTTGAAGGCCGCCGATTGTACATTGCGCCACGTGATAAAACGAGCACGCATGGTATGGTGGGGGCAAAGTACTAAAATAATGTCACCCGGACTAGGATGGACTTGTTAGGTGGCGACCACATGTAGACGAGAGGATGATTGAGAGGGGGGGGGGGGGGGTAATGATGGATGGATATAAAATAAAAAAAATTCAACAAAAACTTTTTTCTTCGAATATTCGAACCGGAAAAAACAACTGGATATTCGAACCATCGATCGAATATTCGAATATTCGGTTATTCGACAGAGCCCTAGTCACCTTAACAGGTTGGTTTTTATACAGATCGTTTGATTTTGTTTAAGTATGGATATATTTACCGACATGTTACAAAAAGTATACTTTCTTTAAAGACATTATTGTACCAGACGTACGTAGGCATATGGCCTACACTGTAAAAAAAATCCCGTAATTTTACGGTAAAAAGAATGGCAGCTGTGCTGCCAACATTTTACCGTAAAGTTTACGGTCTAATATAAAAAATACCGTATTTTTTACAGTTTTGTGTGAAAAATAGTTATTTTACCGTATATCCGTTATTTTACGTAGAATATTTACATATTTTTATGGGTACCGTATATGAAACAGCGGTTAGCGTCCATGGGGGAAAGCTGTATCTACTATGGGATGGATCTGCAGATATTGATTAATCAATGCAACTGTTTGTTGTACACAATACTCACTTACCTACACGTAAGCCTAGTCTGGTTTCTTTTTCCACCACTCCTCTCCAGTTACTAAATGACAGAACACGTAATCTTTATAATATGTACTGTTTTTTCGAAACTCTTTTTAGTCATGATGGTATGCAATTATAATTTATATTTCAATATTTTAAATTTTGAATGTACTTTTTTACATCAACATAGAACTTAGAAGAGAACATCAAAATATTACCTTTTTAATCATAAAATTAACAGTAAATTATAGGCAAATGGCATAAAATCACCCATTTTCAAATTAAGGTCAGATCATTTACATATTGGATATATCCCAGAGTGCAATGGGAGCGGCCATAATACGGGTTTCGGCCGTAAAACACTGAGAAAGGGGTGAACGGTAATTCACCGTAGAATTTACAAACTTTTCGCCGCCAAAATTACGGTAATTTTTTACAGTGTACATTTCAACAATGCGTGCAACTACAGATAGGCCAAGGTTAAGGCTTGTGAATTAAACTAATGTCGAAGTTTGTCATATCCTATAACAGGCGTGGTTGTAAACCCGAAATGTTTTGGGGCTAATTTAGGCCTATATTTTCCCCAAACGTTGCACAAAACGGTTATTTATTTATTTATTTTATTTATTTTGTAACTTTCTTTTTAATTGTTAGAGATTTCGTCAGACAGAACTTGGATTTCAAGGTATGTTTGATACAATCATCAACTTTACTCCTAGGAACTTTAATGAAAAACTGCGATCATTTTTTCTCACCGAGAATGGCAGAGATAAAAAGTGCACTTGTTTTTTACAGGATATACACCAAGTCTGGCGATAACATGAGTGAAGTGCCTACTGCAATTATGTTCAACGGATGTAAATGCACATAAAAATTATGCGCATGCAGTCACTATTTGACAAGTTCCTAAAATAGGTACACACATTACTGTATTGGCATCACCCCAGTGACTATTTTTGATGAGGATCCCCCCGGACGTGGCGGAAATGGGGAAATACGACTCTGTGAAGGGGCACATGAATCAGGACCAACATGGGGAGGGGGGGTACACGAATTCAACATTTGTAAAAGATTGATCATTTTGAATTTTCGAACACGGTTGATTTCATAAAGTGGCGGGGTACATCATGGTCAGGCACTCGCCCCATTTGACCCTCATGCTTAAAGAGGGGCTCTAAGAAAACACTGATGATTTACCTTTCTCCATTTTAGAGAGGTTATATATACATAACAGCAAAAGAAACGTCACCCCTAAAAATATTTATTATTTTCATTTTATAATTAATATAATTTGTTTAATGAAGAATATTATGAGTATGGACTGTAACACGAACACAATGTGGCAAATTTGGTTGACCTCAAAATTCGTCATGCATGACGTCTGAGGACACATAAGCTAAACACGTTCTCAGACTTATCAAAATTTAGGGGGTGACGTTTCTTTTGCTGTTATGTATCTATAAGGATGCTATACCCAATTTTCTCTAAACCCAATTTGTCTCGAATAGTCGAATTCATAAAAGGCCTTCAAGAGCAGCGCATGTAAGTACCACACACCTATACATGTACATGTACATGTCAGTGGGGAAAAATAAATGACCCTCTTATATTTAAAAAAAATCGAGTTTTGTGGTCAAAATACGGGTCAAACCCACGACTCCTAAGTCGGTTTAATTGGAGGTAGTGGGGCCGACGTCCAGCCCAGTGCAACCCCGTCAGCCCACCGTCTCACTTTGGACATCAGCTCACTTTGGACAATCCAATAATGTATATAACAGTTTTAATGTAATCTTTACTGCACGGCTACTCTAAGCTGCTCATCATCATACGAAAGAAGAAGAAGAAGACTGCACGGCTTCAATATTTCTAAAACAATCACTGATCAATAGAATCACAGTTGCAATGGGTTTTTTTTCTTTTCAAGTTAACACGGTCAATTAACGTCATCACAGTCTTGCCATTAGAATGTGTACGGCCAAGAACCTAAATGCGACCTTGAACAGTAACTGATACAATCCCAAAACCTCACTGCATCGCGTGACAGACGCATTGGGACCAACATTGGTTCATGTAAACAACCTTTAACTAAAATGTAAAAAATAACCTGCATACATGGTATTAATTAGTGGCCTGTCGTTTCAGCCTTTTGAGAAAGATCGTGAAACTGCAATGTTTGCATTCATACTACAGGTCTGTTTGGTTGTATAAACATGGTATCAAGCAGTTTCTTTATTTTCTATTGTCTAAAAATCTTAAAAGTTTCGTGGGGTTGTTTTGGCTTGAAATTATCTCACGTAGGGAACTGCTTAACCTTGGCGTCCCTATAGTCCCCTCTTAATCTACTGGTGCCCCCAAACCTCCAGTTGCTGGCTAGGAGCGACGCCAACCTCGTCTCCAGAGCAGCGGCGTAGCCAGGACTTTTTCAGTGGGGCACAGGGGGCATTGCTTTTCAGTGGGGGGAAGGGCCCAGGGGGTATGTTTTTTTTTCCCTTTTCTTTCTCTTTTCTGTGTTTTTGGGCACTATGAGGATTTTTCGTGGGGGGGCACCTGAGGGGGCACTGGAAATTTGTGGGGGCACGTGCTCCCCAGCCCCCAAGCTTTCTGGATATTGAAATCGTCCTGGGCGAGAAAGCAGTGGGTATGAGCATATGAGGTACACAGAAAGCCCTTGAGTCGAGGTTAATCTTTAGTCAAAGCGCACGCGGCAACCCAGAACACAACACAACGCCCGAAAAAAGACAACGCACGCGATCGCTAGTGGCGAAGCCAGGAGCACCATTACCACTCCGTTCCGAGGCGGACGCTACTACTGAATAATCCATAAACCTCAAGCAAAATGAATAATTTATATATGCAAATCTATTTAAAGCAATCATCGTAAGCAAAACGTTGAGCTCGTCTATATTTAAATAAGTGATACCATAACAAACTAGTTGCCTAACGCATTATGTATTAACATTTCTCTACCAATCGGCAGGCCTTAACTATTAAGGCTAGGTCGAGGTTGGAGCCGTGCTCCATAACGAAACGGATTTGGAGAAGAAACAACGCGATGAACATAATGATATCAGTTATCACCCCTATAGGCCTACATCACAGGCAGGCAACAGCAAATTGGTACTGACAGGCATTTCAAAATCAAAACAGTCGACAATAGGAAATAATGTTGTCCATAATGTCATAGGGTATGTGATGACTCATGAGGTCCTAAGTGTTGGTACGATGCCAGATTCAGTAGTGCGGATATGCCCAATCACCATTTATAAGCCTACGTGATTACGGCAAATATTCATTGGCGGTGAGTATCTTTGACATTTTGCTAAATATGCCTACTCGTTGGTGGTGTCTACAGAACCCCAAATATCTCTCTCAACTCATGTCAACAAAATGCTAGCCAGTATATATACCGATATATCATATGTTAATTTTAACCCTCTATAGTTCATAAATCCCCAAGACAGTTTAGACAATCTGATTTAATTGGACAAAACGAATGGTGTAGACTGCATGCACCAAAATAAGAGCAGTGCATATATGCGCCAGCTGTTCGCCAGCTGTTTTTGTGCGACGCGCGACGCATATTTCAACCAATCAGAGTGACGAAGGTTGGCATTATTACGCGCCTTGTTCGTGTACGAAGTGATTTGTGTGTGAATTTGCTCATTTCTATTTGGCTTTATTCAACAAAAATTTCATTTATTTACATTTTGAAAATACGGGCATTTATGACTGGTTTTGGGCGTGATCTTCGGCGAGGTCATTATCGCTCGTGGCCACGCCCAAAATCAGTCAGTAACCTGCGATAACGACCGCGCAACAAACTGTTATTCCCTTAATTTATCATCATAGGTGTTCACGTTTTTGAGAAGTTTTTTTTTACTTAAGCAATATTTACTTGTTAAAAACAGAAATCAGTCAGTATTAATGCACAAATCCACCATACATGGATATATATAAATATGCACATTTACATTTAAAACGCGATTGCAAACATTCTGTCTTTATTGGAAATAATGTTTCTCTAAAAATACATTCAAATCTATCTCAAGTGTCCAACTTTATACCGAACTTCATTTGAATCATGCAAAATACAATACATGCTAATTTTGTATGGATGGTTAAAAAGAAATGCCCCATAAAGGTACTGGAACAGCCCAAAAAATGTAGTAGAGTTATACCAACATGGATACACAGTACACAGTGAGTAGTGCTGGTCGAGTAGAGCGATTACTCGAGTAATCGCGAGTAACTAATAATCGTTAATCGCACTCGTACTCGTGTCTTTTTACTACTTGATTAATCGTCCCACTGCGATTACCTCAAAAGTATACTCGTGAGTAGTAACTGCACATTTACGAGTAACGATTGATTATTTAGTCATATAAAATCCGAAATAATATCAGATGTTTTTTGAATAATTATCATAATATAATAAACAAGTATGTTTGAAATAGTACTGTATACTTTGGAAATACGTGAATAATCAATTACCTAGGCTATGACTAGTATGGGTAATGCTACAATTTAAAGGGTTAAAAAAAATGTTGATTAATCGAGTACTCGCTAATAATTGCAGTGCGATTACTCGAGTAGTGAATTTCACTAATCGCCCATGCAGCACTAACAGTGAGTTCATTAGAATTCCTATTACATAGCTCCTTTAATCAGTTCCTTGTGTGAATGGCTTCTTCATTGGTCGTTTGTGAAAGAGCATTGATCATTAATAACTATACCATGGCCTCATTATTATTTACCCAAGGACATTTAGCCTATTACATGCGTGTCATCTTTCATTGTGCTAGTCTTTCCTCGTGGTCAGCGATGCGTGAAAATAGTGATCAGAGTGCGTACCCACGACAAACTGTCAAGCTTAGGGTCCGTGGATTCAGTTAGTCGAACAATTAGACATCTACGGGAACCACCACACCGTACCAGCAAAACAAATCCGCTCCTTCGGGTACTCGAACACTGATCACTCTCCCAGGCAAATGATTGACAACACAGTCTCAATATATTGTTAAGCGAGGCCGCTAGGTTTGTAACCACCGATTCAGAATCTAGACAAGAGTCTTTAGAAATTATTCTTCGCAGCAAAATAGATGAGAGAGCAGCAGAAGTTGTTTTCATCTTTTGAACCGTTTCTTTTGGATCTGTGTACTTCTGGTTTCGATTGGAGGCTATATGTGACTGGCTTTGGCAAAACCCTAAACTTGGACCCAATTTTCAAAAGTGAGATTTTGGTATAGTTTAGATTTTCCTCTTTCATTTGATCCCAGATTTGTAGAAATCAGAAAAAATTCTGATTTCTACAAATCAGGTATCAAATTAAAGAGGATACCAGATTTGTAGTAATCAGAAAAATTCTGATTTCTACAAATCTAGTATCAAATGAAAGAGGAAAATCTAGAGAATCAAACTATACCAAATCTCACTCAAGTTTAGGGTTTTGCCAGAGCCAGTCACATTATGAGTGTGTACATGTATGTGCGTTTAAAATCAGCACTCTTAAACTTAACGTTAAGTTGATCTGTTGAGTTTAACAGATCTATTTTTGGTGTGTCTCATCAAACAGATAACAAAATGGACGCCAAATTATTCACCAGTCTTGTCCACCTCACCCTTGCCGCGTTTCTTGTCATCCTCACCCCGGGACCTACCAGCTCAGCACCACTAGCACTTCGCATCCAGTTACCCATGGACATCAGACAACCAGTGGTCCTTCGCAACCATCCTCCACCAGCCCCGCACCCAACTCGTCCGAACCCAGCCATCCCGATCGTTTCGGCCCATACGTCGGGGAACGGAGTCGGTGGCGCCGGAGCCAATGACAGCGACAACGGCGTTAAAAAAGCCAGCGGACATTTGACATTCCTTGGGATGGATTTACCGCGGGCATTCGGCGCGTATGACCTGGACCAGAGTCGAGGGGTGAGCTTGGTCGAGTTGGCTGCGGTGACGGACACTGAGTTGAAGGATGCTAGGGAACCGTTTTCAGCTGCCGATAAGGATGGTGAGTATAACTGAAGTAATATCTCAGGAGCTACTAAAAACCATGTATTATACCCAATAGTATAGTACTGAAAATTAACCACAGTAAATGTTCATTTGTGTACATTTTCTTTGTGACAATTTGACTGAAACGGGATTGGAACCTCTGACCTCTAGATTGCCGTACTCTACCAACTGTACTCTAGTGCTCTACCAATCTCCCAATAATGTACACACTGAAGATGAATTTCAGAATCGGTTTACATTTTACAGTTCACTTGTCGTCGAGACATCAACGGGGTAGTTAGAATCCTATCTGCAAATTAGATTAAAACCCTATCCCCCTAGGTATTCTGGCTAGGAACATTCCTGCATCCTCCAAAATCCTCAAAATCCTTTTGGAAACATGCCCTTATCTTCAAAATCCACCGTGCATTTTTGTTGATCTTTCATATTCAGCACTTATGGCCTGTACTTCTTGCCAGGTAGTAATTCTGCCCAATTTGAAGATGTGAAAGTACCAGTTTCCAACAGTGCTGATTGTTTCCCCAAAAAAGTGCCCCTTGGAGGATTTTGGAGGATATGGTGTTTAAAACACATCTATGTTGTTTTAGCACATCTATGTTGTTTTAGTCTGCCAGGTATTACCCGAGATGACACTGCGTGAGCAATGTTTTATTAAATTACTCAGCAACAGAACAAACGTGTTTTTGTTTTTTTTGTTTTTTTTTGCTTGGAGACAACAATCATCGGGTTTCTTTGAACCATGGGACGGGGATAGAAAACTTAAACTTCATTCGTGCTCATCCACCGACCGTTTTGTGTTAAAACCCACCCGTTCCTTCCCGCGCACTTTCTGAGAAGCTCATTTTCTTTCTTCACTGTATACTTCAACACTGTCCAAATCTTAAGATTACAAGGAATTGTGCTCAGTGCTTTGTTTGTTTTTTATCAAAATGGACACCCTGCTGTATACTTCAACCCTCTTCCTTCCTCCATGCTTCAACACTGTATAGGGGCCTACTTCAACGCTGTCCAATCTTTAGATTACAAGGAATTGTGCTCAGCGCTTTGTTCGTTTTCTATCAAAAGGGACACCCTGTTGAGGTTGAGTTTCAGCCCGTCACAATGATGTCGTTCATCCTATCATTCCATTTATTCTGAACACCCCCAATCAGTCTCATGGCTCTGCATTAATGACTCGTTTCGGATTTTCTTCCTTTTATTCTATTTAGTCGAAACTCCACCCCCCAAAAAAGAATTATATCATACCAAGATGTTCTGATGCATCAGTTGGCAGTTTATGGTGCCACTGAGAGCAGATAAATTGTTTGTACCAGTCATTACAATCACAGCCATTTAAAAATAGTTTGTTAGGGTCGACATATAGGCCACTGACCACTTTTTGGGGCAGAAATAAATCACTGAGGAATACTGAATAATGTTTTCACTCACGTAGTAAACTGGTCATTATCTGCATTCACTGAAACCTTTCTGTGGAATTGTTAAGGTCAACAATGAAAATTCATATACGCAGTTTCAGAAAAAAAGAAACCGTATTTGGTTTGTAATTTCTTACCATAGCCTTTGTTCCAGGCCACAGAATGATACTCTTGAAAGTTGAAACTGCACAACTCAATTTCAATAATTTCTTGGTTTTGGGGGAAATTGGTTAAACTATCAGACCCATAAGTGTTTTTGTAACTGTAAGTTAAAAGCCAAACTTAGTTTGGGTCGATTTGACGGTAACAAATGGATTTAAATGTTGAATTGATATTTTTCTGGGGTTAAGGAAGTTCATTTGAGACAAAAATCCGCCAAGGATTAGTACAAGGATTAGTACAAGGATTAGTACAAGTAAATTAACAACTCATATTGACAAAATGCTGGCACACTGTTTGAATCCAGTCTTCTGATTGGCCAGCGCGGCTGTCAATCAGAATCAAGCGCGGTTTAAATATCGCTTTTATACAGATTCCGAGATCCGAATATCATATTTTTTGTTCGTTTAAAAACTGTTGATTTTAATTTTACCCTACACCGACGTGTGTATAGCACTGTATACTCAGTGCTTTCCGAGTGTCTGTGAAAAAACTGCTTACTAGTGCAGACGTTCATTTCACCCCGCTAGTTTTCAAGAAATATATCTTAAAATTAATCTGCACTCGTAAGCAGGATGTTGTGGGTTCGAATCCCACCCGAGTCGCCTGTGTAGTTTTTTCGCAGACACTTGGAAAGCACTGAGTATACAGTGCTCAGTATACACACGTCGGTGTAGGGCAAAATTAAATCAATTGTTTATCTCCCGACGCAAGAATTTCACCATCGTTTAATAACGATATTATCTTTCATTCGTTCAATTCGTTCGCTTTTTAAATTCTATATTTGGGGTCTCTTGAGTCAAACACATGTGATATATCTTTACAACACTGATAATTGAAAGATAATCAAGTTAAAGATTTATAATCAGTAAAATTTTCTCGGAGTAAGGTTGGTTAAAGGAATCGATCATTATGATATATGATTTCTTTTCATCTTAGAGAAAAAAGGGAATTGTCAAATTTAAAACATAAAAACACAAAAAACAGTTTTTAGTCCTTTTCTCTAAAACGTACCTGTTGTGATGATGCTTTTACAGATTAATTTTAAGATATATTTCTTGAAAACTAGCGGGTGAAATGAACGTATGTTACAATATACCAATCTTATACAAAATTTCCTTTTACTCCAAGAGCACGCAGACTCATGCCGTATGGCATGATTCCAAAACATGATCCAGTGCTCCGGTGAATTCTAAACAACATGTCACTCAAGAGAAGTGATTAAGTGATTCATGAGTGAATATTTTCAAGTGGTTTATAAAAATGTACATTCAAGGTGCCCTTCTTCAATGCACACTCAGTAGATGTAGAGAAGCATTTTGCGAAAAATCCACTTGATGTTTATTCGCGATGTCACGTCCAAATCGAAGAAACGACAGTTTGGAGTTCAAAATCCAATTAAGGCCCTTTCCCGTGACCCCAAAGTGACCTTAACATTGCTACTGAAATGTAATAAACAAACACAGATTGCGTTTCCTGCTCTACATACAACCATACAACATTCTTTCCAGTGTGCCGGAAATTTCACTTTCTTTTTCAATTTGCCTAAGGAAGTGAAGAGAAATCCCAGAATAAAGTTATTTAGGGTTCCCTTTTCCCCACAGTCTTGTGTATTAGATCATTTCCAATATTTATCAGAAGTCTCTGATTGGCAATGTATTATGTCCCAGGTTATGACTCGTTGGGATATCTATCCGGATCACTCGACCTTATAGCTCTGTTTTCGAAGCCAAAAACAATTTATTTAGTTACAACCACTTTCGATGTCCGGGTGCTACAAGATTATATGGTTCCCGTTGAGGCTTTTCGTGACTTTGGTTCACCCATGGTTCACCTTCATCTTTGAGTCAAAATATCGCATGTGGGCATTTGTTTACAACATAATCCACCTCATACTTTTCGTCAAATATAACTTGGTGTCAGAAGTGGGATTGGAACTTAAACCAGCAGACCCACACTTAGTGATCACAAACAGAAAGAATGTCGAATACTTCTGTTGGCCTTTTGAAAAAAATACTGAATTCGATCTGGAAAAAATGGTTATCAACGATTTTGACATTAATCACAAAGATAGCTTTGATAAGTTTAATCTCTGAGGTCATAAGAATCGAGACTCAGACCTATATGCATGGAGAGTTAGATACAAACAACTGCTACAGTACAAAGAGTTCCCGTTTCAAGGATTTTGGGCAAGTTACGGCGCTAATAGAGTTAAGTAAAGACTGTTTGCGGTGACACTATGTAGAAATTCTCTTTTGAATGAGTAGTAAAACGGTTGGTTACAGCTCCTAATAATTGAACCAACCTGTTCTGTTCAGAATTATTTTCTACATGGTGCCCGCAATATGTCTTTACTTATCCTTTTCACTATGCAAATCTTACTGATAATAAAGTCAACATACACGAACATGCACATGTAGTTGACATGAAACGTGATCAAGATTTGATGAAAATTACTCATATTTCATAGGCATTTCCTTGTATGTTCAGCTGATAAATTTTTAATAGTCCCAGATGAACCATAAAATTATTATTCAATTGTACCGGTATGGGAAGCTCTGAATATCCCCTTGACACCGAGAGTTTACCTTGGCAATGTTGGTCATGTTTTTCATCGATGTAAATAGGCTGGCGACCCGTTTGACCTTTCAGCTTGTCAAACTCCCACAGAAATTACCCCAGTCCTTGTGTATTTGTTTTTGTAAACGATTCCGTGTCCATGTTTATGTTTTCACCCATTAGCTGTTGGGTCCTTGCTCTCTGCCTATCCTGCTCTGATTAGAGTACTAACCGGTATGACTTGCCGGTCTTTATTTTCTCTATTTAAATTCGACCCTTTCGTCAAAGGAGTTAGAGGTAAATTATGTGGCTTTATCCATTGATAGTCTTCGGAGCTGTCTGTAATTGTTTCGTTTTTTTTATATTATTTACGATTGTCAAAGTGGGCCGTTAAAACATTTGGTACAAAACAACATTCGCGTTGATTCCAGTAGAATGGGTGGCCTGTGGATTGGATGAATGGCCAGTCGAATATATCAGACCTCTCATGATTGAATTGTTTCTTTTGTATTTGCCATGCCATAAATCAAGAAAAGGGGAATCGTTTATGAATGAGCTGAGGTAACATAATGGATCTCTAGGCCGGCTTTACGGCGGTGTAATCGGCTTTGCTGGGGCGGTTGTCCAGCTTGTGTGGTCTCCTAAAACACATGGCAACGGAGGCCTCAAAAGATACAAAGTGGCCTATTGCTTGTCTTCATCTAATTGAGCTTTGGCAGAGCTTTCGCTGTACCACTTATTATAAGGTGTCCTAATCATGGAAAGTACTGATGTATGTATCCTTGAGTGAGGTCTATTCTAATGCGAGTCGTTTCAATGTGTAAACACATAAAAGAAGCGACTGGTTTGTTTTCCCTTCCCGTTGGGAGGTAATCCTCCCACCGGATCTTGTTCTCCACACTCGCCGGTCAATTATGACGTAAATTATAACAGATAAATCGGATTGCAGCCCTTTATTGTTCAGCACTTTCCACCATTTTTTTTTGGAATTCATTTTGTTTGCTTCTTCGATTATCCTGTGTTTGTCAAACCTTGGAAAAAGGAACACACTTTCTCTTTTTTTGTATACCTTCCTCACTCTCCACATCCTCTTGATTCCTTAGTCGGAATGGTCTCGGACGGTCCACAGTTGCCAAACCAATTCAGACGCACCTGGTACCTGGAAATGATTATACTGACTCGGACGCTGTGTCTGATAGAATCAGACTGACCCTGAAACTGGGTCAGAAAGAATCAGACTGACCCGGAAACTGGGTCAGATAGAATATGACTGACCCGGAGACTGGGTGAGAGAGAATTAGACTGACCCCGGAACCTGGACCAAATGGAATCAGACTGACCCGGAAAATGGGTCAGAAAAGAATCAAACTGACCCGGAAACTGGGTCAGGTAGAATCAGAAGGTCCCTTAAACTGGGTCAGAGGGAATCCATCTCATGGGCAATTTCGTCCGGGTCAGTATGACCCCCAAAACGGCACTAACTCCTCTGATTTCGCCATTCATGTAAATGTACCATGCGTATTTTAGTGTGCCTTTTTCTAGCTGTGTGTGCTTCCTTTTCAGCAAATCTGCATCTGCCCCTAACTTCACATACTGGAACCCTTCTTATCCATGGCAACGTTCCTACTGTTATTTGTGGTTTCTTCTATTCATTTTCTTCTTTGTCTTCGTTCTAAGTGATGATTGTTGAAATACTGTCCATACATTTGAATTATTTCTCCCCCACCCCCCGTCTGTCTGTTGTGTCCATCGTAACCCCTGCCTCCAGACAATCTTAACAATCACGGCCTTGAATTATCGTCCCACAGTCTGTAAACATAAAACTCCAGTCTTTTTTTTTAAAACACTTTTTCTTCTCCCCCAGGAAACAACATCTTGTCTCAGGAGGAATTCACGCAGGCCCCATGGATCTTTGATGCCAGCGGTATAACTCTGATTGAATCTGTGGGGGAACCCTTGGAGGAAGTCGAGCAAGATACCAGCACAGAGATACCGCCAGAAAAACCGCCAACTCTAAAGAATCCTTAGAAGAACACAGTGATAGCAATGAATAAAGAGCTGCAACATCCCATTATTGACTGGGCCGATAGTTCCTTGTTCTACATGGAGAAATAAATAGTACATTGGAACGAATCATTGCATTTATACCGTGAGAAGGGATGGTTTACAGCGGTCGATCCAGGATTTGGCCCGGGGGGACGGGGACTCACCCTCCAGAATATTTGTTAGGGTCTTGGGACATTTTGGGTCTTATGATTTGGGGCTTACACTTTTGACAATTGAGTAGGTCAAATCTTTTGGGGGGTCCAACCAACTTGATTATGCAGCGGCCATTTTGATTTTCCCCACACGGTCTATGAGAATCAAAACGAGGCTCGTGTCTAATAGGCAGATGCCTAAATATGGAGAGTATAGTGATATTTGAAAATGAATATTTCGATCTTGCTTATGATTGCTGCGTTATGCATGTGAAAAGACTCCCAACCCCATGATGTTGTCTTATGTTATCCATTTATTTATTATCGTAGTTTACTAAAGGTCAAGTATGTTAGTAACCCCTGTATTATTTAACTAGAATCACGCATGGAGATAAATGACGTCACTACATCATTAACCAAATTACAGTGGCCTGAATGTGTATACTAGCTGCCGATGTTGTTATGTTTGTTTGTTTGCTTGTGTGTTTGTTCGTGTATTTTATTACGAACTATATTAAAACTGAGAACGGAAAACCAATACAATTCTCCAAAAAAAATTCAATGTTTTGTAAATGATTATAACTCCGTACATGAGTCAGCTTTTTTTAAATTCTTATTCTTATCAGTTGTTTCAACTGTCACATTCGAATGTTTCTCAACAAGTTTGCATTCAAGAGAATCCATTTTGATGTAACGTGCATATAACACACAACGTGAAAAAGTTTTTCCTACAATTTTGTACAAGTACACAGAGTAAAATCCGAGGGGAGGGGGTCTGACCCGTGGGCAAACCTTCGTCAAAATTTTCCTACTTGTTTTGAGGGTAACGATTTTGGTCTCTCGGTTTGAACTCTCGATTTAATAATAAAAAACCGGTTAGATGGCCCCAGTCGACCTTTCTTGACCATAGTCTTGATTCAAAGTGCCGGTAGAGGGCGCTATAACATGGTAATTTTTCATGAAGGAAATTTACATCACGAATTTAAGATTCATCTTGGTAGATCATTAAACATCTTAGAAATTAAAATATGACAAATAGTATCGGCCCTAAATTCCCTATGTAACCACTTATAATGAGAAATAACATACTGTTAGTTTTTTTTATTTTTAGAAAAGCTTGTAATTTATAAAATAACAAAAATTGTCAAATATAATGTAAAACTTCTTTGGTATTATAAGCTCTTGATGGTTTTAATCTTTTGTCTGTCTTTTATAAGAATGAATTATTAGTATTGGTTGTATTCATTTGATGTTGAATTTAAAATTCAAACAAGAAATTACTTCAGTTTACAACACCTCAGACAACATTATTTATTCAGGAAAGATTGATACCGTCATCAGATTAAAGGGACACTATCGTCACGATCAATAGGGCATGGAATAGGAAGGCTAATTTGAAATTAACTCATCAGTGACTGAAAATAATACCCCACATGCATGATAAGGTCATAATTACAGTTGCTGCTGCATAAATGAGCCAGTAATTTTCAGTCACATGTGTTCATCTTAAACTAGGACACCGATATTCCATGCCCTGTTGAAAGTCTGCTCTGATCGTGACGATATCGTCCTTTTATTAACACTAAACAAGTTTAACATTCGTCCATTTTGATATTTTTAAATAAACAATCCTGTACATCTTACCTTTAAGAAAATACAGACGCTTCCTACATAATAGGCCTACACATTATAAGCACAACCTTATATTTTCAGACAGAATCGTACCCGGAGGCAGGGTGGATAAGAACAAACTTGCCCCTGGAGAAAAATAGCCGCGCCAGCTTGGTATATACCTGGCGCCAACATAAGTAAAAATAGGTTATGGTTTTAACAACCTTCCAGAAAGTAAAAAAAAATCACATTGACGCATTGGATGTCTGATCGACTTGTATAGAGGGAAATTGAAGTCAGTAGGGTGCCAAGTTTTTAATGCGAAGTCGTTGACACAAAGGTCAGCCGTATTCTATCAACATTGAACATTGTGATTGACAATAGGACTAGATGTGTGTGCAAAGCCGTACTATTCAACGTCGCATTAGAAATCATAGCCCGTAGATTAAGATCCGTGTTGTAATGTTACCCTAGGATATGAAACCTTTCTACTAAAAGGTTATCTACAGGCCCTTTCGGGCCTCACATATCAGATTTGTTTAAATGGGGCTTAACATTTTGACGAGTTAGTTAATACAACAACAGCAAAAACAAAAATCGCCAAAAAACTAAATTAAACAAACATATCATCCCAAAAGGATACTATTATTTGCCTGCATGTAAATCTGTTTTAGTAAGAAAATTTACTTGCACAAACATCAGAATGAACGCATGTTTGAGTTTGTATCTTTGCACTTTGATTTGCATATTTTGTACTCGTGTTATAAAAACGTACATTTTAAATCAAAATGTGAAGGAAATGTGTAGTTCATTTATATATATTTTTAGCATGGCCAAATATAATAAGTAACGATTAAAATGTTGTAATAATTTTGCCTTTGTAATCAGTTGTTTGTTTGTTTGTTTGAATATACAATATTGTTGGTGTAAACGTGAAGCATGCATGAGTCAGTTAGTTGCACCGCAGTAGCACTAGGTTGCAACAAACGCAGCATGCTTAACAATTCACTGTAGTGCGTGCCCAGCACGGCCGTCGAGAATTACACATCTATCGTCTTGGTCCAATCCAAGATATTGATCACCATTATGATTATCCTGTTGGTAAGTGTGACGTAATTCCATATAAACCACACACACTCTTTTTGCTACTTCCGGTTCCAAAGCTGGCATACCGTTTTGTGTAATTTAACCTAAATTCCATGATTTTTAACGTTCGAAAGCGATTCTCGAGGCAGAAATTGACTTTGTTAATAATATTTTGAGTCTTTAAAACACATGTTTAATGCAAGTTCCAAGCTTGATAATTTCTTGCGTAAATCATTAAAGAAAAGGGTGGTCAATGCACTGATGGTCGTTGGAGCCAGCACCTGCAAAGTGGGCGTGGTTTATGATGGAATTACGTCACACTTACGAAGAGGACACAGTTGTGTGACGAACTTTACATGTATCGTTTTACACAAAAACTGTTAAGACGCATCCAGGTGCGTAAACTCAAAAGTTTTGACGACGTCACAATTCACTTCACGTTCGCGTTCGCGTGAAGTACCAGCTAAAGTGACGTCGACAATAACACTCCGGGAAATGCGCGCGCGTGGCTGTTGCCGGCCGTTGGCTGTCAATGTTTACAAACAACTATAAAAAAAGGGTTTACGAAACAAGGGAACAGAGCTAGAGAACTAACTAATACTGTGTTGGTTCAGTCAGGTGAATCCCCGTTCTCGACCGGATCAAAAGTTTGAAATTTCGATCAAACCTTGAAGTGATTGTTCCATCGACTCCTGAAGTTATGCAACAAAATGAGCAAGAAAGCAAGAGATTTAAATCCGTCTGAAAATAACGGGAAAAGGTCCGACACAAAAGAACTTACTATGAACGACAGGTGAGGAGGTTACACTTATGATATCTGGGTCAAAGATGTGTGCATGATATGAGGACTACGTGCACCAACTTAAAAACTATGCAATATTATGAATTTCATGGCTGTATGCAAAATTTGAATAATTTGTATCACCCGAGTCACATCGGTCCTCTTAAATTGGGCTGTTTTAGTTCTTTTATTTGCCATCATGCTAGCTGTACACTCACTCCCTGTGTGGGAAAACTGCCACGCCCCTTACTATCGTTCTTAGGGTGATTTCTGGACGAAAAGAGTACTCGAGGTCACGAAAACTGAAGATTGTGACGTTTGGACTGACACGTGTTTATAACGAGGCAATATCGTCACGATCAGAGCAGATTTTCAAAAGGACATGGAATTGGTGTCCTAGTTTAAGATGAACATAGTGACTGAAAATTACTGGCTCATTTATGCAGCAGCAATGATAATAATGACATGAATTATTTTCAGTCAATGAGTTTGTCTAAAACTGGCACTCCTATTCCATGCCCTGTTGATCGTGACGATATTGTCCCTCTCGTGACGAGGAGTATAAATGAGTAATCGAGAGTAGCTCCGCTCAAGGGCACCCTTGGTGAGAACAGTGGAAGGACCGAGTCTGGAGCTCTAATTCAGAAACCTGTAACTGTGTTATAGCGCCACCAATCGTCGATTAACGGCATGCGAAGAATTTTATGAAAGTTCGCTCGTAAACAGCACGGGCCC
The DNA here is from genome assembly GCA_029582265.1 of Zoroaster sp. YZ-2022. Taxonomy (NCBI): domain Eukaryota; kingdom Metazoa; phylum Echinodermata; class Asteroidea; order Forcipulatida; family Zoroasteridae; genus Zoroaster; species Zoroaster sp. YZ-2022. Next base: position 83,562 of record JAQQFT010000025.1, on the reverse strand, counting down.
TTACATAGTCTGACCGTCTATTCCCAAGTTCACAGCCTCCTCCTTTGACAATAATGATATTGTTAAAGCAGGAGACGGTGAAGGGAAGAGGCAGTGGGACTAGCCCTTACACCAGGGCGCTGGATCTTGGACAAATAGTTTTCTTAACTTGTACTACCGGGTTTTTGCAACCATTTGAGATTAGAGTTGCAATTCTCAATGCTGTTTTGTTTGCTTGTTGTTTTTTCTTCTAATGAACTGACGGATCTAAATCAAGTTTGTTTAATTTTATTTTCTTTAAAAATTTATAATATAAATGATGTATGCCAGGGATGTTTCCATTCTGGCGAGACTGTGCCGTCAATTTCTCGCTGTCTGCGGCCGTCCGTACGACCCATCTCACCCACCAACATTCAGAAGGATCCCGAAGACGAAAAGACGCGGAAAGACCAGGCAACGGTTTGACATCAACGTGTGGGTTCCATCCTGGGTGAGGTTTATGCCTTCACAGCCTCGCTCACCACCGTCGTATCACTCTCCTCCTGATCCTACAGAAAATGAGGGCGTTACCTCGAAGCAGAAAAGGGTAAGCATAATTTCGTTGTCTCAATTCAACGAATGTCACTGGTGGAGCCCGTTTAGACCATCGAGCATTTGAATACACTTTTTGCTGGATGCCCTCCTGCCCCCACTTTTAGCCACCATGGGGATACGCCCTTGGGTGGAGATGATTTAATTTTGAAGAAGTATTAATTTACTGATACAACAAACAATATTGATTCAGATGTCATTGTGTTCCTCATCTAAACTTTGATGTCAGGCAAAAAAAGTCTTCGGTTTCTGGTCATCGGTCGGCTTCAAAATCGGTGCGGTGACAAGCAGTTTTTTTTTTACCAACAGGGAAATACGTGAATGTGATACATGCATACACGGGGACCAAATTTCCCATATACAAAGTACGGTGGCTAAGAGAGGCCTCACACATCGGGCAAACATTTATCCCTATTTGAAAAAGTCTTTTAAAACACAGCACGGTAGACGTCCAATCGATCCAGCAATTTTGGCTGCAGGGCCGGATTTAGATACGTGGAGGCCCCTGGGCAGCATTCAGTAGTGGAGGCCCACCCTACCTTAGAATACTAAAGAGTCACAAGACATAGTTACAGTCATCCATAAAGTAAAATTTTTCAAGTAGAATGAATCTGAAGAAGCAAGCAAGCAGGTCAATCATGATCAATCATAACAAGAATATAGTACAGTACATACAGACCAGCCTACAGTTCAGGTCAGCCTACATTTTTCCTTACAATTTTTTTTCATGAAATATGTGGAGGCCCCTGGTTGTGGAGGCCCCTGGGCAACTGCCCAGCTTGCCCAGTCCTAAATCCGGCCCTGTTTGGCTGCAATTGGCTGCATCGTTTCCGAGCAAAAAAAAAGAAAATTAAAAATGCCGACGTGCGGGTCTGAGGCGACGCGCGCGGAGACCACAAACCGGAGACTATTTTTGTTTTGTTTTTTGTTTTGTTTGTTTGTTTGTTTTTTTGCCTTAGAATTTAGTCGGTATTTTATTTTATACATCAAAGTGCAATACATAATCATTACAAAGTGCAATACGCCATCCCAGGCGACCAGCTAAATTACCTCTACCCTCGCAGATACTGAGTAGCTCAAGGGCCATCCTTGTCTGGGATTCGAACCCACATTCTGAAGACTCGCGGCCAGAGTCCTCCCCCTGCTATAAAACCACTCGGCAATGGCAAAGACCAATGCTCATTTTGTGTGGATCCATGCGAGCCGGCAATTTTCACTAGTTATCACCGAGACTCACGGCAAAATATTCTCTGATCCACTTTTTAATTTTAGAAACGAGTTCGCATAGTCTGGTCCCCCGAAAAGACCAACGTGAAACCTACCCACGCCAATGGACGAACGGTCAAGAGACCAGACAGAAGCCAGCGAGAGGGTAATCATGATGCAACCGAGAGAGGACGTGATAAAAGGTGACGATTTGTTATAATTTAAACAAGTTACTTAAACTTCCACAAATATAGACCATATATATTTTTTTAATTAAGAAGATTTGGTACTTATCGGTAACTGCTGTCTAAAATCAGATCCATTCCGCATTGTTGTGGCATTCACTGCGATTGCATATTCTCTTTCTTTTACAGAAAGGGAATTCTTAGACGCTCATCCACCGGTAACTCTTCACTCCGTGGGAAAGCAAACCAAGTACTCCCCAAAGACAGCGACGAAGCCGTATCCGCTACGGGGAGAAGACACGGCGAAGATGAGATCGAGCACCATGTTCATTGGGTCATCACAGACGGAAGTGTTCAGTGTGGGGTAACAGAATCTTAAGCATCGACATTGCAATGTATAGCCTATTATTCTACTGTCCAGGGGGTTCAGAAGAGATTCCACCTAAAACTTAAAAAAAAACACTAAGTGACTAACACAAATTTATAAATCTGTGACAGAAAAGACTTCATCTAAAACAATTTTAAATAAAAAGATGATTAACAAAAAATGCCCCCGCTAGGGTAACTTCTTACCAATTTTGTGGTGATTTTGTTTAGTTTTAAATCCCACTGCATTTTTGTTTTTATTATAAATAAACATAAGGTTTATTTAGCCCTAAACATATCTCACGATATGCAAGAACGTTAATTCTATCACCGTGGACAAATGGATTAAAACTATTCCAAGAAGTGCGTAGAATGAGAGTGACGACTAATTATAAAGATTCAGACTTTGTCAAACTCGGCACGAAAGGAAGAAAATTTATACCAAAAAAATAGAGGGTTGTGGATATGAATATTAGATGCTAGATGTGATGTGTGATTTATTATAAGAAATAGAAATTATTAAATGTTATAAACGAAAATAGTAAGGGTTAAGAGGAGGTGAAAGCCGGCAATAAGAGTTCTTAAACAGCCTTTTTTTTAATTTATTTTTTATTTTTATAAAAATAGCATGACTCGTCAGGTGCAGTATGCTATAAGGCTATTGGCAGGTTTCGTAGGCTTTATATTAAATAGAAGGTACAACATTGGTAGTTGGAAATGTACCGGTATATATTATTTTTTTAAAGAAATATCGTAAAACTAACCGTTGAATGTTTCATCACGATAGGTACTCACGTTCTTGAGAAATCGACGAAAAACGTTTTTAGATTCCACATAATCACTTTTTTCCCTTGGATGAGAAAGCATTTCGGACGGAATAATTTTACCGACATGATTGATACTTGTATCCAAAAGTTGTTGGATAATTCTTTAATTTGATAATCTGGTAATTATAAACCAATTGTGTGCCTTGATATTCTGACAAAACGCATAACATGATACAGTTTACGTTTGATCATCTGTCCTCGACAATACTTGGTTTAATAATCAATAAGGAAAGAGACAGAGAGGGCGCGCTTCAAAACAATCCACCAAACAAACTTCCGTCTCATAACTATTTTGGTATTGTAATTTCGTGCTACCGTACAGTGTACAATGCTATTAACTGAATAAAACCCATAACTTTGGGAACACTGACTAATAGATTTTTCTTTATTCGCATGTCCAATTCATGTACACTATAATATGCGTCTAGTTATCAAATTCCTGGTTTCCTCAAATTCATTAACGAAAGTTGCAGTTCTGAATAATAATGATGGAATGTACAACATTAGTAATTACCTGATTATAAAATTACCAAATTATTATCCGAGAGATAATTTGGTGCGTAGTTGGTTAAGGTACCAATCATCTAGAAAAATGGTTCTATCTATCCATTTCAGAGAAAACACAAACAAATGTATGCATTTTTTCAAAATTTTGCCAGACGTCAACGTTTTGCTTCAACTATTTTCTGTAAAAAAAATACAAATTTTGAATGCCTTTTCCGTCTGTTTATATTATTGAGCTGGAACTTTCACAGGTTGGTTGTTTAAATGTATCTCTTTATTCATGGAGTGCCATGGACGATCGGTTTAGTGCATCGGATTTGTCCCAACCGTGACCATGGTGCTTGTGTCCTTGAGCAAGACACTTTACCATAATTGCTTCGCTCCACCCAGGGGTAAATGGGTACCTGTGAGGGCAGAGTTGGTTGTTGTGTTTGATTAGCCCTATATGCGCTGTAATGGCAGCAATTGAGCTGTATACTCCCCCACGGAGCTGAGATGGTTTCAAGAATGATTTATGCGCCTGATGAGCAGGGGTAATAATATAATGCGCCTTGAGCACCAGTTTGGTGGATACGTGCGCTATATAAGTCCACATTATTATTATTATTATTCATTAAAAGAAAGTAAGCATGCTCATAGAAGCAGTTTTGCGAACAATTACCAATGTTGTACCTTCCGTTTAACGTCACCTAGAAAGTAGAAGTAAAGCAAAACAAATTTATCCGAATTTTAATGGCATGAGTTTCTTACTAATATGCGTATCTCAAACTGGTCCAAAATATACAAAACATTTTGCTGATCTCATCCTGCAGGATGCACGGCCTGACAGTCATATCAAACAAGGCTGTGATCATCGGTCCCACTGCTTGCATATCTCCCAGGCCACTTGCGATTCTCGACTGATTGATCCTGCCATATTGGACGCTCGTTTCCGATCAGTCAACCGCGAACAGATGTCCCTCCTTCCATGGATGGTGAAACCTTCCTGCACGTCCCCGGCTCACGACTCCACATCACCGCTACCAACATCACCTCCGGAACCTATCCCGGAGAAATTAGAAGCAGTTACTCGTGGGTTATTAGACTATCCATTTAAAGAGCAGTATGTGCACTCCAAACTAGCACGTTCACGTAAAACTCGACTCGTTCATACCCCAACCGGCTGTCCGATGTTCTCTCCATATGGCGATATGGAACCATTGAGAACGGCGAGAGGGAAACCAGTGCGTGTATTTGCCGGGGGACCTGGGAAGGTGACACTGATGCGTCTCAGGGAACCACCCAACTCACTGGTTGTCGTCACGGAGCGCGACCGTTCGAACCAAAAGCACGTGCAAGAAATGAAGACGTTGATGGCTGTCCAAGGTCACGCAGCGTTCCCGACGCTGCACGGAGTGATGATGGGGAGTCACCTTTCGATGGTCATCGAATTCGTTGGAGACCACCGCACGATGACGAACATCAATGTCCGGCATGCAATCCGTCTGAAGAACAACCCAGTACCTCCCCATGACTGGCTGCTGATTGTCGTGGATGTTGCCAACGGATTGGAACACCTCCACTCACGAGGTTACATACACTGTGACCTCCAACCCGACCACATACTCCTGCGGAGAGATAAACGAAGATGGCGGGCAACAATCACAAACCTGAACAATTCACTTGAGATCAACAGTGCTCAGAATGTGACGAGAGACTTCGCTTGCGAGCCGCACGAGCGGCACAGGTTCTATCCCCATCTAGCCCCCAAGGTCCTTGCAAAGGGGAGAGGCTTCACCGTTGAGGGCGACGTGTACTCTCTCGGCCATTTCATGAAGATTGTCACCGGGGCCACTCATCTGATGGGTACCAGGATGGACGTCCTAGGTGACCGGTGCTGCTCCACTATCCCACACCATCGTCCATCACTGAACGATGTGATCACCAAGCTGATGACGTGGGCATGTCAAAAGGCTTAAAAGTCGAAATACGCAGTCAACATTTTCTTCATATTCAAAGTATTTACAAGGAAAGACACATATGGATGAGTTTAGTTCAATTGGTCCAAACATTTCTGAGACAAATTAAAAGAATTTAAAAAAATTAAAAGCTAATGCACAGTTTCTGAATAATAAAATATATTTTCGAGGAACTTGATCGAAAATATTTTTCAAACGTTAAAGTTTTACACTCAAAAGAGAGCACTTAAGATATAATAATTAATAATTAATTAATTAATTAATTAATTAATTAATTAATAATTAAGCTTCCTACACTGCGTGAACCCGCTTATAAAAACATGTTCTGTAAAAATGATTTGTCCAATATAGCAATTAATTTAAACTCGATTTATTTAATTTATTGTTTTAAATGAAATCATTTAAAGCAAATCAAATGAAGTAAAATGTAACAATAAAGACAATCAGTGACACTCTGTAACCTGTTTGTTTTCATGAAATTAAAATTACTGCCCTCAACTATCATGAATCATGTGAATATTTGATTTAAAATAATGCAAAATAAAATAATGCAACCCTCCGAATTCTTCCAACATCATTAGTTGTTGAGTCTCACTTTGAATCAAAATAATTGGAAATTTCTTCCCTGTAAAGTAAAATGAAGTTTTAATAATCCACTACATACAGTGAAGTACAAGACTACAAATAAAGAATATACACAATATACATTGTATATCTATATATATCTATATATATCTATATATATCTATATATATATCTATATATATATATATCTATATATATATATATATATATATATATATATATATATATATATACACATATATATATAAGAAATCACACCACCGTGAGCAACATACAGGACTCAGTTTACTAAGGGAAGGTACACCATTGGTAATGTTGGCAAAACTGCTTCTATGAGTACCTTACTTTCTTTGAATCAAGATATACATTGAAGGGAAGGTACAGCATTGGTAATGTTGGCAAAACTGCTTCTATGAGTACCTTACTTTCTTTGAATCAAGATATACATTGAAGGGAAGGTACACCATTGGTAATGTTGGCAAAACTGCTTCTATGAGTATGCTTACTCTCTTTGAATCAAGATATACATTGAAGGGAAGGTACAACATTGGTAATGTTGGCAAAACTGCTTCTATGAGTACCTTACTTTCTTTGAATCAAGATATACATTGAAGGGAAGGTACAACATTGGTAATGTTGGCAATACTGCTTCTATGAGTACCTTACTTTCTTTGAATCAAGATATATATTGAAGGGAAGGTACACCATTGGCAATGTTGGCAAAACTGCTTCTATGAGTATGCTTACTTTCTTTGAATCAAGATATACATTGAAGGGAAGGTACAGCATTGGTAATGTTGGCAAAACTGCTTCTATGAGTATGCTTACTTTCTTTGAATCAAGATATACATTGAAGGGAAGGTACAGCATTGGTAATGTTGGCAAAACTGCTTCTATGAGTATGCTTACTTTCTTTGAATCAAGATATACATTGAAGGGAAGGTACAACATTGGTAATGTTGGCAAAACTGCTTCTATGAGTATGCTTACTCTCTTTGAATCAAGATATACATTGAACAACCAACCTGTGAAAGTTTCAGCTCAATACTGAGTCTAGGTCGTGAGAAAAGTGTGAAAAGTCATTCACATAATTGTACAGGAAACACTTGAAACAAAATATTGACGTCAGGCAACTTTTTGTCAATTTGCATTTTTCTTCTTCTGTGAAATGACACTTTATCAAGTGATTGGTACCTTCAGCAACTTTACATCAACTTGTGTGCATTTATGTATATCGTCCATTTTGCCTTTGAGAAAGAACCTGCTAGGTTCGAAACCTAAGGCCATTAATTACTATTTTGCAACATTACATCAAGCTAGCTTTCAGATAATAATTTGGTAATAATAACCCGATTACAAACTGAACGAATTATTATCTAAAAGCTTACAAAGGTTGTAAGATGGCAATGGTAAAAAAAACCGTCATGAGAAGTTATTTTGTCTGATGAGTTTGATTATGGATTATCAACCACTGTGTACACACTCTTTAATGTATCTTGTGACCCGTACAAACATTTTAGGCCATAACAATGATGGCCGAGCTTCGTCACACCGCGGTCATATTTGTCCGATTCCTTGACGCCATCGGTCATAGCGCTGATCCTCAGTACATCAAAGGGCCAGCCTATTGTCCAACAAGCCTCGGTTTGATATCGTGCACTTCAATGGGAGAAAAATGGCTGTAGCGCAATTTAAGGTCAATACGGCTCTTAGGACAGCCCACTAATGTTGATCACTCGTCTCATCACCGGCACGTATTGTATTGACATGAATTAAGAGAAACAGCCCATGGGAAAATGACATCCCGTTACCCTAGTTACATTCCTTCCCAAGCGGACCCTTTTGACAGACCGATCACACAGCATCCAAGCCTCCCTCCTGCGTGACCTGTCATCTTACTGTCTTCTGCTCCTCCTTTCCCCAAGTCATCCTCCCCGATGTGGACCTGAAGAATCAAGAGATGAAATGTATTACATTTAAAGTGTCATGAAATGTGAAATGTAAGCTTCCATTTCTTTAATTTTTTATGTTGTTGAGTGAATTAAGTTTGACTCTTTTCTAACACCTTCTGAGAGCATATAATTATGCGACGATCAGAGCATACTGATCGAAACGTCGAGTTGTAACCACCAGTTCTTTTCAGAACTAATTACTACTTAATTGAGAATTTCACATGGTGTCACTGCAAACAGTCTTTACTTATCCTTTTCACCATGCAAGGCTACAAATATTACTTATAATTATAATATGCGACAGTTTATATACGCCTACACAACACAGCTTTATCCTAAAGCAATATCCCTATTATGGAATTTTCAGAATATATATATAATAAAATAATAAATTCTATACTCCAAATCCATTGCCGTCCTGTTTGCTCCAATCCAAATAGATATCTCAAGTATTTACAACTTTACGTCATACTCAAAAATTTAACTTTTTGGTTAGAATTGTTATACATTTATTTGGATAGACGGAAGGCACGATGCTGGAGAGTGCTACACTGGAAATAAGTACGTCGTTGACCAACGTATCTGGTTTTATTTATGGGTGTTCTGTGATGTGCTTGTTTCAGTCATTGCATGCTTACCACAATCGTTCGTCCGACGATGGTGTTGGGCCCCACAATTGTAGCTGCCTTGTCAGTAAAAGATGTCTCCACCATTCCAAATTCATCCACCTGTATGTTTCCCCAGTCCCCCATATGCCTGTAGAAAGTAAAACAAGCAATCACCGTTGTATTATAAGTTAAGCCTATTATTTCAAGCGAAATCAAAGGTACAATCTTTATGGTTTGTAGGTTTTATCTGTCCGAATGAAAACCATGCACATTGACAAATATCATACCCACTTCAATTCTAGGATCACCCATTTTCTGTTTATATTTACAATGTGCCCCTCCCTTTTTTTTGACACCCATGATCCGCCCCAATTGGTCATTAAAAGAACCTTTACCTATCTTTCTCGTAGGGGGCGCTGTGGTTGTTTCCACCAGGGTTATAATGGCCTCCAGCTGACGCACATCCATCCCTCAGATCACCATACGTGTGAATATGTATACCATGGATGCTGTTTGGTGTGCTGAACCCATACAAAAATACTCTTACGTCCATTTGACCGCCAACAGCCTATTTATCAAATATTCATAAAAAATAAATTAATAACTTCACAGGGCAAACACAACAGACATAATATTATATAATGCTGGCAAAAATGCTTTTATGAAACTTACATACTTACTCTCTTTAATTCAAGATATATACACGTATACAGTGAATAGCCAACCTGGGAACATTTCAGCTATTAAACTATTACTTTATTCGGTTAATGAAAACAAATGCATTCATGTATTTCATTCATTCAAGCTAATAACGTTTCAATTACAATTCAATTATAGAAATTGTATACACAAATATTACTTTGAATTTGCTATGTCTTCAATATTTTATAATAATTTTACTCTTCCTTTACCCAGAGAGTTTTAACTTCACGAAACCTTTATAGAATAATTAGTAACTTTACCAACTTCACATCAAGTATTGCTTCATGATATTTGGTAATTTTGTTATGAGGTAAGAACCAATGTTGTACCTTCCCTAGAAATGTTAGGCATGTTTTAGGCCTATTCTATGTTATTTCTTCCTACCCTTTGGCGCATGTCTATGTCTCCTACTATAGGTTCATATGTATCTGGATCATATACACCATTGGGGACCATCCTGCAGTGGGCATATGCGTAGCCATCACCTGCAAGTACGAAGGGAAGTCAGTACATGATAATAATACTCAATAACGTAAGAAGAACAACGTTTTAAACAGACATTTTCTTGCTTTCAATTTCAGAGCTGCTAAGCAGAGAATTTTGCTAAGCATTATGAAACAGACTGCCAGTACACTCATTTAAAGTGCAAGTTTGGCTGGTAACCAAGACAATCTGCTAAGCAAATATTAATGATAAGCAGTTTTGTCTAGTAAGCAGCTCCATAAAATTGTCCCCAGTATACACACTCGTACACTTTCGGGATCATTAAACAAATTAAAAACCTGTGAAGGTTTCAGCTTATTTTATTGTGTCGTTAACAAGATTCGGGTGTTTTGAATTCATCCCAATGTTGAATTTACTAAAAATGATAGCACCTCAGACAGAAATATTTCAAGGGATGTTTGTTTCCAACATCAACTTTACACCAAGTAAGTTTCAGGAGAATCTGTGACCATTTTTCGAAAAACCAATATAGGGGCATTTTAAATGGCATGGAGAAGTAAAAAAAAAAATACACTTTCCAAATTAATCATCACTACTTTAACTTTTAAAAAGGAAAATACGAATTGACTTTAGTTCCGTACAGGAACACATATATCAACATCTAACTGGGAAACGGACATCAGACGACAGCCTTTTTTAATTAAAATAAAGTTCAAGTTAGACTGGTTTCAGTCGAATTGCATCTCGTATATTAAGAGGCTTGGTGGAGTATTGATATCGTTTCGGTTTGCAGTAACACCGTGTGTTTATCTCAGCTATCGCTAAGTGAGGTAACAGGGTTATGAAAAGAACCTTTTCTGGCAATTCGTATCTTAACTGTCAGAGAGAACCAATATTGGGCAACTCGTTTCTCAACTATGGCTAAGACTTGCCTGTTGTTTTATACTAACCTTCCTTATCGACTGGTGGCGGTGAATATGACGCTGTTCTATGTAATTCTGCCAATAGCTGGTCAACATCCCGCCGTAGTACATCAATCTGGGACTGCATACGAGTTAACTGCGCAGAAAGTGGCAGGCGATTAGCAACTGAAAAAAAAAGAGAAAAGAGGGTGTATGCAAATTACATGCAAATCAAATGCAAATTTAGCATAATCCTTACAGGGTGTTACGCGATTAATGTATGCACAGCAATATTGTTTCTAGACAATTGGTGCATACAGATGGTGTACGATTTCAGGCTTTGTATGGTGAAGTATCGATCGTTGGCACTTCAGTTTGCACTTTCTGTATTGTTATTGCACATTGTCGGTTCTGATAAGTGTCCTGATAGAGAATAGACTAGTCGAAACGCCCTCTGCCGTTGCTTGCAATGGCAGGTACTATATAATTTTTTGTTGAGATGTCTGAAAACTTTAGGTGTCTAAAATAACTAAGGTAATACCTTATTCCAAATCAAACTAATTGTCAATTTCAACTATCATCTTTATAATTATGTAGATGCGTCATACGCGCGCTTATTGAGGCTCCAAGGCAAGAATAATAGACATTATGCTCAATCACGAGAGGGCGCCATTTAGGGTAAAATGGGGGTCAAGACAAGTTATTAAACTTCTAAAAACTTTTTAAAAACAATTAATTTACAAATTTTGTGATTTTTTAATAAAAATTTGTAAAAGTGTAAGATGTAATCCGTAACATCTCAGAAAATATGTCATTAATTTTTTTTAAACAATTGTACCTTCAAAAAATGTCATTACTATTGAGCCCTCTTGCGGTTGAGCACAAAGTGTATGTGTGGACTGAGAACGTTTATTTCACGTTTTCATGTTTTCATTGCGATTCTATCGCGGAGATGGTAGCCATTGGTAAGATTCCTATCGTTTGCACGAACGAACTCGCGATTAACTATGCCCATTACAATTTTTTATGTACTTCTTTTCATATGTTAAATTATTGTTTAAAACCACACTTTATTGTGTATGTAGGAGGTGTGGCTTATGTTGCAATGACGTCAAACTTGCCAACCCGGTATCCAAAGTGCTAGTGACGAAGGATAAAATATATAGAGGGCGCTTCGAATGTAAACAGCTGTTACCTATTGATAGAAAGCATGGGCGTCACCCGGAATTCAGGGGATTGTTTTAGCGACCGCGACAAGGAAGCTACTGTGCTGTGGTGTCCAGGGGGGCCAGCTTTTGACCCTAGTGTTGTTCATGGGTAAACTCCCTTGGGTGAAGACGGATGCCCTGACTGACATATTATTTTTGTTTTTCGATTTTGGGGGAAAATGATATCAGAAAAAAAAAATTGGAAAATAGTGACGACCAAAGAGGCTGCATTGACACGCATTCGCGACGGGTAGTTAAGCTTTCATTCTGTGCTTCAGCTCATGGTTTATGGTGATGAAAAATAGCAACCATAATAAACCGTCATTTATTTATTTCTAAAAAACTTTTGTCAATGTTTACAAAGCCTGTAGTGTTCATTCACTGCCAGCAGTATTTTTAGGAAGGCTCGTATCAGTTTGGGGAAGAGGATGACATGATTAATTGATGGGGGATTACGTCGATTTCCTTGAGGCGATTGGGGGACAACAGTGAGCAGGTATACCCCCATAGCCCATGACTGAACCCCTCCACCTTCTCAATGTATTTTTGTTTGTTTATTTGTTTATTTGTTGGGTGTCTTTAAGTAGGATGCTAATTATTTGGATGAAGACATTGCCAGAATTATTGGGGACATATTCCTCCGGGATTACCGTCCACGAATAAAACAATAATTATATTCTATATGTATATCGGTATCTATCTGTAATCACATTAAGGTGCATAAGAAACAATTGAGATCAAATGCCTTGTTCAAGGAAAACAAATCACCACGATCAGTAATTAGCAACGTTCCTTACATCTGTTATCGTTAAGTTCAAGTCCCCAGTGCCCTGTCAGTTGAAATTGTTTGCATTCATACTTAATGTGGATCAACATAGAAGCAAAAAACTAAGCTCCACCACCGTGATCCACCCGGCCTACGGGTCTAAACCTCTGTAAGACTTCGTGAATGCTTGCATGTCCCCAGAACATCCAGCCGCTTGGTGTGTCTCTGTCATTGCATAGTACGTGTTGTAACAACTGTTGCTTGTTTTCCCCCACCATCACATGTGGTGGTAGTTCACACAGGGCCTTTATTTATTTGCATTACCACAAAAACAAACTATAAATCGGTTAGGCTTTGACATGTAGCCCCCAACCTCCGTATGAACAAGTGGTGGGCAGACACAAGCAAATAACCGGTCGCCATTGGTATAATACAATCATTGCAACAATTATGTAATTACACGTCAGTCAATTCATTGTGGCAAGCTTGGCCGTTGATATTAGTTGTTTCCTGTAGGAGGCAATGACTGTCTTAGCATTAAGGCCATCTTCCATCTCAACCACTGAACTAGAATGTCACACATTTGTATTAGGATTGCCGTCAACACCAGTGCGAATAATATAGACTTTTATCACTGTATATCCACCTTGTTTTTTCCCCATACAAATCCATGACCAAACCACGGCTTGAAGGGACCTTAGTCTGGCCCCCTTTATGTTATGAGATAATCTGCCCTCATTATCGTTACTGAGTACGGGGAATCTGACAAGGATTGGCGCTGTCGTCTCTCTGTGGGTGTGTTTACGAGTGAAACAAACACACCTTTTTAAAAGGAGTTGTGATCGATGGTGTGACGATTGTCTTCAGGAGGAGAATAAAGTACAACATAGAGCTACTAATCGAATCGCCAATTTCCATCAGGTTTTTCACAAAACCTCTCAACTCTTTTATGTTGGGGGAAAAAACAAAGTTATAGAATTATGCCGATAAAAGCGCTGCGAAAAAAATAATCGCAAAGCTATATTACAGCAATATAAGGCCCACCCAGAGGTATCAAGGAAACTGCATGAGCGAGTGAGTAGCGTGCGGCACGGGCAGACGGCCGGTCTGGGGACACGTCCCTACCAAGAAGCCCTGTAGTCATATTGATTTCAGGGTATAATAATGACTCGGATCAAATAAATATCCCCCAAATTATGAAGGAGGCATTACCCCCCACCCCTCGAGGAAGGGGTCTACGGTGAGGAAGGTAAAGGCCAACGTACAGACATCTATCATGCGCGGAGGATCGGAACCATTAACTTGAATATATAGGCCCTTGCCTAGGCCAGACGCTCAGAACCGTTTACAACTTGTTTAAAAAACCTCATAGTATTAAGGCTTTCTTTAAAATGAGTAAAGCCATTAGGCAAAAATAAGTCTCCGGTTTCTGGTCATCGGTCAGCTTCAAAATCGGTGCGGTGACGCACTTTTTTCGGTCATTTTTTTCCAACAGGGAAATACGTAATACATTGTATACGCGAGAATTAAATTTCCCATATACAAAGTATGGTGGCTAAGAGAGGCCTCACAAATCGGGCAAACGTTCATACCCCTGTGTGGAAAAAGTCGTTTAAAGCACAACACGGCAGAATTCCAATCGATGCAGCAATTTTGGCTGCAATTGGACATCGTTTCATAGCACACACACAAAAAAAAAAATGCCGACGCACGAGTCTGAGGAGACGCGCGTGGAGATCAGATACTGGAGACTTTTTTGGCTTTATACAGTTACGGCAAAATCTCTGTAAATGGAATAATACTTTATGAGAATCAAGATAAATTTCAGACCAGAAACCAACCTGTGAAAGTTTCAGTTTATTTCATTGTGTCGTATAAATAAACGAGAAAAAAAAAGTGAAAATGCATTCAGTAGGTAATCATTGCAAATGAAGAATTTTCGAACCTCACGCAGAAACATTTCAAGGAATTTTTGATATCGTCAACTTTCAACCAAGTAGTTTTTAGGGCCTATATATATCAGTTGTTCAAGCAAGGATGGCGCAGGTTGTCTGGTAAACTGAATAAAAGGGATCTTAGGGAAGGTACGACATTGGTATCAAATTATCCAACGAATTATCCAACAAAATTACTTGGTGTTAAGTTGGTACACATGTCAATCATCATGAGAAATGATTTTGTTTAATGTGCTTTCATCTAAGAGAAAAAAAGGGATAGTTATGTCAAATTTACAAAAAAAGGTGTTTTCGTTGTTTCCTCAAAAACGTGAGCAACAATTATGTTAGTTTTATGAAATATTTATTGAAAACCAGTGGGTTGAAATAAACGTATGTAACCAGAAAAACAATGTTGTACATTCCGTGGAGGACAATATCATCACGATCAACATGGAACCGGAGTGCTAGTCTTAGAATAACTCAGTGACTGAAAATAATAACCCATATGATAAGGTTGCATTACCGTTGCTGCTGCATAAATGAGCCAGTAAAAGTTTCAGGGAGATCTGATAATGACGATATTGTCGTTATTGAGTTCTTTCGGGTACACTATGTAATAATCTCTTCTTGTAAGAAGTGATGGCTCTGAGAAGAGCCGGTTAGTCTGCTCTAGCCGCCGTCAGGAGACTGAAGAAAGTGAAGAGTGCAGTAAAGGAAAGACGTTTTTAGCAACATTTGTAAAGAGATCCATTCAAAAAAAAATTCCATGTAAGTACTCGTTTAATATAATCAGTGCGTACTTTCCCCCAAGACCTAGGGCAACTTCAACCCATTGGATTTCGAAGTTGTTGAAAACTAACAACTTGAGGGATATCATCGCCCCGATCAATGCGCGATCAACTCCATGAAATTGGCATAATATACACGTCATCACAATCGCTCAGAGAAGCTGATGGATTGAGCGATGTTTTTTGTCTGACTCGAAAATACCTCGACGCGCGTGAGCTGGCATAAATGGCCTCTTGCATTTTACGCCAGATCCGTTAACCTTCCATCTAAACTTCTGCACCGGCATCACTCGACCCAGGTCAAAGTTCACGATGGATGTAAATAGTGCGAACTAGCGATAAAAGACATTTAAAATATCGCTCGAAAAACGCCTGTAGGTGGGTTGAACATCGAGGTTGAAATGACTGATTTTTGACACCGATATAAATCAGAACTAAACATGTCAACGGGTGCGGTTCAGCCAATACAAATAGCTTTGGGTAGAAACGAAACTCTTTTATGACTGAGGCAGAACATAATTGGAATAAAGTGATATTTTGGCGACACCGGGAGCGGGGTCCGAATAACTTGAGAAGTTTGAACTGCTGAACCTCATTGCATTGATCTTAAATCATTCGCAGCAATTAATGCAAACGTGCTGTTCGAGTGTGAAAAGAGATGTAAAAGGTGTGTACAGTGTGTGAGTCAACAGAGGGAATGCGCCCCATCCCGTGTGATTCTCATGCGTATACATCTACCGTACGTTTTCATTACTTTTCAAGTACCCACTTTTTTGTAATGTACGTGCCCGCCCCCTTTTTACTGTCTGCCCCCCTGTATCCACCCCTGAACATTAATTATTTAATTATACATAAAAGAGCGCTCTAGAGTCTTCTAATTTGAGATAGGCCTATTTACTATTTACTATTAGTTTGGTGTACTGATCATTTTTCAGCCACTATTTTGCATTGTCATTCAGACACAAGTACAATTTTTACTTGGCGGGGGGGGGGGTAGACATGGGGATAGGTGTCCACCCCATTATATTCTAAGACAAGACATCACGTGGTGAGCCAGAGGTCTATTCGACCCCTTTTTACGGGAGGGGGGAGTAAGTGCTCTAGATATACACTCACTGGCCATAAGTATTGCAACATTGAAATTCACACCAAAGTTCAGTTTGGAGAACTGTGTTACAAAATTTTTTTTAATTTTATTTACACTACTTAAGACTTCTTGAAAGTGCCTGTGTTTTGAAGTCAAATGTTCTTTTGCTCGGAAACAAAGTCCTTCAATACTTTGTCGGGTAATCACGTGACCTGATAATTGCGGCCATCCGTCTAGGCAATGTCTGGTACAAATTCATGTTGCAATACTTTTGGCCAGTGAGTGTAACAACAAAATTGTGCCAACCTGGCTAAATTCCCCAATGATGGTAAAACTGCTTTTAAAAGTATCTTCACTTTTGTTTGAATCAAGATAAACATTTAAAAACCAACCTGGGATTTCAGCTTTAGCCTGTAACTTTGTGTCGTTAAATTCTAATGCATGTAAATTTCTGTTAACGGTGTATTCGGGATTTAAAACCAACACTTTACTTTACTTTACTTTTATTTTGGCAATAAAAACAATAATACAAAGAGATACATAAAAATAAACTGATTACAAAGCCAAGGATAGCCCAAAAAGCTGTGTATAACACGGCTTATTTCCATCGGGGTCCTTAAAAACACACAGGCAAACAAATACAATACAGAAAAAGGCAAATAAAAATGTACAGGAAAAGCAAAGAATGGTGATTAAAAAATAGAAATTTTTTTAAAATTAGACTGAGAAGAGAGGTGTTTTTTCACTGCCCTTTTAAATTGATAATGATTGTTGGAACATTTGATGCTATTAGGAAGTAAATTCCATTCATGAATTCCGGTATAAAAAAAGGTATTGCACTCAGGCCCTTTCATTCTTGGAACAACAAAATTGGTGGAACTACCCCTGGTAGAATAATTATGCATAATTATCTGAAACCTTCCTAAATTTTTGACAGAGGTAGTCTGGTGCCATTTCATGAAAACTTGTATAAACATGATTTAGCTTGAGTTGTGTAACACGATCATTAACGCTTAACATGCCAAGCTTGTTCAATTCTGTTTGACCAATATGTGATCTAGAATCCATGTTTAAAATAAACCGGACTAATTTGTTTTGTGTAACTTGCAGCCCTTTTTTCAGTTTTACCGACAATGCAGAGAACCAGGATGAACAACAATACTAGTTGTACTTCAAATGATAGTCTATACTAGCAGCAAATATAAGTGTTTTCAGTATCACTATCAGTTATTGACGTATGTATACTATAGTCAAGGTGCTGCCATCTTGTTTTTTTCTCCAATACAATTCCATTTGACCAAACCGAGGCCAGAAGGAAAAATAAACCGTCCCCTGTTATGGAATGAGAATCAGCGCTATAATCGTACTTGCGTACAGGAAATCGGACAAAAGGCGTCTGCAGCGCTTTTTATCCCACTGCAAATCGCTTCCCATCTATAAAAAAAATAAAAAAAGCACGAGGGCCTAATGGATAAGTGGGCAAAGAAATGACAATTAACATAAATGCATTTGTGTCACATTGGCTTCGAGAACGAACGACCTTGATCGTGTCGTAACGCCCGACATTTCTAACTCTTCATAGGCCTTTACAATTTGTATTTTCACTGAAAATAAGATTGTAAAGACCGTCAGTATAAACATTCCACTAACATTATGATTTTAGTGAAATGTATATCCATATTATTATGCGATAGACCAATGCACATTTTTTACGAACAGTATAAAATGTCAATAGGTCTATGGTTGTCAATGCGAACGTTTTTGGAATTTACAGCCGGCCGGGTACGCATTTGCCGGCTGACTGGAGTATAATTCTTTGTCAAAGAAACTTAAGGCCAATAGGCTAGAATAATATTATGAATCTTATATATATATATATATATATATATATAGGCCTATTATAACATTGTAGTATGTGACATAGCGCTGCGCACACACTGTTCACAACATGTCTCATAAAGTGTTTCCAGTCACAGATATAAAAGCGAAGAAAATACATAAGATTATATGCATAGGCAATTATTGTAAACAATTCACAACAAAATACTTTTACTGATGTTATCGTATCTAGTACAACTACCAACGATACTCACAGGTAATTCCGCGAGACAGTAACACCGTTAGAAGTACAAGAAGTCGTAGCGCACTTTGAACCATTGTCATGCTGATTCGAAATATCTACAGCTCTTGATCCGGGGATGTCTTATAAGGCGGGAACTTCCCAGCAAAATGCTGCCTCAGTGACGCGACCACTTCGGTTCGTTCACGAGTTGCAACGGTGACTGGTAATCCCTAGCAGCGACGTGTGATTGCATGGGAAGTTGACAGGAAACCAGCTGAATGATGTAAGATTAGTATCGAATACAGCCTGTATTATAGCACTCTCGTCTCTAGGTTTATGACTATCATACTAAGATGTGGCACTCGTGTTTTTCCTTATTTTGTTGTACATTTCAGTAAATCATGACGGAAAACAATTTCAAAAGAACGGGAAACAATTATCAGAATAATAATGGTTTATCCTTAATTGAACCCGTCATGTTGATAGAGTTGCAATAACCTAAACTTACACTCTTAAAATTCCGGGGTGCGTATATTTTTTTTACACCGCAGCGACGGGTTTTGTGCGCATTTCGCCCTTGTGTCAAGACTATGAACCCATTCAGCACGCATGCGCGCGAAGGGAATTTCGACACGCCAAAAAAACCTACCATCAACGGGAGGGAATGGCTCCATGAGTTCCACTGCAGAGCGCCATGGTCGACTGCAGCTTGGAGTTTTCTATCGTCGCGCGCCTAGGGTTTCGTAGTCTCTCTCTCAAGACCGGAATTGGCACTTTTACTGCACAAAACCCGTCGCTGCGGTGTAAAAAAAAAATACGCCTCCGGGGTCAGATCTGACCCGGAAAAGGGTCCCGGGGTACCAGACCCATGTTTGGGTCACAGTGACCTGGTACCCGAATCTTGTTCAGACTGACCTGGAATCTGGGTGAGATTGACCCTGAATCCGGGTCACGCAGACATTTCCGACCCTGATTCCAGTCGTTCTGACCCAGATTGCTTCTGGGTCAGTCTGAGCCCAAAATTGTGTCTGACCCGGAAGTGAAGGTGCTGGCAGTATCAGCGAACAAGCTCAATTAAGAGCTCAAGGGCGCCCTTTCGCCTATTCATCACCCTGTGTACAGAAGGCACTCACAAAGGCAATCAAGCCTGTTCACTGCTGGATGACAACCCCTCCCCCCCCCCACAAAGGTCACACGGCAAACAAAAGGGGGCACACAAAAAGTGTGGTAAATTTACACCCCCCCCCCCCCACCAGATCCGCAAATGCCTTCTACTCTTCCCTACTCCCCGCATAACCATGCACTGCACATGCATTCCCGATTCTTATGTGTATAATAATTATCATGAAGTGAGGAAGTGTAACAGCGCCACCACTGTTTACAATTTTACTGATGCAGATTGAATGAGCAAAACAACTTTGCAGTCTGGGAGAATTCCCAACTTGAACAATGAAAATGGAAAATATAACATGGAGACCGCCTTTTGTATGACACCTGTCGGAGCTGCCAGTTTCAGAAATACGTACTTCAAGGGTGTCTGATACTACTGTACTTGTCCCGCCGATTATATCAAGATCGTTAATCGGCTGCAGCTTTGAAGACAAATAAAGACATGGGCCCGTCAGCTTACGAATAACCCAGCAACACTGTCCCGCAGTTGACTATTATCAAAATGTTTGTAGTACAAGGATGATCTTTTGTCAAGTTGGTTCACGTATGGAGCCGTATTATCAGGTGGGGTTGAAGAACAGCGGCTTGTTATAAATACTGCCCACAATCAAATAGTAAGAGTTAACGAATCAAACTAGATAAATAACAGGTAAAACTTGTAGCTTTGCATGGTGAGGATGATAAGTAAGACTGATTGCGGTGACACCATGTGGAATCTCAATTGAGTAGTAATTAGTTCTGAAAAGAACTGGGGGTACAACTCGACGTTTCGATCAGTATGCTCTGATCGTCCTCAGAACATACTGATCGAAACGTCGAGTTGTACCCCCAGTTCTTTTCAGAACTAATTACTACTCAATTGAGATTCCACATGGTGTCACCGCAATCAGTCTTACTTAGATAAATAACAAATGGTCAGTGTAGTGCAGAATAATGGTTCTGTAATCGTATAGAATAGTGTACATGTATACTTAATGTACATGTATACGTAATGTCTGTATTTTGCCTTTGTACCGTAACATTTATTCTTTGAAATGTTCTGTTCATGTTCCTATCACAATTTCATTTCAAATTATGACTTTATATTTCTTAATTCCACTTCAACGACAGCGACAGAGATGAACAATTTATTATCATGTAGACCCTATACGACATCCTGGCCTATTATGCATATTCCTGAACCTGTAGTTTATACATTCTTTCGACCAGCTCTTTATTTTTGTTTGGTGAATTTCGTTTACATTCCCACACCAACACTTTATTTTTGTAAATGTATAGACGACGCGACAAATGACATCACATTGTTTACAAAACAGCCCCAAAGGTCAAACAGCGCCGGGCACAAAATGTACGCTGGTCTGTGACAAGAAACCATACAATGATATTTTGAGATGTCAGCATTTGAGATGTCAGGCACTAACATTACATCTCAAATCTTATTCATCTGAAATTAACAAAATTCTTGATGTTATGTGGATATACCAATGGTACAAACTCTGCATAAAAATATACATTTTTGCCCGTCGGAAATCAGCCTGGTACTCTAAAGGTCACGCAAAGTGTAAATAAGTCACATGTCTATTCACATATCCGGTAATTATTTTTGTTGTATTATATACAGTGTACGGCATTTTAATGACCACATTAAAACAAAACTGTATGCTTATTCAAGTAATTATATGTTTGCTCAAAGAGTTCGAGTGCCCTGGTCCCACATTTTGTGCAAAATTTCGCATCACACAAAATATGTTCGTCTTAAACTACCGGGATATTTCTGTCAATTGAATGGTCACTTTAAGAAACTGTACACATGACAATCTCAGCGTGATATTATTTATTCGGGAATGAATGCTCTTCCTGGGAGGGGGGGGGGTGACTTGGTGCCCCACACGAGACTTTTTAAGGAGCAGTTTTGCCACGGTTTTGCAAAATCACGGGGTTTGATTGTCCACGCTGCCAACTGCCCACTACAGTCCGAAACAGAAGTCCTGCAAAGTGGTCGCATGTTACCGTCGCCCAAGCACTCCATAACAATGATTGCCTTCTGAGTGCGCTATTTGTGTTCAAGATGAATTCCTTCGCACTTTTGTCCTTTCCTTACCTGCATAAACATTGTCAGGTTGGAAAGCTAAGCTGAAGTGCAAACCCCCCAAAAAACTTCAGTACAAGATTGTGTGTTTAGACAACGTCGACGAAAGATGTTTGACTGAGTAATCAGACGAAGAATAATGTTCCATACAAAATGGAGGAACCTAACAGGACTACAATTAAACTGTGTGGACCTTCAAAAGATAACTTGGAAGCAAATGTTAGATGGTAACTTACAATGGATTTGATATGTCATCAGTTTATACATTGTGACTGTCAGTCACTGAGTTTCAAGTGTAAAAGACTACGGAATTGGCCTCATGTTTATAATACGTTTTGAACTTTGGGCTTCAAATGCTACGGTTTGAAGGATCTCGTGCCGATACCGCTTTCGAACTTTGGGCTCAAACTTCTCTGTTGTATTGGTGATTTTTCATTTGAGACATTAATGTGTCACACCTTATATACATACTCAGGCTAGGCTGGCTGATGTATAATGACGTCTTTGTCGATTCCTGATGTTATACCAAACTTCCAGCAACGGCACCAAAGTGGGGGCTTCTCGTCCGTGGATTCGGCTCTCGACTTGGACAGATTCGATCAGGAAGCCCGTCGTAACAACATGCTGACATCGTTGCGCCTCTTGAACACCAACAGCTCATCGGCGTCGAACCGGTTCGAATCCCGTCGCCGAGGAAGCCTGCTGCCGAGTCGCCGTCAAAGCGACCCATTAGTCGGGGACCATGACACCAAAGGACCGGGCGGCTCATCATCACGGCGAGGAAGCATCTTGGAGAAATCCATCCTCAGGGATGATGCTTTCGAGAAGAGACATCGAAAGAGGATAAACTTAGCAGTACCGGAGATTGTTGAAGAGGGAGCATCATCCTCACAAGACATCCGGTTACACGATATCACAATAAGGCCTCGGACCGGTCCACGGAGCCCCTCTCACGGTCGAAGGTCTGGCGCGTCGCCTTCATTTCATAGAGAGGGTTTGGAAAGGGTTTCTTTCCTTGGTACCGGTAACGTAGTGAATACTATGAGAACTCGGTTCCAACAAGCAAGAAATTCTCGTAGAGTAAGTCATGATTTTTCTTTTCTTCGAAGACTGTATTTGAAAAGTATGGGAATCCCACAAACCTTAATTGGCATGTGCAAAGCAGTGTAAGGGTGCATTGAGATACACATTAATCAGCCTCAGGGAAAACAGTGGAATTACTGATGGAGCCTCATAATAAATGAGACCAATTGAGTATTACACAATTAAAAACACAAGTATATTTCCTACTATATTTCTGTTGAAAAGTGTCTACCAACATTGGTAAAAATGTAATAATGTACCTTTAGACTTCAAAAAGATTTTAAAAAATATTATGTATTGAAACCGATCTGTGAAACTCATTTTAGCCCATATGTGAGGAAAGTGCGAAAATTTACAACTTATATAAGATTTGAGGCTTTGCATGGTGGAATATCGATATCATTTCGGTTTGCGGTAACACCATGTGTTTATCTCAACTATCGCGAAGCTGAGGTACAGGTTCTGAAAAGAACCTTATCGCACAACTCGTATCTCAACCTTCGTTAAATTAAGTGAGAAAGGTTCAAGGGAGAACCAATGTCGGGCAACTCGTTTTTCCCTACTGTCGCTAAGTGAGAAATATGGTTCAGGGAGAACCATGGGGACTTCACGGGTTATTCGCTACGTTTCGATTAGCCTGCTCTAATCTTCCCACACTCACCATAGGGCTGATGAGTGCATTTTGCCAATCACTGGGACACAACTTTTCGAAATTTTCTCTCAAATGAGAGTACTTCCGGCACAATAATTTCCCATTATTTAAAAAAATATCTCTAAATTTAAAATCAGGTACATCCTTCATGGTAATGTTGGCAAAATTACTTCTAAGAGTATACGCATACTTTCTTTGAATTAAGATATAAATAAAACAACCAACCTATGAAAGTTTCAGCTGATTACGTTTTGTCGTTCTCGAGAAAACAGTGAAAATTTGTTCAGATTTGTTTTCATTCAAACGTGGAATTTAGGGAAAAGATAATTATTAACTTAATTCAAACTGGAATTAATATTATTTCACTTTTCTAAAAACAATTACAGCACTTTAGACAAAACTATTTATATG
The DNA here is from genome assembly GCA_029582265.1 of Zoroaster sp. YZ-2022. NCBI lineage: Eukaryota > Metazoa > Echinodermata > Asteroidea > Forcipulatida > Zoroasteridae > Zoroaster > Zoroaster sp. YZ-2022. The sequence continues at coordinate 59,500 of JAQQFT010000025.1, read as the reverse complement.
GAAGATTGATATCACATCATCATATATACAAAACGTAAAGTTTTAAATTAAAATTTGAACATTTAGTTATTTCAGAACTACAAACACTACACCTTACATTCAAGTAGGGAATTCTGTGTCTCTGCTTTTACCAGATGTTTTTGATTTCCTGCAGTTGGTACAAAAGTGAACCTTATTATTATTATATAAGTTTTGAGGCTTTGCATGGTGGAATATCGATATCGTTTCGGTTTGCGGTAACACCATGTGTCTCAACGTGAAGTCCCCATGGTTCTCCCTGAACCATATTAACCCGTGAAGTCCCCATGGTTCTCCCTGAACCATATTTCTCACTTAGCGACAGTAGAGAAAAACGAGTTGCCCGAAATTGGTTCTCCCTTGAACCTTTCTCACTTAACGAAGGTTGAGATACGAGTTGTACGATACGGTTCTTTTCAGAACCTGTACCTCAGCTTCACGTTAGTTGAAATAAACACATGGTCTTATTATTATTGCTTTAGGTCTAGAGTTCACAATTGATAATAAAGACAAAATTGCGGTTGTCATAGAATGAGACTAAAATGTTTACAACGCTACTGTTGAAAAGTGTGCTGTTTTAAGACACGGGTAGGCCTTAATTTACCAAATGGGCTTTGTCTTTCATGAGGACTGTAAGTTTCAACAAATATTGTCACACAAATCATAAATTGTTATATGTCTTTGCCCTTTTCTCTTTCCACAGAAAATGCTGCTTCAAAAATTCAAGAGTTATGCTAGATTGATTACCTTTTTACACAGGTTATGCAAAAGCCACTTTCTGAGGTACAACTTTTATATAGGTGACTGTCGGTCTGGCCATATGATCTTGCAGACAATGGGCTGACCATGGGTTGTCTGTTTCAATTTCTACATTACTCCTCCATTTTGCACAAAATATGACCAAGTGGCTACTAACTGTACAAATCTTCAAAACATTAGAACATTCATGTTTTATCAAACTTAAGTCACATATATCGAAAAGTATTGATTCATTACTGCATGTTTGGGGGTGCATTTTCGTTATTTTATCACGTGTACGAAACGTAATATTTTTAAAGACTTCTTTCCGGTGGTCCAAAATGAAAATACAATTAATGGATGAGCCATTTGTGGCTACGGGGGGAGGGGGAGGGGGCGGGCAAAGAGGGCACGTACCCCCTTTTGTAATCGCCGTGTACGTAAATTTACCATAAGTTTGTTATTATGCACCTGTCCATATTGGGCAGTAAGCCCTCCTCCTTTTTCAGCCGTATGCTCCCTTTTTCCAAAACCATGCATCTGCCCCTTGATTGAGCCCTCAAACACGTCAAGATACATGGATGTTTATAGAAAACTCTTATTGGAGAAAGAAGTCAATAGTATTGTGTGTAACGTTCTCGCAGTGTTGACGATAGAGGTGCATCTCATCGAGGCAATTACATCAAAGACGGTGAGGAACAGGAACTCCTGTTTGACGTAAGATACTACAGAGCTCACAAAGAGGTTTGTTTGTTTGTTTGTTGGGCGTTGGGGTGTTTGTTTGTTTCCATAGCATCACAATTTACAATAATATTAATGAATTCAATTAGGGCGTATAAACCGTCATTATTATAAAACTGATTATTTTAATATTAATATTAATAAAAGGGTGCTGTATGGGTGTAAACCCGGTAGAAAGCAAAATATTGTATGGGACTAGGCACCCTAATGAATTATGTCTTGAAAATTCAAGGGATATAACAACTGCTTCGATACATATGATGGTCCATGAGGTAACCTTACTCTTCCTGAAATTCTTGTTTAAAATGTTTTAGTCGCTTCTGAGGAAAATCGTTTTGGGCAAAAAGACGCCAGTACACTGCAGAAACTGTGGTGTTAAAATAACACTATTGGTGTCAACTTTATTCTCTCCACGGTGTTTATTTTGTGCGAGTTGCCTAATATAAACACCAATGGTGTAGTTTTTCACACACAACACTAACAATCGTACCACTCGGGTGTATCGTTATTTCACGGGCAATTTCTGGCAATATGTTTTTATCAAATTTATTAAAACAGAGAATTATATTTCTCACAAAAATTATCTGAAGCTTGGTTTAACAGTATTCAGAGGGAAGGTACAACACCGGTACCCTATAAAAACCGACGCGTCATTTCAACACCGTCGCGACGGTGTTAAAATGACACCGGTCGTGTCAACTAAACACCGTGTTTATATCGGGTGATTTGCCCAATTATGAACCCCACTGATGTAGTAAAGTAACCAAATTATTAAATTAATTAAATGTTTATAGGTTGACGAATTAAATGTTATCTATGTGAAAGCTTAGTTAGTGTAAAGTTGGTCTGTAGTGCGGAAAATGTCATAGTAATGTAGTATGTTAAAACGTTGTCGTCCGGTATGTTTTAGTCGTCGTTTACATTGGCGGATCCGGGGGGGGGGGGGGATCCAGAGAGAGAGAGGGGGAGGGGAGGGAAGAACGCACTCCCATTCCCACAGTGTGCTTTGTTTTTCTCTCCCTTTGATTATTTCATTGTAATTTTTGTAGTACTGAAAAAATTGTTTTTGATTCTCAGCCCCCCTCCCCCCCTAAAAAATGTTCTGGATCCGCCCATGGTTTATGTGGTGTAGGTCATTTTAGTTTAGTCACAGCCAAACAAGAGTTCACAATTTATTCCACCAATGACGACAACATACTTAATAGAGCAGGCACATCAGTTATTCTCACACAGACAGTATAACAAGACCCCCCCCCCCCCCGCACTGCCTAGCAACGAGCGATAATTGTTGCATTGATATGTTTTTGATATGCAAGGTTACACCATTATTATGAATTGTTCGTTATACTTGTTATTGTAACAGCAATGAATATTCACCGATATTAACCAATACGCTTTGATTACCAATGTCTCACACTGAGAAGCGTATCTTTACTATCAATCCTTGTTAGTGTGGAACAATGTTTACAATGTCAAACTTGCTTGATTCACTGGTTGTATAGTTTGACCACAGACCCCCTATAGTATCCATGGGATTAAAAAAAAAAAATAAAAACAAGGCCCACGGGGGATTTGAAACCCCCACCCCCACCCTCGTGGCTACACCACTGGTCCTCTCGCCCCCTCGGACGGACAAGGCTGAACACGCCCCCAGTTACGCATGGAGGAAGCTATTTCCTTTAAATATAATTATCTGGGTGCAAACTTTATTTGAACTGTCACTTAAAGGGGTCAGTGCAAAAATACCTGTTATTTTAAAGACCAGACCACTTAGCTGGAACCAGACTACTACCAATATTGAATTGTTTATACACGGATCACTGTGTTTATTATCAATAGGCTGGCATATCGATTGACTGCAAAAAGATTCTGAGTTCACCGTCACATCACAGAACGGAAAAGGATAGGTATCACGTAAGTGAACTCAAACTCTAACCGGAGATAAAAGTTCGATTTTTTGTTTGTTTATAAAATCCCCATAAATTAAAATGAGATGTAATTCTTTGTGAAAATGTATTTGATAAATCACTTCAAATCAGTGGGAAAAAGAAACGCTACAGGCCTATTATCACTGGTCAATTTTTTTACAAGGTATTTGGAGAGCTATTTTTATGCATTGTATACTAATGAAAAATTGCTGGCCTTGTAAATTAAAATAAAACAAACACAGAATGCGGTGTTTGGCATAAACGAGAAATATTTCCTCAAACCAATTCAATTTCATACAAATGTTTTTTTCAAGATGGATAAAAAATGAAAGGATAATTACTTTAGAATGAATGTTATAGACCTAACCATTTTGTTTTACTTAGAGAAGACAGACATACAATGATGACGCAAGATCAAGTCCATTATTAACTCTTCTGCACGCCCATATCGTTGTGCAGGCTCTGATTGCTTTACGAAATTTCCCGACATTTGCCGAGTTCCCGCTCGGCATGCAGCAGGAGATCGTCAAGGTCGGATGGTACGAGAAGTACCAAGCCCAGAGGGTCATCTTGAGACAAGGACACTGGCCACTCAACTTCTACTTCATCCTGTCCGGAACAGGTCAGCCTTCAAAAAACAAAGAATAGGCTATATTGACCTTAATATCATGATACAGTTATCTTGTTTTGATTTTCTTCCATGTTGATCCCCCCGCGGCCATCTTTGACAAATTCCCTGACTACGCAAGCATAGCTAGCTGATTCTCAATTCAAAGAAGGGGTCAGCCTGTTTTCCTTCCAGCCTCGGTTTGGTCGCGTGTATTTATATGGCATAAAAACCAAGCATGCAGCGTGATAAAAATCTATAGTCGATCACCCCCCCCCCCCCCCCCCACCACCACCACCCCCAAAGTTTGCATGTTTGGGTCCAGCCCGTTTTGTCTCTGGAAATGTTTAAGTCTATGTAATTTTGTGGGTTTCCTTCTTTAAAATGCTGTGATTTGTGTTTCTTTAGTTGTGGTAAGGGTTTTGGAAGAAGGCAGCGACAACCCCAGAACTGTGGTTTACCTGAACCGGGGAGAGACGTTTGGGGTAAGTTTGCATTCAGTTATTTAAGTCTTTGTATACGTACGTATATGGCAAATTGATAAAATTGATAAATTGGGTATGTCTTCCAATTTATCAATGCTTCTGATCTGTGTTACTTTAAAAAAATAAAAGAGAAAAATTTACATTTCTGCTCAATTGGTCCAATCTGTTTATGAACAATAATGTTATGGACTGGATAGCCGTCATAGCTGTCAGCGCCCATGGGATCGTCAACTCAGCAAATAACATAACCTGAGACGGTATTTCAATCCTTAGTATAAACAATCCTTATAATAATACGGTACTCAATCTTGTCGTTATATTTGTTTTCGTTGAACAGGAGTTAGGTCTGGTGAACAAGCAGACGCGGAAATCCACTGTCATCTGCAGAGATAGGGTGGAGCTTCTTTGTATCAACGATGTTGTAAGTGTGAATAAATTTCCTTCGGGTCCCAAGTAGATTGTATTTGGTCTATGGTATCAACCATTGCCGGATTATTGATTTGGAGGGATCTCTGGGGAGGTATTGTAGGGAGAAAGGGGCTGCATTCTTGGTTGTGAGAAGTGAGTCACTGAACAGATTAGCCTAATGTACTCTGGTACAACTTTTGTGTCTATTGAAATTTAACAAGCGCTGATCGTTGGAGAATTAACCGTCTGTTGTGGCAAAGCCGTACATAGAGAAAGTTGCGACATGGAAGGAACCTGAATCTGGACTCAAAATGGCGGTTACTCTCCAGAGCACATAACCATTGGAACATAATGACTTCACGGAAGTTCAAGCACCAGTGTGATTGGATCGGCAGTCATTTTGAGTCCATGGAGGGTTAGTTGTCCCAACTCTCTTTATACACGGTTCTTCGCTATGGGATTACACACCGCCATCTGTTGACTAGTGTGAGCGTTTACAATTTGATTTGAAATTTGTGTTTTCCCAATTTTCAATTGAAAACATTTGAGTTGAAACTTTCACAGATTGGTTTCATTTTTTATCCTCGTGATGTGCGCAAACACACAATTCACATCTCAGTAAGTCTACAGGTAATTTTTTACTGATTTTATTAAATCACATCAAGTTCCTTCAATGGTCGATGTGTTCCCCACACCCTCCACTCCTCCGCTCCCCTCCTCCCCTTCCCTCCTCCGCACCCCTCCTCCCCTCCCCCACGTTATATCTTCAAGATGCTGATAGTTTTTTGGGTCATTTCAGGACTACACCAGGATCTTTATGGCCGGTGGATTGGCGACTCTTCTTGATCCAACCCAGAGTGACTTTGTTCGGTAAAAATATCTTAAATAATTATATCTCAATTAATCATATGACATTTATTGATTTACCAAACGAGCACCTTGAGTCCATAATGTACTCTTCAAGAACGGGAGTGTTAACATAACACACTGCTGTATGTATTAAAGTGTTTTTGCAGTGTATGACATTTTATAAAATTGAAATGAAGACCAAATACCTCATTCATTAACCAAAAATGAGAATAAAAACCTATTTTTGTATTCTTTTACAGAAATCTAACGTTTCTTGAAGGCTGGCCGATGCACCTTCTCGCTGAAAATCCCAAGAAATGCATATTCTCTTATTTCAAGTAAGTTTGTGCAATAGCATCAACGCCACATACAGCAAACGTATACACATTTTGAATATTTGTTGTTTGCTAGTTTTTCCCCTTTTTTCACCTGGGCTCCTTGGATCCACAACTGTGAATTAACATTAAGACGTTTAACCAAAGCACACGGACGGGGGCTTAAAAACTCCTGTTGAATATTTCCTCGACAGGAGAGGAGATGTTCTCGTCAAGAACAGCAATAAATCCGACTGGATTCTTATTGTCAAGTCGGTAAGTCTAGCTTCTAATCTTACCGTATTTAGTTTCATACATTTTAAAAGCAAGGCCCAGTTACGAAATTAGTCCATAATTTGCCATAGTGACCAATCCCGAATTAAGTTGGCATAGTGACCAATGCGGTATTGGTCACATTGCCAAATTACAAAAATAGCCAGTTAGACGGCATTCGTCATTTGAATGCATGCTTTATCTCCAAAACTATAAGGAATACATGCATGTGGATTAGATACAATGGTAGGTCTCTTCCAGAATGTACTAATGGGCGGGAAAACTTAAAATTGAAAAAAGTCGGATTGGTCACTATGGCAAATTAGTGACGAATTATGGAATCATTCGTAAAAAGAAAAACGTACGTGATGTGAAGCCAATCATCTTCAGAAATTCTTTTGTTTGTAGTGTTTTCATTGTAGATAAAACACGAAAATATGCAAAAAATGCATATTCAAACGATCTCCATTTTATGGCGATTGTCTGCTGTGACCATGAAGCTAATACTTTCTGTTTTAAAACTGTAGGCTAAATGAATTTTAATTTAAAAAATCTCATAAAATTGTGAACTAATTCAGCTGAAAATTTTAAAGGGCCCAATTTCATGGAGCTGCTAGACAGAGAATTTTGCTAAGCAATATAAAACAGGCTACCAGCCAATATTACAAACATAATTGTTCGAAAGTTTAGCTGGTAACCAACCAAATCTGCTAAGCATTTATTTCTGCTATTACCTCTATGAAAGTGATTTGATTGTATTGTTGTTGTTGTCGTGACAGGGAAGTTGCTCAGTGATGAAGCTGCTTCACAAAAAGAAAGCAAAAGAGAAAACAACAAGGAGACTCAGCGATACTGGTAAAAGTCTATAACTCTATAATCAACTATCTGTAGTAGTGGGAACCAGCTATGGGACATGCAGCGGGAAAAATAAATAAGTGATGAAATGTTTTGCACAAACGTCCATTGCCATCCTTCGAAAAAAAGGTGCTACACTGCAAAAACTGAGGTGTTAAAATAACACTATTGGTGTCAACTTTATTCTTCCGTGGTGTTTATATTGTGCGAGTTGCCTAATATAAACACCAATGGTGTAGTTTTTAACACCACAGTTTTTGCAGTGTACAAGTGACGATACTAGCAACAGAAGGCATAGACTGACGATATGATTGTGTGTGTGTTTTTTTAAGAATAGGTGAACAACGGAATAGACCATTCCTGATATGGCCATAAGCCCCGCCCCCTCCCATTCTTAGCAGCGCTATATGAACTCGGTCACACACCCCAACCGTGCCGCTATGAAAATTGCAAAGCTTGACCGAGGTAATGGAGCATAGCAACAGTCGTCAGGGAAAGGCTCGTAACTCTAATGATCAATGCGTGCTGTTTTAGTGACACGCTGGATCGGTCTATATGTATTGGGATTTGGACCATTGTTCACAAGTCATAACATTTATATTTTAGGCTCGCATGGATTCCAAAAACAGATCACCATTCAGAAGTATCAAACTTATAAAATAATTAATTGAATTGGATATAGGCCTAGGTGCCAGAACATCGATTACAGTCGAGAAAAGTCATTCAAAAAGTTGCCATGGTCGCAAAGATCCCAAATCCCATTTCTTTTTGTGTGTTCAAAATTCAGTCGCACCGGATCTAACAACTAATGGCAAACACCATTCGATGCGTGGAGGAACACTGGAAACCTATCACCAGAGAAAAACGCGGGACGAGTTCGAACATTTCATGAGAGATCTGAATATTCATGGTGGGAAATCGGCCAATGGCAAACGAAAGAACATGTCAAAGGTCACTGCTGATGACGACAGAGCTGGAGATACAAACCAAGACGGGATGAACTTTGGTGAAAAACTTTTAAAGCGACCAACTTTACCGTCGCAATTCTCAAATGTAAGTATAAGTAAACGGATCAAGGGGCCGGCACGTCAAGACCTTACATACCTTAAAGGAAATGAACAATAATACAAATTTATGTTGATCTGGGGTCGGACAGTTTCACTGAGTGAGCTTTCAGGAGCTAAAACTGTATAGTCGGTTTCCGTTTCATGATCTACATATTCCGTAGACACTAATTGTGTAATGTGCATTAAATAGGCCAATTCTCTATGTTACTATTTTTTTGATACACGATCCATGGTCGTAAGATGGCGCTATCTCAAGACGAACCGCTAAAATACAAACAGTGGATAGCTATTAAATAACGGTCAGTCCGGTGAGCGCCCGAATAGTACCGGTAATATAGTCTTGAACCAAGACTGTCATTCACAAAATGAGTCTTTGAATGTGTTCTTTTTCATGATCAAACGTCAAATTCACATTTTTGAAAATAAAACATGTATTATTTGTTTTTCCACCAAGGTTCATTTATCCAGAAGACCTTCGGGTCCCCCGAACGTGCCAAACAACTCAGAACATAATGCCATCAATCAAACTGAAGGTAGGTTGTCCTTACTTTGACAATGAGGGCAGCATACTATCATTGTGCCATGACCTGATCTCTATTATACTGACTGGATAGAGAGTTGGCCTATTGGTGCCTTAGTGAAGCCATCACATGGGCCATTGGGCCATTTTTCCACTCACGTACAAAAAAAAATACAAAAGGAATGCACACAGAAACACAAGGAATGCACACACAGTGGAGGGGGATGATTCTCCCCGTGTAGCATTGCAAGGCATGGTTTATGAGAGTGGTAACGTGGCATACAGTGGCTTCAAAGTATGACCCTCGATGCAGTCAGTATAATAGATATCAGATCAGTGGCCATGACCACGAAAAGCGTCATTTGGACCCGGAGTTTGCCATCAATGCCTGACATGTGAACGTTTTGATTTGACTTTTTGTTGTTTGTGTTTATTAAAGGGACTTGTATGTAACTTTTTAAAAAAGAAGTTCACCTTTGATTGAGACTTACCAGTAACTTCATTTTATGAGTTTAACTCTTTTTTTTTGTATCGTGCAAGATGGACAACGGAAGATGACCGCTAAAGTACAATTTGGACAGAAGAAGACGGTAGCAACTGAAATTGTTGATGAAATCGTGCGAAAAGAGGTATCACTTAAATCCCATTAAAAATTTAAAAATCGTAGAGTTGTGAAACAAAAGGCAGATAATATTTAACAGCTGTGGTTTGAAATAATACTAAAAAGTACATACAAGAAATGCATTGTACAATCCATTGAAATCATTTTCGTGTGGGTACTCTTTGTATGAATTGGTGTTCAAACTATGCATGTATCGTGTCAGATAGCGTGGTTCAAGTTTCTGTCCGCTAGGCCCTAGATTGCCAAAAACGTGGGTGTTGAAACTACAGTTGCGTTGATAATGGGAAAATTGCCTTGTATAAATCCCGTAATATGGGATAATAAAGTTACCTGAAGGTGGGTTACACTTAATTTGACAATGAGGGCAGCATACTATTATTGTGCCATGACCCAATCTCTACTGACTGGATACACTGATCTCTATTATTTTAACACCCCTGTTTTTTCAGGATAATTTATTACAGTGAAATATTTGCCTTTTGCCTAACCTGCCACTATCGCATTCATTGAAAAGTTTGATTAATCATATTAAAGGAAGTATGATGCCTATTGCAACATGTGATAATGTATGAATGTTTACCTCTTTAAAACATAATAATTTCAACAAATTGATTATCTTTGCCTTTGAGAAAGAACCTGCTGGGTTCGAAAGGCCAATAACAATTATTTTGCATACAACAGGGCCTTTAGGTTGGTAAGCAGTTTGCAACAGCTAATTCTCTATTGAAATTGATTATCTGTTTGTTTGTTTATTTGTTTTTACTATAGGAAGACGGCACCGAACCGGTTTGGGTCAAAGTTCAAACCTTAACCAAAGGGTCATACTTTGTAAGTTGAAACCAACTGAAATTTGTCTCTGGGATAGTATTGTTTATCTGAGCTGATTGATACTTTGATTGTGTATGCAACGTTTCCTTTTGATTCTGAATACAGGGACTTGCCGACATGTTGTTCGATATTCAACCCAGTTTCTCTGTAGTAAGCAACGGTGCAGAGTGCATTCTTATGTCGAAGAAGTTCTACCGTGAACACGCCACAACGAGGATGCTGTCTCGATTAAGAAGAGAGGTTAGATCGACCAAATCGTTTTAATTCGTTTTACTTCAACAACAACAACAACAACAACAACAACAACAACAACAACAACAACAACAACAACAATAATAACAATAATAATAGTCTCACTGCTGTATGCTGTGCCCTATATTGTAACAGTTGTATCTTTCATTTGATTTAACAGGAGCAAAGTTATCCTGACGACCAGGAATTACAGAAAAACCTAGAGGTCAAACTCCAATGGGACGCCTTTAAGAAGAGCGCACTCCTTACAACACTGAAACGGACCAGGAAGCGAAACAACCAACAACGCTGACGGACGAACAATAGAACCCCCATTAACACGTCATATAGGCTAGGCTATGCCTAAAAATGCACTATAACTACAATTGACGGTAGCAAAATGATTGTGGGGGACATTGCTTGACCTATTTATCTAGACAATCTTTCTGTGCTCTGATGCCAACCACAGCGCCCTCAAGGTAGCAGTGTAGTAAAGTGCACTGGCTTGCTCTTCACAACCTGTTTCAAATGTTCTCGATTCGGAGGAGCTTTTAAACCCTGGTTTTCCAGAGCTGACTTTGAAAAAATCCATGATCTCTTCTAGCACGGCCTCTTCTCAATGATGGTTGTTTCAATTTCTTTTTCATTCTTTTCAAATTGTTTTGTGGATGAAACATTTTCAATTAATAACTATAATTACCCACAATACCTTGCGACTTCCATGATAAGATCCAGTGAATGTTTTGCCTGTATAGCAACAGTCTTGGATTTCAAGTCCTCTGGGTCAGAGTTAGCGCTTGAGAAAAGCAGTACAATAGGCCCACATGATCTGACGTTTATTCAAGGAAGTGCGCACTATTTCTGTTTGAAGTCTTTAATTTTGATTTATACCTAGTTAAAGGTACCCAGCGTCCCCATTGGGCGATATTGGACGCCTGTCGTTGCACATGCTGTCGTTTTACAAGTCTAGGAAACACTGTCGCACATTCAAAATGAAGAAAGGTCGTGTGAAAGTGTTCCCTCAACCATATTAGAAACTCGACCAAGGGGGGTTTGTATCTGCATTTTTATCATTAAAACAAAATTAAGTCGATCGTTCCAGCAATGCACATCTCGTCCACTGAAACAACGGACGCCAAATATCCCCCAAATCTCACCCAGCTAGCAAACGGTGGCGTACCTTTTTGGTCACAGTGGTCGGAGGTCAAACCTATAAAGTGAAGATACAAGAGCAAACAGTTTTACTTATTTCCAATGTTGTATCTTCCCTTTAAACATAAAAAGGGCAAAATGTGTAATATATTTTATCAGGAAAAAAAGCTTTTTAGTGCCAAAGAGATTTCTTTTTAAAAATGGTGCATATTCATCAGCTTGGTTATTTTGTTCACCCACGAAATTTATGTTAAAAGGGGAACAATAAACGTTATTTGTAAGCATGAAATTTAAATGGATTGTCGTCAACCCGTTGTCGTCGTCATTGTTTCAAGGGAGTGTACACCTTTGTTAATACTCAGTTACAAAATTACTGAAATATAATTATAACAAAGCTTACTTGATGTGAAGTTGGTGATGGTACCAAACACCCAGACAAAATATTCTGTCTGACATGATCTCATTTTTGAGAAAACGTAAAATGTTTTACAAACTTGAAATAGATCCCTGCATATTGGATTGGATACATATTTACTATTTTCTCGTTGATGACAACACGAAACAAGTGGAACTTTTTGTTTCTATACATAGCCTATCTCTTAATGTTTTATCAAGTATAAATGCATTTATATAGGCCTACATCATTTTACCAATGGTGTACACTTTTGGGCATGTTTTCTTTTTTATCATTTTAAAGATTTTGAATAAATAAACAAACAAAACTATTTTTAACATACAGTGAATAAGGATGGTTTAAGATATCCTTTGGCACATGAGGGCGCTGTTGTGTGAGATCACAAAAGGAAACTAGTGCAACAAAAGCACTAAAGTGTACAGCAAAACTTACCCCAATGGTTACATCAAAACAAAACACTCAGTTTCCAAACAAGAAAATATACACCAAAACATCTCAGATTTCACTTGAAAAGATCAGGAATTCAATAATAATTATTCCATCCACATATTAACCATGATATTGAATCTGTTCACACTGTTACATCACAGATGTGGTCATGAATATGCATATTTTCATTGGCGTAGATGCCAACCATTTCCCCAAAACAATTAATAAGTAGCCAAGTAATTTTAACATGGATACACGGTTGTTCATTATAATATGAATGCAAATTGAACAGAAGGTACAACATTGCAATGTATTCGTATTAATTTCCCTCACTTGATGTGAGTTGGTGATGGTACCAGATATCCTGAAAAGTCATACTCCGTCTGACATGGAATGGGTCATAGCCATGATCCATTTTCCACTGACTGCATGTTCATTATTGTTTTAAGTTAATGGCACAACGAAACAAGCGGGAACTTTCACATGTTGGTTTCTATATATCTCATTCATTCTTTTAAAGTATGTTCATTCTTTGAAAGTATAAGGTGCATTTTACAGAACCGTTACCAATGATGTTCAATTATTTTATTTAAAGGGAAGTAACGGTGAACATTGATAATGTTTAGACAATGATTACAGCATACTAATCGAAACGTAGAGAAGACCCCAAGAAGTCCCCATGGTTCTCCCTGAACCACGCTCTCACTTAGCGATAGTTGAGAAACGAGTTGCCCGATATTGGTTCTCCCCAGAACCATAATCTCACTTCGAGACAGTTGAGATACAAGTTACCCTAAAAAGGTTCTTTTCAGAACCCTGTACACATGGTGTTACCGCAAACCGAAACGATATCTACACTCAACCATTTAAAGTCTCATATCTTGTAACATTGGTAATGTTGACAAAACAGCTTTGAGCAGTAGGCGATTTTCACCTTCTTTGAATCAAGACGAACATTTAATAACCTCTGTGAAAGTTTCACCTCAATGCGCAGTCATGTGAAATGTATGAAAAAGCATTCACAGCTAATGCGCAGTCATGTGAAATGTATGAAAAAGCATTCACAGCTAATGCGCAGTCATGTGAAATGTATGAAAAAGCATTCACAGCTAATGCGCAGTCATGTGAAATGTATGAAAAAGCATTCACAGCTAATGCGCAGTCATGTGAAATGTATGAAAAAGCATTCACAGCTAATGCGCAGTCATGTGAAATGTATGAAAAAGCATTCACAGCTAATGCGCAGTCATGTGAAATGTATGAAAAAGCATTTACAGCTATTACAGAAAACACAATGGTGCAAAACGTTTCTGTCTGATAACTTCTTGTAAATGTGCATTTTGTTTTATAGCACATCACACTAAATACATTTTCAGGATATTTTCAAAAGTGAGATTTGGGTATAGTTTGATTCTCTAGATTTTCCTCTTTCATTTGATACCAGATTTGTAGAAATCAGACAAAAACAATTTGTTTCAATCAAACTATACCAAAATCTCACTTTTGAAAATTGGGTCCAAGTTTAGGGTTTTTCCAGAGCCAGTCACATTATTTTGGTATCCTTTATAACTTCACATCAAGTTAGCTTTCGGTTTATAATTTGATAATCCGGTGTTGGCCAATGTCAATACCATATTGCCCGTACGACACCATTATGCTAACAATGTTATCTTTATCATGTGGTAAATTCGTGCCCGGATTTGAGTGTTTATTTTTAGTCGACCAACTTCAAGTACATACGGAAGCGTTAAAGGGATATAATAATATAAAAAAATTGTCTTATGCTCAGTCATAATTATGACTTAAGCCGATTTTTTTAAATTTTATATATATTTTTTTACAATGTCCCTTTAACGCTTCCGTAAGTACACAAAGTTCGTACCGTGCAAACACAATATAAAAAGGGGTTGAACATTAATGTCATTAACTTGGCACTTCCATGCATGAAAGATAATCAAGCATATGTTCACATGTGTGTGCTCATTGCTGCATATGCTCGGCAATACCATCTGGACAAGAGCTGGTCTCTGTCCGTTACGATAATTGGGCAAACCCTTTAGTGTGGCAGACCACAATACAGACAGTGGCTTGGTATAGAGCGCTCAAGTTTACGCCCAGTCAGGTGAGTATTTCCATTCTTATGAAGTTTGTCAATGTTTTGACCATACAATAAAAGTAATTTGAGTCCTGTCGACAGGGCCGTATTTTTTCTCAGTCGGCATTTAGAGCCTCAGTCGGCAAATGAAGCATCAAAGGTACTATGACAAGGGTTGGTCCAGAATAAATTTGCAGTCGGTAAACCGTGTTTCTAAGCAGTTTGTAATACATTGTATTTGTACTCACGGAAAGAGCTACGGATTCAACATTACAAGTTTACATTTTTATGCGGTATTTTCGTCTTGGGAAGTCAAACATTAACACAATGATTTCAGTCAAGAAATTAGTAGATTTTATTAATATGATAGCGCCTCATCAGTCAGAAATATTACAAGAGAAACGCCGTCAATTTTACACAAATTAAGGTTTATGGAAAATTAAGTTTGATTATTTGTTTTTGTTGCTGATATTACCAAAAGTATAATCTCGCTCGATTTAACTAACATTTTCACTAGCCAAGGATTTATACCCTCCGTTAAATCGAGTCGTGATCCCTGCTGGCTACACGACATGTAAGCCTATGGGTTTCATGTCTTTTAACTCGCCCTGGACTACTGTAAGATAAATTTACAGTTTGATAGATCCGCTAACTGCTATATTGCTGGACTGACATGGCGGAAGGAACATTCCTTCCTCCAAGGGCTGGATGAACTCAGTTTGTTGGCCGTTCATTGGTATGGTCATCCGGAGGTCAACGCTTCAATCAATTCTATTTCTTCGCTCACAACAATTTTATAGTTTTACTCACGCGTGTCTCAGCCCAATTAATTCCAACCTGCCAAATTCCTTGGATATCATGACATGCTCAGCATTCTCTTGATAGAACTTGATGATCAGCACGTTTGCGCTTATGTTTATGATGGCATCAAACGTCCCTTGAAATATTTCTGTTTGCGGGTGCTATCATTTTAGAACAATCTGAATCAAATTATGTTGCAAATGAATTTCTGTCTTCTGGAGACAAATTCCACATTGGAAAGAAAATGATAAAATCTGAATGCATTTTCACTGTATTCTTAAGGTGGATGCATTAACAGAAAGGAGTATATTGGCTTTATGTCCAAGTCCAAGTCTTTCAAGAAGAAGTCCATGAACAGTGGACTTGAGAAAGTCACAATTCACGTGCGTGAATTATACTGAAAATTATGAAGTTGAATAGGTATGTCTATTGATATGTAAATCTGCAACACATCAGGAAAATATAATCAAGCGAAATTTTAGAAGGCTTGAAGTATTACTTTCGATTGAATGCTCTCATAAAATTAAGGAGTCGTCCAAAATGTTTAACATTTTCTAGGTAGAACACAGTACTGCCATGCTGGGGAGGGGATGCCACGTCCCAGTCGGTACGTATTTTGATTTGTAATACGTGCAGTGACATACGAAGGAACGTTAAAGGGGCAGTATCGTCACGATCAGAGCAGACTTTCCACAGGGCATAGAATCAATGTCCTAGTTTAAGATTAGCACAGTGACTGAAAATTACTGGCTCTTTTATGCAGCTGCAACGGTAATGTGACCTTATCACGTGGGGATTATGGCAGTCACTGAGTTAATCTAAAACTAGCATTCCGATTCCACGTCCTGTTGATCGTGACGATACTGCCCCTTTAAAGTACCTTTGGGGAAGAGACTGGGTGGTGGGGGGGGGGGGGTTCTTGAAAAATAATACTCCGCTTTGTACTACCTTAAAAATGATGAGAGTTTGGATGGCCCCACAAATAGAGCATAGCTACTATATATGTGGTTTATGAGTTAATAATAACAATAACGATGATGATATTTGCTTCCATTGTTCTCATGTTATGTTTGCAGTCCATCGGTCATCATGATAGTCACCCACTCTGCCGATCTCCCTAAAATCACCCTGCCAAATGGCGCCCTCAGCGGTGTCCAACTGGTCACCGAGAAAGACTGCAAGGGTTTCACAGTGTACGAAGCACGCATCCCGGCCAATGCTGTGGTTCCTCTAAGATCACCTGACAACAAGAGAAGTATTCACATCTATTACTGCATCAGTGGAGTTGGCAAATGTACCACAAATGATGGAGCCCAGCACGAGGTCTGTCCAGACACTGTGGTGGCGCTCTCCTCCGATGTGACCTACGAGATGACAGTGTCCGCAGAGGGGGCTATGCGGCTGTTCGTAGCCTACTACCCAGATGTTAACATAGCTTATCGATCGCTTTCACTGGTGCGGAGTCTTTCAGAGGTGGTTGGCACTGAGAGAGACATCGACTGGGGACAAGGCCACAGTCGGCGATTTCTCATCAAGGAAGACGGCTTTCCCATAGGCGTACACAACACGTGGGTTTACCCTAAGAAGTCTTCTAGACTTGGCTATCAAAATCACATCGAGAGTGTCTACTACATATCAGGGAGTGTGACCTATCGTTGGAAGGATACCAGTGGCGAATGGGTACACGAGGACACAAAGACGGACATGGAGAACGGAACCAACTACTTGATGAATATTCATGACCCTCACATCATGGAGAACCATGACGAAGATGCCTACTGCATATGCATATTTGATCCTGTTCTGACAGGGAAGGAAAACCACCAGTTTACCGAAGACGGTTTCTCCGGATTTGAGGCCTGATTTAGACTTAACCCATGATCCTTGTGTAGCCTATAGACAGTGTGACATTTTAATAATAATAATAACAATAATAATGTGGACTTATATAGCGCACGTATCCACCAAACTGGTGCTCAAGGCGCATTATATTATTACCCCTGCTCATCAGGCTCATAAATCATTCCTGAATCCATCTCAGCTCCCTGGGGACTATACAGCTCAATTGCTGCCATTACAGCGCATATGGGCTAATCAAACACAACAACCAACTCTGCCCTCACAAGGTACCCATTTACCCCTGGGTGGAGAGAAGCAATTATGGTAAAGTGTCTTGCTCAAGGACACAAGCACCATGGTCGCGGTTTGGATTCGACCCCACATTCTGACGACTCAGCCATCAGAACACAAATCCGATGCACTAAACCGCTCGACCATGGCACTCCATTTTAGGGTTAACGGAGCTGCTAAACTGCTAAGCTTAGCAAATATTTGTGTTATGTAACTGTAGGCCCTCTTAAAACACACAACCAATCAAAGTCTATGCTATACTCTTCCTCCATGGCTATACTATACGATTTGCCGGTGATCAAAAATTACTGCTGGGAAAAAAAATTCATGTTTAGCCAATATTGACTACAACAAAAATCCGAATCCCTGCGACATTTTCTTATAGACAAAATACAAATCTAGTATGCTATTAGAAAATGTTATGTATGCTTTCTAAATACAAGCAATCGATTCAAGTCTATACTGTGCGATTTACTGGTGACCAAAATTTACTGAAGGGAAAAACTTGATGTTTAGCCAATTGACTATACAACAAAATAAATATGAATCCTAAAATTAAACGAGTTTGATTGGGATTCTACCGACCATCATGACGAACGAAGGAGATTACGTGAGATAGCGCTCACCAGCCAGCAAACCGTCAGAATTTACAGCATGTTCACGTTTCCGTTAAACCAAGGGTGGGTTCTGAAAACGGTTTGCACGTAATCTCCTTCGTTCGTCATGATGGTCGGTAGAATCCCAATCGAACTTCGCCTAATAAATTAGACTCGTTTAATTTTAGGATTCCACCTTACCATCATGACGTCACTCCAGAGACCACGTGAGAAACGGAAACTTTGACTTAACGAAGAAACCAAATAAACAGGTGTTCCACATAAAAGAAAAGTATTAATAATATCTTGTATTCACTATTCACGAAATTTATTTCCAATTACAACTAAATTATCATATACTACTCTGTAAAGTATACTTGATCAATGAGTAAACAACAACAACAACAACAACAACAACAACAACAACAACAACAACCTTCATTTAGGTATTCAATTGTGCATTTCTTTTCAAAACAGGATTTTTCACAATTGGTTTATTGTAAAACCTTGCAAATGTCTGTGCTCCAGACCAACCTGCTGTTAACAGAATAGTTTGTATAGGTATTCCAGCAGTTGCAGCTGCTGAGGTAGATGCCGCCCTGATACTATGGGGTGTGAACTTGGATACATCTATTCCTGCAACATTTAGCGTGTCACGGATCCACCTTCTTATACTGTCTCTTGACAGTGCTTTAAAAGGTTTCTGAAAACTTACAAATAATTTGCTCTCTTGAGCTCGCACAACCCAAGTGCGCTTAATACTCAAAAAACAATTTAGGGAACACCGGATTTTTAACATCAAATAGGTTTGAGCCATGTTGAAATGTTCTATGAACTGGGATTTTCATTTGCAACCCCCTCTCTCTTTCAGTAGTCATGTCATGAAATGTGTAATCACTACATGCATCCTTTATCATCTGTTTCATTGTGCAGTTGTTTCTCATCAATTCTGTGAAACATTGTGTTTATCTGAAATAAATGATCTTGCTTTAACTGAGATTATTCTGGTGTTCCCTTAATTGTTTTGAGTAGTATATTCTTTTAGGTTAGTAACTATACAAAGTTTCTGATATTTTCAGGATATATTGGCAAAGTTATGTCTGCCTGGTGTACTCCTGGTCGAGTCTGTTTCAACAGACGCTTTACTGTTAGACAACACTCTGTATCTGATAGGAGTAAAAACACAATAAATGTAATGTTTGGATTCGTTGTGCTGTCAGTAGAGCTAATAATGTTACCACTTTTTTTCGAATCCAGTGAAGTCAAATAATTTAACAGAATACTGACATCCCAAATGGACTGATAACGAGGAAAAGTCGGTCTGTTGTTATATATACCTCTCATAAACCTGGAGGTAAGTGCATGACTTCCTAATTGAGTGCCTTCTGTGGGCAAAGTAACAGCTGAAATCGCCGAGCTGGCGGTATTAATATAATTATAACTAAGTCCAGCATTAAATAATTATGTTAAGAAATTTAAGGCATTGCCTATAGTTGGTTTTATGGGGTTGATTTGTCCCCGACAACAAAAAGAGTCCCACCTCTTTAAATATGAGGAATATTGTTTCTGGGTCTCCCTTCTCCACGAAGCGACAATGATGTCAGTGGCCAGAAATGTCCGTGTCCTGGAGACATTCCCGGATAAATGGCAAGCTAGCAGAGACATCTTTGGGTGACTTGTGGGTGTACTGCTTGCTTGTCTTGTGGCAACTCTAGAGGCGCCATGGTGGATGGGATTAGCACTGGTTCTTTCATCAACATGTGCATCAATCGTGGGTACCAACATTGGGTAGGCCAATTGGGGACAATCAGAATCCTTTCTGCTTGGTCGTCCATGATCTTGTGGAGGACTCGTCCGATTAAGCTGAAAGGTGGAAAAGCATAAAACTTATAACTCTCCCATGAAAGCATGAATGCATCTATGGCAATTGCTTGTGGATCATGTTTCCATGAAACATACGGCTTAATCTGGTAATTTAATCTTGATGGAAATAAATCAATATCGGGTTTAATAAGCTTAACGCTAAGTTGCCGAAAAATACTTGGCTTGATTGAGCATCCACTCTCCATCGATATTTATATTTCTTGACTCAATATCTGCAATTGCGTTCAGTTTCCCAGGAATATGTGCTGCACTGAGCCATATTTGATTCTTTTTTGCCCACATCCATATTTGCCGCGTTAATTTATCACAGCTAATTGAGTGTATTCCCCCATATTATTGATGTATGCAACAGCTGTAGTGTTGTCAAGATACAAACGTACGTGGTTTAATTTATCTTCTTTGCAGAATGATTTTAAAGCAAAGAAACCTGCCAATAATTCTAAATAATTAATGTGAGCTTGGGATTCTTGAGGTGTCCAATGACCTCTTGTCTGCATACCAGTATTCTTACAGACTGCTCCCCATCCTATGTGGGAGGCATATGAACCAATTGTCATATTTGGTTTTGCATTAATTATATGAACATATCTAGTGGCTTGGTTGGATTCAATGTTTTCAGTCCACCAGTTGAGGTCCTTTAATGCCTCTTGTGACAAACTCATTCGAGTATCATATGTAATACTATCATATGTCATTTTCTTGCAATGCCCGTATTTTGTCTTTTTCGACATGCCGGTAAAATAATTGACCAAACATTACGCCCGGAAAGCTTGATACTATCACGCCAATAACTTGAACCACTTCTCGAATTAGCGCTGTCTTTTTTGCTATCAAAGATTGACAAAACGTTTTTAATTTTATCGCTTTTTGTTAAGTTAAATTGACTGACATATTTCGTGACTAAGCACAAATCCCAGAAAATGTATCGTTTGAGTGGGAGCGAAAACCGATTTTTGGTCATGAACTATGAAGCCTGCTTGGGTCATAAGTTGTATTGTTGCCTTAACATTTTTGCAACATTCATCAAATGTGTCTCCATATAATAAAGAGTCATCAATATGTGCCACTGATTGTAATCCTTGGTCTCTAAGGGCTGAATAGATTGGTTTTAATAGCTTTGTGAATATACGTGGGGCTGAAGCAAGGCCATTTGGAAGGCAGGTGTATTGATAAATATTTGTCCCCCACTGAAATTTGAGGTATTTTCTATGTTCACATGCAATTGGCACTGAAATTGTAGGCATCATGTAAATCTATGGATGACATGTAGCAATCTTTTGTCATTAAATGTATTGCAGACTGCAAAGTTTCCATTTTAAAATGATGGTATTTCACATGTTTATTCAATGCCTTCAAGTTCAATATCATTCTATACGATCCATCTTTCTCTGGTCGTAAAAATATGTTCGATAAGAAATCTCCGGGCTCATGGTTTGTTATTTCAATTACTCTTGTTGTCAATAATTTATCAAGTTCTTGTTGAACAACCTTTCTCTTAGAAATGCTCATTGCATACTGTTATATATAACCGTTTGCCTTGGTGACGTTTCAAACTCAACATCGAGTCCTTGCACGATATTCAGTGGCGCACCCAGGATTTTATTGGGGGGGGGGGGGCTCAAAAAATTTTTTTTTTTGAAATCCAATATGGGGGAGAGACATGGCGGACCCAAACTATAACCGCTGGCGCGGCTGTAGCCATGTCCCTAATCGTGCTCGTCAGTGAACCTACGGCACATGTTAAATGTTTCCTGGTGGTTTCTAGTCATAAAAAGAAGACATTATGACATGATTCAGACTCGTAGGGTTTTACCTTCCATATAATTTCCTCCTCTTGATGTAAAGAACTTGAGCTAATTGTTTCGTCTGCAAGATTTCTATATTTAAATATTTTCATTGCGCGGACGTAAAGTTTGTGATCATTCCGGGCGGAGCTAAATTTTCTCAAACACGAATTTGGCGGCAAAACCAAATCCCAATATTATCCAATCGGTGTTTGCTAAAACAGTGTCGCATAATCTTTGTAAATTAAAACCCGATCCTGGGCCATTGTGTACAAACTGGAAAGGAGTTGATTATAATGCGGGCGTGTTTAAATTTTAAAAAACATTTACGAGTAACCTCAACGACAGTCAACGACCTCAACAAGAGAAACGGACAACAGAAAATGAAAATAAAATTAAGTAAAGCTGCTCCCTGATCAGGGTGCACCATGGCAGGGGGGGGGGGGAGAATGTCTAAAAATGCTTGTTATATATACTGGTGGCCCTTCAAGCTTACATGCATATGCATACGCAACGCCGTAAAATATAATAGTGAGTGGAATAAATGGAAAACTTTTGGAGGGGAGCTTGAGTCTCCTGAGTCCCCATCCCTTGTACCACTGCCCTACTCCTTGCCGAACTCCTCTGTAGACAAGACTTGGGCTCAGATTTTGCTCTCTTTCCTGGCCCCTTCTTTAAAAAAAATAAAATAAAACATCAGCCCCCCGAGTCCCCCCCCCCTTGGGTGCGCCACTGACGATATTCAGAATGTTTTGGTCAGAAGTGAGCTTCTTCCAAGTGGGTAATAATTTTTAATTCTGCATGCCACATATGAGCTTGTTTGAACTTCACTAGGTTTTAAAGCAATATTGCTTACCTTGGTGCACTCTGATGATGTGCTTTGGGTAATTATGGGTGCGTGCTTTGGCCCCGTCTGTTGTACGGTCGTCTTTTGCCGTAACCCCTGGAAGGATAATGGCCTTTTGGATGGGTTTGATTTCCTCCATACTTTTTTGCCTGTGTGTTTTAACGGCCCGTGTAATGACGGTAACCGAAGGTTCGGCGGTAATCCATATTTCGGACATAACCTGTTCGAGCGATTTTGTTCCCTACTTTATTAGTAGCATTGATATCTTTGACTTCTTTGGTCAGATCATCCCCAACTAGCAACTTTGTGATAGGGACAGATGGCGCACAGAGGCGCTGATATTGTGCATTCAAATCAGGCCGCATAAGTTCCCGTCTTCGAAGGTTTAACTCGATGTTGGCATTTGCCATCAAAGTCATTGTGTCCATAGACAATTTAACTTCATCTTTGGCATGATCTTTCGACAAAAGTTTGTATGTTAACTGAAGTAAAGGTACAAATGCTGAAATTAAGAGCTTTTGTAGCCGTATGAAATTTTAGTTCTCGTGACCGAGTGCTGGACTTAAGTAGGGCCCAAATCTCTGGGTTTAGTCTTGTTTTGATCAGTTCTTCGCAATTCTGTGGGCGGCAATGCAATTTTTTGTCCGACAATTTCTCATCCGACAATTTTGTAGTGAGAATTTTGTCTGTCAAAGTTGTGAGTTTGTCCCTGATTTTAGGGCCAATTTTATCATCTGCTTCGTATTCTTGTTGAATATCGACCAACAAATCATCGTCTCATGTGGAGACTACCTCCCCTTCAGAAAGGAGATGATTCAGTTCTGCTTTAGTGTCAGATTCAAATGTGTCAGAGTCCGGTACCATAATGGCTGATTTCAGCTTTTTGGCCTTTGGAGCAGACAAGGTGCTTGTAGAAGCGCCACGTTTAAATTCCGTTTTTGGCTTTTTGTTTGCACTTAGGAATGCGGTGGTCAATTCAGCGAACCCTGCTTGCATTGTTTGTACTAAAGTACTGCTAAGCTCCTGCCACGGTTGGGTGGAGCTGGACAAAGGAGCTATGCCCGGGCTGTGCCTTGTCATATTGTTGACCTATTTTATACATTTTTGGCTTGGTTTTTGGCCTTGTCTTCTTCCCTAGTTTTTTTTCCAAGGGAATTCGAACTTCCAATTTTGGAGTAGGAGAAATAGCTACTGAGCTATATTCTACGGGCTCTTCGGAAGATTTCTCCCCAGCACCGAACAAACCAGGACCACTATGTTGCCGACATATGGCGTTGGGTGTGGTGATAAGTCTAATAAATTGTCCAATTCTAGGACACTGTCGTTAAAAATCTCTGCCATAGTTGACTCTCAAATAAGACAATATACTAATGAACCTAGTATAAACTTACTCAAAGTATGCTGTTATTGCATGTATGTGGTAACACAAGCTCTGGCCAGTGGCGCCCACCAATCAATGACACCGACTTTAGGTAATATCGAAGCATATCATATTCTTCAAAGTATCAACATAAATGTCAATGATATGATCAATCGAGTTCCATTCTGCGCTTTTTAATTTTGGAAAACTTATCAATCACTATGCCAAAGTCTACGTTTTCTGCTATTTCTCGTTCTGTTATTAGTGTTAGCAGGAGATACGATCGATAATCACGTATATTTTTAGAATGGGGCCCAGAGAACTATAGTCCCAGGGCTGATTTTAGGTATTACGGGGCCCACGGGCAAGGAAATAAATAGGGGCCATTTTCTTAATTGTTATCCGGAAAAAGTGTTAGTGCTGCTATATACCTTCTACATGCATATTAAGCCATTGGATTTTGATTAATCGCGGGTTATAAAAAAATGACTGTACAGATTTTTAGGGCCCCCTCTTTACCTGGGGCCGTGGGCAACTACCCTTTTGCCCTTATGTAAAAGCGGCCCTGTATACAGGGCCGGATTTATAAGGGGGCAAGGGGGCAATTGCCCCGGGCCCCCCTGCCAGAGGGCTCCCAGACTAAGGACTTCCTTTATATAAAAAATGTAATAATTATAAAATTAGTTTTATATTTTTTTCGAAGAAATGCGGTTTATCATTCATTTTAGTTCATTTTTTATGTGTCATGTAATTTAATTTCTATGTCGAGGGGCTCCCGAACCTGAAGTGCCCCGGGCCCCTCAAGGTCTAAATCCGGCCCTGCCTGTATAGTCCTGCCTGCTGGTGGGCCCGTCAGTCAGTCCCATAAGCATGTGAAAAAAATTCGCATGTGTTAGGGGGGGCCCACTTATTCTGGAACTGGAGCCAGGGGGGCGGCCGCCCCCCTGCCCCCCCCCCCTCCCGCTAGCTACGCCACTGGCTCTGGCCTGTGCACACATTTACTAGCGACGGAGCAAAAAACGGACACGTTCGTTCAATGGCTGGCTCTGACGGTTTTCTGGCTGGTGAGCGCTATCTCACGTGGTCTCTGGAGTGACGTCATGATGGTAAGGTGGAATCCCTGTTACGCTTTGTTATCGTTTAAAGGGGGACTGACATGGATTTAAATCAAACAGTTAAATATGTGATCGTTTTATTCTTTTATATCAGTAAAAGATCAATACAATTTTTGTTTTGTGTTTTTATTGTTTTTGAGAGTGTTATTTTACCATTGTAAAAATGCCCCCCACTTTTACGCCCTGCACGGAGGAGCTGTTCGTGACGTCATGTCGGGAAGAGAAATTCGGCTCAAAACTCGGCTCAAAATGATCGCTGCACAAAACTATGTGAGCCGATGGACCTGACCACTTTACTCTTGTCAGTCGAACTTTGCTCGTCCAAATACGGCGATTTTTGGGTCACGTGGGAACAGATGAAGCAGTAGCGTAGCCAGCGGGGGGGCAGGGGGGGCAGACTGCCCCCCCGGAAAAAAAAATAGAAGTAAAATCGGGACGGTAAAAATAAAGAAAAGAGAAAAGGAAAGGAAGAGAGAAAAGGAGGGAAAATTGAGGGAGGGACTCCGAGGGAGAAAAAACGAAAGAGGTAAAGAAAGAAATTAGAAGAGTAGGGATTATTGACGAAATGAGGGAGGACGGAGGAGGGAGGGAGGGGGAGGAGAGAAGGAAATGTGGGCCTTGGTAATGGAAGAAAGGATGGATAGGACCGTTGGGACGAGTACCAAGGCAGCCTAACTTAAGGCAGGCAAGGTTAGGGCGGGTGGAAACGGCGGTAGGGCAGGGGTAAGGGAAGGAAGGGAGCCGAGGGAGCCGGAGAGGGTAAGGGACCGGAAAGGGCGGGAAGGACGGACCTGGGACGAAGGATGCAGAGGCAGGCAGATTTAGGGAGGGCGGAAAGGATGATTTAGGGAATGGTAAAGGGAGTGAATAATTTATAAAGGGAAACGGGAGAGGGAGGATTGAGGAAGGGAAGTTAGATCTGAAGTTTTTATACCCGGTTTTTGTCCCGGAAATCACTTTATCAAATACTGTAAAACAAGTTAATTTCGCTAGCAATTTAATTTCGCTAGGAGGCCCAATTCGCTAAATTAAATTGCTGCCAAATATAATATTTTTTATGGTTTTATATAGCAAGAGGATGTAAATTAGTGAAATTAAATTGCCTCCAAAAAGTGAAGAAATGCCAATTCGCTAAATTAAGTTGCCGTGAAATTAAATTGTTTTGTCTGTTGACACTGTTGAATATACAGTATAGCATTGCATTACCTTTAGTATGATGTCTGTTCCTCGGCGAATGGCAACTCAAATGTAGTATAATAGTTGCTGATAAACAGGGGATGTGGTGATTCATTTTTTTTGGTTTCATTTGAATAGGAACCCGGGATAGAAACGCTCGCCATTGGCAGCAAAAATATATTTTGACATTACAAGAAAGGCAACAAAATGCACTAATGAGAGATATATAAATTGCTCATAAAATATGGACCTTACAGATGGATCTTTCAACTTTTTGTTAATTAGAGACGAATTTATATAGAAACAAACATTAAAACATTAAAAACTTGAAATTTGAATCAATACAATGAACCAGTATGTACTCGGGTTACGTGCAGAACGTATTTACAACTTGTCTTACAACATTTTATTAAAGGTTTTTATACGACATGTACACGAATAACTTTCAGTGTAATGTGTGTTGTAAACGGTGTGTATATATATACATTACGAATACGATTAATTATGAATGTTTAAGTTCATCACAGTCATGACAGTGTAGAAATTAATAGCAACAGTTCAGACAGTATAGATCCAAGGAAAGAACAATAAATCACAGATGATCATGTTTGTACAATATATCGATTGTTTTGATTCAATATTATTCAGTATTTCGCAATTAAATTTAAACCATGAAATCGGGACGATCATCTTAATTTTGCCCCCCCGGACCGACAGGGCTGGCTACGCGCCTGAGATGAAGGCTAACACCGTCTTTGGTGGTGTTGCTGCATCCTGCAGAAACACATCTTCTCGGCATTTTATTAGTTCCGGAAACAAAAATCACGGAAGAAATGAAATCGACGCTACGTGTGTGAAACGTTTGTATGTATATGTACATCATGTACACATTGGATCTTCCCGACCTTACGTCACATATCTTATGCAAATGAAGCTTCCACCATGGGGCGGGGTTGCCTCCCCTAAACACTTCAAACATTGTTTTAAAATACTTGTACTCAGAAATCAATGATTAAATAGACACAGGTGGGTCTCAAAAACAATATTTTATTACAAAATGCCTTAAGTACACACACAATAAAGGATGTCAGTCCCCCTTTAAACTATGACTGTGATCTATAGGGATGTAAATTTATCACTGGTTCGCGTGTGCTATTCTAGCTCCATTCTATAGTGTCAACGGTTCCAGGTAAGACTTTTTCACTGTGCAAAACTTACAAAATGGCCGACGAAAACATATAATATTGTTTAGGTTCCTAAACATAGGAAAACTGAGGTTTGATATTGATAAACAGGTGGGCGAGACGATGGAATTCAGCAGTAAGATTCTCCGGTTTGCATATGAATTTAAGCGACGTCGCAATTGTACCGTACTGACTATACTGTGTATTACGTTGACGGTAAAAAACATAACGGACCGTAAAATGGCGCCGCGAAATGCCAGAACTTTTCGAGAGGGAGTGCATTTCACCGCTCCAGGGCTATGATGTGCACGAAGCGAATAGTTTTCACACTGAAGAAAAAACAAGTCGCTAATAATTTTCTTTGACCCCTAGTTTTTATATTTAATGCTATTTAATAGCGCCACCTCGCGTCAAGTCTATGAATTTATACCGGAAGTGAGATCATTCAACCATCATTCCAATGAAAAATAGTTAGTGGGGTCAATATTGCTCGAAAGGGTGTACTGCATGCAAGGGAAAGTATAACATTGGTAATGTTGACAAATCTGTTTTATTATAATATCCTTATACTTTCTTTGAATCAAGACATACAATTTAGCAACTGACTATCCTGTGAAAGTTTCAGATTAATGCGTTGTGTCGTTCACGAGAAAAATAGTGAAATGTACGCACATTTTTCGACAGTCAAACACGAACATCGTAATAATTCTAACCATATGTTCTAGGTCCTTGTAATTGCTATTAACTTACATGGATTACAGTTGGGGCATTGTTTTAGACTAATAACGTGTGCGCACCAACGAACCAAGGACAGTATGGATGTATCCATTGATAATCATATTGTGACGGTTTTGTCCTCTATCTGCGACCCGGGTCGGTCTCAGCCAAACGTCAGCGAGCGGCAGCTTAGTAGGCTGGTGACGACGATCCGTTTGGGCGGCAGTTTACCGCCAGGCCCGCAGCGCACCACCAGGTTCTTATTCCCTCTCTAACTTAAAACACAACACACCCTCAGGGGAGGGGGAAGAGCACAGACAATGACGGGGACGAAAAGAGTTATAAATGAGAGCCAACTCTGATTATTTATTCTACCAAAACATGCGCCCCAATAACTCAAGGCGCCTCGCCTACGTCACACAATCTTCTGGCTTGATGTTGATAATTGATTACAATGAATTGTACTGAATTATTTACCGTGATTTAAATGATTTACAAAGAATTGACACAGCTATGTGATTTATTAGACTGGCAGGGATGCAAATTATTAAACTCACGCCAAATATGAGGCTCTTTCCTAGACTTGATTCAACACCCTTAAATCACCAGCTAGAAATATACGTCTGCACCCGACTTGCTGCAAACAGGGAAAAGAGAGCGAAACACGCCCGCTCCGTGGTTTTATAAAACACTGCTCTAGACTGGCACCCTCCAACAACTGTCACATATATAGTACATGACGGCTAGACACTAGCCAGGGTTACCGTCCTAACCCAGCAACCTAAATATTCGAATACACTCTAATCGATACTGCATTGCGTTACATTGGCGCCTTCTAAGTTTCGGTCAGTGTCTGACCTTAAAAACTGATACAAAATACAAGCAATGCACTTACTTTATACAAAAATATAAAGCTCTCGAAGAAACTTTGTAAAAGAAACAAACTCTGTATTTATACAATGAAAAGGTAAACTTTAAACAACAAACTTTATAAAAACGAATGTTAAGAAAAACAAGGCTCTAAAGGCGTTAACAGTCAAACAAAATCCGACGATAGGTGTCTCTCGCGATCCAAGTGTCCACAAGGCGAATTCTACGCTCCTCCATGCATGTCGCCAACAGTTCATAGTTCGCCTTCTAGCGGATTCCAGCCACGAAGCTGGTTTCGAACACTCGCTAGGTGTGGTCTCTTGTGATCAACATTCCTTCTTGGAAAACACTGCGTGTCACCGTCTCCGTGATTTTCTTAACGGTAGCGATCTTCTCCAACTCCACGTTGGTTATCCCAGGTCCTACGCTTACGATGCCGCCCTCTTCCCGCACCAATCTGCAGACTCGAGTAGTTTGCTCAACTGCAGCATCATCTGTGGTGGTCACCGGGGCTTTCAGGAAAACAACATCGTAACGACGTGCGCGATGTTCATGTATGGTCTGCGTTGCACCAGTAATCACAGTTGTGGCACCCTCCTCTGTGATTCTCACGGGTGATGGATACGGAGTTCTGGAGGCGACTTACTTTCCTCCAATCGTGGGGTAGGCCATTTTGATGCCATCGCCTGCGGCTCAACTTCTTTATGCTGACTTGGGGAATTCGTCACCCTCGATTTCGGAGCAGGCTCTTCTTCTACTTCCCACTGAGCCATCGACGTAGGTGACACTGACAGAACGATCTCTGCTACTTCCTCATCGTGCTGTCCAGGCAGGCTGTCGGCTTGCACTTCAGGCTCCACAGGCGTCTCTCTAGCTTCCACCTCCTCGCTTGGCTGAGGTACTGCCACCTGAGGTGAAGCTGATGACTTCGGAAGGCTTGTGTGCGCCACTGCTCCCACAGGCGGCAAAGTCTCCTCTCTAGGCGCTTTAGACACTGTACAAGGACTCTTCTTGGGTAGCTTTGTAGGCCGCTCCTCCTTGGCCGCCTTACCTCCATTCCCGGTACCAGCTGCACCCTCGGTAGAGCGACGTCGAGTATCACAATCACGTTTCCGCTTCCTTTCTGGGGAGGATGTACTTGTCGCCTTCACGACTCTCATATTGTCGCTGCCTTTAGGCGTCTCTTTACGCCTAACCTCGCCTCCACGGCTGTGGCTCCTAGGCGTCTCTGTGCGCCCAGCCTCTCCCTCTAATTTGGAACTTTCGTGCTCACGGAAATCAAGGGTTTTCGCCTGGATCAAGTCGACCTCATCTACATCCTTAGGGTGGCAATCCCGGTAATGGGCACGGAGATTGTCTCTCCTACCGTTCTTGTGTGAACACCTTCTACACAAGTACTGGACCTTGGTCCTGTGCTCGTTTGCTAGGTGCGTCTCGAGACTCCTCTTATGCATTGACATCTTGCATTTCGGGCATTGAGTCTTTTCTCCCTGTTGGTCACGGGGTGACTCCTTCTCCTTGTGATCTTTCCCCATATTCACCTGGTGCTTGTACTGCCTGCAACGACACACAAGGAAGAACTGGTTACTGTTGTGCTACCATACTAAACTGCTACTGTCACTGCTACTTATTATCTGTCGTTATCTATATAAAAATCTATGTACAAGCTCCTCCCCGCCTACAAATATCTCTTTGCCATTTTATGTTGCCTAGGTGGGTTTCGCCTAGGTGGTGGTGCCGCGGGCCTACTGCTAGACTGCCCGTACGGATTTGTAACTTCAGGGTCTGATAATCTTCTCCGAGCCTGCAGTTCCTCATTATACACAGTACTGTCTGCCCTCAGTGTTTGTGTCTGCTCAGTTGGACGTATTGACGCGTTCAAGGATGCTTCTTCAGTCATGGAAGAAGGAACCTGCATGTCACTATATTGTACATCTCCGTCAAGCGGTGAGCTCATAGGACTCTGCATTAACTCTTCTTGCGCACTTTGCACCAGAGTCACACCATTATTCACCTGGCTATCCTTCCGAATAGGCGAATCGTAGGTTGTACCAACTGTCCATGCTTTAATTGGTTCACCTTCATAAGCTTTCAATCTGTCACAGTGGACTACCTTCTTCCTCCCTCGTGGCTTCCTCTGAATCCTGTACGTCACATCGGATAGTTTGTGTGTGATCAGATATGGTCCCTCCCATCTGCATTGTAACTTAGGTTAGGCCCTTACGTTTTGCAGGGTTATGCAACCATACAAAGTTGCTGGGTTGCAGTTTACCCTGGGAGGCTCGTCGATCGTAGTGCGCCTTTTGTCTTCTAGCGCTTTGCTTTAGGCATTCTCGTGCCCTTCCATGGGCTGCCCTCATCCGCTGCCGTAATTCACACGCGTAGTCAGTCTCCACAGCACCTATTTCATCTTTGCTGTCACCCGGCATCTCAGTTGTCAGGTCAAGAGGTAGGCGCAGCTCACGCCCCAGCATTAGCATGTTTGGCGTCTCGCCAGTTGACTCCTGCGGTGTGGCACGGTAAGCAAATGTGGCCAGTGGAAGTTTCTCGTCCCAGTCACGCTGTCGTTTGTTGGGCTCAATCATCATTGCAACCATTGTGATGAGAGTGCAATTGAATCTCTCAATCATTCCGTCCGATTTTGGGTTATATGGACATGTACGTGTCTTCTCAATCCCTAGAATTTCACACATTTCTGCAAAAACTCTGGATTCAAAGTTACGCCCCTGATCCGAATGTAGTACATCAGGTACACCAAAACGACACACGTACTCATTTACAAATTTCTCAGCAACTGTCTCCGCTGTTTGGTCCGGTATGGGGTAAGCCTCCATCCATTTAGATAGGTAGTCACCTACCACCAAGATGTACTTATTTCCCTTCTTTGTCTCTGGCAGAGGACCAATGATGTCCAAGGCGACACGTTCCATAGGCGCGCCCACTATATGCTGTTGTAATGGCGCCTTCCTAGCCTTGGCTGGGGATTTTCTCTTTGCGCACACGTTGCACTGTCTTATAATTGATCTTATATCGGCGGTCATACCACCCCAGTAGAACCTTGCGCAGACTTTTGCCATCGTTTTCTTGACGCCCAAATGTCCACTCGTCACACCACCGTGTAACTCCTTCACTAGATCTATCCGAAATATCTCAGGTAGCACTGTGCGCCACTTCACTTGGCGGCCGTCATCCGACTCCCATCGCCTGGAAAGAACGTTGTTTCTTACAGCCAGTTGGTCCCACAGGCGCCAGTATGTTTTTGCTGTAGACGATCTTGAAGAAATCTCCTTCCAGTCAGGCCATTCTACCCCTTTTTCCTTCTCTTCTAACACCCATTTGATAGACATATCCTTCAGTTGGGCTTCCCTCATCTCTTCACATGTGATCAAAGGCCTATTGGCCACAGCTCTCACGGTTGTCTCGCCTTTGTCTGGAATGACTCCTTCGCCTACCACTTCGGCTCTATCCTTCAACACCCCGGGTGGCCGCTCATCGCGCCCACATTGAGAACACTCTTTGCGTGACAAACCATCGGCGTTTCCGTGTGATCTACCAGCTCGATGCACTATAGTGAAGTTGTACTCGCCTATCACCTGTAACCAGCGAGCCATCTGACCTTGCGGTTCTCGGAAATTAACTAGCCAACGCAAGGCTCCATGATCGGTTCTAATGGTGACTTTATTTCCGTATAAGTATTGCCTGAATTGCTTCAGAAACACTACAACGACCAGCAACTCTCTGCGTGTTACGCAATAGTTGCGCTCTGCTTTACTTAGTGCCCTGCTAGCGTAGGAGACCACCTTCTCCTGACCGTCTGTCACCTGCGACAGGACTGCACCTATTCCCACACCACTATCATCGGTATCAAGTATGTAATCGGCCTCAGGGTCGGGGTACTTCAACACGGGTGCCTTCTGTAGGCAGTTCCTCAAGTCTTTGAAAGCCTTGTTGCAGTCATCATCCCACAAAAACTCCCGTGCCTTTTCAGTAAGGCGGTGCAAGGGACGTGCTATATCAGCAAAACCCTTCATGAATCTGCGATAATAGGACGCAAGACCTAAGAAACTCTGCACTTCTTTCACAGTCGTAGGCGTTTTCCAATCCCGTACAGCTCTAATCTTCTCGGGGTCTGTGGCGATTCCATCACCCGACACTATGTGACCTAGGTACAACACACTTTGCTTGAACAAATGACACTTCTTGGGTTTAAGTTTTAAGCCTGCCTCACGAAGGCGCTGGAAAACTGCTTCAAGGCGAATCAACTCCTCCTCAACTGTGTTTGCGAACACAATGACGTCGTCAAGGTAGACGAGCAGTATCTCCCAATGTAATCCCGATAGGACCCTCTCCATGAGTCTTTCAAAGGTCGATGGGGCACTACACAGCCCGAATGGCATGACTCGCCAGCTGTACAGGCCCCCACGGACCACAAACGCAGACTTCTGCCGGGCCTCCTTGTCGAGTTCAACTTGCCAATATCCCGACGCTAAGTCCAAAGTGGAAAACCACTTTGAGCCTGCCAATGTATCCAGTGACTCATCTATGCGTGGGATCGGGTAGGCGTCCTTTTTACGTAACTGAATTTAGGCGACGGTAGTCCACGCAAAACCTCTTACTTCCATCTTTCTTTTTCACGAGGACAACGTTCGATGCCCATGGGCTATCTGTAGGCTCAATGGTACCATTATGCACCATGTCTTTCACTTGTCGCTGAATCTCATCTTGTTCCTTGGGAGGAAATCTTCTGGGCCTCTCCTTTATAGGTCGGGCATCACCGGTATTGATTTGATGGCGCACCCAGTCCGTACGCCCAATGTCCGAGTCTCCCGTGGAAAAGATGTCTTGGTACTTGCTTAGTAGTTGGGCTATGCTGTTGTGATGCCTATGGTTTACCCCTTCTTTGCTTCTGTCAAACAAGTCAACAAGGTGATCGGGAACTTTAACACGTTCCACAGGCGCAGGCAGCTCTAGCGCCTCTTTATCTATGTCGCCTTCCCCTACGGGTGTCAAAAAACCAGCCATGGTTCCTCTTCGCACCACACATTCCCTCTTTCCTGGGTTGAACACTCTAATAGGCAGTGTCCCCTCATTGGCCTTCACAAGTACCCGAGCAGCCACCACGCCCTTGTTCGCTATCGCCCTTGTCCACCGTACCCATTTTCCCTCATCGTACACCCCGGTAACAACGCCTCGTGCCCGGCTGGTACTCTCGTGGTCTCGCTTACAACCACTCTGGCACAGATTCCATATCCTTCATTATCTATGCACCTGATTCTCTCGCCGTTCACCTTTAATTCCAAAGTCTGGAAGTCTAGGTTTCCCCTGGTGGGAAGCAGACAATCCATCCCCAATATCCCTTTGATCTTTCCTGTGTTCCCAAACACAGCATTCAAGGAACAAGTAGTCTTACCATTAATACCAACCTGAACTTCAATCCAGGCCCTGCCGAGTGTCTCCGTACTACTGCCATCGGCAGTGCGTACCCTTCTGCCGTTGATTTTTAGATTTGGCCTGCTTTCCTTTGGTATTTGGTAGTACAGTTCTGATGAAAGCACTGTATCCGTTGCACCGGTATCAATCAATAACTTGGCCTTGATTCCTCTTATCACTGCATGTACAAATAACCCGGTGCGTGCTACATCAAATGAAAATGGCGTCGACTCACCATCTTCCTCTTTGTGCTCTTTTGCACCTATTGGCCCTGTTGTGCATCCAGCTTTCCCCCGGGCCGCTGGGTCAGCTGGTCTTCGTTTCCCGACTTCGCTTTCTTTCCAGGTGAATGTTGTGGGCAATTACGGGCGAAGTGTCCCTTCTCCTTACATTTATAGCAACTGTCATTGGGAGTCGCCTTCCGCCTTTGATAGGCCCACGTGAGGTCTCACTGTTTCCAGTGGTCTTAGGATAAACGTCTTGGTTGATTTTCTCCATCCACGCCTAGTTTACCTCACGCTGGTTCTCTAATAATGACTCTTTCAACTGCCGTTGCTCTTCTATCACGTCTTTCAAAGGACACGACCCTTCACTCTCTACCATTCTTGCTAGCTTGGAATGCCTACCGCCTCTGTGTTCCTCTATCTTGAGGAAACCCTCTGTGTTAAGCGCAGCTCTTACTGCCTCATCCAGTGATGAAGGTCTTGCACGGAAAACTCCTTCTCTAATAGCCTGCTCTTCAATCGCATCAGAGAAGTGACCACGAGCCAGGCGATCCCTGCCCTCTTCGGTTAACTCCGGGTAGGCGAGCGCAGTCAGCTCACGGATTGCCTGGCCAAGTTCCTGCAAAGATTCCTTGGGCCCTTGTATCCTATGACGCAGTTCCATGAGGTGATTCTCAGCGAGCTGCCCTGGCCCAAATCTTTTCTCTAATAGGCTTACCAACTCAGTGTAAGTCACGTTACTTCCGCCGCCCGTCAGGTTCCCTAACACCTTTACTGCAGACCCTTGCAGGCTCGCGGCAAGAAAAACTTTGGCCTGGTTGTCTGTCTAGTTATTCGCCATTCTGCACGCCTCAAAGTGTTGTTTATAGTCCCGCCATGGGGTTTCCCACTGAACCTGTCGGGCACAATATTCGGCCGTCTTGTCACTTGTGGTTCGCCACTAATCTTCGTTGTGTCACTCATTATTTTATTTATTTCTCTAGGCGGTAGACACGAGTCGCCTACTCCTGCTGTGGAGCCTCTTGTAGACTGTAATGAAGCCCCCACTTGGATACTTCTCTGCCGGCATACAGTAGAGCTCCCCTGTAGCTCAAAGGCTGGCAAGCTTTCATCTACTAAGTCATCCATCAACGTCTTCCCCGAAGACATCGAAACTGCCGTGTGTGAAGAAAATGGAGTCGGTACAGGCGCCAGTGTAGAACGTAACTTGGTACGTGGCCGTGGTGTAGGCGCTAAACGTAAGCTAGGCGTAGGCGTCGGCATTCCAATGGTAGTACTATCTTCGGCGCTACCAAACTGGGTAATTATCGACGCATTACTTGACTGGAACCCTGAGTCCTTTTTCGTCAATGCCTCTTCAAATTGTAGTCTCAATCGACGCAACTCTGTCTTTAGCTGCTCTATTTCGCCCGCACCCGGCCTCGAATCATCTCCACCACTCTGCACGACTTCAGTCAATTCATCCTCGTCAAAGTCAATCAAACTCTTCGCCATCTCGCCTATATAGGTGATACTTTGTTGTTGTTGTTGTTGTTAGCACCTTATAGGCGTGGGTGTCAATTATTGGAATAACCTGTGGCGTAATACTTCGGCGCCTATCCACTCCTGACACCATTTGTGACGGTATCAGCCTAACGTCAGCGAGCGGTAGCTTAGTAGGCCGGTGACGACGATCCGTTTGGGCGGCAGTTTACCGCCAGGCCCGCAGCGCACCACCAGGTTCTTATTCCCTCTCTAACTTAAAACACAACACACCCTCAGGGGAGGGGGAAGAGCACAGACAATGACGGGGACGAAAAGAGTTAAGATGAGAGCCAACTCTGATTATTTATTCTACCAAAACATGCGCCCCAATAACTCAAGGCGCCTCGCCTACGTCACACAATCTTCTGGCTTGATGTTGATAATTGATTACAATGAATTGTACTGAATTATTTACCGTGATTTAAATGATTTACAAAGAATTGACACAGCTATGTGATTTATTAGACTGGCAGGGATGCAAATTATTAATCTCACACCAAATATGAGGCTCTTTCCTAGACTTGATTCAACACCCTTTAATCACCAGCTAGAAATATACGTCTGCACCCGACTTGCTGCAAACAGGGAAAAGAGAGCGAAACACGCCCGCTCCGTGGTTTTATAAAACACTGCTCTAGACTGGCACCCTCCAACAACTGTCACATATATATAGTACATGACGGCTAGACACTAGCCAGGGTTACCGTCCTAACCCAGCAACCTAAATATTCGAATACACTCTAATCGATACTGCATTGCGTTACAATATAATACTTTATAGCCTCTTATCAATATCAACTTCTCATCAGCTTCAGCTAATTAATTCCAAGAATGTGCCAGTGAACCAGAATTTAACCATTCATTATAGACACATAGTGTTAATCCTTATAATATGATGTTTTGTTTGTTTTATGTTTGTTTGTTATGAGCAGGAAAAAGTGTTTGAATGGTTCTTCACTTCACTAACTTCACTTTGATGATTAAAAAAATCATGTATTTAGCTGCCCTACCCACAGTGCTTTCTCACCTCGTTTTTGTTGGATATTCTCCATTAATTTAATTTGATTGTCGTGATAACATTTCATCTTTTGTCAAAATTAACAGGGGCCATTCATCAAGTGAGAGCTCCATATTCTGGAGGTGTTATGGACAGCTTGGAGAATTGCATTCCATTTTGAAAGCAAGTACACGCGTTGTTGCGTTAAGTCACTGGAGGACGATTGCTGAAAGCTTGGGCCTGAGGAACTATGGGTCGAACGCTCTAACATCAAGTATGTTGTTATCAAGGCGACTATAAAAAAAAATTTGAAGGCGTCTTTAAATGGATTGCCCAGGAGATACTATGGTCATACATCAAGAAAGTCAGTGAACTGCGCTTTTTATTTTGACGTCTTCTTTCAAAGGAGTTACACTCATTCTTTGATATGTATCATACAGCACAGAAGTGCATGTACAAAGAAAAGTTATCGACAGCTTTGCACAAGAAGACGGGGAGGTTTGAGTTTTGTTTGCTACAATTGTGTGGTCTACATAATGTGATATTGGTAGGTCACCCAACAGAATTTGATGACCTAATGTGGAAGGGCAGGCTGGGATGGCACCCAAAGTGTGACACTCATTATTAACTATCATGGCACGGAGCTGGTTTGAAAACTTGTGATGGAATGAATGGTCATCAAGAACAGTTTTCCATCAAGAAGCGACAGCGACACAGAGATACTATAAAAACACAACTGCTGTGACGTTTGTGCCCAAACGTGTGCTTGTGATGGAAGCACATGCTCTGCTAAGTCATCATATGCCAACCAGCAGACACGGGATACATTACTGCATGGACTGTGTATAGCATCAGCTGAATGACAAGTTGTGACTGTCTCCCAGAGTAATGTATCCAAACTTAAGGGCCATCTACAAGGGTACAAGAAAACATTATTTAGCAACAGTAGTAGCTATCTCTATACAAGTGAAGACTTAGCCTGTGGATAAGCCTAACTTCACAATAACGGAAATAGTAAATGAACGTCATATTGGTATTCCATTCAATTAGTTTTTGAACCGATATGCTTTAGCATGTATAAAGGAAATCGCGTTGGAAGTGTTTGAACATTGTGAAAGACAATATCTACATGCATCTGAATTTGTTAGAGTTGGAGTCTGACACCACTTCAGAAATTTCTGTACATGTACAATGCCTTGTGAAAACTTACTGGTTTATTAGCACAATTAATTTTTAATTTCCTTTTGTTTTGAAGGCATGAAGTAAAATGTCCAAAGTTGTATAAATGATGAAAGCAACCTTTTTTGTTTTGTTTGTTTGTTTGTTTGTTTGTTTTTTATTGTTTCTGGAAACCGTGGAATACCCTCTTTGGGGGTGGTGTTTTCTTTAACCCTAACCCTCCTAAATCCTCCGGAGGATTTGGAGGATTTTGGAGGAATGAGGCGCGTTCGAAAATCACCAATTGGAGGATTATGGAGGATTGAGGAGGGTCGTGCATTTGATAGTGGAGGATTGTGGAGGATTGAGGAAGCATGGTTCAAAGAGATCCTGGAGGATTGTGGAGGATTGAGGGCATAATGGAAATTTACTTTGGATGAATGTGGAGGATTATGGAGGATTGTGAAGGATTGACAGAAACATAATCTTGTATCCTCCGGAGGATTTGGAGGATCTTGGAGGAATGAGGCACGTTAGAAAATCACCAATTGGAGGATTATGGAGGATTGAGGAGGGTCGTGCATTTGATAGTGGAGGATTATGAAGGATTGAGGCAGTAAGTTTCATGCACAAACACATTTCGGAGGATTATGAAGGATTGAGGAAGGTACCTGGTAATTAAGGCTAGGGAGTTAGGGTTAATAGAAGTGTTCAATAGTATTAAATTTGTTACAATTATTCTTGTACAATAAAACACCACTGCAACAGTCCTTGGTATGGCAAACATTCAGTTACAACCATTTAATTTGTTTCCCAATTTTGTTGCATACAATTGACATTATACATGTACATGTAGTTCACAAAAGGCCCAGTACACTGAATTTTGTGGATGGATCCAATGAGATTTTTTTATAGCTTGAGGGTATAGTTACAGTGGTGTCATATACTGTTTGTATCCCTATCAGTATACATGTGTGCTTTTACTAACAAACCACATACATGTAATAATGTACTAGAAATCAACATGTGGACTTACATGTAGTTGGTTTAAAATGTAATAATCATGATTTATTTTATTGAAAGTTGACATAATGATGAAAGCTCTTTTTGTATTTCATGTTTAACATACAAACACCATGCATCGATTAAAAAACAATAATTGGCCCAAAAGTTCAGTGTACATTTACTAAGGACTCTAACATTAAAATATAACACCATTGAGATAATCTCGTATTTTGTTTAAGTTTTGGGGTATTTGTTGTTGGTAGTGGTTAAGAAGTAAACAAAACCTGTGAAAGTTTCAGCTCCTTTTTATTTAGTATATAAATATTTTGCATGGATTTTAAATAAATTAAATTATATTGTTACCAGAAAATATGTCAGATAGAGTAAATACTGAGAATGTTTTGTACCATTACCATCTTATAAGTAAGTATGCATTTAGATAATAATTCATTGAGTTAATTTTGTTTTTGTTCATTACCAATCATCCCCCTTTTTTAATGGGAATGTAAATCATTGGTTTGGGGACAGGTAAATTGTATTCCAATCATGTAGTTTTCAAGGGACACACCCGGTATCATAAATAGTGAAATAGTGAACTGTAGTGAATAATTGTTTCATGTTTATGTGACAGTTCAGTCAAATTGTCTGTGCTCAACCAAACATATTTTTTATAACATTTGTTTATAATTGTATAACATTTGTATCTTGACTACAAAATAAATGTCACAAGTATTTTAAATCTTTTAAGTTCTTAGCACAAATACCATACATAGGTTGCATTGTTTTGCTTTTTGTTAACTACAACACTAATTCAGAAACAAAACCTTTCTGTAAAACAATAATGTATGGGCTGTGGAGGACTTTTTTAAAGGAATATAAATCCCAAAATTCATGTTTAGTACCGTATGCATGCTAGCTGCCAACCAGTCTGCCAACCAGGACGATCAGAGCATACTGATCGAAACGTCGAGTTGTACCACCAGTTCTTTTCAGAACTAATTACTACTCAATTGAGATTCCACATGGTGTCACCGCAATTAGTCTTACTTATCATCCTCACCATGCAAAGCTACAAGTTTTACGCTTTTGTATAATTGGTTTTTCTAGTAAATATATGGATTTACATTTATTTTAGTCGTATATATTAATTAGTCGAAATTTAGTCACATACGGCTCTTCATACGAGAAAAAACTGCAATGGTGAACACTTCTAGTGCGACGCGACTACACTTCTAGTGCGACGCGACACACTTCTAGTGCGACGCGACTACACTTCTAGTGCGACGCGACTACACTTCTAGTGCGACGCGACACACTTCTAGTGCGACGCGACTACACTTCTAGTGCGACGCGACACACTTCTAGTGCGACGCGACTACACTTCTTGTGCGACGCGACACACTTCTAGTGCGACACGACTACGTTTCTAGTGCGACGCAACAACACTTCTAATGCGACGCGACAACACTTCTAATGCGACGCGACAACACTTCTAGTGCGACGCGTGAATCCTAATGCGACGCTTACACACTCTTCTTGCAATGTGCATGTGTCCTTTTTAGAACACCATAGATGCAAAGATTGTGAAAATATCTTTTGTGGTTCATGAGATATAATTTTTTGAAATATTAAACTTTGATTTAGTGTAATTCGATATCTGATGACCTCACCATGACGTCACAACTTAGGGTACAACTACATGTTAAAGTCTAACTATGTGTTAAGTTTTAAGGTTCTGTGAACTCTGCAACTATGTTTTGTCTCTGGATATGTCTCACTGAGAAGGAGAAGAAAACAAACCGAACAATAACAAGAGGTGTTCGCGCTGTCGCTCGAACACCTAAAAAGTAAAAAAACGAACAATAACAAGAGGTGTTCGCGTTGTCGCTCGAACACCTAAAAATGTATACTACAATGTAATGCAGTATTATTACAAGGAACAGCTGGTCCCCTAAAACAATACTTTTAAGGCTCACCCCCATTTCTTAGTAGTCACAACACCAATGCATTATGGTCCCAAATCAATGACCATAGGCCTAGCCAAAAGAACTCCTGTTTAGCCTTCGTCATTTAGCCTTGTTCTTTAGAAATGGTTTTGCTAAATTTATGTTCTTTCTGTGTGAAATCATTTCTAAGCATAGACATTACATCATTAAGAATAAAGGTTATATAATGTTCAAGAATTTACTGTCCTTTTTACTCTCCCTCTGGTTAGCCACATGTTAAATTTGTGTATTCTTAGCCTGATAACCTGAGGGTACATAGCATTCCATTTCTTTCTCTTCATAATGACAAATTTATATCCATGCCCAGATTGCAACTCTGGGAGAATTGCCTCCAAATTCCTTTAAACAGTATTTTGGTGATGTGGAAATACGTACAACTTTACAATAAGAAAACATACACGTAGGCCTTGGAATGTACATTCCAAGCCCCTTGAGGTAAAGGGAACATTAGGCATTTAATTAATTTATTTAATAGCTGATCATCTTCCAAATGTTAAAATAATACCACATCCCCCTCCAACCAAGCCAATTTATTTTTCTTATTTAAGAAAACATTACTCACTTTTAATAGCAGAAATTACTGAGATATTATGAACAATTGTATAAGAACATGTTATTTATGTCAATTTTCAATTTAAAATAGCCAGAAGGGCATTATACTATTAGTTTTATTTAATAATTAGGAATGACAAAAATTCATCCTCTTACTTAATTCACTATTGCATATAGCTATGCAGCCGACTTGTGACAATATTTATGTAAAAAGTAGAAAATCACACTTGGGTAAAGTATTTATGATACAAACATATCACTTTCTTACCTTTTGATAATATGAGTATGATGTCAATGACACTGAATAATTTCTGATCCAGTGAATAAGTCTTTTGTTATTTTCTTTATAATTAATCACCTTAGTGGCTTTTGAATATAAAAGCTTCATTTGTTTTACTCAGTATATACATGCACCATGTCTCATTCCCTAGTATTGAATGGAATGCTCATACAGTAATTTAATTGTGCCTCATCAGTATCTCATTCTATTCTATAAATATTAGGACAGTACACTGTCGGTGGTAGACTGGCAGCAATGCACATGTACTTTTAACTGTTTGACAGCCCCACTTAATTGACAGAGACCAGACCACTGCTGCATAACACACAAGAGGAGTTATTAGTGTTTAAAACTAAAAGTGGGCTTCGTATCACTTACACTACAGTTACAACATGTTGTACATGTCGTACATGTAACGCGGCCTTCGACAAGTCAATGGGCCGGATAAATAAAAAGTAGCAATTGCTTTTACTAGTCATTTTCTTAAATCTTCATTAATAAAAGTGAGCAATTACTTGCAAGTAATTGCTTCCAGTAGTTAGCAAAAGCAAGTGCTATGATTTTTAAGCAATTACTAATACTAGAGAGATTAGCACTTGCTTGGAAGCATATAAATAAACCAGACCTTTTACTAATGACTTGTAGCACTTGCTAATATTTTTACAAGATACTAAATGAGGAGCTTACGCATTTGCTAACACTTGCATGTTGCATTACTCCTGCCATCATGGCCGAGTTTATGCATGTAAGGGAACATGAAAAGGTGTACAATGAAAGAATAAATCGTGATGAAGTCAATCATACCAGATACCGGAAATTATTTCGGTTCAATTTTGAAAATTTGGAGTGGCTAGCACTGCAGCAGTCGAAGTACTTGGTTTGAAACCAGCAGAAATGGCGCATGGCATCTTCGTAATAGTCGGGTTTTCATCCCCTTTGAAGATGTTGTACAGATCTTGTTCCCATTGAACCAAAACAATCTTCCTATTTCCTGTTTGCATTCCATCTGTTTTCTTCTTCACTTGACTTTTCATGTTTGCTATCTTTTTCAAAATTTGCTTCTCATCCATAGCTTTACCTGTGTTGGTAGCAATTGACATTTGTGCTTTTTTAAGTGCATTTGCCTTCATGTCTTTTACCCCCGGCAACTGACTTTTCTCGATTAGAACAGGGTACTCTTTGATTATACTAA
Organism: Zoroaster sp. YZ-2022; assembly: GCA_029582265.1. Taxonomy (NCBI): domain Eukaryota; kingdom Metazoa; phylum Echinodermata; class Asteroidea; order Forcipulatida; family Zoroasteridae; genus Zoroaster; species Zoroaster sp. YZ-2022. The sequence continues at coordinate 16,093 of JAQQFT010000025.1, read as the reverse complement.
CGAACAGTTCGTTCAAAGATTGCTCACTATTTGTACCACTCCCCAATTCTTCGGCAGCATCCATGTTGCTAACACATGCTTCATATACAACCACTAGGCTAATCGGAACTGACCTCCCATCATTGTTATACCCATAAGCAATTGCTAACCCACCCAAGCAACAGGTGCTAGTCAAAGAAGAAGGTTATTTATACATTTTTAAGCAATTGCTTAACCTTGAGCTTTTACTTGTTAAGCAATTGCTATTGCTTGAGCTTTTACTAGATAAGCAATTGCTAACTTTTATTTATCCGGCCCAATGGCTATTAATATCATACTGGACACGTAGGGGTACTATTATGCATATGATGTCACAAACTGAATATCGCCCTCATTCTTCTTCTTCTTCTTCTTCTTCTTCTTCTTCTTCTTCTTCTTCTTCTTCTTCTTCTTCTTCTTCTTCTTCTTCTTCTTCTTCTTCTTCTTCTTCTTCTTCTTCTTCTTCATTCTGTAAAGTCGTCTCACAGGTAAAGCCCCTACCCCTGGGTTGCCAAAAAAAGGAAAACTCCCACATTTTGTCCTTCAGAAGACAGGTTCATGTACTTATGCCCCAGAACGTCACACCCCCGAGTGCCATAACATTCCAGCACTCGGGGAGAAATCACCATGTTTACATCTCAACTGAATCTACCGTGAAATGTTTCAACTGTGGCGGTCTGGGGCATATTTCTCGCTTTTGTGAGAAGAGTAGGGCCCTTGACAAGAACAATGACGTCAATCCCCTCAACCCACCCCCCGTCTTTGCACATAAGAAATCTGATCCCAAACAACCTGCCAAAAATACACAAACTCACAATCGCACTAACAAACCCGCCGACAAACCCACTGACAAATCTACCCACCCTTCTACCACTCTCCACCCTCTCTTACCCTCCCAACCCTCTACCAGCTCTGACCTACCCACCTCCCTTATCCCCTCTCCCTCCCACATTCCCTCTCCCCCCACCCACATCCCCTCTCCACCTCATGTTCCCTCTCCCCTTCACCCTTCAACCTCCCTCAACGTCTGGGGGAACTCCACCCCCTGTACCCCGCCTATTCTCGGACGTAGTTTCTAAACGCAAAATCACCCCTCCAACTCCTGCTGCACGCCAAACACCCCTCCTAATTCCCCTCAAAGCACCCTCTCCCCCTAAAAAAATGAGAAAAACGCACATCGCCTCACCCATGCACATTGACCCTTCTGTCTCTCCTCCCTCAAACACCACACATACCGTCACCCCATCTTCCCCTAAATCCTCCCTACCACCCGCACCCATACCATCATCCCTACCACCCACTCCCAAAACCCCACCGCAACCCACCCGCCGTAACAAACCTTCCCCACTCCAATCCGAACTCCACAAACCATCCACCTCAAATGACCACCCTTCCTCCTCCCAGCCAACACCTCTCTCAAAACCCAATCAGACCCCTCCCACACCTACATCCTTTTCACCCTCCAACTACCCCGACACAGACTCGACGACGTGGGAAGACTCTCAGACGGACGGCGACGAGCCGTTCTCTGAGAGTATTCTCACAGTAAAGGGCCCGCTCTCTCACAGCCAACTTTTACGATTCCTGTCTTCTGCCAAGGGCAAAAAGAAACCCTGGCTGATTGCCCGTGATTTTTCGAGCAATCTGCCAGGGTTAGCAAAACAACTAAAACCCCTCGTAAACCACCCGGACATTTCCAAAGCCTTGCAGCAGCGATTGGTGAAACTCGTAAGTAAACTACAGAAATAAAATAACCATTTATTCAATGTATTTTTCATTTTTCCTTGCGATGACGCTGTCGTTGCTCAGCCTCAACACAGGAGGGTGTACGGCCACTTAAAAAAATGCCTCCATTAAAACATACGTTGAAAATCTTTGTAATTATCCACAAATCATCTTCCTTCAGGAAACACATTTCCTAACTTCACATAGTCCCTCTTGGAAACTGTGGCCATACACTCCCCTGTGTGCCCCAAGCCCCACCCGTGGGTCGGGAGTGACAACCCTGATTAAAAAAAACACAAACACAGTTATTGTTACTTCACAAATTATTTCTTATGGGCACATTCTTTTTACAAAAATCAAGACTAATAACACCTTTTTCTATCTTTACAACTTTTTAATTCCTCAAAACGACAAACTCGCTTTAGATTCCATCCAGTACTTCCGCGAGCATTGTGCTCAACTTGCTGACGACGGCGTCATCGTCATCGGAGGTGACTTCAACTGCACGGAAGACCCTGTCGTCGACCGTCTGTGTATGCCTAAATGAAACCGACTCTTCCACATCCTACTTCTTTAACCTTGAAAAAAACAACTCAATATCTAAATCTATCAGTAAAATACGACTCCCCTCTGGCAATATCACCGAAAACCCAATAGAAATAAAATCCCACATACACACCTTTTACAAAAATCTCTATAGTCGAGTACCGACTGACGAGAGCGCCTTTGATGAAATCACCGAGGACCTCAATAGGCTTGAACCTCAAGATGCGGAGGACCTTGACTGCCCTCTTTCTCTTGAGGAACTTGACCTTGCTGTCGAGCAACTTGGCAAAAATATATCACCCGGTCTCGATGGCCTTAGTTCTGAATTTTTTCAGTGCTTTTGGCCAATTCTTAAAAATGACTTTCTTTCTGTCCTCAACTTTTCTTTTACTTCCGGCTCACTTCCGCGCTCTTTCTCTCGTGCTGTTATTACTTTAATTCCGAAGAAGGGAGACCTCTCAGACATTGCAAATTGGCGCCCGGTCTCCCTTCTTAACACAGACTATAAAATTTATGCCAGGTTGCTCGCCAGCAGGCTCAAACAGTGCATTCACAGCGTCGTTAACGAAGATCAAACCTATTGTGTACCGGGGCGGTCGATTTTTGATAACATCAATCTGATCCGAGACATTATTTTGTACTCGGATCTCAACGACGCCCCGTTAGCAGTGGTCAACCTCGACCAAAAAAAAGCCTTTGACAACGTTGACCACTGCTATCTTTTCAACACAATGAGGGCCATGGGCTTTGGGGAGTTGTTTCTCCGTCATTTACAGCTCCTGTACAGTGGTTCCGAGAGCCTAATCAATGTGTGCGGCTCCCTGACGTCGCCCTTCTCCTTTGAGAAGGGCATACGTCAGGGGTGCCCGCTCTCGGGACTGCTGTACTCGATTACTATAGAGCCACTCTTGAACAAACTTCGTTCTAACATCAATAAGAGTGGCTTTAAACTTCCTGATACGGAGAAATACTGCTCGGTTTCGGCATACGCAGACGACGTGTCTGTGTTTATCACCTCCGATGCGGGTTTCACTGCGGTCGAGGAGACTTACGACCTCTTCGACCGCGCCTCTGCTGCTTGTTTAAATGTAAAAAAATCCCAGGGGCTATGGGCCGGATCGTGGGTCGGACGGGTCGATAGGCCCCTCGGTTTCTTGTGGAACAGCGAGGGGCTAGAGTTCCTTGGAGTTCATCTAGAAACAACTCTAGTTATGAACAACTTAATTGGAAAAATGTAAAGAAAACTCAAAAACGTTGACTTCTTGGAAAAACTATCCCTGTCCCTCTCTTTCAAAGGCAGAGTCCTTATTTGTAATCAACTTGCTTGCTTCCAAAACTTTTCACACCCTCGCTGTCCTTTCTCCCCTGCCTACATCCTTGACGAACTCCAAGGAATGCTTTTCGACTTTGTCTGGCCCAATCCAAAACACCTGCTAAAGAGACGACTTGTACTTCAAAACCCGACAAGGGGGGACTTGGTTTAACCTGCCTCCAAGCACGCACCCTCACATATAGATTTAATCGCATACAAGCTTTTCTTAATAATCGCTCACACCCCTCTCTTTCCCTCTTCGCTCATTTTCTCCAGAATTATCAAAACTTAAAATTCGATTTTCAATTATTTTTTCTAAAAACAAACATTGAATCCCTTGTAACCCTTCCCAGTTTCTACAGCGATGTGTTGCGTGCTTGGACGGCCTCCGGGACTCAAATTATAATAGCATACGACAACACAAGTCACGTCCTAAATCTCCCCATTAACAGTTCTATCCTAGCTTCTCTTGCAGCTGACGATGATCAAGATACTGATCGCCTCCTGGCAAGCGGAATCAAACAAGTTCGTCATCTCCTCCATCCATCCAGTGGGCGTTGGTCCGACGCCAGCGACGTCATCCAATCTACGTGCGGACCACGCCCACTCTCATCTCGTCTTCTCCAACGTCAACTCCTTCGTCTTCGTTCTATTGTCATCCGTCTCTTCCCAAATGTCTTCAATCTTCACGGTCTCGTCCAGTCTTCTCCTCCCGCAAGTTTCAACTTAAAACCAGATCTGCCCCTCGGAATCAGTTTGTCATCCAACATCAACGGAATCTCCGCACCATCCAAAGCTATATATGAACAAATCAACAAACATATCAATGAGCTCCCAGAATACACACGAACGCACTGGCACGACGTCGGCTTCCTGGACCATCCCAACGAAATAAACTGGAAGGAAGCTTATGAACTGCCCTCCTCGAAGAAGGAGGGTGATGTTCAATATAAACTGTTTCACAACATTTTGCCGTCGTTGCCAGTGCTTCATCATCTCAACAAGGACATTCCACCTTCATGCGGATGGTGCGGAGAGAGGGGTACGATCTGGCATCTTTTCATCCTGTGTCCGTCCGTTCAACCAGCTCTAACGCTCCTTCACACCCTCATCAGCCGTCTCCTTCCAAGCCTTCCTCTCAACTTCAATGCCTACTGGTCTCTGATTCCGCATGCCAGAAGACGCGACAAACAAGCCGTGCGAATCGCAAATTATCTCATCGTCAGCTGCAAGAACGTTATTTATTACCTCTATAGAACTTGCCACTTTGTAAATCCCATTTTAATTTGGGAACAACGTTTGAAAAACAAAATTCTATTTGATTTTTATTTCTTTAAACTTAACAACAATCCTTGTGACTTCGAAAAGAAATGGTCCCCAAAAAACGCACTTGTTAAAACTGTTAATGGGGAATTAACGTGGCTTTTCTGACCGCTTTTCTGTTTAACAAAAAAACCAACAAAAAAAACCCCAACATTCAAACAAAATTATTTAAAAAAATAAATAAAATAAATATACTGTTGTATGTTTGTTTCTTATGTTTACCTATATTTATTGACGTGGCTTTTTAACCGCTTTTCGTATTAAACAAACCAAAAAACCAAACAAAATTATTCAAAAAAATGTAAAAAATCACAAAGCGCTTCTTGTGTTTTATTGTTTTTTGACTGTGCCTTTCATCTATTCAATGTACCTTTATTTCAAACCAAACATTTTATATCTCCATCATTTTAAACAAAAAGTCATATTTGCTTTTATTCAATATTTCTTATCTAAAACCATTTGTAATTCTATACCTCGATCATGTACATTTTACTCAAACATTGTTTTTGTTATAATACACCAGCTTTCCTTTTTAACAAAAATCCTTTTTCATCTATATAATAATTATTGTACATATTACTTCACTGGAATTTTTAACAGAATGTGCCTTTCATAGTTTAAATTTTTATTACAATTTATACAATGTCTTTTTCTGTAATGTTTGGTTTTAAAAAAATGTTTGGTTTTTAAAAATGTTTCGAAATGAAGATTATATTTGAAAAGTCTCTCTCTTCTCTCTCTCTCTGTCTGACCCCTCTCGGTCCACCTTTCCCCCTCTTCGACCCACCTTGTGAACAGCTACTCCAATCTCTCTCTGATTGGAGGCAAGGTCTCTACCACTGTTCACGAGTGGGGTCCTCTCTCTTTCCTTTCCTTTTCTTTTCTTTCTCTTTGGGAGCCGCTGGAGTGGGTTTAAGACCCACACCAGTAATGCCAGTGGCTCCCCACCCCAGGGATCTTCAGGGGAGTCTGCTTACACCATGGTGCTTGCAGTCTCCCTTTTAGAGGAGCCCTTTCCTTTTTCTTCCTTTCTTCCACTCAACCTTTTGTTTATTTCGATTGTTTTTGTCCTTCATTATGAAATGTATTTTTGTTATTACCTTCGTTTACAAAGTAACCGAATTTAGTTACTTTTACAGTAATATTTGTAAACCACTAATTTTGGTAAATCATTGTTTTCTAATCTGTTGTTTGTACATTATGTATTGTTCTGCTGTGTAAATAAAGTTTTCTTTGAAAAGTCAAAAGTCTTCTTCTTCTTCTTCTTCTTCTTCTTCTTCTGCTGCTGCTGCTGCTGCTGCTGCTGCTCCTCCTCCTCCTCCTCCTCCTCCTCCTCCTCCTCCTCCTCCTCCTCCTCCTCCTCCGGATAGATTGTCTACAAAAAACACATACTTGCAAACTTCACATGAACGTCAAACTTGGCATATACTTAGAACTTAACACAGATATCGAATTACGATAATTCAAAGTTTAATAATTTAAAAAAATCATATCGACGGATCTGAAAAATCAATAAAATTACTGATTTAGTCGGGGGAAAATATGTAGTTTATCATGAGTGTAAAGAGTGTGAAATATGTGACATTAGAGACGAGGATATGTTTGAGTTTGATATTTATTTGTACTGAAATCACGACATTTTTGTAAAAAAAGAAACACACTTTTCGTGAAAATTTACGCGCAATCTGTTATTTCCACTACGTCCGCAATACTCAATCGGGGCATATAAAACAGTCCGGCCGGCGGAACGGTAATAGTGTATGTCGCCCTCAATCGGCAGAAACAGATACTGAAATATTTTTTAAACGTCCATTTTAGCGAGTGCTACGGTTATATTTCCTGATTTACTCAGAAATAAATTGTATTTTTATGAAAATAAGAGTGTGAAATATGTGATATTACTGATGAACTCGTGCCAACTTGTACTCCAACCAGCTCGTACTCCAACCAACTCGTACTCCAACCATCTCGTAGTCGTACGTGCACATGTACAATACAATCGACGGTGTTTGCGTGTGGTGTCCACACAAATTCTTTCTACGAAATTGAGGGAGTATAAAAATGGATCGCCAACATAGTCATAAAGGGTAGGTATCTTGAATTTAATTGTTAAGAGGATTTCCTGTATTTATCTTCGTGTTTTTATACAAGAAAAGCCGTTTTTTAAGCGTTGGGTTGGCTGGTAGTGGTAACGTTAAACTTAATGTAGTTGCATTGTGCCTGTTTAGTGTTTAACTTAACGTTAACGTTAGTTATGTGAACATACTTTGGACAGTAAACAACTCCCCTCTTTTCTAACAAAATATGAACAGATGTCACTAAAATGTATTTAGAAATAGAATGTAAATAAGGATAGGAAAATTCAGTTGTTTAGGTTATGGCAAATTTTCAGTTGAAATTTTATGCCATATTTTGTAATTTATGTTTTCTCCAAAAATCTTCAGTTTGTGCACAAATTAATGTCAAGTAGTGATTGTTTACTGCACTTTCCCTAAATTTTTTACCCTTCTTAGATACAAATCAACTTACATAGACAATTATTTCACAGGAAAAATGCACAATATTCATGACACAATACATGTACTTGTATAAGTTGTTAGTCCTGCTCCCTGGGGAGGCCTCTCTCAGACATCTCTCACATGAAATTATGAGACTCGGCAATTTCCTTAAATACCTTTCTCTTTTGATGTGAGTTTCAGAATAATTGTGTGCAATTTTGAAAACAACCAATGCCCTTTTCAATTTCAATGGTCCAGCTACTCCAAAATTATACACTGTTTTCCCCATTCATATTATAAATTAGAACTTCTCTGAATTTTCAAATACTTTATTCTTGGTCCATGTACTTGTAAAACCTTCTCACTATTTCGTACAGCATGTTCACTGTGATGTATTATTTTCCTCATTCACATAAATTAGAACTTCTCTGAAATTTCAAATACTTTATTCTTGGTCCATGTACTTATAAAACTTTCCTATTATTTTTTACAGCATGTTGACTCCAATACATCATGGCTCAGACTAAGTTCCAGCCTACAGCACCCCGAGACAGCGTTGACACCACATCCAAATGCAGTATCGTAACTGTTCAAGTCATCAACAATCTTCAGTTTGTAGGCTACATGATGGTATGGTTTAACGTCTTACGTTAACAGATCATTTGAGAATCCGTGCACAATTAATGGAAGTGGTCTTCATTACTTGGTTTCGTTTGAATGTACGTAAACTTTCACATTTTTTTATATAGATGTATGTTCATTTTAGTATAATTGTATAGATATTGATTACATAAAACCATGGTTAACGTTAAAAACCTTAGTGTGGCAATGGTATCACATATGCCGTGCCTGGAGTGAAACAGGTCAACTCGTATGCGTGCTCGTACTACCAATTCACACTTATTTTGGTCAACTCAACCCGGAAAAATATTTATTACTGAATATTTACTGGCATGCGTACAGGTTGACATCCGGTGGAGTACGCGTTGGTAGAAGTACAAGTTAATTTAGCTACACTATAGTGTCTGTAGTTCCTCATAATACTAGTAGTACTTATGTCCTGTGTGGTGATGGCTGCATTGCAGTTTACTTTATACTAAATTTTCTCACTAAAGTAGACCAGAAACAAATATCAGCACCTTTATTGAGATAATGAAGTAGTTCTATTCCATTGTAAAACCTAACTTAAAGGCATTGTTCTGAAGGGATCATTTTTCTGAAGTTACATCAATCCATCATCCTGATAATAACATATAAGGGCATTCTAAGTTATGTGTTTTTTGTTAGCATGACCCATTATTCTTCGTCCCTCTTTGAAAACATTTAATATTGTTTTCACATGATTCGTTTATATTTCAGATCAACGATATCCATTTGTGCTACTGCTACAAGGTGTGTTAGAGTCTGTGTAACTTTGTGATCCAATGGCCAGCATTTGAAGTTCATCCATTCATCAAAGGAGTTAACGTATTATTCAAATTATTTTATATGGACTTATCCTATCTGTGGCAGTCTTTACCCTCAAGGGAATTGTTTTTTCAGGACCTCAAGACACATCTAGGTCTTTCTAGGAATTTCTTTAACATGTTAGAACAAAGTAGTACTGAGGAATTCTTATTATTTTTTTGACTGGACCCAAACATCCTCGCAAATGTAATTATTAAGCAATATCTGTTGGTGATCTAGTAAAATGTATATTGCCGACAGTGAATCACTGGCAGTTGGGCCATATAAACATAGTAAACATACCCCCACCCAATCTTCATTGCATGGGTGTGTCAGCCTTGGAATACCTTTGCCAGATCACCCAATTAAAGTTCCTATTTATTTGTATGCTCGCATTGGGATAGTACTGACCATCAATCCCATAAACACAATTGGTTAAACAGACAGTATCGTCACGATCAGAACAGACTTTCTACAAACGGGCATGGAATTGGTGTCCTAGTTTAAGACGAACATAGTGACTAAAAATTACTGGCTCATTTATGCAGCAGCAACGCGAATATGACCTTATCATGTGAGTATTATTTTCAGTCACTGAGTTAAACTAGAACTTGAACTCTGATTCCATGCCCTGTTGATCGTGAAGATATTGCCACCTTTAAACAATAACTTTAACATTACTATTTAGGAAAATGTATTTTCAACAGTTAATGACACATAAATACATATACATGTAACAATCAGAAGATCATATTTCAGTCCTGTTTGTTTCTTTTTATTTTACAGTTATCCTTCAAATTACATTGTGCTGTCTCTTCCCTATAAGTATTGTTTTAAAAACTTAACCAAACATTTAAATATTATAACACTTGATCGAATTTGTCATTGTATTGTACAAGACCTGCACACACCTCACCTCGGGGCCAAAAATGTGTAATGATAAAGCTGTGATGATACAGTATTTAATTCCACCACAACGTAATTAGCGTAACAGCTCTGTATTCGTCCAAAGGACAAACACCTAATGTCGTACAGATCGTTAATTGCCAAAAAATATTTACAAAAAGGTGACCCCACTTTGACCTTTACGTACTGTCCAAACCGGAAGTCAAAGTTTAATATTTAAAACAATCATATCTCAGCAACCACAAGAGGTAAATTAAATTTTGCACCATTGTACAGATCGTTAATTGTCAAAAATATTTACAAAAAGGTGACCCCATTTTGACCTTACTTCCTGTCCAAACCGGAAGTGAAATTTTAATATTTAAAAAAATCATATCTCAACAACCACAAGAGGGAAATTCAAAATTTTTGCACCATTGTACAGATCGTTAATTGTCAAAAATATTTACAAAAAGGTGACCCCAATTTGACCTTACTTCCTGTCCAAACCGGAAGTCAAAGTTTAATATTTAAAAAAATCATATCTCAACAACCACAAGAGGTAAATTGAAATTTTTTGCACCATTGTATAGATTGTTAATTGTCAAAAAATATTTACACAAAGGTGACCCCAATTTGACCTTACTTCCTGTCTAAACCGGAAGTCAAAGTTAAATATTAAAAAAATTATATCTCAACAACCACAAGAGGTAAATTCAAAATATTTGTACCATTGTACAGACCGTTAATTGTCAAAAAATATTTACAAAAAGGTGACCCCAATTTGACCTTACTTGCTGTCCAAACCGGAAGTCAAAGTTTAATATTTAAAAAAATCGTATCTCAACAACTACAAGAGGTAAATTAATTTTTTTTGTACCATTGTACAGGTCGTTAATTGTCAAAAAATATTTACAAAATGGTCACCCCAATTTGACCTTACTTCATGTCCAAACTGGAAGTCAAAGTTAATATTTAAAAAAATCATATCTCAACAACCACAAGAGGTAAATTCACATTTTTGCACCATTGTATAGATTGTTAATTGTCGAAAAATATTTACACGAAGGTGACCCCAATTTGACCTTACTTCCTGTCCAAACCGGAAGTCAAAATTTAATATTTAAAAAAAATCATCTCAACAACCACAAGAGGTAAATTCAAAATTTTTGTACCATTGTACAGATTGTTAATTGTCAAAACAATTTTACACAAAGTTGACCCCAATTTGACCTTTACTTCCTGTCTAAACTGGAAGTCAAAGTTTAATGTTTAAAACAAAATCTTCCACAAGAGGTAAATTCACAATATTTGCACCATTGTACAGATCGTTATTTGTCAAAACAATTTTACACAGAGGTGACCCCAATTTGACCTTTACTTCCTCTCCAACACCTAGAGTTTGTGAAAACAAACTCGAATTTCTAGTTTTACTTCTTCTTCTTCTTCTTCTTCTCCCCGACGTCTGTCCACAAAAAACACATACTTGCAAACTTCACATGAACTTGAAACTTGGCATGTACTTAGAACTTAACAAGTAGATGAAACACGAGTTGTGAGTGACCCCAATTTGACCTTACTTCCTGTCCAAACCAGAAGTCAAAGTTTAATATTTAAAAAATTATATCTCAACAACCACAAGAGGTAAATTCACAATTTTTGTACCATTGTACAGATCGTTAATTGTAAAAATATTTACAAAAAGGTGACCCCAATTTGACCTTTACATCTCCCGAACACCTAGAGTTTGTGTCAAGACAAACTCGAATCTCTAGTTAGGTGTTCGAGAGCGCAGCGCGAACACCTATTGTTTTTGTACTGTTTTTTTTTTTTTTACTTCTTAATCTCAGTGGCGACTGTCCGGCAACAAAGGCATCCTTGCAAAGCATTTACAGCCTTCAAACTTAACACATGAACAGAACATATCAAGCAGACGAAACCGTTTTCTGTGACGTCATGATTACCTCATCAGGTGTCGAATTACGCTAAAAAGTAAAATATTTAAAACGTTTCATATACGTTGCATGAAAGAATCAAAGTTCGTATAGCGCCGAAAAGGCGCAATACGTGGCGCTAGTCTGGGCCATGGGCACAACACGTACACGCAAACAGCGTCGATATCGATTGTACATGTAGATCCATTGTAACCAAATATCGTGTAGTACACGATATTTGGTTACAATGGAGCTGTTTGCGTGTGTTGTGGCATGGCCCAGACGTCATTTTTTTAGGCTGTAAAAATGGATCGCCAACAGTACACGGTCATAAAAAGAGTAAGTATTTTGAAGTTACTTTTTAAGAGGATTTCCTGTATTTATCTTCGTGTTTTTATACAAGAAAAACCATTTTTTAAGCTGTCCATTCGTCGTTGCATTGTGCCTGTTTAACTAACAATAACATGACTAACGTTAGTTAGGCCTACGTGAACTTGCCCCACCAGTGTGGCACGGACCTGTATCCTTAGCCACACGTTGGTCTCATTGCCGCTAACGGCGGGGTTTCCTAGGAATTTTCTAAATTCCAGGCGCTGAAATTGACGATATTCACAACTATTTTGACAGGCTAGATATGTTCGTTACATGTTGAACTATCTAGGCGCCCCCCCCCCCCCAAAATGGTTATTTTACTTACATTTCGTCTCATATAGGGCCCGAAAAAATTACAAGACTATCGGCATTGTGTTTCAACGAGGACGGCCATTTTGAATGTATGAAGATGTGTGAATGGGAAAACAACTTTACGACGGCTGTTTTATGTGTGCACATACTTGCTCATATTTTAGCGCGCGAAGTATTCCGTTTCGGGGTTGCACGTGTTGTCGGTAGTCAGAGCATTTTTATGTGCTAAAATGTGATATAAAATGTGATATAACTAATATAGGCCTGTGTATAATTAAAATTAAATATTAATAAATAAATAAAACATGCCCAGTTCCTGGATTCAATTATTTACTTTTACTACAATAAGTAGGTATATTTACCATATATCGCAGAACCCGCTGCTATATAGGATTCTAGCCAGCCAATCACCATCGGGCAAGCTCGGTGGTCGAGAGGTTAAGACGTTTGCACTAGTAAGCAGGATGTTGCGGGTTCGAATCCCGCCCGAGTCCCGCCTGTGTAGTTTTTCACAGAGACTCGGAAAGCACTGAGTATACATGTACAGTGCTATACACATGACGGTGTTTGGGCAAAATTAAATCAATTGTATATTTACCTTATTAATTTTATTTTGTTTGTGTCCACAATATAATTCAGCAAAGAAAATGTTTAAAACACCGTTCATTGACAGGCAATAATGATCGAATCAATGAAGTGTTTCATGTTTGAGGATATCGCTGATACTAGATAGCATATTGTTGTTTAACAAAATAATAATAGTAATAATATTATCAGTATTATTGATAATGATGGATGGCCAAAATGTTAATAATTGGGCCCATTCCCTGTAGCCCAGGAATTTTATTAAGAAATTCACGCTCCCAAATAGACCCAAACCCCGCTTGAACCATCTTTGCAATTTGTCTGTGCACACATAAAACAGCCGTCGTAAAGTTGTTTTCCCATTCACACACTCTTCATTCAAAATGGCCGTCCTCGTTGAAACACAATGCCGATCGTATTGTAATCTTTTCGGGCCTATATGAGACGAAATGTAAGTAAAATAACAATTTTTTTGGGGGCGCCTAGATAGTTCAACATCTAAGGAACGTATCTAGCCTGTCAAAATAGTTGCAAATATCGTCAATTTTAGCGCCTGGAATTTAGAAAATTCCTAGAAAACTCCGCCGTTAGCGGCAATGAGACCAACGTGTGGCTAAGGATACAGGTCCGTGCCACACTGGTAGGGCTATACGTGAACATACTTTGGACAGTAAACAACTAACAAAATATGAACAGATGTCACCAAAATGTATTTAGAATATAAATAAGGATAGGAAAATTCAGTTGTTAAGGTTATGGCAATTATTCAGTAGAAATGTTATGCCATATATTTTGTAATTTTTGTTTTCTCCAAAAATCTTCAGTTTGTGCACAAATTAAATAAGTAGCCTAGCGATTGTTTACTGCACTTTTCCTTAATTTTGTACCCTTCTCAGATACAAATAAACTTACATAGACAATTATTTCACAGGAAAAATGCACAATATTCATGACACAATACATGTACTTGTAGGTCTTGCTCCCCGAGGCCTCTCTCAGACATCACTCACATCACAATCACATGAAATTATATGAGTATATGAGACTCTGCAATTTCCTTAAATACCTTTCTCTTTTGATGAGAGTTTCGTGCGAGAACATTTCTTTAATTTATTACACATTGTCAAGAATAATTGTGTGCAATTTTGAAAACAAACCAATGCCCTTTTCAATTTCAATGGTCCAGCTACTCTAAAATTATACACTATTTTCCCCATTCCCATAAATTAGAACTAATCTGAATTTTCAAATACTTTATTCTTGGTCCATGTACTTATAAAACCTTCCTATTATTTTTTACAGCATGTTCACTGTGACATATTATTTTCCTCATTCACATAAATTAGAACTTCTCAGAAATTTCAAATACTTTATTCCATGTACTTCCATAAAACTTAACTATTATTTTTTACAGCATGTTGACCTGATGTATCATGGCTCAGACTGAGTTCCAGCCAACAGTACCCCAACACGGCGTTGACACCACATCCAAATGCAGTATCGTAACTGTTCAAGTCATCAACAATCTTGGTATGGTTTAACGTCTTATGTTAACAGATCGTTTGAGAAGGGGTCTTCATACCAATGATGAACATTTCATTTAGTTTTAATGGTTGTTTATTACAAAAAATTAAGGTTTAGTATAATTTGTTATTATTTTTGCTATAGCAGTACTGGCATTTCAGTCCAAGAGAAGGGGTGTATCTGATAACCACCTTTCCAATCCATGTCAGTTAAACAACATTTATTTAAATCTAAGCCCTTACTCCTATTTTCAATCTTAAATCTTTTTTTTTTAGAAAGGACAGAAACATCTTGCAACTTCAGCTATGCAGAATTGATGCTGGGTGTGAGTTTCGACATAATGAAGCGTCAGTCAATGGAATTGGTAATTTGGGCCCCCTTATACTTGTATTGCTTGTTTGCCCCTCCCCTTCCCTAGTTCTTGGATTCTATAGTGCTGCAATGATAGACCAAAGAATTTTAGAAAAAAAACCGAAATGTGTTGGTTCATCACCAGTGGCAGTACATGCCATCACCAAGAACTTGGTGGAGGGGGCAGACATTTTATTCTAAAATTACCGATTCCAATGACAACCCCTGAATGTCACCCATTCTGAACTGTCACTAAATCGTACATACAGAGCGTACATTTATTATAAATGCAGGTTGATTCTGTTTCCTTATCAACAAAGGATCATGGTTGGGTTCATTTACACTGAAGTCATTTCACTTGTTACATGTATAAGACCATGTACACTCATTTCTAGATTGTTTACAATTAGGTTAAACAGGTCAACAAAGTGGTTTCAATTGTGGGGGAGGGAAGTGTGTAACCACAAAAGTCAAGTTATGAAACCCAACAGACAGTTAAAATAAATATGTATTTCATTGCTTTATTAGCAATTTACAAGCATCCATACAACTCTTTGATTATTTCAATGTCTAACAATTTATGTACAAAATGGCATCTGATCTTTACAGACATTTTGCCGATCATGTGTAGAACCTTGAAAAGTTAAAAATCAATGTATAATTTGTTTTCAAATTTTATAAATAATTTTTTAATTATTTGCGGTATAGGTGAAAACAAAGACAGTTTATAAGCATGTCACAATAAGGAAATGCTTGATTACAGTGTCACTATCTTGTCAATTTATCATTATATATTTGTTATAAACTTAACCTGAAAGTGAAGTATATTATAAATAAAGATTAAATTTATTTTTGTACAAGACTTAATACCAAGAGATAAATACCAATGTTGGCTTCATTTAAATCTAAAATTGAAAGGTTTTTCCATAAACAAAGTGAAAATGGCAACCAATTATCAGATTTGATCCAGTGGATATATACTCTGTTTTCTTGTCAACAAAGGATCATGGTTGGGTTCATTTACACTGAAGTCATTTCACTTGTTACATGTGTTCTTACACATGTACACTCAATTCTAGATTGGTTACAAGTACATGTAGGTTAAACAGGTCAACAAAGTGGTTTCAATTGATTGTGGGGGAGGGAAGTGTGTAACCACAAAAGTCAAGTCATGAAACCCAACAGACAGTTAAAATAAATATGTATTTCATTGTTTTATTAGCAATTACAAGCACCCATACAACTCTTTGGTTATTTCAATG